>OY728147.1:669687426-670937426 GCA_963277665.1 Viscum album
GAAGGCTTCATCAAAATTTATGTGGCCTACAATTACCTCATCTAAGGAATTAAATCTAATAAATAAACATAAACCACACTTAGATATTTTATCCTCTTAAGAAACTTCAAACCACATCCAAAAACACCCAAAAAATCATCCTTGAACACTCAAATTATGAATTGAATCATAAAATGAAAAAAACCCTCAATTTGAATAAAAAATTCAAATGATTCCATACTTTAACTCTCCATAATTCCTAATTAAGGCCTTAATAATACATTAATCAAGGAAATTAGGGAATTTTTCATTATAGTGTCTGCACCATATGAATTCTCATTTTTTAGAAGTTACCTAAGACACCTACTCAAAGACTCACTACCTCTAAAACAAGAATACAAACATTGAAGATTCAAATAACCCAATTTATCCACCAAAAATCACTAAATACATCCTATTAATCATTTTAAATCACCAATTTATAATCATATCATTTTTACATGACCGAAAAGACACCTCAAGACACATCTCAAAACATACATCCCAATTCAATATCATAACTTCCATTACTAATCCAAATCACTATAAATATCACACTGAAGAATACCCTAATTTATCATCATTCTTTTGATGTGTGAAACCAAAAAATTCACCAAATCACTACGATTCATTAACACTAATTCAAAATGATGTACTACAATCCTTATGGTTTCCCCTAAATACCACTGAATAGTAAGAGTATAATCCATTGTACACGCTACTATAGGATTATTCTAGGGTTTTCTTATTCCTTACATACCATTAAATTGTAGTATATCAAGAAGAAAACTTATAAATATGGTTGATAGATAACCATTAACCATTTTAGTATTTCCATATCATTTATATATCGAAAATACAACATTTTTACATAGCCAACCCATTCATTACTGGAAAATGAGTCTATACCCATGGTTTTGTGCAAAACCTTGGGTATAGGTCCCCCCTATACCCATAGTTTCCCAAAACTGTGGGTATAGAGATAGTATGGGGACCTATACCGACGGTTCATGGAAAAATGTTTGTCTAGTTTTTTTTTGAAGACCTATACCCACAGTTTTTCCCAAACCGTGGGTATAGTTGTTGTTCTGCAGACCTATACCCACAGGTCTTGAAAACCGTTGTTAGATAAGGTATTTTTTTCAAATACCTACACCCATGGTTTTGAAAAATGGTGGGTATAACTTTCCTGCATTATGGAGGGAACAAAACATTCTGTGGGATAGAAATTTTTTTGGTTGGAAGACGATCTTGAATAATATAATTATAAGGATAGAAATATTAAATCGTATAAATTCATTAGGTTGGTTGGTTTAAATCTTTGTGTTTCATGAGGAAGTGTAGTGATCGAATCCCGCTACTTCATTTTTTTTCGTATATATGAGTAATATTAATATAAGTAAAGAGACTTATATATATTAACGAATAATATTCTTAGGTTAGTTGGTCAGTCCATATACGCCTTCCACACAGGTCGCGTGTTCGAAACCCGTGATTCCAATTTTTAAGAATATAGGAGTTATATTAATATATTAAAATAAAATTATCTATATATACCAATAAAATAATTAGTTCGGTTGGTCGGCCGTGTGTGCATGGTGCGCGAGGTGTGAGTTCAAATCTGGCCATGGTCGATTTTTTATCATGTTTTACCTACGGTTTGAAAACCGTAAAAATAGCCTTGTGCCACGCTATTCAGTTATGGTGCCCATAGTTTATTAAACTATGGGTATAGGTGAGTACCTCTATTGCAACACCTTTCCATCCTAGGGTTCCTAAACCGTGGGTATAGGCTATACCCATGATTTTGGGGGCCATACTCATGGTTTTGAACCGTGGGAATAGAACGTTTTTCCATTAGTGATTGTAAAATTTTGGTTAGACGAAACATGTCCCTCTCTATCTTTTCAAAATCCTCATCCATTTTAAAAAGGTAAATTTAAAAATGGTTTTAATATAAATTTAATTTCATTTAAAACTTAATGGTATATTATATTTCAAAATATATTTACCATTCCATCTTTAAAATCAATTACGTCATAATAACATTACATTTTAAAATAATATTTCATTAAAACATTATCCATGGTAAAAATTATATTTTCCAAACCAAATTTTATGTCAAAACCCAAAACTGAAAATTCATTTCTAAAACAATATTTTTTATCAATACCATTTAATATAAAAAACTAGTTTTAACGGGACACACACCCTTATTTCGAGAAAAAATAAAATATATTTAGATCAGGTAATATCCTTAAATTATTAAAACATAATTATAAACCAGTTCCTTTGACTTAGAACCCTAATTATATCATCATTATTAATCAAACTTGGTAGAATAGATTATATTTGGGAATGATTTTTTAAAGATCACTCAATCCAAAATTCCAAGGAATTTATTAATAAAATGAAGGAGAAATATTATAGGATCACTCTATTTGGACCTAATTGAAACAACAAATACTAGAATGGTTGATTTAATTATTTTAAAAACTATTCTAACAATTTATCAACAAATAGAGAGTTAAAAACATGATCAATAACATCATAGAAATTAGATACAAAAAAACCAGAATGATAAATGAATATCACTGAACATCATGCTAATCATATAACACTAAACAATCTGTATATGGAATTATTAATGATAGTACATAAATATAAAATAGTATCATTCTCAATAAAACAATATAACAAAAATATAAACTATCAAAATATTTTATAGGAAAAGCACAGTGAAAGAAACCAATTATTGATTTTTGATAACCTAATTTTCACTAATATATAAATCACTATATGTATTTTTGATGCTTAAGTCAGTAAAAAAACCTAATTGATGATAAAAGTAATATAAAAAAGAACATGAACGAAATTAATATGGCATGGCATCATCTATGTGAATTTCTATTGGTGCGTAAAAAGATGCGTGAACCAATAAATAGGTTAAAAAATGATCGATTCTTACAAGCATTTCATAAATTCGATTACATAATCCTTTGTGTAGTATATGATTGCCTCATTTGAACCTACGGTGCATAATGAGTTTCATTATATCCCCCCAATAACTTGAGATTCCACCATAAAGTGGTTCTGGATGCAATTTTTAAGTTTTAATTTTTTAGTCAGTGACCATCCTATATTTTCTCTAAAAAAAATAAAAAACCCATTAATCTCATTATCACTATGAAACCACTTGTAGTGACCCTGACCTAGATACTCAAAAAATACCCATGTTAGGATTCCACTGAACCCATGGGCACTCTGTAACCCCTAGGGTCTGGGTACTAGGGCGATAAGAGTAATTATATAATTTTTTGAATTATTTACCAACTTTGGTTATACTCAAAATGCTTGGTAAGATCCTCTAAAAAATATGGAATAATCCATACGCAATTAGTGTGCTCAAAAAATAAATCACACAATCAAACATGTCATACTAGTGTATAAACATAGAAAATATCTCAAAATTAATGCATACAAGACCATGTACACATGAAATACATAATATATAAATAGGTCATAAATAATTTCAAATCCAAATATTCCCTTAAGACTTGAGAAAAAGTGAAATAAAAAGACTGAATTCTAAACATGACCTCTAACCATCACCTGATTAGAACTCACATAGTCATGGGGTATACCTTCACCATGATATTATCCAATAAGAATTTAGTTATATCCATCAACTACCAGCAAACCAGTATATACTTGAAATAAAGAAAATGATTTTATGTTCCCATTGAGGTGTCCATGTAGGGAATGGACATAAATACTCAATAGGTTACCAAAAACAACACCACAACTCAAAAAGTGATGTAACATTGGTATGTGTGGACATGTATACATATTTATATCAATATATACAAAAACTATTAACAAATATTCATAAAATATTATAGTTTACATAAAATAAGTAATTTAATTTAATATTAAGTGTAATAAAATTAATGTAGACATGAATATCTATAAATCAAGTAAAAAAATATCACATCATAAAAGAAAAAATATAATTTTCAGCCACATCAGCCAAACCTTCTATGAGCAATTCTTGAGATCCAGGAAGTGTACCTATTCTCCCTGAGGCATATATCTTTCAAGGATGTCTGTCAGAAAACAATCTCTACATGAGGTATCATTCATGCATGAATGAATACATACATACATACATAAATACAAAAATACAAAAATACATATACACATATATAATTACATAAAAAAATTCATGCATACAAACCTACAAACATCAATATATATATATAATCATCTATTTGAGGAGGAATTTTATCCCCTCATTGGGAGGAAATATATATGTGTGTATATATATATCATCCCGACCCAAGAGGCCACTAATCTCTCCATTGTAAGGAACGTGTATGTGTGGGTACCATCCTCACCTATGAGGCCACTCATATTTTTACTGGAATGAAATTTTGTGTTTATATATATCCATAATCATATAAAAATATGATTCCCTATATAAAAGGCCTCTATCCTTATATTGAATATATATATATCACCGCTGCGTGTAGTTAGCAGACAAGTATCAGGTTAGAACCTACAAAATAAGGTATAATACCTACATATTCAATACATAGAAATACTGGTTTATGCATATGAAACATTATACAAGGAAAACACTAATCTTGGATATCTTATTAAAAAAAATGACATGTTCTATATCAAAGAAAAGAATATTCTCTATGATAATGAAAGTAAACATGATCTAAAGTAAAAAAATATTGCATATTTCTAATATACAACATCAAAAAAAATATTATAGAATAATATAAACAACCAGGGGTATAATTATGGAAAATAAAATAGGTTGTTCATAATTAAAATATAAAGATTTTTTAGTAATGCATGAAATTCTTAGACCAAAATAAGAATGACTATGATATTCTCAATTCGTTTGAAAACCCAAGAAGTTGTCAAATAAGGGAATATTCGTGGATTGAACTACTGTTATTGACATGATATGGTGTATCCAAATTAGGCACTACCTAGTACCTACTAATAATATTTATCAAAATAAACCTGTCAAGTCATAACTAATACACTAAACTACAAGATCTTAAATGGACATATAGGGAAACTTGGTTGGTCTAGGATTATTATTTAATTTCATGTCTTACTAAAGGATTTAAATCTGTAACTCAATTTATCTAAAGACATGATTTTTAAGGAAAACCCAATTTATATTAAATACACTAGTTAAATATTTATTAAATTGTGAAAACCCATGATTGAAAGGAAATTTGAAACGCACTCCTTAAATCACTATTTTATTAATGTTTTTGAATCATATATTTTGAACAGATAGTTTAAAATAAATAAGTGAAAATGGAATGTTATGATTTACTTGGTAAATTTTTTTGATAAAACATCTAAAAGGAGAAATAGATTTAACAAGGTGAGTGTTTTCAAAAGGATTTATTTATAAAATATCATTTTTCTATAAAATTTCACCCAACTTGATCACTATAAAAATAAAACCATTTTTTATCATATAAAAAATCATAAAATTAAAACTAATCCAATAAAAGTTTCATGTCAAATATATTCCACTCACTTAATCGACCTAATATCCTCATCATCACTAAGTCCGTATCTTAAAAAAATATTTAATTGAGGTTTATTGACTTATAGTTTATTCAAGATTAAGTAAGAATAAGTTATTTAATTTTCTAGAATACCGTCCGAATCCAATAGGATTCATTTTATACACATTTAAAAAATTATAAGATGGTATAATCCCATAATCCACTCAATGTTTACAAGATGTTCTTACGAATTTCTAATACAATGAAATCCTTTAGTTTTCCATTTTATCTAATTCTAATATCAAAACAATGTTCTTGAAACTTTTTCAAATAAGGGGTCACATGGAACAACCCAGTATGGACCACAAAATTAACATTTCAAAGTAATTTTAAAAATAATGGAATGTCTCACAAGGATTAAAACATACAAAATAAGGATAATAAAACTATAATAAATCCCAATAGATAACTCCTAAAATTAATACAATAATAAAATGAAAAATATATAATTTAATTCACCAATAATATCCTTCAATTTCACTCTAAAACCTAAAAATCAAAAGAATAAACCCTACCATGATCCCTTCAAAGGTGAATAATAATAAACAAAAGGAAAAAAAATACTAAGATCTTTTTTGAACCAAAATTAGGGTATACCCAAAGAGAAAATATTATTTAGCCATTCTTTGGTAATATTAAAGCTCCAAATACTACACCATGATGGAAGAAAACAGAGTGGGAGAATAAAAGATAAGAGAAGAGAAAAGGAAGAGATACCCTACTTCCAACTAGAGGCAAAAACCTCCTTGAAACACCCCTGATCCATGTACAAAATAGAGGATAACAGGTAAGTCAAGGGAAATCCTCTTAGTTACATAAACAATAAGGAGTAAAATGAGTTTGGGGGAACCAAATGAGACATTTTAATGATTTTAGGCCAAAATACCATTTTCAACTTATTAAAAAAAGATTCCTTGAACCCATCAAAACACTTATGGAATTCATTGGAACTCTAGTGGTAGTATAGTGAGCTACTGGAGTCTTCTTTATACTTACTGTGGTTTCTATCGGAACTGTAGTGGTATACTATTACCACACCTTATGAAATTCCCTCCACTAAACAAACAAAAACACCTGTCAGTGCTTTCTAACCTCCTATGAAAAATTAAATAAATCAAAAACCACATAATAATTCATCATAAAATATACAAATTATAATATGAATCATCAAACAAAAACAACACCTCAATTAGAACAAAGAACTCAATTGACCTCATACTTTATCCATATGGAATTATTTTTTAAGAACATAATAATATAATATTTATTGTAATGAGGATACAAATCAGTGCACATGTGATTTTAATTATTCATTAATGGAATTTTTATGAATATTGAAAAATATTTACAAATATAAAATTTTATCTTTTGTATGATTAATTTCAAAACTACATGGACATTCATTGTAATTTAATGATCAAATATAACATTTCATTTTAAAAATATTTATAAATTTTAATATTATTCAAAATATATTTATAATATGATGATCAGTGTAAATTCATTAATTTAGAAAAAAATCAATTATATATTTTCCTCTTATGATGGTTATATTATATATGTGTTTTTTAGTTCAACCCATAAATTAATTTCTCTGCTTGGCTAAAACGAATTTTTTTTTAAAAAGCTTCAATAATTTTGAACCCATAGGGGATTCTTATATAGATATTGTAATCAAAGTTTTCAAAAGGAATAGAAATAATATAACTATCACATTAGTATTTAACTGAGTAGTTTAGATAACCAATCCTATAAATTATATTATTAACAAATTAAAAATTCCTTTATTCCAAATTATTTTAATGTATAAATCTCTCAAAATCCTATGTCGTCGATGAGTTTTGAAGGAATTTAACTAATAAAATTTATAATCAATAATATTTAATGAGATCTCATATTTTTTATTATATTAGTGTGTTATTAGAGACAATATATTTAAGGTAATATTCTTATTTATAAATTCATTTTTTTCTTTAAGAGTAAATATATTTATTACTTTCCAGTCATTATGAACAATGATTTAATATAATTAGTTTGACTACACTTTTTGTGTGTATAATAAAACTATTGATTTTCAACACATTAAAAATTCTCTACAATCTCTTTGTTTTGGAATTTTTGATTTATCCACTTTTAGGTTAAGTGGAAACCAAATACAAACATGGATACTAGACTAAACCAACATTGAACACCATAAAAACCAACCATAAAACAAGATAAAGACATGAAAATAACTCAAAAAATAAAACTTCCAGTAGGTAGGTTGATACCATGACACTATATATTCCTCGATCTATGTTATGGGAAAATAAATAAGTGTAATTAATAAGGAATATCATGTTATCATCATATTTTCACATCCTTATCTCACTATTGTCAGGTCACAAACCAATAAACCTTCACTGAGCTAGTTTCCAATGATCAAACCTAACTCAAGAAACACTAACCACAAAAAAATTATCGTCACCTTTTGTTGGAAGCTCTGTAATATTAGTAAAATACCAGATAATCTTTTACCACTATACATTGCTAGACTAAGAATAACACAAAATAGAAGAAAAGATACCTTTAAACCAATGTCACTAAAAATGATTAATAAAAAAGTCCATGAAACCCTGAAGACACCAAAACATTTATTCAGTCCCACTCAGGACTCCTTGTTTCACGTCAAAACATCACTAAAAAACAACACCCAACACAAACCATATTCTTCCATTTGAATGCCCCTAAAGAAATTTTGTAGCCAACACTAGAAAAGGAAAACTCAATATAACCATATAAAAAATACCACCATAATTGTTTATTGAGATAAAGGGACTAATAAAATTCATGAAGACATTAGAACATCCATAAAATTCAACCAATTGGGTAAACACTAGGTGGGCAGAAAACACAGAATGTAGAGATGATGAAACCACAACCAACCATCAATCAGACCACCAACATCAACCAAAACCAACCCAAACCTTAGTATACAGGACCAAGATGGGTTTATGAGTTATTTGATAGAAATTATGAGTAGAGGAGAAAAATGAATACAAGAAACTATAAGGAAATCCAAGAAACGATGAAAGAGGAAAAGGGAAAAAAGGAAACAATGTATAGGTAGTCTTTAGAACAATATATCCACCTTCACCTCCCATACCACCATGCACACCATCAAACTAGAAAATTATTTGTGTCAAAAAATAGTGGTGAAATATAATATGAAATAAAAAAATTAATCCATACCTAAAAATAAAAAATTCTAGGAATATATCTCCATCTTAGAAATGGAACTGTAAAAAAAAACAGGGAAGATGAAATACGAAAAATGGGAAAAACAATCAAACAAACCAAAGAAATAATAACTCCAAGAAATTGAATGTAATACCCTGATATTTTATGAGTAATAATTTTTTTGTCTTATGTTATACACAACACCAATATAATCTTCCACTACACACAACACTGTCTTGGCTTGCGTTACATGCAAGAGCAAATTTCTTCGATAGCTTGAGTTGTACGCAATACCGAGTTTCACTAAACAATGATATTTATCATAATATTATGAAATAGAGGTTATGAATATTATTAACTAAATTTTTAATTTAATAACATTATAATTCATCTTAAACTTTTTCTATAATGAGATATGAAAAAAGTCAATTTTTCATATAAAAGAAGTATTTTTCAAAAAATGCAGTTTTACCGCCTTTTGATGGCGCACTAATTGTAAATATAATTTTCAAAAAGTTTATAAGTTCAATTTTACAAAATATACTTCTTATTTTGAATCCAGATATAAAAATTTACATTGGATAAATTTTTGATACTTTTCTGATAGCTTTCACATTTTGATAAATAGTAAAAATACGCTAAATTGTTCTTAAAAAACAACTTTTTCTCATCAAGATAATTTAGACGGTTAAATGATAGAATTTAATGGTTTTAAAGTATAAATATAATATATTTTTACCATTTAATATAATTTATGTCATTACCATTAATGTTATATATAATTCATGGGTAAAAACATTTCAATCTTTGACAACGTTTTTAGTTTTAAAACCTATTTTCTTAACAATGAGATTAATTATAAAATAATTATTGCAACTTCTATGTTTAGAATTTCTAGAAATGGACTCCATATTTTGATTTAGTGGGTCCAAATTATGTTAATATGTTGCTTTTATTTTTTTGACATTATGAATAGTAACGACAATAATTTTTATTTACTATAGTTAAAGGTAAATCGGGTAATTAAGGGTACCAATAAGATTATAAAATTACCCTAACTCCTTCCAAAATTCTATTAAATAAATAAAAGTCGACCCATATCACCTAAGGGTCAAATTAGATTCGTTTCATGGACTATTGATCATGAAAATGATATAATTATAATTAAAATCGAAGAAAGTTACAACATTTCACTCTCTTATATCTTATAAGTGTAATAATTTTAATTTAGTGATAAAATTCATAAAACTTCAAAAATGAATAGTATCCAGAAAGATAATAAAAGTATCTACATCATTTATATTTATTTAGAATTTTTAAGTTTTAAATAAATATCATTAATGATGACACAATAGTGATATTGAAATTATTTTATTAATTGAAATATCAAATAAATGGTTTTAAAAATATTAAAATAAATATTATATGAACTATTTAATGTTATACAAGAATTTTATAGAGGAATATGAAATGTTAGGAATCTATTAAATATTTGTTTTAGAATATATCCTCTGTGTAGATTTTATTTAAATTCAAATAATTGAATAGTGTCAAAATTGACACTATTGTTATTTTATAAAAATAACATATTATAAAATTGTTTAAAAATCACAAAAAATATTCAAAAATTATAAATTTAAATTTATATGGTATAAAATTTTATAAATTATCCAATTATGGAAAATTCACAACACATAAGTTATTATTTATAACAGTTTATAATTTATAATATTATTACCCCAAATAAAATTAAATAGATTAAATAAGGTTAAATCAATTTGATATGGTTTAAAATAAATCCAAAACATGTATAAATTTTGTTTTTTAATGATATTAGAAACCCTATCTAATATTATATTCTAATTGAGTCATTTTTTGTGGTTTTTATGTAGGGTTGTAATTTATTATAATTTAATATTTCTTATAATTCCAAAGGTGCACCTCTCCTCCCTTATAAAAGGGAACCTCCTCCCTCTACTCCCCACCCAATTTTTAGCCTTCAAGCTCGGACATACTCAGACTAGTTTTCTTCTCAACATCTCTAGTTTTATCATATAGGTTTGGGTCTTCTCAAAATACCAACTCTAGTGCCCTAAGAGGAAGTTTAAAAGAGGTTCGTCGAGGAAGAGGTAATCTCTTCTACCGATTCTTTCATGTTTCTTTCTTCTTCTAGTTCATCTTATTTATTTGTTTCATTATAAATTAATTAAATCTGTATAACTCATATAATGTTATATTATTATAAATATGAAACAACCCTATTTCACCTTCTATCCATCCTACGGAAAACGAAATCACCGCACGTGCGTACGTACGAAATGCCGTCTCCACGCCGTGGTGTAATCTGTTTTCCACCACCACCATATTTAGATGGGTATAATGGTTTAAAGAATAACTATATATGATTATTATAACATTATACTAATTCTGAGATATTTTATCATCCACTACAAGACCATTCAATAATTATGGGAACGATATCTTCGCTCGTGCGTACGTACAGCTTAATGTCTCTACGATGAGATGTGATTAGTTCTACCTGATCTTCACTAATACATGATTATATAAACTAATTGAATGAATAAATATGATACATATTATAATACTGACATTATTGAATTGATATAGGTATTACCTAAAAAGAGGAATAAGAAATTATTCAACAAAACATGCATAAGAACATAAAGCAATGAACACCAGAATAACAAGTAGCAATGGAATATTACTAATAAGAAGCAAATAATATGACCATATATGATATCATAAAAATGAGTATGATTCTGGAATAAGTCAATGACATTATTTAAATCATTATACATGAGGTTCAGGCACAAACAAAGCATATCGGACCTAAGGCAAGGGAAAATCTCGCAATCTCATTTTTATCCGAGATTGTTTATACATCAGAATTTACTAGGGTATATTTATCATCCACATATGTGTTTCCTAAATATATAATATTATTTATATCTTCCCAAATTTTTTTAAATCAAAATTTACCTATTGGTGAATTTTTAGTAAAAGATATGAAATGAATCTTTTGTCATTTTTATTACGAGATAATTTTTGACTTTTTCGGCCAAAGTACGGGAAGAATGTTTTTTTAATCTTACATGACATGAATGGATTTTTATGATTTCATAGAACATTATTTCCATGAATCTTCCTTTAAGATTTTTTATGTTTATTTTTAGTTAACTTCTTTTAGTTTAAAATTTTATGACTTGTTATGAAAGGAAAAATGTTTTTGAAGTAGAAAGGATATCTTCCTCAAGAATGGAGGTCAAATGTTTTATCAAAATTATTTTCCATCTATGATAATATGGGGTTATATTTCTTTCTCTATTATTACATTTATTTGATTATGTTATGATGGAATAATTTTTTGGAAATTCTTTTATCTTATATGGATTATGTTGTGATGACATGATGTTTAAGAATCCCATTTTTATTACATGGGTTATGCTATGATATATGATTTATGATTTTGTGGAACACATAAGAATGGTTTCACTATGAGATGGGTGGGAACTATATCTCCCTCCAATGCATTGGGTAAAGATATATATCTCATGAGATAGACATGGCTGGAACGACATGTTAATCTGGTTCAGTGATACAGGACTGGAACGAGGAGTGAACTCGGTTCAGAAATGGAATTTGTCCACTAAGATGGTGTTGGAAATGAGTCTTGACTAATATGAAATTATTTTCTATGATTATGTGTGTAGGAAACAAAGTTTCATTTTTTTATGATATGATTATTGTGATTACATTTTACTACTATGATTTATCCCATGTCATGATATTATGATCTCTTTTGCAGGTTAATATTTTCAAAATTTTATGTTCTTATGAATATGATATGATTGATATTTCCTTTGTTTACCCTTACTGAGAATTTTAGCTCACCCTTTTGTATGTTTTCGTTTCCCCAGGTCCGGAAGAAGGGTATTAAGTAGGATATGCCAAAAGGGACTCTAGATATGATGAAATAAGTGGGAGACAACATAGATGATTTATGAACCAGTTGTTTATGTTTCCCAGTTTCTAAAGACACTATACCTATATGGTCGTATCATGGTTTTGTTATATGTTGTAATAAGTATGCTTCAATTCTGAAGTAATAAATATGTATGTTAAGTATGGTTTGTTAAAGTTGGTTTCAGAGGAAAGATATAGTCAACCTTTGGAAACAAGGATGTGAAAGCCTTAGTAAGAAACCTAAGGATATGTCTAAGCATAGAACACAATATTAGTGTTTTAGAAATGTCCTTGAATAACCTATGATAATACCTAAAGTGTGAAATTTTATTCTTGATTATGTGGTTGTCCTATTATGATTTGTGTTTCTCACACTATGCTTATTGGTTTTAGTCAATGGGTGGAACCCGAAGGAACCATGTTAATGCTGAATGCGATCGGCAATGCAATGATTGTCCCCCTGAGCAACCAAACATTATGTGAGGTGGAATAAGAAATCTTTTAGACATGCTTACACATCTTTCTCAAGCTATGAATCATGCAGAACTTCCAAACGAGCAACGGAAGGAGCAAAATTATGTTGAATCCTTTATGAGGCAGCTTCCACCCTCATTCAGCAGGTCTACTGATAGATTAGTGGATGAACAATGGATCAGTACCACTGAAAATATATTTTCAGTTCATTAATGTTCTGAACATGATAAAGTCATCTTAGCAGTATATCGTTTGGAAGGTGAAGCTGATCAATGGTGGAATCTTATCAAGAATACGAGGAAAAGATATGAAATCGAGTCCATGGAATGGGACGAGTTGTAGAACTTATTTTTCAATAAGTACTTCTCTCATATTCTTCAAACAAATATAGAGAAGGATTTTTTTTAAACTAAAGCAAAAGGATGATGAATCAGTTGATACCTACGGAGAAAATTTTACAAGGCTTTCAAGGTACGCTTCTAGGATTATTATCCAACCTGATAGTAAGATCGATCGATTCTTCAGTGGCTTAAAACCAAGTCTCCAAAGGGCATTAGACATAAGGGACTTAAATATCTACGAGGAAATAGTTTGATGTGATCTCATGGTTGAGATAGAGATTGGAGTAACCCATCAGTCATATGGGTTTGATAAGAAGAGGAAAATGGAATTCCAAGGGAAATCTAAATACCACACTGAAAAGAAGATGAGTTTTCCCTAATGCTAAAAGTGTGGAAAGAAACATGGAGGGAAATGTCTTAAAGGGACAATTAAATGTTTCAAATATGGGAAATATGGTCTTCGAGCATTTGAATGCCACAGTGATGGGAAAAGGATATCTAGTGATGCGAACAAAGAAATGGCTACACAGAATGAACCTCCTACACTTCAATGTTACAAGTGCAAGGAAATTGGGAATTATGCAAATCAATTCCCTAATCCAAGGGTTGTTGATGATGATCGATGTCAACAAAGTCTTAAGTCCAAAGAAAAAGGAAAGTCACATGCAATTTCTATCGGTGATGTGGAGTATGATAACGAAGTGGTGAAAGGTACACTTACCATCCACTCTAAAGTAGCAAATGTTTTATTTGATTCTAGATCCACCCACTCTTTTATTTCGGATGAATTTTCTAAGGGTATCGCCATAATACCTCAACAATTAGCTGTTGAGTTATCTGTGACAACTCCTAATGTCACAATGGTGGCATCAAAAGTTTATAATTAATCTCCAATTGATTTTTGTGTGAAAGTGCTTCCTGCAAATCTTATGATCCTTCCTATAGTGGAATTTGATGTAATTCTTGGAATGGATTTTATTTCCTTGTATGGAGCTCATATCGATTTCCAAATAAAGGTAGTCACATTTCAAATTCCTAATCAATCTATGATCATCTATCGTTGAAAGTATGAATATAACCTTCCAGTGGAAATTTCTTCAATCTTATGGGTCTTGATCCCAATAAATGAAGGTTATTTATCTCAAATGGTTGGAGAGAAACTCACGATTAAGAATATGCCCATTGTACGAGAGTTTTATGATGTATTTCCAGGGTAATTTTCAGGTCTACCACCAAATCGTGAAGTTGAGTTTTCAATAGAACTCATATCGGGTGCTATGCCCATTTCAAAGAAACCGTATAGAATGGCCCCAATTGAGTTATAGGAATTGAAGAAGCAACACCAATAAAATCTTGATAAGGGAATCATACACCCTAGTCCATCACCTTGGGGATCACCTCTTCTATTTGTTAAGAAGAAAATGGACCAATGATACTCTGCATTGATTATCTAGAACTTAACAAGATCACTTTGAAGAAAAAATATCCTCTCCCACGCATTGATGACTTATTTGACCAACTATGCAGAGCTCAATACTTTTCCAAGATTTATATTCATTCATGGTATCATCAATTAAGGGTCAAAAGGGAGGATATACCAAAGAAGACTTTCTGTAAAAGGTATGGACACTATGAATTTATAGTGACGCCATTTGGTCTTGCTAATGCACCTGCTATCTTCATGGATCTAATTAATAGAGTCTTTAGAGACTATCTTGATCAGTTTGTGGTAGTCTTTATGGATGATATTCTTGTCTATTACAAGAGAAAGGAAGAACATAAAGATCACTTGAGAATTGTATGAAAGACCCTAATAAAAGAGAAGATTTATTCCAACTTTACCAAGTGTGAATTTTGGCTTCAAAAAGTTTCATTTTGGGGTCCCATTATCTCAAAAGAGGGGTTATCTGTGGATCCAGAAAAAACAGAGGTTATCGAAAGATGGTCGAGACCAACAACATTAACTGAGATCTGAAGTTTTCTTGGTTTGGATGGATATTATCGATGTTTTGTGAAATATTTTTCATGATTATCTAATCTAATCACCAGGTTGACTTGAAAAGGAGTTAAGTTCGTTTGGACGAAGGAGTGTGAAGGGAATTTCAAGCAGTTAAAAAGAAGGTTATCCAGTGTACCTCTGCTCACACTGCCTTGTAGTGGAGAAAGGTTTTTGATCTATATTGATGCATCCAAGATGGGATTGGGGTGTGTTCTCATGCAAAATAATATGGTGATAGCTTATGCCTCACGACTGTTGAAAATCCGTGAGCAAAATTACCCAACTCATGATTTGGAGTTACCTGCGGTAATCTTTGCATTAAATATTTGGAGGCATTATATGTATGGTGAAATGTGTGATATTTATACTGATCAAAAAAGTTCAAATTATATTTTCACACCAAAGGAGCTAAATATGCGCTAAAGAAGATGGTTGGATCAGATTAAGGATTAAAACTACTCAATTCATTACGACCCTGGGAAAGCAAACAAGGTGACCGACGCATTAAGTCGACAAGACCATTCTAGCTTATCCATGACGAGGATCACAAAAGATCTAATATTTATGGATTTACAAAGGATGGATATTAGAATTATAATGGAAGGGGAACAGTATTATCTTTCTTAAATGAATGTTCAACCATCTATACTAGTGGAGATTAAAGAGGCACATAAAGAAGATGTAGAGTTATAGAAAAAATTGAGAAATGTTCTTGAATTCCACATTGATTGCGATGAAATAATAAGGTTCCGGAATCGCGTTTGTGTTCCTACCATCCCAGAATTAAAGAAGGAAATATTGGATGAAGCTCATATTTCTTCATTATCTATTCAACCTGGAAGCACAAAGATGTATAGGGACCTGAAGGAGTACTTCTGGTGGGATGACATGAAAAGAGATGTTGTTGAATATGTATCTCGATGCTTGGTTTGTCAGGAAGTTAAAACTAAGAGATATAAGTATAAGGGGATTTTACAACCATTACCCATACCAGAATGGAAATGGAAAAACATCATTATGGACTTTGTCAATGGACTTCCCAAAACATCCAAAGGCAATAATTCTATCTGGGTTATAGTTGATCGTCGTAGGAATTCGAAACACTTGATTAATATTAGAGAGGACTTGATTAATATTAGAGAGGATTTCCCTCTTGATCATATTTCCAGGATATATGTGAAGGAAGTGGTAAGATTTCATGGAGTACCAATTTCCATTATATCAGATCGGGATCCGAGGTTTTATCTCGAAGTTTTGGTGAAGTCTTCAGCATACTCTAGATATAGAGTTGAGTTTCAGCACTGCTTATCATCCTCATACAAACGGTCAGTCTGAGATGACAATTCAAACATTGGAAGACATGTTGAGAGATTTCTCGATGGATTTAAAAGGTGGTTGGTATCAATACCTACCTTTGGTGGAATTTTCTTATAATAATAGCTTTCACTCCAGTATTTAGATGGCTCCTTTGGATTCTCTATAAGGAAAGAAATGCAGAACTCCAACTTGCTGGGATGAAGTTGGGGAAAGAAAGCTATTAGGACTTGATCTTGTTGATGAGATGGGAAAAAAGGTCTGATCTATTCAACAACATATAAGAGTGGCTCAGAGTCGACTAAAAAGTTATGCCGATAACCGAAGAAAAGACCTTGAGTTTGAAGTGTGGGATAAAGTGTTCTTACGAATATCTCCTTGGAAG
Organism: Viscum album; assembly: GCA_963277665.1. Classification (NCBI taxonomy): domain Eukaryota; kingdom Viridiplantae; phylum Streptophyta; class Magnoliopsida; order Santalales; family Viscaceae; genus Viscum; species Viscum album. Next base: position 669,704,767 of record OY728147.1, read on the forward strand.
AGAGTAATGAGATTTGTAAAGAAGGGCATGTTGATCCCTAGGTATATTGGTCCTTTTCAAATACTGGATCGTGTTGGGAAGGTAGCTTACCAATTGGCACTTCCACCGAATCTCTCTCAAGTTCATGATGTGTTCCATGTATCTCTCCTAAAAAATTACATACCCGATCCTCCACATGTACTAAGCTCATAAGTTGTTCTGCTGGAGAAAGATCTTTCTTATGAAGAAAAACCGATAGAGATTCTAGATTGTATAGAAAAGGTTCTACGAAACAAGACCACTCGCTTGGTTAATGTTTTATGGAGGAACTACCAATTAGAATACGCTACATGGGAACTTGAGGATATGATGAGGGAGAGGTATCCTCATCTGTTTGTTACGAAGTGAAGAATTTCAAGGGTGAAATTATTTTTAAGGGGGGTCGAATGTAACAACCTGATATTTTATGAGAAATAATTTTTTTTGTCTTATGTTATATGAAACACCAAGATAATCTTTCACTACACACAACACTGTCTTGGCTTGCGTTACACGCAACAGTAACCTTCCTCGATAGCTTGCGTTGTACACAATACCAAGTTTCACTAAAAAATGATATATTATTATAATATTATGAACTACCCGTTATGAATAGTATTAACTGAATTTTTAATTTTATAACATTATAATTCATCCTACACATTTTCAAGAATGAGATATGGAAACAAAATCAATTTTTCGGATAAATGAAGTATTTATTAAAAAATGCAGTTTTACCGCCTTTTGATGGAACACCCATTTTCAATATAATTTTTAAAATTCTATAAGTTCAATTTCACAAAATAAACTTCTTCTTTTGAATCATGATAGAAGAATTTACATTGGATAAAATTTTGATACTTTTTTGATAACTTTCACATTTTGATGAATAGAAAAAATACGGTAAATTTTTATTAAACAACTACTTTTTCATCAAGATAATTTAGATGGTTAAATGATAAAATTTAATGGTTTTAAATTATAAATAGAATATATTTTTACCATTTAATATAATTAATTTCATTACCATTAATTTTATATTTAATTCATTGGTAAAAATATTTCAATCTTTGACAATGTTTTAACTTTTAAAACCCATTTTCTTAACAACGGGATTAATTATAAATTAATTACTGCAACTTATGTGTTTTGAGTTTTTAAAAATGGAATCCATATTTGGATTTATTGGGTCCAAATTATTTTAATAGGTTACTTTTATTTTTTTGACATTATGAATAGTAACAATGATAATTTTTATTTATTACACTTAATGGTAAATCGGGTAATTAAGGGTAAAAATAAGATTACAAAATTACCCTAACACCTGCCAAAATTCTATTTGATGAATAAAAGTAGAACCATATCACATAAGGGTTAGAATAGATTCGTTTCATGGAATATTGACCATGAAAATGATATAATTATAATTAAAACCAAAGAAAGTGACAATATGTCACTCTATTATATCTTATAAGTGTAATAATTTTAATTTAGTGATAAAATTCATAAAACTTCGAACATTAACAGTCTACAGAAATATAATAAAATTATCTACATCATGTGAATTTATTTATAATTTTTAGGGATTAAATAATCATCATTAATGATGACACAATAGTGATGTTGAAATTATTTTATTAATTGAAATGTTAGATAAATGGTTTTAAAAATATTAAAATAAATATTATATGAACTATTTAATGTGATCCACAAATTTTATAGAATCATATGATATGTTAGGAATCTATTAAATATTTTGGTTCGAATATATCTCATGTGTAGAATTTATTTAAATTCAAATAACTGAATAGTGTCAAAATTGACACTATTGTTATTTTATAAAAATAACATATTATAAAATTGTTGAAAAATTAAAAAATTAGTTAAAAATTTTAAATTTATATTTATATGGTCTCAAATTCATAAAGTATCCAATTATGGACAATTAACAACAAATAAGTAATTATTTATAACAATTTAAAATTTTGAATATTATTAGCCCAAATAAAATTAAATAGATTAAATAAGGATAAATCAATTTGATAAGGTTTAAAATAAATTCACAACATGTATAAATTTTATTGGTTGAGGAGATTACAACCCTATATCATCTCATCTTCGAATTGAGTCATTTTTGGAGGTTTTTAAGCGGGGTTGGAATTTATTATAAATTTGTATTTCTTATAATTCCAAAGGTGCCCCTCTCCTCCCATATAAAAGGGCACCTCCCCCTCTCCTCCTCACACAATTTTGAGTCTTAATTCTCAGATATACCCTACCCATTTCTTTTCTCAACATCTCTAGTTATATCATAGAGGTGTTTTTCTTCTCAAAAGACCAACTCTAGTACCCTAAGAGGAATTTTAAAAGAGGCACGTCGAGGAAGAGGTAGTCTCTTCTACCGATTCTTTCATGTTTCTTTCTTCATATACTTCATCTTATTTAATAGTTTGATTATAAAGTAATAACATCAGTATCACTCATATACTGATATGTCATTATAAAAATGAAACATCCCTATTTCACTTTCTATCCATCCTACGAAAAATGAAATCACCGCACGTGCGTTCATACAGAATACCATCTCCACGTTGTGGTGTAATCTGTTTTCCACCACCACCTTACTTGGATGTGTATAATGGTGTAATGAATAACTATATATGATTATTATAACATGATACTAATTATGAGATATTCTATCATCCAGTACAGGACCATTCAATAATTATGGGAATGATATCGTCGCTCGTGCGTACGTACGACTTACCGTCTCCACGATGTGATGTGATTCGTTCTACATGATCTTCACTAATCCATGATTTTATAAATGAACTTAATGAATAAATATGATACATATTATAGTAATAAAATTCTTTAAATTATTTATCTATAACCAAAAAGATGAATAAGAATTTATTCGACAAAACACACATAAGAATATAAAGCAATGAACACCCAAATAACAAGTAGCAATGAAATATTACTGATAAGAAGCTAAGAATATGACCATATATGATACCATAAAATTTCTAATGATTTTGGAATAAGTCAATTACATTACTCAAATCATTATACAGGAGGTTCAGACACGTATAATGCATATCAGACCTAAGGTAAGGGGAAATCTCTCAATCTCAGTTTTATCCGAGATTGTTTATACTTCAGAATTTACTAGGGAATATTAATCATCCACATCCATGTTTCCTCAACATGTAATATTATTTCTATCCTCCTAAAATTGTTTAAATTCAATCTTACCAATTGGTGAATTTTTAGTAAGAGATATGAAATGAATCTTTTTGTCGTTTTCAGTACGAGATACTTTTTGACTTTTTCGGACAAAGTACGAGAAGAATGATTTTTTAACTTATACAACATGAATAAATTTTTATGATTTAATAGAACATTATTTACATGAATCTTACTTTAAATGTTTTCAAGTTTATATTTAATTAACTTCTTTTATTTTAAAATTGTATGACATGTTAAGAAAGGAAATGTTTTTTGAAGTCGAAAGGATATTTTCCTCAAGAATGGAATTGAAATGTATTATTAAAATTATTTTCCATATAAGATAATATTGGGTTATATTTCTATCCCAATTATTACATTTATTTGATTATGTTATGATGGAATTATTTTTATGAAGTCCTTTTATCTTATATGGATTATGTTGCAATGGCATGATGTTTAAGAATCCCATTTTTATTACATGGGTTATGCTATGATATATGATTTATGATTTTGTGGAACACATAATAATGGTTTCATTATTAAATGGGTGGGACCTAAATCTACCTCCAATGCATTGGGTAAAGATTTATATCACATGTGATAAACATGGCTGGAATGTCAAGTTAATCCGGTTCAGTGATACGTGACTAGAATGAGGAGTGAACTCGGTTCAGAAATGGACTTTGTCTGCTAAGATGGTCTTGGAAATGAGTCTTGAATAATATGAAATTATTTTCTATGATTATGTGTGTATTTCAAAAAGTTTCATGTTTTATGATATGATTTTTGGGATTAAATTTCACTACTATGAATTATCCCATGTCATGATATTATGATCTCTTTTGCAGGTAACGATTTTCAAAATATATTGTTCTTATGAATATGAAATGATTGATATTTCCTTTTGTACCCTTACTGAGCATTTGAGATCACCCTTTTGTATGTTTTCTTTTCCCGAGGTAAAGAAGAAGAGTATTAAGTAGGATATACCAAAAGGGACTCTAGATATGATGAAATAAGGGTGAGACAATGTAGATGATTTATGAACCAATTGTTTATGTTTCCCAGTTTCTAAAGACACTACACCTCTACGGTCCTATCATGGTTTTTATATATGTTGTAATAAGTATGATTCAATTCTGAATTAATAACAATGTATGTTAATTATGGGTCGTTATATGGAGGCACAATGGTTGAAAAAGAAGATTGATGAGATAAGATCATGTATAATAAAAAAATATCTATTCCATTGGAGAAGCCTGTGCTACCACAAGGGGAAATAAATAGAGTTTTACATAAGTTTTTTCAGAATCTTATCAATGTTTTTAATAAACCATTTTATATATGGTACATTATGGTCAATATTTATTTTAATCAACATATATACAAAATGATATTTAACTTTACCAAAAAATAATAATACATATGATCATGTAAAATATGAATCTTTCACAAAATATCAATAGGGTTCACATGGTAGGTTGGTAGACCCATATATATTCCATAACTAATACTTCATATAAATATTATAAATTAAATTATATTATAGGTGGTGTGATATAAATAATTTACCTTATTAATAGATAACCCATGGTAAATCATCATACATGGTGTATTTATACAAACATAACAAGAATGAATAGCTCTCTTGTATGTGATAATTTACTAGAATACATCCATTAAATATATTTATCGTTCTACCCTTGATGGATTTCTACTATTTTAACAAAAAATTGATAATGATGTATATTTGTATCAATAATTTTCATTATAATTGATCTTGGATGACCTAAATAATCATTTCATGTATTTATTATGTTAGTATCAGAAATATTTTTGTTTACTATAATTGATTTTATTGTACAAAGTAAAAAAATTATTAATAAATTATTTAGAATCATTTTTGTCCATTATGAATTCTTTTCATATATAAAGGTATTTGAAAATTCATTTTTTAATGTATTTATATGATATTTATTGTTAATACTATCATTAATGATAAATGTTTTTCATCAACAATTTGGATATAAGAAACTATTTTTATTATAATTTTTTTACTCTTAGGTATGAATATGTTCAATCTTTTAAAACCATTAATTAATTTGTACAACTAACTAATGTACTTAAATGATGATATACTAACTCTTTAGGGTCTTTGATAAATAATAAAAATGTAGGAGTTCATTTGAATAATTTAATTAAAATAATATCAATAAAACTTTTTCTTCAACATCAACATATATAAGAACATTAAGATCTTCCATTGTGTATATTTAACACATTCATTATATGTAATGAAAAACTGAAATAATCTCATTTATCATCCTTGTTATATTTTCCACCTCATATGGTTTATCTTCACTTTATTAATTCATAATATAATACTAATGGGATTGGGCTAAACCTTTTTTAAAATACATCAACAAGGTAGAGGACCCCCTTGTATTTATGGAAGGAAAAATGATGAGAGAATTAATAAGGAAAAATATTTTGGATTCCTAACACATCCTTTATTGAGGACATGATTATATATCCTAAAATTATTTTTGTAATTATTAACTTTAGGGACTAAAGGGAAAATTAGTTGATCTAATTATATCATTTTTCAAATATTCAGTATTGATGATACAAATTTTATGTAGAAAATTCATGAATAAATGTTATAGTGACCATTCCTCCTATATACAGAAAATTTTCATTAATTTATATTAATTTCATTTCATTTATTGTTTTTATTTGAAATGGGTACTAATGTTTTTCAGGAGCATTTAGAGGGAAAGGTGATGGGGTTGAGGTGTAGGAAGAATCGAGTACCTTACATCCTTGGATTAGTTACCCAGTTGGGAACCTAGGGTATAAGTGGATTTTTCATGGGATATTGGGTACTTAGTGGCTTAGTATTGGACACCTTGTAGGTTCTTGGTTAGATTTCTCTTAAAAATGGATATTTTGGTAAATTTGACCAAAACAATTAAACCCCAAATAAGGGGTAATATAGTTTTTCATATCCATTTACATTTATTGTGGACTATCTTAAAAATTTCCTCCTATTCCTCTCATCCTTGGTTAATCCTCATCTTCCTTTCTCCCAGTGTCTATAATCGAGTGAAAAATATTGATATAGTCTAGGTAAGGATCTGTCATACCTTTATCAAAAATATTCCTCCTTTTATTTTTTATAATAAATTGTATTATTTCCCTCTCTCTATTTAGGTCTAGTTTAATCTTTTAAACTCCTTGGTTTTATTTAGGACTAATAGACATAAAGTCTTTACTTATATGAATCTAATGTGAGCATAATGTTTTTTATGAAATTTATTTCCTCAAATCATAGTGGGGTTGACTATAAAAACCCACATTTATAAACCTTTAACATGTTGAAGATATTGTTTCCCATGAAACCCCAAATTAAAAAAGCCATGATATATTTTTATTGAATTAAAATATTTGAAAATTGATAAATATTACTATATTTTGAGAATGAAAAATAAAAAAATCAATATGAAAGTTATTATAGGAGTAAAACTAAAAGAATATAAATGGAACAAAAACACATAATCTTAATTATCATGGTTTTCCTTAAATATTAAACCATCAGTTGTGTCCATGGAAAGAAGGTAAAACATTATAAATATAATGTACATTTTAAGAGAGATGTAAATAAACTGGGTGAATGAATTTTAATAAAATATGTAAGATAATATATATAAATTTAATATGATTATTATTTATATATATCCATTGGATATGTGGATGTTGAATATATGGTTGTTGGATATGTGGTCATTGTGTATACTTTTATCAAATATGTATATTTATTATTTTATAGTTATAAGTAAATAATTTGTTATAGAACAGGTAATTGATATAAATAAATTTGGAGTAAATATAAAAATATAGCAATTCATTTTTAAAAAATATATATTATTTTAAATATTTTCTGGGTATATAATGTATTTTGAATTAAATTTATTACTTTTAAAGAATTAATTAAATAAAATAGATTGAAAAAATTCTTGGAATTATTTGTAAAATAATTAGATAATATCTATTAAAAAAGAGTTTTAATGAATAATAATTTAATGATTCGTAGTAAACAAGAAATTTTTAATTAAAAATAATGATATTATTTAATATTATTTGTTTTTATTTGATATATAGATTCCTTACATTTTCAGTATAAAAATTAATGAAATCTGTTGTTCATATATTTTAAAAAATTAATTTACATTTATCCAATTATTATTAATTGTTAAGGAATAAGGATAAAGTCACCTTTTGGTTTAAAATGTTTTTTTTAATATTTTGAGGTGTTTGAATTGATTATTTAAAATTAATTATAATAAATTTAAAAATTTAATTTATTAATGGTCTTCATTTTTATAATTATAGAATTTAAATTAGGTATTTTTTTAATTTCATTATTTGAAAAAATAGTTATCATGGAAAGAATTGAGTTAGAACGACTAGAGTAAAATGCAGTAAAAGTGGTTAAATTAAGAGTAAAATGCATAAAATAAATCTACAATAATCTAAAAAATATATTTATGAGTATATTATCTACGCATATCTATTATTTTCTACTTTATATCTAATTTCTGTGTAAATACACATTCTATAAACATTAACGAATGGGTATTTATAAAAATGTCACTCAAACTCACATATACAAGGACCCCTTCTCTACCCACTTCAAAGAAGAATTTTATTTTAGTTATTCATTGAAAAAAATACCAAATTCCATCCCCTAAAATCATATTAAATTTTTAGAGTTTTTATTATCAATAATGGGGCCAAAATATTTAATTACAAAGGAACCCATTTCGAGATAGAGTAAATTCTTCAGAGAAAGTATCTTGTTCTTTACCATCATTTTCAATTACCTTATCATAAACACTATTTATAATATAATTTACCATTTTAATTATTTGTAACCTCATTATACTCTTATAAAAACGATATTACTATACTATAACTCTGTACTCTTACACATTTTTTAGTATAACAATTCTTGTTTTGGATGGTTCAACCACCTAGAAGAATGGTGTTATATTATCATCACCATTTCCAATATGAATGTGTATCATAACATTAATACTGGTAATATATGATATTAAAAATTTATTTATATAATAAAAAATTTTATGGATGGGTGACACAGAAATGAATTTCCATTATAAAGAAACTCACTTTGATCCGTAAAATTACCCAATACATACTCGTTGTGGATTCCATTCTGGCTATACACACCCATACCATCCATAAAATTAACATGAGACTAAATAAAAAATTTAAAAATAATTATCACACTACATTTTAATGATGGTTTCTTTTCAAATAACTCGGATAAACATTTTAATTATGAAATTAGTGCGAAACAATAATAAATTACTAATATCCAATTATGAAAGTATACAATAATAGACTAATATATATAAATAATAAATGACTATAATTGAATATTATTAAGGGTAATATATATGAATAATATTATTAAATATTTTATTAATATGGTCATGTTTATTATACAACATGTTAAATAGAGTTCATGGAGGTTGGGAGTAAAGGTAAGGGTTTCTTTCTAATATCAATTTAAAATTGAGATTACTTATGTATAAATTTAAATTAGAGTTAATTGTATGTAATTTTTCTTCTAACCCCATCTATTATTTATTGTTATTTTTTTATATGTCTTATTATAATTTCTTCTCACTTTGTTTCACAATTCATCCAAAAAATTGTTTGTATGTGGAACCGACCTTATCTTCTCATTTTGACTGAGAATATTTTTATTCAATGACTATGTTTTTAATATTATTCCATTTGTGTAATCATCCCAGCATATATGATTTCTTAATATCAAATTCTATTTAATTTGAATTTCTTTTACAAAAGATTGAAAGGAATCTTTTTAACATTTTCCACTCAATCAAATTTTTCAATAGTTTTCTTTGGTTTTATTTATGAAGTCTCCTTTCCAAGTTTTCATGGTTATTTAAAATTAATTTTTAATTAATTTATCATACTTTTTCGGAAACTATTGGTTTATCAGTTATTTAATTTTTAAATAAAAATTAATAAAAATGGAAACATAATTTCTTCTTAATTTCCCAACACTTTTATAATGTTCTTTAAAAGTGTTTTTAATCTATGTCAAAATAATTTAATGTTTCTGTTACATAATTGGAGATATTTATCCAATACAATGGTTAGAGAACCCAATCTATGATATTTATTGGAATTGGGAGTGAACGTGTTAAGTTATGGGACTTTATCCACTACATGATGATGGTATTTCTAGTGATCCTTAACATATGAAATGATTTTCTATTCTTTTGTTTATACATCTTTTTTATGTTATTACACATTCCTATGTTATACATCACATGTCAAGATTATTTATTCTTTTTTTCACACTCCCATGTCTCAGTTGATAAATTATTACAAAATCCATATGTTAGGATTCATTATTTATGATCTATGTTTTATTGGGTAGGATTTTATAATGATATGATCATGCACCTTAATTATTTTCTCATAGACACATGTTTATATTATTATCAGTTATGAAATTTTATAGATATATTTTATATTTTACATTACTGACTATCTCTGATCACCATTTCTTATATATCTAATACCTATGTAATTAATAAAATTATTATGTATGATTTGTTTACAAGGGTATCTTGTGTGGTTATTATTTATAGGAAATATTGAATAATGTTCATTAAATAAGTTGTTTATGTATTTAATCTCCAATGAAACTAAACCTATAATTTTTTTTTAATTTATTATCATATTTAATTAATATTCATGTGAAATTATTTAATATATATATGTATGTTGTGCTCAGGTCATCCCAAAAATCAAATATCAATTCATTATCAAGTGGTTTCCATAGACAATCAGGGGCATCATTATTCTTCTCATGACCAAAAAGGGATATTCTACATATAAATTGGTAGGTGTAACCCTTCTTCCTTTCTTACTCATATATAGTTATCCTAAAAATAGTATGGTTCCCAGTGAACCAAATAAATCAAAGAGTTTTAGTTAATAAACGTTTTCACTAAATCATTATAAGAATAAATAGTATGGTTTTAACAATCTTGGTTTCTTGTAGTTTGTTTTATACTATGATATAATTCAAATACATGGTTTCTATACTTTTTTTATTTGGGAATTCCTATTAATTGTAATAAATTGTATGAAATATAATTGTGTAAAATACATTTATTTTTTTATTGTTATTTAGTGGTTAAAGTGCATTAATGGTACTATCCTTACCATACTTACGGAGCATATCATGCTGGTTGTTATTTAAATTATTTTCCATATTGGAATTGTGGTTTATGTATATAATTATATATGTTACCATTATTAAGAACCCACTTGATATGATATATGTTTCTCAAATTGGATGAGAATTATACTATGACTTGTAATACCGGTTAATGGTTTGGAATGGGAACACAACAACCTGAATCATTATACCCATCCCCCTATTAACTGTGGTAGGTTGTAATATATCTTTGACTGGATAGGCCCAATTATTTTCCAATAGGATGGGTTACACAAACCCATACTTCTCTGCACACATCTACTCATATGTGTGGGTGCATATATATATATATATATACATGTGTGGTCAATTCATATGGACTATTTTTTATCCTATGAGGGACAATCCTAGGATGTCTTCTTAGGTCTTGAGTTATGGCTCAAAGTAGGTTTGAAATTATTTACCCTCTTTTAGATAGTCACTTTCCCATGCCTTTTAATATTCCTAGACTACATGATATGGAATGTGTTTTTTATCTTTTACTCTATGTTTTCATTATAATTGGAATATACATTCTTATGACAGGATGTTAGGGGTGGGGTGATGAAATCCCACTAAGTTATCATAATCACACTCTACACATGCTTTTATTAGGATGTTTATAGACCCTTTTATTCATGATCCATGTTTGGAGAAACCATTTGACTATGGGTTCTAGTCAAAAACAAAGAGAAAGTTTCATGGGTGATCACTTTTAAGGGTTTTATAGATTATATTGATAGATGACATTTGTGTTTTCCCTAATATCATTTCGAAGGAGGTACACATACTTGGGAACCTTTTTGGGTCTTCAGGCATTGTTTGGACTGCAACATTTTTTTATATATAGTTTTTTTAATATCACTTATGTTGTATATTTTTTATTTGTTTTTATATCTTTTATTTATTTTAATATATATATATATATATATATATATATATCATGTTAGGTGTACTTGTATCTTATTTTACAATAACATTCTTCTATTGGTTACCCATTAATTACATATCTTCAACTGATGTCTTGAAGGGTCACACCTCTTTTAGTGCAGACCATGGATTATTTGTTACTTACTTAAAAAATGGTAAATCACCTCCCACATTAATTTTATATTATCCTCAACATTTACACTATATTTTGTGACTGAGATGTCTGCTTGAGATACTGTGATGATGTGGCTTAGGTTTCATTCTGGTATTTAGGACATAGAAATTTTAAATTGGTATCATAGTTCACATTAAGGGTTTTTGGATATGGGTATTATGAATATATAGGAGAATATGACGATTGAGACTGTAGCTGTAAGTCATAAATATTTATGGATAATATAATTATAAAAGAAATTTAGTCTCTATTTGTAGTGAAATATCTCTTTTAGATTTCCCCCTTGAGTCGGTTTTATGTCCTTAGGTGTCATGCATCATAGTAGGCATCGATAGGTAGGTATGAGTAGGGTATCATGTCATGTTGTCTGCATACTAGTCTCTATTTATTATATCATTGTTTTAACTAATTTATGATTTATATTAACTAACACACTAATAATAATGAATGTTTTTTTCTTATATATTTATTATTAATGAGTATGTTAACATAGATTATTGACTAATTCATTTGATTGATATATTCTTTACACAATTATATTAGCTTGATTATTTTAGGTTATACCTAGAGCATTATTTTACTTGATTATAATTTATTTTTTGAGTATATTAATATGTTTTAAAATGGTTTATAAATGGTGTTTAAAATGAAAAAGAATTTTAGTAAATTAATATGAGGGAGAAGAATAAGGTTATAATTAAGCTATATGTTTTGTTTGCTAGGATTTATTAATTATTAGTTAATATAGAAGAAATGTTTTGAAACCATAAATCCCATAACTATCATGCATTTGAAACAATAACCAAATACAATAAAAAGTAAAAATATATACCTTACATTGTATTTTACAACAGTTATTTCCTTTGATACAATCTTGATGAAGATAAAAAATAATAAATTTTACACACTTCCCTAAACATATATCCACAAGTTATACTGAATCTACAAAACAGTTTGGGTAGAAATTCTATATCCTATATGATCAGATAGTATCCAAAAATGAAGTGGAGAAAGGGAAAAAGAGATGTTTTAGAGGGAGATAGTATTTGTATAGAATTACTAGAGTAATGACACAACCAATACTCATGATCAATCCTTATTTATACACACCATGGGCCATTCCTATGTTCTAAAAACATTTACTTATGATTTATGAAACACGTGAATCAATCTTTGACCATTAATGGATTCATCTCATGATTTTATTCCCCATTGAACTACATTTAATCAATGATAACAAATAAGTTAGAGATATCTGAATGTTTATCTCATAGAACTGTAATTCCTTATGTGAATTGTAAAAGTAAAAAATGAATCATATCATATGATTCATGGTACTATGATTCATCTATGTAATAAAATATGTTTTTTTCAATGTAGGCATTATATGATATCCATATACCATATAATATTATATACCCAAAGGTATAAAAATAATTACATTCCATATATATATATATCATTCTCTATGACATACTGCTTCATACTATATGATATTATATCAATTTAGGGTATATTCTCTTTAATATCCCACTTGCACTAAAGTCGAATCGACTTTTTCACCATTTAACCTTATATCATATCATATATTATAAGTTATGAAACCATATCCAAAACTCATTTTATATTTCTTCTAAAACATTTTTGTAAATCTATCATCAACTTTACCATGCATCACATAACAAGAAATACCTTTTGAATAATAATCCAGACCTCTTTTTTTGGAAAAAAAATCTATTACATTTTTAGAGTTTCTCTATAAGTTTTTGAAAACTGAATCCCCATTCTTCAACAAAATAATGTTACCCCACATTCCTTTTAAAAATTTAAAACCGATGTGTATTCTTGAATTCATAATTGTAAGATAATAGAATCTTCAAGAAAATGATTAGTGATACTCAATATATAAAGGGGTCTTTCATGAAATCCATAAAACTCATATATCTCTATACCTATGTCCACTAGTAGAATCAAATACAGGCATGAATTTTTATATGATCCATTAGTATTAGACATTGAGCGATCATTATACAAAGAGTATCTATATGCAATATAGCCAACTCATATGTTTCTAGTTCTCTCTATTTAGACTGAATATGTTGATGAATACATCAGTTAATATTCATATTTATGGATGATCACATCACATTACCCTTACCCGAATAGGTAATTAAATCAGATGCACTATCTACGTATGGAATTAAATTTACTTAGTATATCTTAATCAAGGGACTGGATGTCATACTTTTCATATGGGAAGAAAAATACCATATTTCCTAAGCTCCAACTAATGACACGATCAACACAGTATATAACCACCACCTGATTATCTATTCCTCAAGGCTTGTGTAAGAAAGATATTAAAGTATGATGTTTATAATTCTAGGTATCTCACCACACAAAGGTATCAAGGTATCTAAATATGAATCTTTCACCGCTATTAGTCCAAATATATAGTATATAGCACTCTATATAGTATATAATTAGTGGGTCATCCAACAAAAAAAACTTGTTTTCTACCTCTTAAGAATATTATGTATCCCAATACCAGAATATTGACAATTATAACCTTAACATTTCCTCATAGCCTACAATACTCTAAGAAAAAAAAATCATTCTAGGATAACTGAAGGTCATACTTTAAGAAGTTAGTCAGAACTTCACTTCATGATATATATATATTTATATATATCCAACATGAAATTACAATTGATTAGAGATAGACTTATGCATAACATGATATATTTTATATTCTTAATATTGTTTAATAATTTAAAAAAACAATATATAATCACATATCTAACCATATCACATATGATATACTATTAGATTACCCATTTGTTTACTAAAGTGATTAGGATTTTATGGAACACACTTTATCTCTATATAAAACATTCCATATATCTGGGTGACTATCAGTTAAAACTATCCCACTTTACCCTTTAGGGAGTAACATATATGAAGTCATATATTTATAATAATGATAGTATTTGGAAAAATATTCTTACTATAAAACTATTTGAAAATGTATTCATTTTTTTTAATTTTATTAAAAAACATTGTATTATTAATTATGATTGTTTTGTACTTAGAGCTCTTCAAATTTCATCAACATAAGCATTAATTAAATCCATTACATCTTCATTTTTACTTGCAATATTTTGGTTTAAAATGTAACTCTTTATAGTATAGCTTTACCAAAACATAATAAGCTCTTTTAGGATATAAAGTTGTATTCATGTTGTTAAATTAACTAAACAGAAATCCTTATATTTATATTTACCATAATACCTTAACCCATTTTTCGATCTCAAGTGAAATTCCCTTTGAACTTTTACAAGGATAATATTTTATCTATTAACTTTGAACATATCCAATTTGGAACATACTCCCACTAGTTTCTTAAAGTCTATATTAATTTTAAAATATCATGTTAAGATAAATAAGCACTTTTATATTTATGAAATAAGTCTTATTTCTTTTAGTGCAAATATTCAAAAAAATTAACTACCATTTATACATAAAATATGATATTATATGAATTTGGAGTATAATTATAAAAATAATACATTAATAGGTCCAAAAAATGTTATATAATTTGTATTATTCAAGAAAATTTAAATAAAATAAACCATCTTATATTATTGATAATAACAAATTATTCATAACAAAACTTCTTATCACATAAGTGGTAAATGTGATGGAAATAAGAAAATATCTATTTTGATATAATAAATATTTAAGTATTCCATTGTATCGAAACCCAAGATTTAGTAAACCTATTCTTCACCTATTGAATGTAAAATTCAAGCTCCTATCTTCAACCATTGATCAATCATAAACTGTATACGTTTATAAATTTTTTTAAACATACAGTCAATATCATATATCTTTAAAAATAGAAGAATGGAATTCTAAAACGTTAATACTTATTGTAAAATATCCTTGTAGTTTTATATTACTCTTCAGGTACTTTGTAAAATTACTTCTATAATATATAGGTTTTCCACAATTAAATAACTCACCTTCCTTCTATATATTTAGTTTAGTTGGAATTGTGGACTCCCAATGAAATCTCTTCCCATATTTTTAGCCAAAACACGCACCATTATCCTTATGAACCATCATCATGTTACTAGAGCCCATACCAAAAATTCCATTATCATCAAACATAAATATATTAAGCATATTTTGTAAACATTTATTAAAATAATTCGTATTATAGTTTATAATGAACATCCAGAGCCATTTTAGTAGTGGTTGAATAATGAAGTCTCTATCCTGATCAAGTCTAAGAGGTGAAACTAGTATCTCTATGTCATTTATGTACCCAATCATATTGATTATATGTATATGAACTTATGTAACCTCTTCCACCTTTCATCTAAAGAGGTCATTTGAAACCTCATACCTCTCATGTCTTACTTATTCCTAATAGATTTTTTTTGGAATTGTTTCATCTCATATGCATACAAGTTCTCATGTTTCTTCTTAAACTTGGGTCCCATGAATAAAATCATGAGAGTAGATACATATAAAAAATCTTTTGGATACTTATCATAAGTATCTACATCCATTTCTCAAATGGATTCACCAGTAAATTTCATTGGAAGGGGATTCTAAAACATATATAATTTCTAATCTTTTTATAGAATATTCTTATGTTTTGGTAACAGTGAAGTAAATTTCTACCATAAAGTGTTTATTTTTCCAAGATATATCTCAGGTCCATGCTCAATGATAATAAAAATTCCATTATATATAACAGAAGTATTTTTTTGATGAGTGATATGTTTTAATTCCATTTAATAAGGACTTTTATTAAATATACTCCCACTAAAATGATGACCTATTTTAAAATCCATCATACCCATTAGTGAGACAAGATCTATGCTGCACTATGTAAAGTATACACTTTAGTGTTTCTCTCAAAACATTGTAATTTATTTAGGACTATATACCAATAATATCTTATATGAATCTTGAATTGTTTTGTAGAAAACTCTTATATCCTTCCCAGGGGTTTCCTAGCATGGTGAAACCCAAATATCATTGTTGTATTTGTTTACCTAACTCCTAGGGTTATCTTGTTTTCCATCATTACTTATATATGATAATCCAAGGTCACCCAAATTTATTATAAACCTTAATAGTTAAATTATCATGGTCTGGACATGTTCTTGATTAGGAAGGAATCTATGTTTTGATATTATTTAAATAGATTTTATTCTTTCCATCTTATATCATGTTATTACCTTTATGTATGCATACTTATAGTTATTTATTTTTTAAAACCCAATCCTTCAAAAAAATAAATATGTTTAAACCATATTGATGTGCAACTCTTTACACAAATCATAACTTATGTTACTAACCCAAATTAAAATCAAACTATACTCATAGATATATAAATGAATCCAATGCATAAAGTGCATAAATATATTTCATGTAAAGGTTTAGAATCATATTAAAATAAAAATCCAGACATGAGTAATCCCAAAGCCACATATAGTCAATTACTACTTTTCTAGACAAGGCATAAGCATCCAATCCATACAGTAGTCCAATCCAATGTCCCTCTACGCATATATACTTTACTCATTATATAATTGAATTTCATCATAATTGGAATACATAATATGTAGAAATTATAGTTAAACTTTAAATTCAAATATTATTAAAGTCTTACTGACTTCATAAAATACATATATGATATTATTAGATGCTATAAGTCTTTTCTAAAACAATAATTTCATTTATGATATTATTAGATGTTAACCTTTAAATTCTAACATCTAATACTTTTCTCAAGATTCAAATATGATATTATTGCCTACTAAATTAATCTTATGTTGAAATTATAGTTAACATTTTATATTTCATTTTTATTTTGCAAACAATTTTCTTAATCTAAATATCACATATTTAATATCATATATAAATTTTATCAAATCAATTATCAAAAATAATTTTGATATTTTTAAAATAATTTATCTAAATATTGACCATTATATTCCAACAATTCAAATTATTAATGTTGAAAAATTAATAAATTTGAATACAAAATCTTATATATTTATCCTTATTTTTTAAAATTTATAAACACTAACAATTTCCCATATATTTTTCACATAAAAATTTTATAACTAAATTATATGTCATGGAATATAATTTGAAAAGGTTTTATTTAAAATTAATTATTAATATTATGGAATATTTTTTTAATACATGTCTCATGAAAATTTAATTAATTTATAATAAATAATAAATAATTAATAAATTTTCTAACTCCTTTATAAGGTAAATAAATATCTTAAATATACTTTTCTAAAACTTATAAATATTTTTTAATCTATTTAAATCAATTCATAATTGATATAGTGAAAAATCAATTTTTTTCTATATATAAAATTTAGATATATCTATATATTATTGGATATGATAGATAAGGAAAATACAAACTTATCCATTAATCCATATCAGTCATATTTTACGATTGATACTATTGTACCCAGCTATCGTAATCCCCGATAAGCCTCTATATAAGATTAATTTAGTAGGCAATAATAACTCTAACATATGATATACAGTCTATATGGAATGAAAACATTTGGAGCCTAGGATATCATCACATAAGATATCTACTATATCATATTTATGGTATGATTCTATATTTGACAAACATAGAGTGATATTATCATCTCTTATAAAATCTCAATGCCATACGTTATGAAAAAATTGAAAAAGTTAAACTATGTCACGACATATGATATCCCATATCTTATAAAATTAATATAACATAACCTATGATATATTATATCATAAGATGTTCCACATAAAAACATTTAGATATTTTTTTATAGAATTGAATAAGACTTGCTATATGATTTAAAAAATCTTCATTTTTGTAAGATTTAAATAATCAAAAGTCATGGTAAGGCTTTGAAATCGTAATTATGATTCTAATAATTTTTAATAACTAATCAATGAAAAAAATTATTATAAACCCTAAATACCATGATCACTATTCCTATTAGAATAAAAAAATAAACTAAAGATGAATGATGTGTACTTTACAATGGAATTTTCTATTGTTGATGACTTCGATCCCTACTTGATGAAGATCATAAGGAAAAACCTTTAGACTCTTCTCTATATGGTGTATCCATGACCTATTCCGAATCACCCAAATGGTTTAGGAAGAACCTATCTATCTCCCATGATATAATGGTATCCCTAAATGAAAAAGATAAAGGAATAATAGGGATTTGAGAAGGTGAGAGTATCATGTGGAGCCTTACATGAGGAGTTGTACACCCAATAATCATAGAAAAACCTTCTTAATATTTCACAAACCATTTTGATGATTTAGAAAAGGATATATTATAATGAATAAAGGAAGAAGAGAGCTTTAACAGGGAGGTCGTATCATAGAAAGACTTACTCAAGGAGTACCACACCTAGGAATCATGGAAAAGAAACCTTTATATAACTCCAAGATGTTCTTGAGTTAACACAATATTTAATCATTCATTAAAAAGTGCATGAGTAAATATTTGACCATTTAGGCATTCAACCCATGAATACATTCTCCCATGTGTAAAATTTAATCAATGATATGAAATAAGTTAAATAGTTCAAAGGTTAATCTGATAACGTTCCACGAACTTAAGTGAATCGTAGCTGTTCCAAATGAATCATACCATAATATTAATGGAACCATGACTAACCTATATTATATAACATGAAATTACCAAATATTCTCTATACGATATCCACAGATTATATAACACGATATACCCATAGGCATATAAACAATCCTTTTATATATTTCAGTCACACACTATAATATTGCACATAATGCTATATGATATCATACAGATTTAGTCCATATTCCCTTCAGTATATAGTGTATTTAAAGAGATGGTTTTTTCTATTTTGGTATCAAAGTTCCATATGAAAAACTATTTGGTCACCCTTAGGTCATGAAAGAGATTACCTAAATTTTCTAATGTAGCTAGTCAAGGATCTCCATGTATGGATCCCATGACCTCTAATATAATGATAGATTTTATGATTCACCATATTATAATGTTTTATGGTGACATATCTCCTTAATAGGTTGATGAGTGAGTTAATTATCTCTATTTCACCTTTAAATTTATCAAAACACACGAGAAACACTTGGATTTTATAGCCACTATTATTTTTTAAGGGATGGTATGTTGATGGTTAGATATGATTTGAAAGGAAAAGAAAGTGTGAGTCCTCAACTAGGTAGGGTTTCAATAGATATTATTTATGAAATTCTACTAAGATACCCTACTTTGGGTGAAGTGGAAAAGAGTTTATAAACCCCTTGTAAGGTTTGATTTTAGTTACGGAATATGCCTCCACCTTTACAGACCTTGTCCATTTTTCTCTATATGTAAGAAAAGATGAGGAATCTAATGCAAGGTGTTTTAATATAGTTCTCAAAGAGCCCTTTTATAATAAGGGTATTCTATCTAATATTCTAACATTCTCATAAGTTGTCAAGAAATTCATCCTCAAAGAGACTAGTTCTAAAGTATTTTCATGAGTAGGTGGTCCACTACATGGTCAAACCCTAAAATACATCATTTATTTTATAGTTAAAAGTGATGATGAGAAGATAAAATCAATGGTTTATATCAACTAGGAATCTAAGGTGGTTGTATACATTTATCACATGACTTAGGAAGATCCCCTACTCATAGTGACCTGTATGGGTGACCTGGACACATCGATCCTATCTTTACATTCAAGGAAAAACATATCCACTCTTACTGTCTATAAGAACATTTTAAAAGTTTTTACCAATAGGGTACATCCAAAAGTGTTCAGTAAAAATCTCAAAAAACTCAAGAATCTCAGACCTATTCAGTTTTATATTTTACTATAAAAATTCAACCATAATCTGGATGATATACTCCATGTGACCAAAGTGGAAGTCAATGATGATTAACTATAGTGCATTTTTCTTGATAGAGATTTGTACCACAAATTCAGAATGAGGAATAAGGTAGTTTATACTCTATATATTTACTCATAACTGACTATCAGTTGATACTTCTACTGTTAGAGGTACTATCTTTATATATTATATATTATCATGTGCTCCATCTCGTATAGCTACTTCACATTATTTTATTTCCGATAAATTTTCAATTTTTTACTATAAAGTATAAGTTTTATCTTAAAAGTTGATCCTTTATACACCCCAAATAAAGAGGATAGAATATAATTGGGAGTTTTCCTCTTATGAAACAATAGATGCATAAGTTGGGAATCTATGGGATATCATGGTTCATTGTATGGAAAAATTTGATTTCATACTAAGGACGGGCTATCCAACCCAATTTTAAGCATATATTGAATTTTTAAATAGGATAGTATCCATTGAATCTCTTAGAAATACTCAATATAAACTACATAGAGTATAAAAGTTATAGGATAGTTGAGCAGGACATAATTTGAGACTAGTAGAAGTGATCATAATAGAGATGCCTTTTCTTGTTCTTAGTGTATTTGAAGTTAGGGAGTGAAAAGTGTTGCCTCCTATAGTGGACCCATATCCTGATGTGTTCCCTGAAAATTTCAAAGGACTAACCAGTAAATAAGAATTGGAGTTTACCATTGACCAGTTTCTTAGAATAGAATAGTCTCATATTCCTTTCAATCATATAATTCCAAATAAATTAAGGAAATTAATGATTCAATTGAATGATATATAAGATAAAATATGTATTAGAATGAGGAGAGTTCTTCTTGAGTTGATCCAGTTCTCTTCACTAAGAGATCTTATGAGGGTCTATGATTAATATTTGAGTATCAAAAAAATAATTACACCATGATCATGAACAAGTACAATTTTCACAGAATTAATGATCACTTTGATCAATTGATGAATGAAATTTAGTTTTCTAAAATTAGCCAATTATTAGGTTACTATAATTTTCAATTTAGGGAAATGGATATTCATAGGATGACATTTCAAATATACTATGTGAATTATGAATATATGGTAATTCATTTTCGCCTAATTAATGTTCCGGTCAGGTTTATGGATTCAATGAACATGATTTTTCATGAATTTTTAGAGACTTTTGTGGTTGTAATTGTGGATGTTATCTTTTGTAATTCAAGTTATCAAACTGAGCATGGTCAAAATATTCATATAATTTTGGATAATTTATTGCAAAATTATTTACATAATAAGTTATTCAAATTATATTTTTTGTTTTGATAAGTTAAATTACTTAAGAAAGTCATATTTAATGTTTTTATTTTATTAGATCTTGAGAAAGTAATGTTGGAGATGTCCTAGAAATTCCAAATGAAATTCTTTAAGGATTCAAGTTTTATTTGGATCATGGTGTATTACCACCTCATTATCAAGGACTTTCCCAATATGTATTCTTGTCAAGAACCAACCCAGGTCGACCTTGAACCGGTCACCCGAGCCGGCCCACGGCATGGCACGAGGGGCGTTCTCGATCCCCGCGGGCTGGGAACTAGTGTCGGGCATCAAAACTAAATAGGTGGGAAAGATTTGGCCCATGAAAATAAATAAAGCATTGGAAAAACTATAATAATGAAAGGAAAATAAAAGACATGAAAAATTAGGAACAACTAACAACATAAAACTAACTTAACCAGAAACAAAAATCCTCGCAACTCTGAGAGTCGCTCACCAGTCCACAACCAACTCTCATCCATAGCGAGCAAGATCAAGTCAAACCTACAAAAAAAATAAAAATAGAAAAACTCTATAGGTGTGAGTATTAAAACTCAGTAGGTGTGCCCAGAAAACTATTCTCAGTGCACTACCTTTAAATAAATAAATTTAATAATTCCTGGTTTGAACTAAAATATAAAAAATATGGACTTCCACAGACACTTTCATTTCCAAAACAGGTAACAGTCCATTTCCCCTTTTAATTTAAAAACAAGTTTAATATTTGAAAGAAACATGTGCATTGCATTTTTAAAATTGTATTTGTGAACCATTTTGAAACACAAATTTTAGTTTTTAGTAAAAAGGGAAAACCACACAACAAGCAACACACACTAAGGGAAATGGAAAAAGTGGCACACAAGGGCCAGCTACCAAACTAGACCTCTAAATCGTCCGCCACATAAAAATTAACATTAAAGGAAACATGGGTCGAACCTCAGAGCTTGTGAACAATCTAGAACATACTATAAATGTGACTCATTCTAAAGGCATTACCTAACTCAATGACGTCATAATTCCCTAATGATCGGTATAGCCCTTAATGGCCTAACCGAGGGGCCTAATCCCCATAGTAGCAATAACTCAGTATTCCCCTGCTATGGGGCCACTAGCCAGTGCGTAATCTAAACTAGTGCAGCAGTGTTTCTCAGAAGATTCACTCACTATACCAGGATCCCACGACAACACGCATAATAAAAGGGAAAGGGTGAGTCAACAATGTCAATCAAGTAGCACAAATATTACACAATCAAGGTACACCAAATATCATCACCGAGTCACCCCGAAGAGAGTTTTCTAAAATAATTTATTTTTGTTAAAGTGAAAAAAGGGACTTCACCAATTTTAAGGAAAAACCTCATTTCTCAAGAAAACCCAAAACTCTCATTCACGCTATAGATGAAATCATTTATCATTTAAACCAAAACTACATTTGAAATTCTGTGAATTATGTTTAAAGAAAAAACGGGCATTCTTTCCCGACTGAGTGTCCGTTAATCAATAAAATATTTAAAGTGTCGTGTATAAAATAAAAAACTCTTTTTACACCAAATAATAATTTATGAAATAGTTATCTTATATCATTTCCCATTTATTAAAATTTATAAAAACATCAATCAATTAATACAAGATAAATTTAAAGGTGAATGCAGTGGGGGACCTACCTCTCTTTGCATCTCGAATATGATGACGTGACATGCCTCGCATAGGCACGCAAGCATGAAAAGATTGATGATCGTGGTAATATAGGGTTACCCTGCCAACACGCTACAACAAAAGTAATATAATCTAAAACACAGAAACTCTGACCCGGAAAAAAAACCTGACAATTAAACATCGCAAAAATAACTACAATAAAACATAAACATTGATCTAAAATAATCAAAACAAGAGACAGTGCATACCTCACCTGAACCCCAATATGTTTTAAAGAGGTACCATAGAGATCCGTAGCAAGATAATAAATTAATGAAAGTATCAAGCATTAAAGACAATAAATGGAAAGGAAATGCATGGATTTTCCCACCATAGGGAAGTCAAGCCGAAAATTTCTAACTCAAGCAACATCCCGCTCGCATGCACACATGCAATTCCGTATATGTATATATACATATTTAAATTGATGCACATGTTCCCTGAACCATATGAGAACATGCGCTTAGAATATATATATATATCCATACCTAGGAAAATGTGTGTGCGCACTTAGAAATGATCTCGACTCCCTACAACAAGTCCCGGCACATAACATTAGTGCGGCGAAGATCATCGCACATCCAACAAGACACCAAGGACTCACATAAACCAATTTCACAGGTCATAAAACACAACCAAACACTACCCAAAAGGATTTATATCCGAAACACACCCTCATATAACCAACAATATCATTTTACAAGAAGATGACAATTATTCATGACCAAAAGGTGTGGCATTTAAATGCTCATAAAAGAATGACATAAAAAAACTAATTTCGATCAATTCAAACAATATGAAATCCATACTACAAATTAACTTAGTATGTAATAAAATTGCGAAACAAATTTTAAATACTAATTAATAAAAATAAAAGCATCAAACGGATTGGAATTGAAACGAAAGGCATGAAACACCTACATCAACCCGTGAGAACGCAACGATACCTTGACGGATGGAAGAATATCACTCCAAGGACCAATTGAATACCCTAGACACCAAACAAAACGCAACCAACAAGACCAGAAGCATTAACATTTGGTTAATTGGAAGAAAACACCAATAAATGAAATGAATAAAATAGACTGGAACAAGGGGGTTTGCGCTGGAGAGGCGCGCATGGGGGTCAGCTGGCTAGAACATGGAGGGGTGAGGCATGGCCGGAACATGAATGAACAAAGGCGGCAATTACGAGATGCAGAGTCAAGGGATGGCTGAAGTGGAGCTTGGCCGGAGGCGGCCTAGCCGGTGTGTGTGTGTGTGGGGGGGTGGGGGGGGGGGGGTTGGAAAGGGCCGCCGCGCGCCGGTGTAATATGCTCAGCCACCGGAGAGGGCCGAACGAGTAGGGTGGGACAAGACCGGGAGCCAGAAGAGGGCCTGGAGGCAGGCAGGGGTTGGATAGTGGTTTGAAGGCGGATCCACAATGGCTGGAAGGGAGGATCCACGACGGGCGGCAGTGGTGGGAGGAGGAGCAGGCCGACGGCGGTCGGGTGGCGCAGGGAGGAGCATGGAATGTGGGCTTTGCACAGGTAGGAGCAGGGGCGGCGGGCTGCATCGCGCAGAGGGGGGGGGGCATGACTCCCATTAGGGTTTTCCTTAATAAAATTATATATATATAATTTTTAACAAATTATTTATAATAATAATAGTGATAATAATAATAATTTTAATATTAATAATAACATAATTATTAAAAATAATAAAATTAAGAATAATAAAAATAATATTCTTGTTCATTCTATTTTTTTTAAAATAACAGCATTAATAATAATAATATAACATTAAAAATTTATTTAATAACAATTTACTCATAAAAAATATTAAAAACACTTTTAACAACCAATTAACATAAAAAACATAATAATGAAAATAATAACACTTCCAATAATAATAATATTATTATCTACATCATAATAATATTTTTATTATCATGGAACAAACATTTAACACATTTTATTTTTATAAAATTTTAATTATTTTAAAAATTAGATACCTGCACAGGTATGTAGACAGACCACGCGGCTACAACTGACCTTACGGTGCACACACACTAGTCCTAAACCCCCCAAAAATTATATATATATATTAAACAATAAAAATATTAGACTAACGCTTTCCCCACACCTTGGAAAGGCTAACAAAAACCAATAGATAATAAAATAAAATAATTTAAGGAGTCAGGTGTGATAATTCTTCTATGATTTAATTAACCAAGAAAGGAGAAAAATTTTTATTGTTAGACCAATGGTATCGATATTTTCAAGTGTTAAAGGATAAATTAACCAAAACTCCTATTCTTATTATACCTCATCCATGTGATGTACTAGAGGTGTACTATGATTCTTATTTAACGGGCATTAGATTTATCCTTGTGTAGTATCATCGGGCTGTATTAGATGGTTCTAGAATATTATATCCTTATGAATGAAAATACCCTACCCAGGACTTGTAATTGGTCACTATTTTTCATTATTTGAAGTACTGGAGGCACTACCTCTATGGAAATAAATTAGTGGTATTTAAATACCACAAGAGTCTGAAATACATTTTATAAATGATAATTTAATATTAAGAACTGCAATTGGATATAATTTCTCCAATATTTTTAATTATATATCCAATAAAATCATGGTAAAGGAAACATCATTTCTCATGCACTTAGTCAAAAGGTACACCCTCAAAAGGAAATAGAAGACAAATATAAATGAATGTTGATGTACCTCAAGGATTAACTATAGCTAGATTTTATCAATGGTCATATTGGAATATATTTATTCCATATTGACCTCATATATTCACTTTTGAATCAATTCCAGGGATGCCTGATATTATATCTTAATAATATAATTATTCATGAGAAAATTGATTGTGGGGAAATTCTTGAGTAATTGTTCTTGGAGTCATTATCATTTTAATATTTCAATGTAATATATTCCATCACTTTTAGAATGAGGTAAATAATTATTAAATAATACCATACTTCTAGATTGGAAATGCATCTAGGAATGAAAAAGATATCATGATATTTTTTTTCAGAATTTTAGTGGCATAACAAGAAAAATATATTACAAGGATCATCGATATATTCATTACTTATTAGTAGGTAAATGTATATCACTAAATCCTAGTTGGTGCTATTTAAATAAATTTTTAATCAGTGGATAAGTGGAATAAAATCACAATAGACTTAATGAATAATCTACCCAGAATATCGAGTGGCTAAGATGTTGTATGAGTGATTATAGATCTTT
Source organism: Viscum album (assembly GCA_963277665.1). Lineage (NCBI taxonomy): Eukaryota > Viridiplantae > Streptophyta > Magnoliopsida > Santalales > Viscaceae > Viscum > Viscum album. The sequence goes on from OY728147.1 coordinate 669,731,652, forward strand.
CGTCCTAGACAAATCACTTATTAGAAATTAAATAAACTTTTTATATTAATGAGATCAAGAAAATATACATAATGTGTATTGAAATCTTCATGGTGTTCCAATTAGTATCATCAATGTCAGGGGCTCTAAGTTTATGTTTTGGTTCTTACAAGTCTTACAATGATTAATGAGTTCTTAGGTTAAATTGATAACACAATTGCATCATTATACCAATTTACATTATTTAATGCAACATTAATAATATAGAGGATATAATGAGGATGATTATTCTTGATTTTTGTGTATCGTATGAGAATTACTTTTCTTTTGTATAATTTTCCTACAATAATAGCTACAAGTCATCTATTTAGATGATTCCCTTTGAAGCTATATATAGATAACATTCTATTAACCCTTATATTGGATAGGGATAGGGGGATACTTGGTTATGTGACCTAGTATCTTATATGATATGAAAAATAAGGTAAAATTATTCCAAATTATCTTATAACCACTTAGAATCACTATACATTATATTTTGACAAATGAAAGTGCCCCTTGAAATTCAAAATTGGAGACCACATCCAGGTTTCACAAAGATTCAGTCAATGATGAATGGTAAAGTAGGATATATAAAATCCTTGCTATGTTGGGAATTTTATAATACTATACCAATTTGGATTAGCGTCTTATCATCCTGCCTTACCTCCATGGTTCTACAACATATACATTTCTTTTCATGTGTCATGGCTGAGTAAGAATGTTCTTGAACCTTCCATAATGATTATTTATAGTGAAGTTAAACTTGATAAAAATTTGTCACATATATAGAATACTATATTAATTATAGACCAAATTTTGGTGGTATTATAGGATAATATAACTCTTATAGATATATTAATGTTACATTATGGGTATCTCTAGGATAAAACATTATAGTGAGAGACTAATGTGAAGGAACAATGTCTAGATTATTTTCCCCTCAGAGGTTTATATAATATTATTAGGAGTAAGACGTATGCTTTTGGGGAGGTTTCAAGTTCCCCAATACCCTATATATATGAAATTATCTTTATTTTCAAGAAATTACAATCCATTTATGGTCTATTTTTAGTTTAAGGGAATATTTGAGGGTTTTAGGAGGAGCTAGAGTAAAAGGGGGAAGAGGTTGAGCTATATAAGACAATGGGTACATGGAGGTCTATTAATAGGTATCTGATTGGGAACCATGGGTGCATTTAGTTATATCATGGATCACTAGTTACCTGATCAATTAGCTACTCATACCTTATAGTTTTTTGGGAAAATTTCCCTTTGAAAAGGGTATTTTGGTTAATTAGACCAAAAAATTAATCATTGAGTAAAGGGTAACTTGTGTTTTCATCTCCATTTCCCCTTATTGAAGCCTATATCATGACTTTTTCCTCTACCTCTCATCATTGGTGCATCCACTTTCTCCCTATATCTTAGTGTCTATAAGTCGGAGCAATGGCTTGATATAGGTAAGGTAAAACCTAATCATAACTATAATCTCATTCAGTATCCCTTCCCTTTAACGAACAAGGTTTTATCTTTCCATTTATCTATTTATAGTTAGTTCAATTATCTAAACTCATTGGTTTTCTTCTAAGATAGAAACTAAGTAGTCTCATTTAGATGATTCTAAGGAAATTATTAGGTTTTATTTTTGGAATAAATTTAAAAAAAAATAGTGGGTTGAAATAATTCCAATAATTTTTAGGTGGTTTCCTTTATCTTTAAGTGGAGTCAATCCTCTTTTGGATTCCTCAATAGTATAGTACAAAAATAAATTTATAGTAATATCCCTTTTCCATTTTTTACTTATAGACAGTTAACCTAACAATGTTTTGGGTGAGTATATACCTAATAACTACAAGAGTATGAATTAATGATTATTTTCCCTAAACATTTATATTATTAAAAAATATTTTTTCCCACTATTGGTCACTTTTATATTGGTAAAATTCCATTCTATAATTTAAATACTTTCTCTTTATATTGTGTTCTTCTTATCATAATAGTTACATTAATTAATGTTCATGAAATATGATAGGGAAGAACCTATTTATTAGGATATTTTTATTTATTTGTTATGTTTCATTAGTTATTTTATTCCTTTCCATACATACTGATCATATCATGATGTTTATTATTTAAATTATTTTCTATATCGGATTTTTAGTATATGCATATCTTATTGTATATTAGCTTGAGCAGTCCCCCACTTGATGTCACACAAGTTTTGAAACTAGGACAAGTGTTAAGATCTGATTTTTATACTAGTTGATGGTTTAGGTTGGGATTGAAATTCCCTAACTTTTTATACCCGTTTATATATTACCTAATATCGGATTTAACCTTTTGTTGACTTTAAAGGCCTGATTCTTTTCTATTAGGGTGGGTTGATTAGACCTCGAATTCTTGGCACACATATACTCATATATGGGTGCATAGTGTGCATGCAAGAGATAGTCATAGGTACTATTTTAAAATATCATGAGAGATGTACATGGGATATTTTATTAGATCATGAAATGATTATTGATGTAGGTATATAAGTATGGACCCTCCACTTGCAGGGAAAAACATTCTAATGCCTATGAATATTCCTAGATTCTATGTTATCTTATGTGATTACTATCAATATATTCTTCTAGATGTTTATTATTACTTGAATACAATATAGACCATGAAAATATGTTTGGGGTGGGAGACCTTTTATTGATATTTGAAACTCACATCTTGCATGAGAACTTGTTGAGATGCATATAGACACTTTTATGCATGATCTGGGTAATGTTAGAGCACCAAAATACCAAAGATAACTGAACATAAGGATCTTGGGGCATGGGTGATCTATTTTTGGTTTTTTATGATATATATTGATCAATGACACATCAACTTCCCCCAACATATTTTGGATGTATATGTACACACAGGATCCCATTTTTGGTATTTAGGTATCATTTTTCCTTCACTAATTTCTTATATATGGGTTTTTCGTCATCTTTGATATGTAATGTACCTTTTAAGGGATTCTAGATATATTATGTCTCAAAATGAATAATCATATTACTTTATGCTTTTATGAATCAAATTTTACATCCATACTCTTTCATCGGTTACCCATTACTTAGTATCAACCCATGTATGGAAGGGTCATGCCTCTCTTCTTATGGACCCTAGTTTATTGGTTACCTAATTTAAAAGGGGAAAAACCTCTCAAATTTGTTTTACTTGACCCCAAACATTTAACGCAAGCTTTGGAAACTGGGAGGTGCATCTACGGTATTATGAAAACATGAAATAAGTGTTTTTTAGGTATTTTGGTCACAAACATTATAATTTAATTCTCTTTAAGTAATGGATTAAATAAATTATAATTATATTCACATCAAGAAAAAAATTCATTTATTGTTTTTCTTGATTCATGAATGATATTTCTTTATTTATAAATAATTATATTTTTGTAAAAAAAGATAATTTTATTTATTATGAGGGTCATTATTTAATAACTAAATGTGGTAAATTATTTTCATAAAATATATGAGATTATAATGGTTATATAGTTTTATCATCTAATCTCTGAACTATAAAAAAATAATGCCCACTTTGAGATAATATCCAATGAATTACGTAAGATTATTTTGATAATCCATAAACACATGATAATTAATAATTTTTTTTCATAATATTTCTTCCATAGGAGAAAAACTTGATAAATGAAAGATATTTTTCTACATAATATCATACTATTTTTTTATATTTTTATCCCTAAAATAATATTTTATAAATATTAGTTAAATTAATCATTCTATTTATATATTTTTTTACAAATCACTTCTTGTTGTTATATTATTATATGTTTATTTTCTCAAAAAAATAAGAAACAATGATCATAGTATAATAACATATTCACCCCAATCTTTGTTTAAAATAAAATCATATGTATTTACATTTAATTTAGTGAATAAAATAATTTTTTTAAAAAACATTCTCATTCACACCAGTAAATAAAATAAAATAATTTTATAGGGATTATAATGTTTTCAAAATAATAAAATTAAAATATAATTAATCATTTTTGTGTGATGAATATCAATAAAATATATTTGTGTTTTTCTCATGACCTCTTAATATATTTCATAAATTTTAGAAGAAATAAAATAAAATTGGAAGGTAATAAAATAATAAAATATTTTGGAAAAATATATAAAAATTAAATATCATATTTTCCATGAGAATTTATACATCATAATCAATATTGATACCTATACGGTGTATAATGAAATATGAGATGTTGAATTTTTTTATGACAACATCATGGTTTATTGAATTATCAATGATGTTTACTTTTTTATATGATAGTTATGTGATGTTAATCAGTCCCCACTTCTTCGAGCACCGTTTTGTATTTCTTATTTGTTTTTTATCTCGATATTCACCATGTTGATTATCAATAGAATTTTGATAATAATAAATAAAATTTACTTCATAGAAAGAAGTGTCATATTAAAATCATAAGTCATTATAGCTCTTCAAGATCTCATTATTTTCCTCATAATAACAGATTAAGAGAATAATTCATATATTTTTTTCAATTTTTCAAGAGAGATAAAAATAATAAATGGAATATAGAATAATACTTAGTTGTTTATATATCCCCTTGATTTAGTTCATGTAAATGATAGTTATGGATATAGCATCCTCATGATGTAATATGTAGATAATACAACCATACTGATAACTTGTTGCGAATTGGGATCATGACATTGATTTAAGTGATGAATTATTTATAAATTGGGACCTATTTGTCAATTACAAATAAATTTCGATAGATATTAAAAGTAAGAGTGATGATTAAAAAACCAATTATATAATTGAAAATAAAAATAAAGATAAATTAAGAAAATTAGTAGATCAATCAATAGCATTGAAAATTTTTATTTCATTATGTCAACACACACACACAATATATAAAAATAATTTATGATGTAGATCTATCCATATAATCTATGAAAAATCCAATGTATTGGATTGTTGACATGGGATAAACATTGAGAGATGAGTGGATATGGTAATTATTACCCATGGGAATATAAACTATGGGAATCACCAACCATAGAAATTATGACAATCCACTTTTATTTCATAATAAATTCCATAATTTTTATAGAGATGATTCTCATTCACTAAATTTATAGTAAATTTAATCACTATGGTTATTAATTTTAATAATTTAAATCTTATTTAAAAAGTAAAAATCATCAGATCTTTTTAAAAAATAGTGGTTAATTTATACTATTGATATCATGTACATTTAATATATACAAATATGTTCATATAATATTTAAAGAACTTTTGGATTATGTTTTTCTCTCTTTTACACTTAATCTCATTACTTCTTTTATGGTTGTATGTTCATACACATCACCCATCAATTTTTTCACTCAACATCATTTCAATATAAATTGGTAATTATTATTTCAAATTTAAAATAAATTTTGATATCAATTATTGTTTTTGATATAAATTTTTTGAAGCATTATTAGCATGAGTTCAACTTGGTTGAAAATGTTAGTATAACATGTAAGATATATTTTTTGTGGAATATTGAAAATATTTATTTTATCCCTCTTAAAATTTGTTTAAAGAAATAATTTTCATGGATTTTAGAAGTTTTGATGCACCATAATGAAAATGGACATAGTGAGATGACCAAATACTTAGACATTTTTTTTGTGAAAGACCATTAAAAAATTACTCAAAAGAAGACTAAGAAAAATCTCTGATTTTCATCAACCAAAACTATGATAAGGATAAAAAAATTAACTTACTGTGAAGGACCCCTAGTGTTGTGTATAATTTTCTAAGAAACATGTGACCACCAAATCTAGTAATGTTACTGGGAGAATAATATGAAAAAAAATCATTTATGACTCTAGAATTTTAAATCAGTAAGTGAATAAACATTCATGTTTTTAAAATCACATCATAATAATAATGGAACCAAGAAGAAAGAAAGTAATGGGATGTGATGTCTGTTTAAAAATTATGCCATACAAAATCAATGAAATTGGCCGGAATCCTTTAGTAGGATCATTACACATAATTTATTATTAAGGATTTAAAGATAATAAATACCAAGATTATTATTTTTTGATTCTCTCTCATCATTGATTTCTCCAAATATGTTTTTAATATTCTTGATTTTTCTTCTTCTTTATGAATCCAAATAATAATTCTTATAGAGATATCAAAGTATTTTCCATGAAATACTGAACAACGTTCTTGATATCTCAAGTGTTTCACTATGGGAATTAAGAGCTTCACACTTTTCATTCTTAATTATATGTAAAATCTAGATTATGACACATCTATAATTATTATATCCTAAACTAGAATCCATACCCATTAAATGAGGTTGAGTTATTATATTTATGGATAGGGAGACAATTATACATGACGGATCATAAATACAAGTGAAACCATCAACCCAATAAAAACTTTGATCATTGAGAAATATATTGATTATTTAAATATCCAAAAAAACAAAATACTCTAACACTCATTATCAATATTAATTTACCTAGATTTTATACATAAGAAATAAAAAAATACCCCCAATACTCTACCACAAGATGTAAATACCTAACTTAATTAAATAAAAATACTAGATAATTAAAAATAAGTACATACGATATCCACTCTTTAATGGATCTCACCTGCCTACATATCTCTAACCTTATCTGTATAAGCTACCCCCCTAATGACACAAAATTTTTAAGTGAATTAAAAAAGAACTATTGTTCCAATGAACTCCCATGATGATGAAAACTAGTGATTCAATATTCCTGATGCAATATTGGCCAATGAGTAGTCCTAAAAAATTTAATTTAAATGATTTTAATAATATAGAACCAAATAATTGGGTGGAATGATGCTCATATTTTAGACCTAATTAGATAAGTAGAATAGTTCTCTCCTTATGGACTAAATTAGGGTGAGTGGAATAATATGTTTTAAGAATTACTAAATATATAGGTGGACTAAAATTCATCTTATAGACCTAATAAAATTAGGTTAAATGACACCCGTTTATGGAACCTAATAGACAAGTAGAATGATTACCATCTTACATAACCTTGAAATACTAATGGAATGATGCTCATCTTATCGGCCTAAAATAATATGGGAAACGTAACGATAACTCTAGTACATTATTTGAAACAAGTCTTGCTTATTAAAAGTGACGATATTCAATTAAATAGTGATAAATATATGGGTATCGGTTGAGGTGATTTGAGCTTGTATATTGTCATCACCATACATAGAGACAATATTTTGTGGGGACATTGGTGGTACCAATTTCAGGAATGGTGATGGATGTTCTTAGAGGGTGTGGGGGTTTGTGGGGGTAGGGTAATGAAGATATCCTTTATCAATTAAGGTTTCTTCCCCCTTTGAGGGGTAGGGTTCTTGGTCAAACATTAGGAGAGGGAGGTGGGGGTTGGATAGGGATTATAGCCTACTCCATTACCATATATCATATTGAAGGAGAGACTCAGAATCTATACCTCCTAAATAAGACCATGTTTTTATATTTATAAATAAATAGGTAAATATAAAAGTTGGATCAAAAATAAAATTCTGATCACCATGTCAATCAATCCATTTACCATTGAATCATATATTAAATATCAAAATACCATAAATGCCTAAATACTTTAATAAAATTTATTACTTTATATTTTTGGAATCTTGAGATAAATGAGGGTATTATGACTAATTCTCTCTCCAAATTTTGAGGGGATAATTATATGAAATATGAATTCCATTTCAAAAAATTGAAATATTTTAGTTTTTTATACACTGGTTAACATTAAAATAATTTTACTTCAGTCCTTTTTCTTTTAATTTATCTCTAAGAAACCGCATGCCAACTCCCTTTTAATAATAATAAAAAATTTATAATTTTATGTGAAATATATTATTCTAATATCATTTCATAAATAAATAAGTAAATATTTATTTAAATGAAATTAAAAGATATTTACTAGATCATTAATTTGATATAAATCCCCCCATAAATATTTTAAAATTTTAAATAATACAATAATTTATTTAGATAATATAAATATTATACTCACATACCTTACAGATAAATATTTATTTTATTAATTTAATAAATAAATAAATAAATATTATATACACTCAAATAATGAATGAATTAATGTTATATTTATCTATTTTGTGAATAAAAAAGACACAAAAAATAAATTAATTATTCTTGATTTGAATAATATTCATATTGAATTTATGATAAATACAATTTGAATAAATATTATTCCACAAACATGGAATAAATTTATTATTAAATTAGATTCAATTGAACCTAATGAGATTCTAAATAAACTCAGTTTGAAACTATATAGGCTTCTTTCTCAGTGGTAATTGGTTCAACCATTAGACCAAGATCATTTACTAGTAACACATGATGAATTATATAGAGAAATGGATAAGTTATAACTAAAATTAAAACAAATATCATATGAATACTGTTAGGAAATATAATACTGTTCCTAACTAATATCTCAGAAGGTATGATACATTTTATTTAATCATCCTTTCAACTTGATTTATCTTTCTATTATTTTATAAGGTGATCATATTTATAAACTACCATTACCATGGATTTTATTTATAAACTATTATCTCAATCAAAGGTCTTGAGATATCTCATTCAATAACTCAAAATGAAAAAATTATCTTTACCATTCGATTAATATTATATTGATCTTAATGTGCCTGAAGTAAGATACTTTCCTTATATAAGTACATCACTTTTTCATTATTTATTTATCAACAGAAATCATAGAACACATTGATAATGATATCCTGTCTAATAAAAAATAGACATGCTTACAAATGGGAACATCCAATGACACATTTATTTTGGGTGTTAATATTTTAGGATTTATCCTAATTATCTATCTTCTTAAAGATCACAGTGTATGAACATCATTATAATATGTCTCAATGTTTATGAGTTCTTGACACAGGATAGCCATACAATGTTCGTACCACATTATAAAAATATACCTAGAATATAAGATGTAATTTTAATAATATCATCATACACAGTTTAGATTCTTATTATAAAAGGAAATTTCTATAATCTATTAATTTGGGGAATTATCTAAGGTTATTATCATATAAACCATGTAGAGGTAAATTCATAATGTGATTAGAATATGATCAAGTGATCAAAGGAATATGATAAATTTGGTTCTAAGGAACCAAATACAAAGAAATAAAATTATGTGGAAAAAATATTTTGTATAATAACATTTTTGAGAAGAATTTATCTAGTTTTTATGAAATATATTTTATTCCATAACAAAAATATCAAAATAAGGGATTTTCTAATTTTTTTGAATTACTTTCTTAAACGTTTTGTTATAGAAACAAATAAAGAAAATCCTAACATATAATCACAAATCCCAGACTTCTTGTTCTACTCTATTCCTTGAATTGTAAGAGACTACTAATAATTTTGGTCATGGAATTAATTGGAGTTATTATGGTAGATCCAAAAAATTTCCCAATGCATTTATAAACTGTATAGAAAAAGGAAATGACACCATTATAAGTGGTTGAATGATGAAAACCAAACTCAATGAAACCAAAACATATTGAAAGTAAGTTTTTCTGGGGACACAAAAAGGGTTAATAGTCATTCACATATTGAAAACCAAATAATTTAGTTGAAATTTGTCAATAATCTATTAAAGGAGAAAAGAAAATCATTGGAGAAAAATTTACTGGTGAGAACATGTTGTATGATGGTGATATTATAAATTTTAACAACTCAGACTATTTTATAAAGTTTTATGTTATTAAAATTAATGAGAATCAATAAATTCTCATATAGGAGGTTTCATATATTTTTTAATTTTTATAAATATTGTGGGTTTTTATATTTATTTATTTATTTTAGTCATATAATTTATTTCATTTTTTTAGAAATAAATTTTTTAAATCACTCTATTTGAACAAATTTTTGGGAAGAAGATATTTTACTATTCAATAATACCATAAAACATACAGTACATAAATTTTTGAAATACTTTATCAACCGTCAAATGGGAAATTCTCATGTGAGTTCCATAATTGGTAGGGAAAAATTAATGAAAAGTCTCTCGAAGTGTAAATATATCAATACCTAATGATATATGGATTATAATAATTTTTTACTAAATTCTATGTCTAGATGAAATATATTAAGTTAGAAATATATTCATTAAAATGGATATTACATTGAGGCTATAGATGGTAGAGGTACTGAATACCTTTATATAAGAATAATTAAACATGAAAAAAAGTTCATTCGAGGATAACATTCATGGTTTTTATCTTGTATGTGAAATATTTATATATATATCAAATCAAATATGAAAAAACATAAGTTTACAATTCATGGTAAATTCTTGGTATATAATGATCATTTAAGCTATCCTAGGTCAATTATGATGAGAAGAATAATTAATTGTACACTTGGTCATCAATTAGTTGATAAAAAGGTTTTGACACATAATAATTTTTCATGCACTCTTTGTTCTCAAGGAAAAATAATTATTATTCTATCATCATAAAAATTTGGGATCAAATTCCCTATGTTACTGGAAATAATTAATTTCTGTATATGTGGTCTAATTCATCCACCAGACTAACCATTTAGATATTTTATGATATTGGTCGATGAATCCACTAGTTTTTACCATGTGTGCTTATTATTAGTTTCTAACCCACATCCAGATGTTTGTGAAATTTCATGCCCAAATAATCATTTTAGGGATTTTTTAAAGATTATTATATTAATTATATTCAATTTTATAATAATATAGAATATTCCTTTAAAGTTTTAAATAATTATTTAATATTTATTGGAATAAGTATTGAGCATCTCATTACCCATTTCCACACTCAAAATAGTCTAGATGATTCATTTATGAAGTGATTGAATTTTATATTTAGACCATAACTTTTGAAAATTCAATTTCATTTTTCTACATGGGGACATTTCACAAACCTACCCGGTCTAACCAACCATGTCACCAATTCTTCCCTACCACTAAGCTCGAGTCACATTTCATATTGCTATAGGTTAGAAACCAGAGTTAAGGCATCAAGTCATAAATCATTAGGAATTATTTTTCTAGAATAAGTAAAAATAAATAATGTACTTCCACATGGAATCCTAAAATGACAATTTTTTAATTTAGATTATTATAGAAAAAAATAATTATTTTCATAATATAGTGAAACTAAACATCTATAAAGAAAGTAAAAAACTAAAAAAGAGACAAATAGAACCAATATACAAAATTAAGTACCCAAATTATTTGGTAATGGGGTAGATAAATCCTTTGGATGAAGTTGGGACAACTTCTAGTGGCCCATATAATACACTAGACCATTGTAGAAACATTGAACAACTATAGTAGAGCTATTCGATGAACCAAAAAATGGTACTATAATAGTGAAAATTTTAACATGGTTACTATATTATCTTAAAATTTTGAAAAAATAGCACGATAGCTTTGTAGAAGTATGTCCACCCATCACAATAGCATAATTGACCAATCAAGATAATTGGAATTTTAGACATATGTGTTAGTATAGAATCACCTTTATTTGTGAGTTTGGTTTTATCTAGGGTTTTATACTATGAGATTCTTTATGTAATTTTACCACTGAAATTAGTTAATTGATTTGCATCTCCATGGATGTAGTAATTATTCCTCAACGACGTAAATTTATGTGTCATGTTATTTTATTATTGTCCTTTTTTCTCCCTTTCACATTTCTTATAGAAGAGGCTATCATTGAAGCTATTGTTTTTTCCAAAATAAACATATTTATAAAAAAATATATTACAATCAAAATATAATACAAAAGAGATAAAAAAGTAAAACTAATGTTTAGGAATCATAAGGGGCACAATACATGAGATAAAACAGAAATAAATAACTAATTTTAATCCAAATAGAGTTATCAGACATATCCATGTGTCATGTGAACAATCATCACTTTCCACATCCAACACAACAGAACCAAAAATTGATGGCCATCCACTATAATCTAGTGGTACCTATAATGAACATGTAATGTATATAAGGTGTTAGAAAATAATTCTACATAGATATCTTCCCCATTCCCCATGAATAATATTTAATGTTGAATTCATTTCAATATACTATGAAATACATATTTGAATGTAATTTTATTATTTTTAAATTCAAATAAGTAACATGATTCTATTATTGAAAATAATTCTCTATAGGGTATAATGGTTGTAAATTTTAATGTAAAACATTCTTTAATTCCATTGAAAGAAATCTATCATTTTTAATAGAAAAAGTTTTAAAACCTTTCTGTAGAAATACCGAAGTAAGATAAAGGTAGAAAATAGTCTAAGATTTAATAATACATTGAAATTTAATATAGAAAAAATACATGTGATGAATTTATTCCTTTAAATTTTAGTTTCTTATCAAGGAAATAAGTTAAAAAAAGAGTGGGTAATTTTTTTTCAAAAATAATCTTCCCCATTTTGAAAGTTACTATTTAGGTTGTTATGACAATAATATTAAGAATAAATAAAAACAAGGATAGGTATTAATTAAAATTCCATCCACATAATAAGAATGAAAATAGAACTAAGAAAACATTATGTATTAATTAGAAATTATTTATTATAAAATAACAAAAAAACATTCATCATAGTAATATTTAGTATCCTTAAAGATAAACTAGGATAACACAACAATAGAAGTCATGTAATTGGAATTCCTGATGATACAAGTTCCTTACCACTTTTAGTTAACCTACCTAGCCCGATTTAGAGGAAAAATACCCTATAAAAACATATTGATAACTTGGGGAAACAATATAGAGCCTCATAATTACAAAAAGATAATGCGTACCCATATTTCCCATCTAGATACCCAAGATTCCCCATAACATACAAATGGTGGTGAGAAAATAAATAAATAAATATATCACATATCAATATAGAAAGAGTAACAAATAGTCATAAATCACTCCCACCTTCAATAAAAATTCTTGGAAGCATCCCCTCACATGATAACATAAACAACATAATGAAATCCATGATCTTTAGTCAACCCATTAAACAATAACAACTAATGTTCAACGTATAAAATATTATGGGGATTAAATCTAAGTGAGTGAATGACATAAAATCATCATCCAATTGGGAAAAAATATTAATTAGACGTTATTACCTTTAAAAATATATAATTTTAATAAAAATTCTTATTTTAATCATAATCATAGAATTTTGGAAAAAACTGGAAACCAAAAACCAATAATTTATGATAACAGAGAATGTATATTTCAATAAGATCAAACATGGTCCAATTATTTAGAGATCTTGAAAAAACTATGTTGGTAAATCATTAAAAATAATAAGAAATCATTCCATAATATAATTTATTTATTTATAAAAATCAATGGTTGTAATTTTAACAAAAACTTAGTTTGAATAAGTATTTCATTAGAAAACTAGAGCCTTTAAATCATATAATTTTCATTTAAAATCAAGGAAATATTAAAGGAAACACTTTGAAACTCATATAATTTTCAAAAATAAATATAATAACATTTAATATGGCCAGAAAATGTTTTAAAAGATATAATAATTTTTGGTTAAAAATTTAATGGGAATGGATGGAGATACCCATTGGAATCAATGTAAATAGAGTGTAAATTACTTAATCCTTCAATAAGAGATTATAAGAATCCCTATATATCAATTTTGAATCCTAAAATTACAAAACCCATAAAAAATTGAGCTAACATTAATCCCTATCCACCATGGTCATGGGAGAGGAGGAAGATAACTAGAGAAGGAAGATGATAAATAAGAGAGAGGAAAAAAGTCAGTTACTTAGAGTGATCTTGATATTTGATGAAGAAATAAAAATTGAATCCTAGTGTAGAGGGAGATGATGGGGAGTTGACATGAGCGATGGATGAGAGGATTGATTTAATAATATGGGAGAGAAAATTAAAGAATCCTCATTAAGAATCAAATATAATGATAAAAAAAACATAAAAAAAAACATCATGGGTGTGAAAATTATCTCCACCATATCACTTTATGTCCCCAAAAGGCTATTAAAAATGGTTTCTCCAAGTACAGTTGAGGATAAACTCCTCCATTAAATACATGTTTCAAATTTAAATGGGACCCACAAAAATAATTTAACAACTGAGTGATAAGAATACGTTTTAAGTAATGAGACACTCAATTTTTTTTTTCAAGGATTGGGATAAAAGCCAGATATCCTTATTGGGTGGGGATGAGTCAGGAAAGAAACACTTTTGTCACTACCACTAATAAAAGAAGTGGATCATGTTATAGTGATCTCCCCACAATATATATTTCTCCTCATATATAATTATTAATTTCCATTTGCTTTCAATGTTCAAACCATGTCAAGGAATCTATAAACTAAAGGGATAAAGGCACCGTATAGTCTCCCATTTCTGTTTCATATCCCCCTCCTCCAATAATTTTTTTATTAAAAGATCAAAGGAAACAAAACAAGCAATGGGGGTCTATAGTAATGCAAACTGAGGGCATCCCCTCTGATAAGTTTAACACATTCTGGCATCATGCTATCAATCTGAAAGAGACGAGTGTCAGTAGACCTATGATCAGCCATAGAAGCATTTCTGTTTCACATCGATGATGAAAGGAGACACTTAATAGCCTTATTATCACATAGAACAGTGATGGGATATTCCATATTAGTGAATACTATTTCTTGATTATGATATTTGAGACCACACAAACACTCATAGACCATGAGAAAACTTAATAACAAAATGTTTTCGAGGGAGGAGAAACATAACTACCTACTTCCTATACAGACTGACGATGGGATATTCCCCATGATCACAGACCACCATGAAGTTTTAATACATTATCCCTCACAACCCCCACCACATTCCAAGTTATCGGGCACACAATTCTATGATAGTGATCCCTACGGACACCCACAACCTATGTGATTGTTTTCCATTATAAAGTTCTAAGGTGGTTTCCTTTATGATTACATATTTATAATTCCAAATTCCCTCACACAAGTACACTTCAAAAGAGAATTAAACATCCATACACTCTATTATGTGGAGGCCTAGTGTAAAAAACAGCTACCTATCCCTTTCCTATAGATACCATAGTTTTTATTTTGGAATGAAACAGACAGAGAGACAAATACATGTAGGATAAAAACAAGATAAGAGAAATTCTCAAAGAAAACCATTTAATTCTCATGTTCATGAGCTTAGAAAAAGTCATATTAAATTTTTTCCTCCATTTAGTCTCTTACATAAGGGATTCTCCATAAGCGTACCACACAACTCTTTTTTGCCTACATGGTTTATCCCTCTGCATGCTCACCTACCTCATGAAATAGTCCCAAACACATAAATACCCCATGAGTTGTATCTTGTTTATACTCCACATAGAGCCTTATCCTATATGTATCCCCCAAGTGGATCAGTCTCCCTACTGTTCTTACTAAGTTTACTAGATCCTCCACATGACACCCAAGATGGATGTAAACCCTTACCATATCCTCTTTGTGACTCCAAGTAATGCTCCCCCCTCACAATATCCCCTTCGTGAACTTTTATCCTTCATAAAGTTTCTAAGTGGGTCAACCCTCTACAATCCAATCTACCATGTAGACCGATTCCCATTTCATTCCAACCATAGCATCCATCTCTCTTACATGTTTCAACTGGGTTTGTTAGTTCCCTCCACATATCTACTATGCATACCAAGCTAATTTGGAGTGTCTAATACCCTCCTCTTACTAATGAATATACTTAGAGTTTAAAATAAATCTATATCCCCCTTCTTCCAATAAATCCATGAAATTGTCATCTTAATACCTCTTCAAATGCCACTAGATATACACAATAAGTCTATTTCGAATTCTAGAGTGCCCCTCCTATGATCATGTATTTCCTTGATAAAAGTAATCTCATGATTTTCCTCCCTAATTTATGGGGGACCCATGGGATTTTCAATCATTCATCTACTTGATAAAGAGAGCCCTAATAATAAATAAAGTGGTGAGAACTCTCCATGTTTATAATAACGATCCTGGATCTTGATTCCAATCAATGTTCCATATATTATTGGGATTCATTTTTTAGGTATAAGTCCCAAGATGGTTCCCATTTATGATTTCATACCTATAAATTATCAAGTGAGATGGGGAGGGAGAACAAGCTTTGGAAAATATCAGTTCTAGCTATTACCAAGCACTGGAAGGTAATAAGTCATTCATGTGTAATCCTCACACATGATTCCACAATTTGTGATTAGTATTATAGTCCTAAATTATGGAATAATCCCCAAATATCTCTCTAACTTAACTTAAGTCTCCAATTTGGGTTGGCATCAGGGTAACCCCATATGCATAATCCCATCTCAATAATATGTTGGCACACCCTTCACAACATATATATTCTCTCAACACAATGTTAAAATATATGGATAATTTCCAAGTTTCAAGATGTAAAAATTTGTGAAAATTTCCATACCATATGACATTAAATAACATGAATAGGTCATGCCACACAACTATTAAAAGTACAAATTGAACTATGTTGAATTTTCTTCTTTCTATGAAAGATATATGGGATTCATCCCAGTGGTTCAAAAAAAACATTACCAATGCTCTACATACATTATCACGGTTCCATATTTTTCATGATATTGTCTACATCATTTTTTGTTAGGCCATATAATCCATTGTCTTAGACATACCTACTATTTGGGATATATTCCCCACAAGACCCCCATTTACGTAAACTAGGGAAATATTAAATTTTAACCATTATTTCGATAGTTCCTACCCTTGAAGAAACCATAACCCACATTGAGGGCCTTATTCCTTTCAGGTATCACAATTTATACTTTTCTGGGACATATTACCAATGAAAACATATTCTTCATAGTGGGTCATAATCCTATTAGCTAAACCAATCCCATACCTCATTGATCTATGTGACTTATGAAACCATCCTATATTCATTGTGATATATTACTTTTGAGTTCAACCAAAAGGGATTCTCATTTGTTAGACCCCACTCCAACCATTCTTAGATATCATTTTCCTAATCATATTTATCATATGATGTTAAAATTTATGTATTGGTCCTAGTCACATGAACTCAAAAGGTATGAGACATCCCATTATGTGTCACTAAAATATGTGAGTTCTGATTCCTTTCATGAGGATATGTATGAAATCCCTTCTTTTAGGCTTTACACTAATATTACAAATACATAATCTTTCCGAGATTGCAGTAAATTTAAGAGTGACCATCAATGTGTCTTGAAACCAAAGTACCTTAAAACTAAGCATTAATAATTAATAAAATAATGATAGAGAACCTCTAATACAAGTAGATATTCACATTGATCCTTGTTAATAACCAACTACTGGTATTGGGATAACCAGTCCCATGATGGGATATGGTAAGGATTCACTAATATGAATTTCATTAATAAGAGAGTCAAATAGTAGAAAATAATCCCCAGAAAAAGTCATTATGAGGATGAACAAACACTCTATCGAATAATGGGAAATCCAAGGTCTCCCTAGAAATTTCCCAATGACTAATTTCCTTTGTAAAGTAAATCTACCTTAACATATAATGAGAATCTAGTTATTGCATGTCAGAAGTTTCCATCAGAAATAAAAACATTAAACTCAACAAGAATTTGTTAACCATGAAAATGATTGGATGATAATTATTTTACATATAATGAATTATTTAAGGATTTTTATTGTTTATGTTTATTGATCCATTCAAGAACATCAAAAAAGAATCTCCCTTCAATTGAAATAGTTGGAATCATCTCAAAACTAGAAATATTCCTTGATAGATTCATAAGATAAGGAACCGTCGAACAGGAAGGTACAATCACTAACACAACATCTCCAGTAGTTGATTAACAATGCATTGATGAAGTAGTACCACCATAATGGTACTATCCCCACCTTGGAGGTTACATGTAAATCCATTATGTACATGGAAACTCACTAACTACTCGCTCAACAATTGGTGGAAAAGAAGACAGTAGTGCTCAGTTCCACCTAAACCCTTTTTAAGAGAATTTACCCGAAACACAAAAATAAGTACCTATATTATATTAGGGAGTCATATCATGAGGTTGAATATGTAATCACCTTAGTTTTAGATTCTCGTAGAAGGAATCCTATTAAATACCACCATCACCAGTATTGCACTACCTATATCTCTAAATAACATGTAGATGATTTCATTTAGAAGATATCTTCTTTGGTCACTTAGACCCAATCACCAAGGAGATATCTCTAGGGTCAAAGAACCACCAATCAAATTGAGTGTTCTCATATCCACACCTACACTAAATTAACCTAATAGAAAAATATGATGGCTTCTAATGAGAATATAAATGATCTATTCCAACTCAAAAAGTTCTCTAGCATACTCTAGGAACATTAGAAGTGTTCCGACATAACCCAACCACAACTAGAGGGATAAAACATATTCATTCCCCCTCAAATGAATCCCATAAACATAGTTTTATGGAAATAGAGGAAATTAATGATCATATATCCCCACTTTACTCAAATTACAGATCCATCTTTATATTCCTATCGAAGAATCCCATAAGCATATCGTAATGGTGATTGAAAGGTAGGATCATTTCTTTAATTATACCTTTATAGATAGTAAAAATATTTTGCATGTAGTAAAAGAAGGCCACTGCCTAAATATCTTTATTGTAAATGGGGGATAAATATATATACCTACCCCACCACTAGAACATGTCATCAAATTATTGAGGTAACTATTTATGTGAATGAACATATTTATTATCACATTCAAGAGGGTCATTGGAACATTCTAATGAATAATGATACATAAGATTAGGATTATATACATATTCCAATTGGATGATATAAACCCATTTAAGTGGAAACTTTAAAACATGATCTTATTCCTACCGACTCTACAATTACTCACTGACACATTCGGAAAGATTTTCATAAGAAAGAACTTACCCCTGATTTACCTTAGTTTACATAAATCTATTAACATATCTTGATGGAGACCAAGATGTAGTCCGACATTCCATCCAACTATAGAGTAACCCATCAAAATTTTCTAATGGTAGCATGAAAGTCTCATAAGATTCCCTCCAAATGTGAAGGTCATTATAAATAACACTCGACCCTAACCACCCAACATAGAGAATCCAAGAGGAAGTCCCTTTTGGGGAAACAAAAAATCATAGGAGTAATCCCACATGCATTCCTTAATAAATTCTAGTGTTCTTAAGGATTTATACTATATTTAAAAAAAAACCTAGGAATATATTAATGCATCATCACAAGTAGGAAACAAATTCATTTGTGATGTCCTCTCTAAAATGTTGTTTCTAGTATCCCTTTAGATCCTCCATAAAGTGTTTGACATGAAGGTACAACCTATGGATTAAAATCGATCATGGGAATTCATATCATGGTGAGTGCTATAAAATTCCTTCTTACGGTTGGAATATTAAAGGATAAGATGGTATGAACCTTTATATAAAAAGATCTTCTAACCTTGAAGTTCTTTCTTAAGGAATATATTGCTGGAATACTCCCTTAGACCATATATTGAGCCATGGTGGCATTCATCCCCATTGTGGAATTCACTACAAAGGTCCTCTTAATAATGATTTTTTTACCCAACATAGTCCTCCCCTATCTAAAGATACTCTATGAAGGACCTCATATCAATAGGCACTCGAGATATTGATTGTATCTACTCTATGTCTCTCATATCTAATGGGAGATATCCCTTCTCATTTAGAAGATAAACCAAGGAGAAGAAATTCAATTGTATAAATTTTCATTAATATTCTCATTGATAATCTAGAAAATATTTTGATTAATATAACCCCCCATAATATGGAAGTTAGGAAATGACCTCTATTGTCAAATCAAGTAGTGTAATATCCAATTTTTTACAAAGATTATATCATGATTATGAGGAAATAAATAGATAGAGAAAATATACCAGTCTTATTCTGGCCCATAACCACTTCTTGATATGACATTCCAAAAGTTTTGATGGTGGAATATATACATTTAATTTATCTAAATATATATATGAATCATAATTATATGATATAAAAATTTATGAATTATTTATAATATGTGAACCAAATAAAGGAAATAGGATAAATTATTTTTTAGATTAATTTGGCCACCCTTTTAGTTTGATGATACTAAAATATAAAAAGTATCATGGAGATCACCAATGTGCATGCCACAATTATTTAGGGGAATATCCATCATTTAATCACTAAAAAATATTTATAATTCACATATTATATGCAGGAGTTTTCATGGATAATTGAATTTCATTCTACTCCTTAGTTAAAAGAGTCTTCTAAGAAGGGCATCATTCAACAACATCACCTCAGTCAAGGTTCTAGTTCTGAGCATTACACATGAATTATATCCTATCCAGAAGGGTCTAATTATCTCTAAAGATCATAAATAGTGAAATCAATAAAATAGATCCATTGGTTGGTTCCTTCATCGACCATCTAAAAAGTTTGATAAAACTCATATCTGAGATAATAAAAAACCTCAACTCAAGAACTACACTCAACATCAAGTATCTCACATTCAAAACATCAATTTCATCAAACCCATGCTTAAATTGAAGGTTTTAAAATTAATAGGGAGTTACCAGTGTCTACTATATCCAAAATATTGGACCAACACTAGATTTTAGGGCTCGGTGAATTTCTACCACCACTGCCACCCCTATGGTCATCCAATCCCTAGTGGGTCCAAAATATCATTTTTGTGGAACCAAACCAACCCCAGTCTATAGGGATTGGGGAATTTATTCCATAACATCATCATCTTCTAAGGAATTTATCCTTATCTAAATTGGTTTAGAAATGACATGAAATTTCCTTAGAGTTTATCCAACTGCGTAACATAACTATTTCACCAGGGACACACTTAGTAAATGTTGTTGGAGATTCCCTCAAGATTACACTGTAGAGATCATTTTAGGAAGAAATTGAGGATAAAAAGCAATGTATCATAGGGGTTATAAGTTGAAATAGGTTTTCAATAAAGTAAAGACCAAAGATAATTATAATTTTCTGATAAAAAGATATCCTAAAGATAACAAAAATTTAAACCCTTATGATGATGAAATGGTTCTAACTATACAATGTGCATCGATGAGTAACATTAATATTAAACCTATAAATAAAGAAGAAGATGATGCCAATATAGAAGAGTTAGATGATAATTTTTTTTTCTAAAACCAAGTTCACACTAAAAAACATAAATAGAGTGTGTGTACCCAGAACCAATGACATGTTCAAAATTTTATGGTTCCCTTAAATGCTCATTTACTACCACTTTAGTGTGCCTTGTGTAATGAAAATGGGAAGAATGTTCTTATAACCCAAAAATCACCCAACAAGTTGATCCACCTACTATAGAAGAAATATCTTCACAATACGAACTGAAGTTTAATGAATTAAAATGACTCCATATAAAACTACATAGTTTAAATATTCACATTGAGTATAAAGTTCAATAAGAGACTCAAATTTATCCTTCAGTAAATCTCCATTAACATAGAGAAACAGATCTATTGATGAGAGTAGAATCTAACCCCGTGGACCCCTCAAGGATTAAATATCCATTTTTTTGGACCCAGTTAATGAGGAATATCAAGATTCCCCTCTACTAGGGGGAAAACTAGAGTCATATTTGATGATGTACCCTAGGTCAAACCATACCTATTATCAATATCAAACACAGGTAATCCAACTATATCAAGCCCCACCCGCTAACTCCACTCAAGTGTTTGGCTAGCAAAATACCCCCAAAAAACGTATTTAATTCATCAAATACATGGAAGATAAAATTGATTACATGCAAGGATATTGATCACCAGTGAAACCATATATGAAACTATATCCCAATTGGGTAGAATTGACTCCACCTATACTTAACATAGCAAATCCATAGTGTTTTTCTTTCAATCACGCTATATAACCTAAGAAAAATATAAAAATATTTGTATCTTGATGAAAATACATGATGGTATCAATTGAGTAGAAATAGGTATCCAAGCTTAGATATTTTATATAGAATATATAACGACTAGTTTTTTTATGTTATAGTAGCTTACTTTCTGGGTCCATCACTTGGAAGATCCTCATTGAAAAATTATCTATCGGTTTAGATCAATGATAAAGAAGACAACCATATTGACCTAAATAATTAAAAGAAACATGATAATGATAATGTATTGGAATTCATTTCTAGATGGAGTATATGGAATCTCGAATAGAGGCCATGGAAGGACATCAAGAACTTGTGAAACTAGAGATGAAACTATATCCCAAATAGGTGGACTCAAATCCACCTCCACATAACTTAATAAATCAATTATTTATAGTTATCAATGGTTTTAGATACCCTGAGAGACATATAATTCAATTTTTACATTGATGGAGCCCCATGATGGGAACACTGGAGTCAAAAGAGATATCCAAGATCAGATGTTTTATGAAGACTTTAGAAATATTAATGATTTTATTTTATAGTAGATTACTAACTAGGTCCTTCACTTACTGAGAAGATCATTGAAAATGTATTTATTGGTTTAGATGAACATTGAATACACATATGTATTGACCTCTAAAATTATAAAAAATATAATAATGATAGGTTCTTAGAATTATCTCCTAGCTCGAATGTTTTGAAATACTCTTTAAACATATAACCCCCATTGGAGAATATGTTGGAAATTTACATAAAGAATTTTGGGTTGATTTAATGAAACCATTTATTTTGATCAAATAATCCAATGGATTTTGAGAGGTCACTATAGTGGAAAATGGTTGGAATAGACCATTTAGTAGACCAAGTACAAATCTTGACTAACACAGATAGCCTAAGGGAAGAGGACCCTAAAAGAATAAACAAAGACTATTAGACTTAATCCAACTACGACACCAACTCTGGTTCCTAAAACTGTGAAACCTCATGGGGTACCTCTTCCTTAATAATATAAAAAATAGTATATTCCTTATTGGGATGAGATAAAGGAGAATATTTTTACACCATATAGAGATTAAAAAAATAAATGTTTTTCTTTCTAAAAAATTCACATTCCTTGATATATTATTATGGCTATGGAATTTTTTTCTAAAACTTCTAGAGATAAGAAATACTAATGAATTTGGTCTCAAAAACCACCCTAATTACAATATATTTCATTAAATATTGGGAAAATCTATCCAAGAGTGATTTTTATTCAAATATATTCTAAAAAAGTTGGAATATTATGGGAAATTCAAGTTGGAAAGTTGAATAGTACAAGTGGTTTGAACTTATACCCTGACACTGAAAGAACAAATAGAATTAATAGATGTTCTAATTAGGGGAACACACAAATTTAATGATTTGATGAATTGAAATATAGTCAACAAAGACCTTTATAACCATAGTTCATAACTAAATCAACCATTTGTGACCATAAATCCCTCTACAATGATTGATTCCACGTCTTCAATATCCAAATCTTCTAAAATCCAATATTCTAAGTCCCAAAATAACAAGAGTAAGATACAATAATAGGAACCCATACTTATTCTTATGATACTTTATAAGATCTCATCACTTTATCATTAGGAGAATGGTAATCTCCTTGTGAAATGGTCCAATGGGAATAAATCTCTCAAATAGAATCCTCATCACATAAAGAGTCTCAATACAAAGTTGTTAATGTTATTCACTTGGAAAAAATGTTCTCTAATAATGAATATTTATATATCCATGAATTACCCACCCACGATTGGGAAGAAGGAAGATAATTCTATCTAGGATGAAATATTAAGTGAATATATAGTTGATATAGACATCTACGTTGATGAAATATCTCCATTAAATCAATATATGTCAAAGAAACCAAGAGAAAGTAATTCTATAAGGATAAATAAGAACAAATATATTCTCTCGAATCGTCCATGTCTCATTCAATCCCAATCAAACTATATGACCAATTAGAGAATGAACATCTACTTGGTAAACATCAAAATGTGGGAAGATCAGTTCAGGGCAGCCCACATATATAAAATATGCTCCCAATTTCATATCAAACAGGGAAGCCCTTGGTGTAGGTGACTCCATCTTACAAGGATCAAACCAAGAAGAATCCAAATGTATTGAAGTGTAGGAATTTGGAACTATATTATGACATCTTGAAAAAAATTTCTATTATTCGAGCCAATCTTTCAATTTTTGATGCCCTCCACCTTTAAAAGGAGATTTATGAAGCTCTTATTGAGGAAATTATAATCTATGAAAAGTTTGAATCTGAGGTCACTGACATAAAAGTATATCACATTGAGAATAAAATATCCAAATTAATTGTGTTCAATTCCTTTATATATAAAGATTATTATACTTCCATTTAGGGAAATATCGAGATCTTGTACATATTATGCACACTAGAAAACACTGATGTTAATTAATATATCATTGATAATGATTCTGATAAAATGACATTCAGGTATAGAATCTTCATTGACTGGGAAACAACAAATAATATTTTTATTCCTCTATCCTTATGTTCCAATAGTATAAAAAAGAGTTAGAGAATGACATTGCGCCAGATCCTTCTCAAAGATTAATTTAGAGACCATGTCTCTAATCATGTTTTTCTATATGTTCACCATGATATGAAGATCAATGCTATATTAGGAAGATTGTGGCTATATTCCAATATAATAGTTCATTTTTCATACCACCAGTGTCTCAAGTATGAAATCAATGGATATGCTGAGGCGTTGTATGGTGATAGTTCCCCTTTTGATTCTCATGAATCTCAATACATAGATGTATAATTCTGTTAGAGGAGGGGGTGGGGGGATTAACTAGTGAGAAGTGATTCCATCTAAACAACTACCATTAATGGTATATAAATATCTTATATCACCCCATTTCATAAACTAAGTGAATATTATGTATTTAAACATCATTAAAATTGATTTAATAACTCTAGGTTTCGAAATGTTTTCCCCTATCTTCATGATATTATCCATGTCAAATGATAAAATTATTTAAGATAAGGATCTGATCCCAAAAATTATGATGATTCCCCATATGAAAATTCTCTTCCTTTATCTCTATGATCTATGGATATCCTTTCTTCACGTTATTGATAGAAAAATACCACTACATCACCTATTTAAAATAAAAAATCCCTAGTGTCCTCTCCTGAATCTCAGGATGGTAACACTGCTTATTTATTTGAAGGTGGTGGAAAAAAAATAAACATATCAAAAATTAACCTAGTAATAATTATTATGGATTGAAACCCACAATGTCTAGAGACACCTCATTATCATTTACAGAAGACAAAAATTCCATTTATTTTTCTTCTTGTCCCAAAAATGTCTCTTCTTTACTCAGTACCACTAAAATTGAGGTAGAGTAAGAAGGGGAAGAAAAAAAATAAAATCTCATATATTCCCTAATAGAATTTTTGGAAGTAATATATTCTACAATTTATTAACTCAAACAAGTTAATATGGGTACAGTGGAAGACCCATGACCTATATGAATCAGTGTATCTATGTATCACAAAGTACAAGAGACATGCATCACGTTTTTTAAATAACATCGAGTTGTATTTGACTATAATTATCTACAAATACCTATAATTGATCTGGAATCTTACCCTCATCACTTGGGTTTACATGAAGATAATCTTGTCTATAAATATGTTACTAGAAGAATGAGTCTAACTTATATTTCCAAGTTACAAACCGAAGTTGACAAGATCATCAAAGTTAACATAATTTGGGAGGTTCAATAACTAAAATATCCTAGAGAAAAAATTCCTTATGAGACGAATAACATAAATATAAAACTTTTCATTGATTTTAGGGGTCTTAACCACTATTTCATTGTTGTTTATTCCCTAGTTCCAATTTATACACGTTTTATCCATGAAACTATTGGTTTCCATTCTCTCTACTTTATAGATAGATACTCTGGTTATAATAAAATCTATTTGACCTCTGATAATGACGGAGAAACTACATTTAGAGTTCCCAAGGTTTTTATTACTATCAATTGATGACATTTGGATTTAATAATTCTTTTCCCACATATCAATATTCCATGCACCATATCGTTAAGTTATTTCGAGGAAAAAATATAAAATACCACATGGATTAGTTTTTATTCAAATATTATAAAATATAGGATCATGTTTATAGTATAAAAATTGTTTCAATGAGATGTGATAATATAACCAACATATAAACAATTTAAAAGGTTTTTTGGGGTTTACATAAGGAAAATTTCTTTTGTTTATGGTACTCTATCATGGCATTTAGGTAGACCCTTAGACGATCAAGGTGATCCTTAACATGTAACCTCTTACAAATCTTTTAAAATTGAAAGGGATTAAAGGACATCATTCTTGCATCAGATATATTATAATGAACCTCATAGTAAAATTAAAACCCTTTAGCAAGATGAAGAATAACTAAATAACTTATCAATGGGACATATATTTTTAGGAATATTTTGACAATCTCAAGCACTCCCTCTCAAGCGCATTAATGTTGGTACTTTTAATCATTGTAAATACACTCATTCAATATGTGAAATCATTGAAGTGAAATTTTTTAACTTTATTGCACAAAATAATTATGTGGGGGGAATATAATGGTCTATACTATCTTACTAGAAATACTATAAATACTGAGACTAAATACATTGATGTCAAAAAGAACTACACTACATTAATTTTCTTAGTTCAGAAGATGTTACATTACCTATAATATCAAGAGGTCCACATGACCTATTATACTAAAAACTAAAATAAATCCTCAATAATTTGATATTTACTGGATGTCTATAATTTTTGGAATTCATCCAAAAATAGTTAGATATATATTTCATACCATTGTAATACTTTCTCATAACACATGCCACCTCAGAAAGAATTATAGTGGATGTAGATATTCTTGAAAAGATGTATTACCTATTGGGAAAACTCCCTATACATGGGATAGGTATTTCGACATAGCTTCTAAAATCCCAAATGGGTGAAGGATAGAAAAAACAAAACTCAATAGATACATTTTGGGAATTATCCCCATTTTACTAGAAAATATTTTTCATCCCTGTTACTTCCTATTGTCAGAAGGCTACACTGAAAATGAATTACAATACTAAGAACTCATTTCAAGACTGGAATTTTTTCTATAAATATCAATGTCCCACCTAAATATGTATTCTAATTTTGAGTTAGTGATCAATAAAATTAATGGTGAATATTAAATTGTGAAATATGAACTTATTTATTTGCGTTATTATGTACATGGGTTGATGAATGAATTTCCCAATGATATAACACTGTCTCATATCCCAAGTTCATAGAATTCCTATATAAATTTATTGGATCATATATCCATAATCAAGGTATATTTAGAATTTAATGATATAATCATCAATATCAAACATTGTGGGGGTGCTCTTCCAACTCATTTATAGGAAACTGAATGAGGTCAAAGATTTAAACCACACTCCTAAGAAATGAGAGCCTATAGACACATATAATTACTCCACCATTAGATGTATGTTCTATATACTTTACTACCTCCAATGTGGAATTATATTATAACATCAAGAAAAGAAATATAATCAGATAATGGGATGTAAACATCATCCTTTATGGCAAACAAGATTTTAATAAAGTTTTCTATAAATAAGGATTTTATAGAATCATTCTCACATTCATTGAATAGGGATAGATCTACACTATTATATAGGAATTACATGTAGTCTCCTATAGTGTTCATTAATTTGGAATAAAGATCTCCCATCATATTAGAAGGAATAGATACTTTTGGCCATCAATGATATAAGATTATGTGGAGTTCACAAAAAGTGTCATTCTTTCCCAATACATTCCAATTTCATTCATCAAGCCCCATATTTACTGCACTACACTAAATATTATATTCCATTTTCCATTTGGGGAATAGATGTATGGGGGCCATATCCCCTAGCTACAACTAGACAGTTGAATTATATTCTAATTACCATAAACTTATTATGCATGAGGGATATGGTTATATCCTTCAAAGAAGTAGTCACAAATGATATCATCAACATCCTAAATTCAAACATCATTACTAGATTTGGTTACTTTCACATGATATTGATTGAAAATGGAACCAATTTCCTCTCTTATGGGTTGAAATGGCTACGAAAACAATATGACACTAAGAATAACTACCCATCTCTCCCCCTTGTAGTAAAAAATGAATATATTTAGGCTTTTAGAATGAATAAATATAACATGACATATAATATGTTGGAGAATAATAAGAAGTCATAGACCAAGAAAATCCTACCTAATTTTTGGGATTATCATAATACCCATGCTTCTATGCAAGAGACCCCATATTTTCTTATTTATGGTGTAGAGTTAGTTCGTCCCATTGAGGTCTTGTTTAACTCACTTCACATTAATATATACAACCAACTATCCAAATATTACCACTCTCAAAAGCTTAAATATGAGATAGTGTGGATTGAAAACAAAATATATAACATTGTTCACAATTTGCAATCCTATCATGACCAAGTGAATGATCTTCCAATAAGAGACTTTATCATCATTTTCTCCTCTATGGAAAGATAGTACTAGTTCTCCAAACATTGATGATACTAGGGAAAAAGCATCCAAAACTCAAACCAAAGTGGGAAGAAAGTTATGTCTTACATAGGTTCTACTCTATTGGTTAAAACTCATAGACCAAAAATTGTGGTGAGAATATCACGTTCACCACCAATGTAGTATTTATTAATAAATACTTTTTACAATTTAACATCAACCAACAACATTCTCAACATATAATATTAAAATACATGGTAATAATCCTTAATAAAAGACATTAAACTACCTAACTTATATCCCTACCACATGAAATTAAAATACATTATGAAGTTCCTTGTCACATGACCTTAACCTACATGATATTGAGTCTAGTATGAATGAAATTATACTAATCATACTGACCCATCTTCATGGAATTCACCCTACACGAGATATCTATATGCATGGAATCCTTGATTCATGTTTTTTCTCAATATTCCAGCTGAAATAGAAGAAAACAATCCCTCTTTTATTTTATTAGGATGACGTAAAACTACCGGACAACATCACTCGCAAAAAAATGTGGAATGAAGTGGTGTGTATTGCAAATTTCCCTGAGTGGGGATATAGTGTGGTCGGAGTAATATTATAATCTCTTTTGGGATATCACACTAAGCATGAATTATTTGATATTAGAGGTCATAGTAGATTAATTTGATTAGAATAACTGAAATTCAATGGGTCTAAAGATTGGGAATGATATGGTCCTCCCTAAAATACCTTTAACTGCTTAGTGTATCCTACTCTTCATGGGCCAATGCACCTGCATAATATCCAAATATGTGGAGAAGTTTATAATACAGAAATTTCCTGTTCTTGAGGATAGGAGTGCCTCCATCCCCACGAAATATCTTTTTTTACATAAGGGGTATGCTTTTATAAGAGCCATTTATACCTTTTCCCTATCCTTTTAGATGTTCTGTGATTATTGAATATCTTATCCCAAGATCATCCATAAATTCCAATGAATAAAATTCCCTCTTTCACCTTCATGTTTATACCCTTCCAATAATATTTAGTTTTCTAAATGGCACTACACTAGGGTGAAGAACAATTTTCTTTCCCTTCTCATGTGTTTGATATGTATAGAAGAATATTCATAAGAAATATGTATTACTAAATAAAAACTATCCACCCAATATTTGAGATATATACATATATGAGCCTCCAAAATGGATTTTATGATAGACCTACAACTTTAAAATTCCCTCACCCATGTTTTTAAGGCACCCTATCTCATGTAGGGTCCTTACCAATTCCCTCTTACACATAGAATTTTAAAAAACTAAATGTGACTTGATCTCTATTAGTTCAAGATATGTAGTGATAAAAGTATCATCTATCATAGGACTGACCATGAATCTCAATAAAACCCACTTCATTATCTATGTGTTTAGATCCATTCATTTATGTTGGGTGTTCCTCTAATAGGATCAACCCTAATATGAGGATATCCAAAGGTCCTTATCACACAATGTTAAACTATATGATGTATTTTCTATCCCACATGGATTAAAACTATTCATGGTGTTCCACTCTATATGACTCTAAACTTATTAAAGTGGCCTACTATATGTTGTCTAATTATCTGACATGAGGTCTAGATCAATGTAAGGGTGTATGAAATAAAGATTTTTCTAGAAAAAAGTATCAGGATAAAATATCTATTTTTAAAAATTATATCCTATAGATTATATATTCACAGACAATATATGAACCACATGTTTCTTGATTCGTATAACGACATGATATGTTGTGTAACTCAACTCAAATATTTGGGACCCAACCATGATTCATCATTAATCTCCACTCCATTCAAAAGAATCAACATAGTCATGGCAAGATCAAGTCTAAAATTACTCCATAACCCTTTTAGAATATCCTTTTTTATAGAAAAAATTTCATGATTTTCCTTTCGTAGATTTCCATAAACATTTCTTGTCTATCAATTATAGTCATATTCAACTCCAATGAACACTTATATATGACTATACATACACTCCCCTAATATGGATATGCATATGCACCCATAATATAGACTATAAGACAGAGTCATCTAAATATTATGGTGAGGGTCCTCAAATATTTTTACTCCCTTAAAACAAAAAAATAATGACCCTCCATTCAAATGTTGTTAGTGATCATCCCTTTCACACATTGTCCACATCACTAATTAAAATATAAAAAAACCTCATGTTTTCATTTACAATTTCCCTGCTCCCTATTCAAAAGTTGTTAGAAAATTAATATCCTTTGAGACCAATTTGAATTTAAATTTTAATCACTATGCATGAAGAACAGTGAACATAAACTATGTGCACTTCCCTATGACATAATTTTTATTAAAATTAGTCTCCCATTTATATATGGTAAAAGTTTACATTCTACTAGATAGAATATATCACTGTGTTTTCGGGTCAAAATTGAATGAAATTAAATTTTCAACCATTAATGATCAAAGCATCATGAACTTAAACCATGTGACCCCATTCGATATTGTCTATACTAATCTTGGGTTGTTTATTACAGAAAAGTTTTGTTTTTACTATACCAAAGTTTGATAAACAATCTCACATTTAGGTTAAAGTTAAATGACTTTAAAATATAGTCCTCATAGATCAAAATCAAAAGACCTTAAAATACTAATGAAAGAGATGTAAAATCGTTTAGGATGAAAACCCATAATGGGAAGATTGAGAAAATGTCAACTCTCTACCCACTAATCCATCATCTATTATGTTTTGGGAAATAATATTTTGAGTAGATTGCATAATGTTTATGTGGCCCACTATATATCCCTAGAAAAGTGGAGCTATGATCCATGAACCTACTCTTCCATAAAAATATAGATAAATTTTATTTATTATATTTCACCCCTAATTATGTATACCATTCATATAAGTGTTACCTTTAGTGTTGTTTAATCCTCTTTGAATTCTCCCTTCCATCATGAACCTACTCTATTTAACAGGTGTTTGAATTCCAAATAAACTTCCCAGATAGTAGTAATGAGTGTATATGAATCAATGGGAAACTTACATTTGATAATTAATAAAAAAACCCAATATTGTAACACTCCAAAATTTCATTTTAAAATAACATTATTCTCAATAGTTTTATTAACAAGAAATACTGATCTTTAAGAAAACATTGATATAAAATAAAAATCTTTGTACTTAAATGTGACCATTATAGCCTCGCCCTTAAATTGGTGATAAGAATGAGAATAAAAACACTATGAAAAATATTTATAAATTTTTTATATAATAAAAATTTATTGATTAATTCATAATAAATAAGTACTCAATTTTTAGTAAAGTCATTTCATGCTTCAAAAATTCAGTTTATTCAAAAATAGTTTTTATTTACTATTATGAATAGTAATTATAATTAATTTATATAATTTTTTAGAAATTTTTTATTTGTAAATGAATATCATGTTTTAAATCTTCATGTCAATATTATCTTAGGGTGAATTTTTGTGATTTTTCTGAAAAGATTTGTTTCTAAGTGAATATTGAAAATACCATTTTTGTAAAATAATTATTTTTTCCCTTAAATATATTATTTTAAAGTCCTATTATAATTTTAATTAGATATTAATTTTAAATAAGTTTCCATTAACTTTAAATAATCAAATTAATTATATAGGAATCAGTTTTATAGTTAATTTTGGTAAAAAAATTATTTTTTGGCTTAAAACCCCATTCATCTAAAAGACGTTTTCCTTGTGTTTTTGGAATTTGTATTAAAATTTATTTCTACCAATTATTTAAATTTAATCTCTAGCAATTTTTTCCATATTTTCAATATGAAGGTTCAAAATTGGTAAATATTTCCCTTTTAATTTTTTCACTTTGTATTATAACCATGATAGATACTCGTCACCTCAATAAGGTTAAAAGTTGTAAAAATAAGCGCTAAAGATTTCAAATCTTTTTAAAAACTATATTTATACAATTGTATGTGTGGTATTATAAAAGATAAATCATAAATATAAAAAAATTCAACTTATTTCCACTTTATTTTGATAATAAAATTTATATTATTTTAATAAAAATATAAATACTAAATATCGCTCTCTTGATTTCAATTTCTCTTATTTGTTGTAATAGGGTAAAAAATGATTTATAAATGAATATAGAAGTTTATTTTAAAAATAAAAAAATTATATTTATGATTATAATTTATTTTTTAATTTTTTTGATGGTATAATTACCTTAAATGCTTACTCAACACTGACTTAGTGCCTGTAAAAATAATAGAAAAACTCTACTAAACAGTTTTAAAAAAATTTATTTTGTTTGGTTTATTTATGGTATTTTTTTAATTTTATGTTTAATAATAATGTATAATTGTTATTAAAAGAGTTTATATTCAAATGTTTTTTATATTGATTACTTTAATGTTAAACTAAATGAATAGTCCCAAAATAACATTAATTATATTTTATGTTTAATATTATTTTATTAAGAGATTTCAAAATTAAACAAAAACTATCACGAGAACATGTGGAAAGTAAAATGGTCAAAAATTCCCTTCATTAATAATATGTGATCTATTTTTCATCTTATAAGTAAATTTACAACTCATAAAGGCTAAAAACTATGTTACGAAAAATAAGGTTTAAAAGGGTTAATGAAGGGGTTGAACCCAAACATAAGTTTTAAAATGACAAAAACAAAATCCAGATTTTATTAGATGATTATATTTAAACCGTATAAAATATTTATTCTTATTATTTTCTATTTTTATGTAATTTACTTGAGAAATACATTAATTATATTTAAAATATTTAAGTAATTCCAAGTGTATTCTATCCTCACTTACAAACGGGAACCTCCACTCCTCCCTTATTAATAATGTTTGAGACTTATAGATATAAAATTAACTACCTTAATACCTTAATATATTTCTCCACTTCATCCTATATATTTTTTTCTTCCCTTAAGACTATCCTAAGACAGATTAAGAGTTAATCCAAATAAGGTCTCCTGAAATTGCGGTAATGGCCTTAATGAGATCCTTTAATGTTTATTTTCTATTATTAATACATTAAGTATATTTTATCAGTGTTAAAATAATTAATAAACTATTTAAAATATAATTAAATGTTATAATTATAACAGAAAAACCATTATCCTCATTTTTTCTATCAAATGGGAATTGAAATTATCTCTTGTGCATACGTGTGGACTACCACCTCTACCTGGTGATGCGATTTATTTTCCATCAATTAACCTCATGGATAGTTATAGTGATTAATTTATTAAATATATATGATATTTATGATTTATTTAATATTATTTAATGATACAATATTATTCATTTTCTTTTAATTAAAAAATTAAGAGAATGTTCATGGGTATGTACGAACTGTCGTCTCCATGAATAGTGTAATTTTTTTATCTCAACATTTTATCGATTGTTATAAAACTAAATATAATAAATATATATGATATCTATATAATGAATAAAAATATTTTTATTATTTAACCATAATCAAAGTGTATGGACAAGAACTATCGAAATAAAACATACATGAAAAATAATGTAGCTAACACCAAGGATGACAAAATTAATAGATAATTGTTAATATAAGGGTGTTGAAATGTTATAATGGAATAATATATGACATAAGGAGTATATAAGTGGTTATTTTATATAATTATAATAAATATAAATTTATTATATATTATTTTAGATCATTTATGAATCAATTCTTACTTGAGGTAAGGGTTTCTCATGTCACTTTTGTTTATGTGAGGCATAATCCATAATAACTTTTTTTACATTCAAATAGTGTAAATAATTACCATTTGGAATGTTATATCATGAATATATTTATATCAATGGTATTAAAAGTTTCATTTAAACTTATTTCTTTCATGGGGGGTATAACTCAAAAGTTATCAAAGTGGTAAGAGTTCTATGTTACAATCACACTTTTTTCTAGGATTGTAAATGCTTAAATTTATAATAATGAGATTATATGAACTCTCTCAAAAAATTATCATTTAATTTATTATACTCTATTTCTTTTAATAAATTTTGTTTTTTCCTTCCATTTTTCTCTCACTTTGTAATAAAAATTTGGAAATACATTTTTAAGGAAACTTGACTTTTTTCTATTTGGTTGGGAATATTTTTTTTCATTTCCATATTTAATTTAAAATGTTTAAAATAATTTCTTTAATATGATTTAATTGTTTTTAATGTAATTACTACCCATTTTTTACTTTCTATAATTTTTTTAAAAGAATATTTTTTTGGTTTTTTGAACGAGGTACTTTTTACCAAAGGCATGAAAGCAATATTTGTTTGAATGTATACCATACAAATGGAATTTCATTCCATAATAAATACTCTTTGATTTTATCGTTCCTTTATTATTTCCAAGTTTATTTTTGAAGAAATTGTTTTTCGAAATATTCTATATTTTTTAGTTTTTAAATATGTGATTTCAAAATGAATAGTTTCTTTTTTTTCTCAAAAAATATTTCAGTGATATTTTAAAGGATTTTTCATCTATGATAACATCCATTGATGCTACTTAGGATTTACTATGGATATAATCCAATGAGACCATACTTATTATTTCTCTATTTTTTTATTATGATGTTTATATATTGATGAAACCCATTTAATTTTCTAATGTTAATCTAAAATTAAATGATAGATGTTTTGATGATCTTGTGGCATGCATATGAATGGAATTTGATTTTTTGGTGGGTGGGTCCAATATATTCTTCATATTTGTTAGTTTAGGATTAATAGTTTATGATATCCGAGGTTTTATTTTAGGTTAGCCTAATCCTTACAAGGGTACATGAGAGGTTATCTTAATCCTATAGTATGTATATTGGTGGTTAGCCCATGCTTAACATGTGATTAATATCCTAGTGGTTAGACTCAAAAAAGCTTCTTATAATTATGATATGAAACAATTTTATCCCACTAGTTATGACATGTTCTTATGTTTATGATATAATCACCTATATCATGATATTTAATTATCTTATGATTATTTTATTATGAACTAACTATGCCTTATTCCATGATTATGAACTACGAATTATTCTGTATAAATTTTAAATATTAATATCATGGTATTATACCATTATTATCATGATATGCTTACACATGATCATTGATTGAAATATCCTTTTTAAGCTTACTGAGCTTATGATCTAACCGTTCATTATTTTTAATTTCCCTAGTATAAGATGAATGTTTTTAAGTATTATATATAAGAAGGGTTATATTTGGGAAGAAATTAGTGGGAGAATATGCGGATCTTATATTTACTAGCTGTTTATGTATCTAAGTTTAAAAATACAATAAACCTTTATCGATATGGAATGGATCATAATGAAATGTAATGAATATTTATATAATAAGATTTAATAATCATATATGTAATGTTTGGTTCGCCTTAGATGGTATCAAAGTAAGGTTTTCTTATTTTTGGAAACTAGGATTAGAAAAGTATAGTAAGAACCACTAGAATATTACTTTGTATAGAAGACCATCCTAAATTATATTAAATAAGGTGTTTTATTTTTCTAGAAAATTCACCTCTTTCAAGACACTATCATGTGTATGTGACTATAAAAATAGATGTAACTATTTGTAATAACTATGAAAGGGTCGGATTAATTAATAACTCGATCCGCACTGGTGCACGTTGAGTGGGACTATTACTACAAATGGGGCTAAACACTCTTGAGTGAAATACTTTTCTTAATTTAAATTTTCTTTTGTAATCATTATAAATGATTTGAATATATATTGACCATGGATGAATTAGTTTATACCCAAGGTGTCATAGAGTGGAAAGAAGTTATCATGATTTAAAAATCTTATGGATAATTTTTTATGATTAAATGATTACCCACTATGATTATTATTTCTCAGACAATGTTATTTTGTTTTAGTTAATGACTTAAAGTTAAAGGAATATTTTTAATGCCAAATTTTAGGGATGATTTAGTTATTGTCCTCACTATAAAAAATGAAATGGGATATGGAACAAAAAAGCTTATTATTACGCCTAACTAGCTGTCTTGATTTATGGTTAACACGAAGAACACAAGTGACTTTTCATATGAACAAAATAAGGGAAAATTATGTTTCATGAATACTATAGAAAAAATAATATTCATCTTCCTATATATTAAGAATATGGGAAGAAACATATAATTATTGCGAAAAAATAAATAGTTAATAAAAGAAAATAAAGTGAATCAAATGGTTCCATTTATAGTTCAATGTATTATATATGGAGAACTTGGGAATTATATAATTCAATTCCCATGTTGAAGGGATAAATCATAGACCAAGGAAGGGTATATGATATAGGAAACTTGTTTTAATGGAATAAGAAAATGTTTTATGTGTGGAAAAGAATGGTATAAATCAACTAATTATTGAGGAAAAACGAAAAGATAAACATAAGTAAATAAAGTACATTATAATGTTCCATTTATAGTTCAATGTAATATATATGGGGAACTTGGGAATTATCCAAGACAATTCACTAATCCAAGGGATAACTCCTAGACCAAATAATGTTATATGAAATGCTAATCATTAAAGTGTAATGATTAATGTTTTTATGTTTTAAGATTCAAGAATTTTTTGTATAAGTGTTTATCAATTATATTCTATAGTGGTTTTGCATTAAGTATTTAAAATAATATTTAATGTGGTGCCAATAACCTAGAAATGTTATTTAGTGGTAAGGTGATATTTTTGAAAAACACATGATTAAGGGAGGGATAACCCTTAATATGTTAATGATGTTGAGATAATAATGTTGAAATGGATTAAATTGATGATTGATATTGATAATGTAAATTGGATAATATTGATGACCATGAAATTGATTACCTATTTAATTAAAAAGTTATTTATGTTATATTTGATGAAGTTTATTACATTTTTATATTTATCGAACATCTTTTATCGTTTGTGATTGTATTTTAATAATAAAAATAGTGTTAATTTTTTGAAGCATATATGTTTTCATTCAGTTTTTATGGTGATTCAGGCTATTAGAATGTTTAAGGAGAATATATTATCAAGGTATTCACATGTTTGATATGTGACATGATAATCTAATTTATGTTGTTTGAGGATTAATGTTAAATCAAATTTGATGATTTTGTGAAATAATTGTTACTATTTCATGGATTTTGAATTCAGGTTACGAATCCTTTGAAGAGTTTTGAAAAATTGATATTTATGGAATGAATTAAGTATATATTTTATTATTATTATTGAAATACTCTATATAAATATTTTAAATGATGTTTTTTTAATATTAATTATTATAGCATATAAGAATGATTTTTTAATAACTGAATAAATAATAGAGGAAGAAATTTTCATCCTTTTGTTGATCTTAGGATCTATTAAAAGTTTATTCAATCACTTGAAGAATGAAAAATTCATATTAACCATTCATAATTTTAATATGGGATGAAAAGTGGTTGAAAAAAACTAAAACACATAGGCAAAGGATGAAATTATGTTTATTGATTTGAATAAATCAAGTATGTATGTTTTCTCTCCTTACATGGTAAAGTAAATCATCAAATCTAGTAAGAGGACATTGAAAATGAAAATGTTTTCTGATTTATTATCATTTATGAAGAATTAATGGCCATTTTTCAATCAACAAATTATGGTTTTGTGTTAATTAAAATTCTCATGATCATATTCTCTACCACTCTCTATTACTCTTTAGACATTATATTTCTCCATCATGACCATATTTTCACTTGTACCTAATATTATCGTAATCTAGGAATGTCATGAAACAACCTAGGACGACCACAAAGTGATCACCCATGTCGGCCAGTGATAATTCCCAAGAGTCATTCTTGATCAACCTAGGATGGAGAGAAGTCCTAAGGGCATCATTGATAACCATAGAGAATTATTTCACCTAGATTAAATAAATTGAAATGTAGAAAAAAATTAGAGAAGCCCAATAAATAAATAAATAGAAGAACTGAACAACATCGTTATGTAAACTACAAATACAACAAGCCGAACATCAAAATATCCACTGATCCTAATGACCACTAAGTGTAAATGTTACCACAAGGGTCACTCTTTGACTGGAAAACCCAACATCACCCACAGTGATTGAAGCCATAATAGAACTTACAGTAGAAGAAAAAAAAGAAACTATAGGCGTGAGTATTAAAACATAGTAGGTATTCTCGAAAAAATATACCCTCAATGTGTTTACTTTAAACAAAATAATAATCAATTTCCTATTTTAAATACAAAATATACAATTTAGGTTTCACACATTTTCTCTTTTAAATAAAATCATGCTCCATTATCATTTTTTATTCAAAACCATTTTCTTTTCTAAAATGAATACATTAGAATTTTAAGGGAGAATGATGATTTTTTTACATAAAAATTGAGAAGGGAAGTGTAAATAAAATTTAAATCAATTTCCATAGACATTGGAAAATGAAACATCCCCTTTTAGTAAGAATTTACACTTCTCAAGGAAGCAGGAACAATAAGAATATAACAGGGGCAATGGAAAATATCACACTAGGGTAACTAACAAGACAAGGCATCTAAATCATCCACCGTAGATAACTAAGTGACCAAAGAAATGGGTGAACCTTGGAGAATTGTGGATAATCTATAACATAATAACACTGGACTCATACCATGGACATTCCTCACCTGATGACATTAATTCACCCACATGCTCGGTCTTACGCTACCTGACCTAACCAAGGGGTATAATCCCAAAAGAAGAGAAAGGTCCATAATAAGGGACACTATCAAGAGTGAAATACTAAGATAGTGCTATAATTGTTCAATGAATATATTTTACCTCTTCTAGGTTCCCATATGAAGATTAAATTTTTGGTGATCCAACAAATTCCAAACAAGCAACTGATCACATGCACTTTAATCACACACAATGAACACACACAATTAAGTCACCCCCATAGTCACCCCGTGGAACAATCCCTTTGATTTCAAAAATTTTATCACAAGGGAGTCTCATGCTAGTGACCTACCACAACATTCAACATAACCAAGGAAATGGGATCATCCAAGGATAGTTTTATGAGTGAACATATTTTATTTAAATTCAAAACGTGCATCAAACACTTTTTGATAAACCTCCCACATCCAGAAAGAATCCAACACATCATTTTAAAATTAAAAAACAACTTATTAATCCATTTAATAACCCCAAATAATCAATTTATAATCCAGATACATTCATAAATCCAAAACCACACTTTAAGAGCCAAGAATAATTCATAAAACACAAACAGGCATTTTAAAGAACAATTAGCATCATAGGTTAACAAAAATTCTATATACAAAAAATCAAGGAGGAAATCACTTAATTTCTCATAAAAAATTATTCTAATAATCCTACATCACTAATTAGTATCAATGGATGGTTGGAAAAGTATTAAATCAATGATCATTAAATTCAATGTAAAATAAAAAAAGGAAACCTACCTCAAGCTCATGATTCTTCAATGACGACAACCTGAAACAACTCTACGAGGGTTCCAAGAACCAAGAAAATCCACATGGAACCCTAATAAGGAAGGAAACCAATTTAAAATAAGGAAAACAAGAACCCAAGATCCACAATACCAAGGAAGATTATAAACTCAAAAGAAAATGGATGAAGATGGAAGTGGAATAAGAGAGTAGATTACCTTGAACATTTAACTCTATATATTGAAGTCATAACTGTAGAATCACCATAGATAGAGGTTTGAGGTGCGAGGAAGAGGGGATAATCCTCTTAGTGTCTTACAAACTAAATGGGGGGGGGGGGAGGAATATGGTGTTTTGGGGATAAAATCATAAGATGGGGGAAGGGAAGTTCGCATTTTTATGACACCTGAGAATTATGCATAGTTGGTCCGCATGGTTTCCCAAAATATGTTCCAACCAAGAACCCCTTAATAGACATAATAAGAACCTGCACAGTTTGACCACACAATTTGGAAAACCATGTACCAAATGTGTGACAGGGTTCTACGAAAAATTACAGAACCATGTGCAAGCCTTCTGCATGGTTCGCCTAACTGTGTTAAGACACAAACCCTCGACTAGAGACATCTAAATACCCACATGGTGTCCTCTAGGATCCTCACAGTTGGGACCAAACCATGAAAAACCTATTCAACCCAAAATTAGAAAGTTAAAAAAGAACTGAAAATAGACTCATCCTTAAGAGGCTGCATAGTTTACCCTTAAATGTGCACCTTAACTATGTAATAGAAGAAAAATATCTTGAAACTCAAAATCAAAACATGGAACAACCGAAACTAAAGAGAGAAACCAAGAAAACCTAGAAATCCACAACATCTCCAGTTGATTGGTCTAAGATAAAGGTTCACACACCGGAATAATCTGATTCCTCAAACAAAAAATTACCTTGACTACCACAAAGATTAAAACACAAACTTCTTCCCTAAAAAAATCAATGAACTCAAACCAATTAATTAATACTAAAGAAAACATGAACTACAAACACCAGAACCTTACGATAAACAAAATCATCATGAATACTCCAAAAATCTGAATATCCATAAGGAGGGGATAAACAAAGAATAACATGTACCTAAATGGAGACTCACTTTTTTAAACATTTGAGTGAGAATGGACTCCCAAAAAATTTCAAAAATTTTTAGTTGGCATTATAACCTACACTACCCACCAAAAACCTACACTCTAGATCAAAAAAAACCACAAACAAACCTTGGAAGGAACCAAACGACCATGACGCACCTTCAGACATGATTCACTCCAACAATGAACTTCCACTAGAAAAAAGGATTTTGAAGATACAAGCATATCATCCTCTGTCACCGCAAATGAGAATCATAAAGAACAAAACACAAAACCAAAAACATCTCCACATATGATGAAAAAACTCATAATTTTCTAGGAGATAATCATCACATTGAGATTATGAAATTCAAAATTTCCCGCAACACACTTCCATTAAATAATAGATTCATAAATTATACACGGTGTACGTCAAAACTAAATGAAAAATAATATAATACAAAACCTCACCACATAAATAGAAGAAACACCCAAATATATAGTTCACTCAAAATAAACAACAACCAACACCATTCTCTTACAAAGAAGGTGTGATGTCTTCTATAGGGTTAGATTTTCCTCCACATTGTTTTATAGAAACAACCTGATAGAACCGTTTCAAATGATATTGGTGTAAATAGGTAAATAATTTATTTATAGAACATGGACATAATGAATTCTTATGACCATCCTTTCTACATTGACGACACACTAGGGTCCTATGCCCAGATGAATTTGACGAAAGATTAGGAGGCCTCTTAATTCCACGACTAGGATCGCCAGATTCATGCCTCTATCCGATTTCCTTACTGAGATTTCATTCACTTATCATAGATACTGAAGGAAGGTTGGAAACCTGAAGCACTCATGAGAACATTTATTTAAACCAAATAGATTTCCTCACCATGTTAGTAAAGGAGGTCAGACCAAATTCTATCACATTAGACTGTAGATCAGGACGATGACCATTCTCAATATGTAGAGATTTCTTGAAATATCCATCTAACCCTTCTTTAAGAAGGAGAACTAGGTCCTCAAAATGGATAAAAAAGTCCGAAACTGATCCATCGCCTTATGGAAGACAACATATTTCCATCACCTTTTTCACCATCACTACCTTAGAGAAAACTGTTGGATAAATAGAGCCTAGAATAATTCTCATGAAAGGTCTCATAGAGGCTTTGTCATAAATACCGACTTCCTCCACATCCATAGTTGGGTTTTGATTGTAAAAGAATAAATCATCACCTTTAGGGACCCTAGAAACTTGAGGAATCTAGAGACCCTTCATATTTACTATATCCTATCTTCCACTTCTGAAGGATCATCTTGACCATAAAATAGAGGTGGGTTAAAGATCCGAAAATCATGAAAAAAAGGACTTAGGTTAATAAACTGGAGGGTCTACTAATGGTAATCCACCCATAGCCATGCCTCGAATATCCATGAATCCTTTGGTGGAGGAATACATTAAACAAAAATAATATCATTTACTCAATCAAAACCAAATTTCCAATAAGATCACAACTAGAAACACCAAATAGAAAACATTTCCAAATAAAAAAACACGCTACATATCCATCGATTATAAAAACACTAAAAATTTATTCCTCTCAAAATCAATTTTGAAAAGAAAAAAACTATGTAAGTTTTACACTCACCAATTGTATTTTATGGTGCCTCACACATATATATTCCCTTTCTAATCCGGGTACTCATCCACCCATTCCATAAATAACCCACTTCTTCAAACACCCATGCATGTGATAACTCACAAGAATACTAATGATCAAAAGAAGAAATTTATATTTTTCAAACAAAAATTTTGACCCAAAATTTTAAATTCTCAGTCTAAATCACAAATCAAATTTCAAAAAACTTTTCATGAATTTCACAAATTGTTTTCCCAAAACAGCTTCATTTAAAAGTTAACCTTCATTTTAAAAAATAACCAATTTCAATACACCCCCATTCATGGATGATAGAAATCCTATTTTGATAAATGAAACCCTATTTTACCCTATAATCATCTTATTTAAAATTAGTTTTCTAAAAAATTAACTAAATTTTTTCAAAAATTCATTTTTTATATTCCAATAACCAAAACATTACTTCTTGAAATCATATTTTAACAATTCTAAAACTAGTTTTTCAAAACAACATCAAATCCAAGAAGATCCAAGATGTGCCCACAATGGGGAAATATAGTTTCAATGGGTGACTTTTCATCATGGTTAGTGTCCATATTCCAGTCACTCCATCTTCAAATAAATTCTATGGTACCTTGTCCCTAGCTTCACATGGATTTCAAGGAAATGTGAGATCACCAAGACATCAGGTCCAACTCTTATTTGATTCCCCAAGCACAAAATAACCCACATGAACCAAACAAACAAAAAAACAAGAATTACCCTAAACTCAATAATTGTTCAATAAAGTGTTGGATAAACACTCTCCCAGACCTATACCCCAAGCTCCAATAGTACTAGTCCATCTACATTGACATACCTAATAACATAGGGTGATCCAAAAGCTTGGTAATCTATAAAACGCATGCTCTAAAAACATTTTGTCACATACCAACCAGAATCTACCCTAAACGATCACCAAATTCAGACCGAGATAAGGCCTGAGAGGCATTTTCAATCCTCCTGGGTAGCAAAAAGTAGAATGGGAGACAAAAAGAACTAAAGTGAATTATTTATCTCAAAATAAATAAACCAAAACAATTAAAATTATCATAGAATACAAAAATAAATAAATAAATAGAACAACTAAAAAACATATTTATATAAACTACAAATAAAACAACCCAAACATCAAAACCCACAATGAACCTAATGACCACTAAGTCACTATGTGAACCTAAGGGTTAATCTTTGACTCCAAAACCCAACATCACCCACGATGATCAAACCATGTTGGAACCTGCATAATAAGATAAAAAATAAGAAAATATACATGTGAGTATTAAAACTCCGTAGGTATACCCAAAAAAATATATTCCCAATTAAATTCCTTTTAAAAATAATCATTTTAATGTTTTAAATACAATACATACAACGTAA
The DNA here is from genome assembly GCA_963277665.1 of Viscum album. Lineage (NCBI taxonomy): Eukaryota > Viridiplantae > Streptophyta > Magnoliopsida > Santalales > Viscaceae > Viscum > Viscum album. The sequence goes on from OY728147.1 coordinate 669,776,228, forward strand.
GTTTTTACACATTCTCTCTTAAAAACTGTCACAGTTCACTGCCCTTTTTCATCCAAAACTAGATTCCTTAACAAGAAGGAGTCCTTTGAATTTTAATTAATATAGTTGAATTTTTTAATAAAAATGGGATAAGGAAATCATAATACATTATAAAATAATTTTCCATAAACAGGTGAAAATTAAAAATCAACATTTAGAAAGATGATACACCACAAAAGGAATAAATAACAACAAACATACAACATGGGATATGAAAAATATCACACAAGGATAAATAACCATAAAAGTAATCCAAATAATCCTCCATATGAAACCATGTGTCAAAATAAATGGGATAACATATGAGATTAGTGAATATCTCATCCAATGAAATTAATTCTCCCACATGCTTGGTATTACCCTACTTGCCCTAACCGATGGGTACAATTCCAACGAAGATCCGGGTTTATACTAAGGGCCGCTAGCTAGTGTGAAATCAAAATCTAGTGCATAATTAATTCACCAAATATACACTAGGAATTTTAGGATCCCATTCCAAGACAAAAGTTGTGGTGATCCAACCAATTCTAAACAAGCAACCAACTAGATGCACTTTCATCCGATACATTCAACCCAAACAACAAAGTTACCCCTTAGTCACCCCATGGAACAATAATTTTCATTTAAATCATTTGATCATAAGGGAGTATCAAACCAAGGACCTCCTATACCACCCAACATAACCAAGGATATAGGATCGTCCAAGGAGAGTTTTCTGAGAGAACCAATTTTATAATTATTTGAAATGGGCCTCAAGCACTTTTCAAGAAACAACCCACTTCAAAAAATAATACAACACATCATTTGTGAATATAAAAACAATTAGAAGTACATTTAAGAGACCAAAATAATAATTTTATAATCCATATAAATTCAAATAATCCAAAAACATTAAGATCCATGACTTATTCATAAAATCTAAACGAACATTTCAACAAACACTTGGCAGACATAGTTTAACAAAACAATTCCATATACTTCAAATAAATGAGGAAATAAATTAATTTATCATCAAAAAATTATTATAAGAGTCATATGTAACTAATTAATATCCTTGGAAGGTTAGAAAAAAATGAAATCAACGATCCTTGAATTTAATGGAAAAGTGAAAAAGGAAACCTGCATCAAACTCATGGTGCTTCAATGAGGACATCCCGAAAAAACTCTATGAGGGTTACAGGAAGTAAGAAAATAAAAAAATAACCACAAGATGAAAAAAACCAATTAAAATAAAGAGAGACAAGGACCATATATCCAAAATACCACTAAACAAGAGGAACACAAAAGAAAATTGAAGAATAAAGAAGGGGAAGAAGAGTGGAGGATATTACCATTAACATTTATCCCCAAATATTGAAGAAATCACGTTAGAATAACAATGTAAGGGGGATAGATGAATGAGTAAGAGGTTAGAGGCATACTAAGGTCTTATGAACTATATGGGGGAGGAATAAGGTGATTTGGGGTAAAATCCAAAGAGGGTAGAAAGAGATGTTCACATTTTTAGGACACATGGGCATTATGAATGGTTATGCCACACAGTTTCCCAAATCGTGTGCCAAACGTGCAGCCTTTACTCGATGCAGTGGGAACTTTAATACTTTATACATATAGTTTTGAAAACCAAGTTCCAACCATGCGACATGGTTTGTCCAAAAATTACCACACCATGCACACGCCTTCCACACAGTTTTTCTAAAAAATCTTAGGTCGTGCGCCCTCTACTAGAGACATCCAAAGACTTGAATGGTTTCCTCTAGGATATTTAAATATTGCACCAAAACATGAAAAAATTGTTCATCCCAAACTATGCATGTTTTAAATGAACTAAAGAGAGATTCAGCCTTTGTAGGATGCACAATTTCCCCTTAACCGTGCAGTTAAACCATGCAATAGAAGAAAAACAACATGAAAGTCAGAATTTAAATATGGAATACCCAAAAATCAAGAAAGAAACTATGAGAAAACATGTAATATAAAATAAAAGAACAAAATAAAAAATCCAAGTGTGATAAGGAACATGATTATGTACTATTTCATGTAACTATTGTGTTTCCCACTTCCTATTTTCAAAGAAAATTATATTACCCCTTTCTAAAATGTTGTTTTTCTACAAATTCATTTTATAACATTTAACCCCTGATTACAGATATTAAAACTGATAGGTCCCAATTTATTTAGTCGTATGTAACATTTTAAAAATTCAGTTTGAAATAATACTATACTTGATATCCTTCTTAACATGTAATAAGGTGCTTTATGCGAATTGCGATTTACTAGAGAAATAATATTATTTAAATATAACCATTATAACCTAACTATAAAATTAGAGGCATGAATAAGAATCAAATAATTATTCAAAATATTTAAAAGGTTTTATATTATTAAAATTTACTTTTTAAGTTATAATAAATAAGAACATAATTTTTAGTAGTCATATTATGTTTCAAAAATATGTTTTTTTAGAAAATAGTTTTTGTTTCCTTTTATGAAAATAAATTATAATTAACTTATACAATTTAATATGAAAATATGATTTTAGTAACTGAATATAAGTTCTTAAATCATCATTTCAATGTTGTCATAGGATGAATTTTTGGGATTTTTGAGAAAAGATTTACTTTTAGTGAATAGTGAAAAATTCCAATTTTGGTAAAAATGTCATTTCTTTTCATTACACATAGTCATATATAAGTCACATTTTATTTTTAATTTTAAATAAAGGTATAATAACTCTCCAATAATTAAAAATAATATAACATATTAAGTAGTAATAGACATTATATATTATTTTTTTATAAGTTCATTTTTGGGAATAAAGACATGTTTTTTCTAAATAATGTTCTTTATTTTATTTTTGATAATATATATTAGAATTGATTTATGAAAATTATATAAATTTAATAAATAAAATTTTATTCCATATTTATATTAATTAGGTTCAAATTTGATATACAAGTACCTTATTTTTATTCATTTTGAATAGTACCCATAATATAGATTTGGGACCTCGGTATAGGTACAATTGAGTTAAAACTACTTTATAAGTCTTTAAAATCTATATATAAGTTTATTTATAATGTTTTATGAGTTTCTTTGAAAATAGTCCTATATATTAAAATATATAATTTTTTTTCTTTTTCAATTGATTATTACATTTATATTATTTAAAGAAAAGGATAAATAGAAAACAACACTATATTCATTTGAATTTCTCGTATATTTTTTAATAGGGGTAAAAAGTATATATGAATAAATATAAATTTTTTATTAAAATAAATTATATATTTTAATGATGTTATTTTTTTATTGTATAATTATCATAAATTATTACTCAACACTAACATAGTGTGTGTGGAAACAGTAAAAATATAGTGAATTGTTTTAAAAAAAATAAAAGAAAAATATTTTACATTAATTATGGTGTTTGTTGAATTTTATATTCAATAATAATGTATAATGCTTCAAAAATTGTTAACATTAAAAATTTATTGGAATCATGATGACTTTAATTTTAAATTAAACAAATAGTCCCAAAAAATACATTAATGATATTTTATGTTTAATAATATTTTATTAAATGGTTTAAAATTAAAAATAAGTATTGAAATAGGTCAAGTGTAATTTTAAACGGTTTAAAATTTCATCTATGGTCTATTTTTTGAGCCAATATCCAACTTATAAGTAAATTTATGACTCGTGAACACTAAAAAATGCATTACCACATTTAAGGTTAAAAATGGTAGATTCTGGGGTTAAAATGAAACATAATATTAAAAATAAAAATAAAACCTATCTAAATTTTATTTTATGATGATATTTAGACCATATCCACTCTTAATTGTAATTAATGGTCATTTAGAATCATTTTACCTGTGAAAAAAATTAATTTTATTTAAATCATTATGTAATTCCAACTGTGCCCTCTACTCACTTAATAAAGGGCACATCCCCTCCACCCTTATTCAACAAGTTAGTGGATTTTAGATTCAAAAAATACCTTAATTTTATCCAAAAGAATATATTATTCTCTTAAGGTTGTCCTAATAAGCCTTAAGGTGTAAGCTAAAGGAGGTCTCTCGAAGAAAAGGTAATAGTCTTAACCAAATCATTTAAAGCCGATTTCTTATTCTAACAACATTAAATCTGAGGTATGAGTAGAAAATAATTAATTTAGTATATTAAATACAATGTAATTTTATTATACTAATTGATAAACCATTATCCTCGTCATTTCAATCAAATGGGAGATGAAAGTATCATTTGTGCACATGTGTGGACTACCTACTATACCTAGTGATATGATGCAATTTCTAGCACCATATATCAAGGATAATTATAATTATGGATTTAATAAATAAATATGTTATTTGTGGAATAGTTAATATTATTTAATGATAAAATATTTTTTATCTTCGTTCACTTCTTTTTGTTAGAAAATAAAAAAAATTCCTGTGAATGTACAAACTACCTTCTTCAACAACCATGTTATTATTTTTTCCATCTTCTCATATTATGGAAAAGTATAAATATATATATATATATATATTTAATATATATTATATTTATATTATGAATATAATTATGGATATGATTTAACCATGATTAAATTTCAAGGAATTGAACTTCCAAAATGAAACATATAAGAGAAACAAAGCTGTTAACACCCCAAATGATGATGTTAATAAGAAATTATTAATAAAAAGGTGTTAAAATGTTATGAGTGGATAATATATGATATTTTTGTTATTATAAATCTTATTTCATATAATTATAATTAATATAATTTTATTATAAATGATTTTAGAGAACTTATGAATTTATTCAGACTTGAGGTAAGGGTTTTTTGTCCCACAATTTTTTCTATGAGACATATTTCATATTCACCACTTTTTTATTTCATGTGTTGTATATAATACCCCTTTTATTTGTTATATAATGAATATATTTATATTCCTGGTACACAAATTTTTATTTTAAGTTATTTATTTCATGGAGGTTATGATTCCAATGATTATAAAATGGTAGGTTTTTTATGTTACAATCTCACTTTTTATTGGGATTGCTTATGCTCAAATTTTAAATAATGAAATTATATGATCTATATTTAAAAAAAATTTATTATTCTATTCCCTTATAGTTATTTTTATTGATTAAAAACATTAAATTCATTTTACTCCCATTAAGTACTCAAAATTATGAAATAATTATTTTAAGGAAAACTAATTCTTTTTTCAATTCAGTCATAAATAATTTTATTTCATGTACATATTTTATTTAAAATGTTTTCAAGAATGTTTTTACTATTCTATATTGATTATTTATAGTTAATTTTATGCATGTTTTAATATCTATAAAATGTTTTGAAAGGAATCTTCTTATCATTTTCCTAACAAGGAATTTCATTCCAAAGGGTTAACACAGTTTTTGTTTTGATCTATACAAGACAAGAAAAATTTCCTATTACTAAGAATGATATTTTATTTTAAGATTTCTTTTAAAATTTCCATGGATCATTTAAAATATTATTTTTATCATATTATGTAAATTTTGAGATTTTAATGAAGTGATTTCAAAATAAAAAGGGTATTGTCCCTAAGAAGTATTCTAGTGATCTTTTAAATTCATTTTCATATATTATAACATACAATGATGTTAATTATGCTTGAATGTATATATTATCCTATGATACCATACATATTCATTCTCTGGATGGTTTATGATTATGATGAAAAAATATTAATGAAATCTCTATTATTTTCAATGGGTTATGCTATGATGAAATGATAAATATTTTCATGACCTTGTAGTATATATATGAAGGGATTATGATTATAGGATGCGAGGTTATATTAAAAACCTCTAATTAATTTGGTAATGATATATGTTTTATGAGAACAAGGGGAACACAAGATGTTATTTCAAGACCAATAAGGGTACATGGGAGGATATCTGAATCCCAGAGAAAGTACATTGGTGGTTATACCATGCCTAAAATGTGATGATTTTCTTAGTGTGTAGTCTTGGGATAAGTTTTTTATGATTATGATTATACCACAAATTTTGTGACACTCTTTGTGAAATTTTATTGTGATTTTGATAGGATTTCATGGATCAAGATATTTGGTTCTCCTATTATTATTGTTTTATGAACTGTCTAAGACTTATTCCATGATTCTTAACTATGAATTACATTGTATGATTTGAAAATGTTAATATCATGTTTTCATTATCTTATACTCATGATATACATACTCATGATCATTGATTAATATATCCCTTATTTAACATTATTGAGCATTTGATATCACACTTTATTATGTATCCTTTTCACCATAATGTGAAGAAATGTTTTAAGTATGATTTGTCAAAATTTTGTACTAGTTATAAAGAACATAGTGGAAGATGATGCAGATCTTTGATGTTATATTTGTTTATGTGTCAATGTTTCAAAATACACTAATCCTTTACAGTTTTTACATAAATCGTAATTATATGTTATGAATATTTATCTAATAAGAAGTAATTTTTTTTAATTTTTGGGTTTCTTTAAATACAGCTTTTCATATCCACCAACAATATGACCAATCAAAAATAAGCACATACATCCATAGGGGAAGGTCATATAATATATATATGCCATAAAACATTGCAGTGGAACCCTATCATTAAAATTTGGTTAGTATTCATCACCCCATGTCCAATCTCATCATCTTTGATTCAAATATATTGAGTTCTGATTTATATAAACTACTACCATTTGCTATCAGGGTTCACAATGAATGTAGATGGGCCATGGAATTATAATTTTGTATCACTAGATCAACATAACTACATCGTATTTGGAGAATAAAAACCATGTATGAAGGCTCATGGATGTATTGTGAGGAGTTTAGCCTGAAAAATAAATCAAAAATGACTTGGATCAATTTGAAGGGATATACAAAAACCTTTCGTTGTTGGTGACCATTTCTCAAAGAAACTGAATCTGAATCCCTATATATCTTTCAAATGATCTTAGAATGTCCAAGGGAATGTTTATCATCAAAAACTAGGTACTAGTATGGTGTATTGATGAATCCTTAAACATCCTGACGATGACAACTTTTTTGATCCTTCGATCAGCAAAGGAGATGTCAGACCTAGCACATGGATCAAGATATTCTCTTTCTAGGATGCGAGAGAGAGGATAAATAGGATATAAAATTCGTTTCATGAATAGTTCAATGAGTGAGAGCCTCCTCCAACTTATATATCATAGTATATAATACTTAAAAATTGATCATTATATTCCAAATATGTATTACCCACTAAATAAGCTATAAATGAATCATTATTATTGAATTACTGATTCATAAAAACAATTTATATTTTTATCACACCCTTATAATATAATAAATATATTATGTGATAAAATAATGCAATTTTACTTGATTCTCCATTCCAAAATTTTATAAACAAACCTTTAATTTTAAAATAAAATCCATTCGTTAAATATTTGTCTATTTATTCACTTAATATCCCATGAATAAATTTAATAAATAAATTCAATACAAATTATTCTAAACTATAATAATATAAATTTATTTATTTCATAGAAATTTCTCAAACATGGAAACCTCTCAAACCCTGTGGTGGACCCCACCATGTTAGAAACCCATATTCATTAGAATAAGCCAGGCATTTGAATACACCAAGTGTGTGACCCTCTAGGCTATTATCTCTATGATAGTGAATATTATTAAAAGATAGGGAGTGAGGTTTTACAACCCATCAAGGTCCCTAAAGATATAATGAAAAGTCATAGAAGAAACAAACTTTCATATGAATACACATCATGTAATATAATCTATTGGTCTCACAATATCTCAAAAATCATAACACACAGTTCATGTCATTATCATTTCTTCCTTTATTATTTGTTACCCTTAATAGAAATACATAACTTTTTCAGCCATATTCATGGATTTGGTGATGGTACTACCATCCAAATCAACTTTGAATGAGATATAACTTCCTTTTAGAAGATACAATTTCAGTCTTGATTATTCAATCATTTCTATGATATTTTTTCTAGAGATTCTTTGCCAAACGGTTAAATGAAGAATGTTTTTCCAACAGGAAAACCAATTATTTTACAGTTAGACCCCAAAATCATTAAAAGAGGTTATGTTGAAAAAATTAAAATATAATAAAGATGGAATATTCAATATCTAGATCAATTAAGAACATTAATAATACATGTTAGAAAATTTATGATCATACAACAAATCAAGAAAAGTTTAAGATCACTTCAATATATGTGTGTGATTCCTATAAGAAAACTAATACCAAAATTTTTGAAATTTCAAAGAGACAATAATGAAAATAAGGGAGGTATAAATTTAAATGAAAAAATTCATTTAGGTTTGGGATGAATAAATGGGTACCCATAAAATTTGGGGCACCCAAACCAAAATTTGTATACATTTTCACAACTCAAACCCATTTATTTTTTGACTTATTACCTGAACCCTATCTTATTCTTTTTTGAAATAATTTTTTAACTATCCTAACTCATTTAAGTACTTTTTTATAATTTTAAAATTTTCAAATTCATTTATAAATATAAAATGAAAGGATATAAAATTAAATAAATATACATCATAATTTTTTTATCTTTTTAAAATATTTTTAATGAATTAATAATAATTAACATAATCACATTCATATTAAAATTAATTTATCGGCATAGAATAAAATAAACTAGTAATAAATAAATAAAATCAAAGATTTAGTATAATTTAAAATAATTAGTTAATAAATAAATAATAATTAATTTAATCAGATTATGGTTTATGATTCCCTAAATCAACCCTCAACATATTTAAATGTTAATCATGTTCTGGATGTACGCCCCAATAATATAATAAAAACATTTCCTCCACTCAAACCCTAACTAATCAATTCGGGTAGTGGTAGGTACAAGGTAAATAGTACCCATATTCTTCCCTTACACGAGGTCATGAAAAAAGAAAAAATAACATAATGTTAAAAATTACTATATATTAGGAATGGTTTTCATTCCATTATTTTAAATTAGAAAATAATAGAAAATAAATTGAGGTGTTTTGGAAATGAATAAGGTCACTCGAAGTGACTATGTGGATCTTGGAGGACTTTCAACCCACATTTTTAATGGGCTTAAACAAAGTGGGGTAAAACCTTATTAGCTTAATTAGATTGGCCTCAACATATACAAGCCTTCCTATAGACAAATAATATATTTTTTTCATTTTTATTTTAATTTTATTTCAATTTAACTTAGTAATTTTTATGAAAATAATATATATTTTTAGGTATGTGGTGAATATATATATAAATTAACATTAATGTAAAAATTATTATGTGTTTAATATATAATATTCATTAATAATATGTGTTTTTTGTTTTTTAAAATTTATTATTGATCATAACTACAAATGCAGGCTTACCCGTGGACTGGACAAGATACTATTTTTTGAGATTCCATTAAATGTGGGCCTAAAGTGACTAGATTTTTTTGAAGCGACATGAGGGATTGACCCGCTCCATTGTAGTCCATCCCATTAACCGCCATATGAAGAGAGTGTATTTATGGTCTTTATCATTGTAAATATTTTTATAAAGTGACCAAAACCAAATAATTTTTTTATTAAAAAATGGAACTCATAATGAATAATTTATCAAAATTAATTTTCTATACGTGTCACATAATTAAAATTTTATTATTGTAAGATGTTTTTTTTAGAGCCAAAGTATATGGTATATGTGTAATCTTAGTACTAACATGAAACTATACATAATCCATGTAAAGACCTAGAAATTCTGTGGAAATTGTTTTTCTTAATTACTTGGAATTTTTAAAAGTCTGTAGTTTCTGACTGTAGGTGATTCAGAGGCCCGGAGTGCCCGAAATGATCCGTCAAAGTTTTGTTAAGCTTAAATTAGCGTGCGTATGCAGGTTTCCTAAAAAAGTGGAATAACTCTTAAATGGTTACTCGGATCAGAAATTGGAGGCCACCGTTGAGCTCAGGATGGTGGGTTTACCCTAGGCGTGACTTAAGTTTAGTCGGTGTGACCCTCCTGTGGGAAAACCCGAAAATGGTATAACCGTAAATAAAATAATAAAATAATGTTATTTTATTTTTCAAATGCTTATAACTTACAAATGGTAACTCAAATTAAAAATACAAGACCACTGCTGAACTCGTGAGGGTAGTATTTCTTTAAGAAGATACTAAATTTGGTCGGCAAAGGCCACTAGAGAAAGTTAGTTTTTGGCCGAAAATAAAATAATTAAGTGACAATTATTTTATTTTAAAGTTCATAACCTCTAAATGGTAACTTGGATTAAAAATATGAGACTAACGTTGGAATCGTTGGGGCGTATTTCACCTAGGCAAGGCCTAACCTTGACTGGCATGGGTCAAGGGTGACAGATAATAATTTTCTGAACTTTTTTTCGGGTACATTAAGTAAACTTACTTTCGGGATTTTATATCTTTTGTACCGGTGCTCGAAATTGAAATCTGAGGGCACCGTTGAACTCACAGCGCCAGTATTCGCTTATGGAGTCTATAACCATAGTTGCGTTTTATCGAGGTTGAATGTTTATTTTTGGGGTTTCTAAATAAATTAAACAAAAATATGTCTAGCATATTTTTATTTGAGTGGTGGTTTAATCCTCCATGGGGAGGTCGGAGGTGTGGTCCACCCACGCATAACCTCCCTTGGAAACATATTATGTGGCGGGGACCACATGAGATAAAACAACCTTAAACCCCCTTTAACCCTTGAGTTCCACATTAATGGGGGAAACTCTTGATTTACCGCTTAATGGTGCTGACACACCTAAGAGATAATTAATGCCAGAATAAATTATATTTTGAAAACTTTTGATTTCTTCCACCCCATTTAATTTAGTGAGTTGTTTAATTTAATTAAACACAACCCTTGGGTGTTATTGTGCCAAAAAATAATAGACTCCTCCTCTATTATTTTGGGTTGGAACATAATACTTTGGTGGAGCCTTGGAGAAATAGAGAGAGAGCATCCTCTCCAACGAAGAACGATATCCTCTCCAACGAAGAATGATATCCTATTAACCAAGAACGCCCATCTCCACCGAGGAACGATGACGCCGTCTTCTCCCTTTCCAACCGGGGAATGAAAGGGATGATGCCACCTATGAAGAACGTCGCCAACGACAACGTCATCTCCTCCCAACGTCAACGGAACGAATCCGCCTTCCCGCGATCCGCCGAGCGAACACCAATTACACGGTATGGGGATTTGATTATTTAAATGTATGAATCTTACCCTCGTTCTTCGACGTTTATTTTGGTTCGATGGTGGCCAATTGTTATCACCTAATGCGGAGGGTATGGGCCGAACAAACACGGCCTGAAGTCCCTCCGTTGATTCATGTTTGGTTGATGTAGGAGGTAGGGGGAAGGGCGCGGTGCCATCAGACCGTGCCGGAGAAGAACCATGGAAGAATAAACTGGCGCGGGTCTGACGCATCGTGCCGTTCCGGAGTTGCGGAACCGCCGACAGGGTGGGCTGCGACAAAGGGGTGGGGTGTCTTCACACTGCACCGGAGAGGAACCATGGTCGGGAGGGCCGTGATGGATGGAGAAGCGTGGCGCCGACGCGCTGTGCGGTGGAGCCGATGGACGCAGCCAGGTCGGGCCGCGACGGTGATGGCGTGGTGACATCGCACCACGTGGAGAGCAGGAGGACCGTTGCATTCTTGCGACGCGGTGGAGGTGCGGATGCGGTTGGCCGGGCCGGCCGCCACGGAGCCGGACACGCTGGACCACCCGGGTCCCGCAGCCCCTGAACCGGAGCAAGGTGTTCGTTTTGTTCGATGAACCGGGATGGGCGAATCACCCCCTCCCTCATGTGGTCAGCTGGGCTTCCACTGGCCTTGCCCCCACAGTCGGGCCACCCCTCAACCGGGCCGAACCTCAGTCGGGCCGCCGCAGCCAGGCCGCCGCTCTGCCGGGCTGTTGCGGCCTTGCCGCCCCTCTGTCGGGCCACCGCGGCCGGGCCAAGCCACTCCCTTGGTTTAGGCCGCGGACTCAGGTCGGGATGACCACTTGGGTCGGGCCACACCTGTGGACCAGGTCAGACCCCGGTTCGGACCGGGTCAGGCCGGGTCTGTCCGATTGTGTTGGACTGGACCCGGACCCGCTATGGCCATTTTCACCATTTTGCCCCTATATTGGGATTCAATTGTCTGATTGACGAACCACCTGCGGTGATGGAATTCTTGGAGTGAGTTGATTATTTTTGAATACCCTGCTTGAGGTTTCGACGCAGTTGTGGTATAGTCGGGTTGGTTTGAACCTAAAAACAAACCATGCCCCTAGAATGGAAATGCCAATAACTCTCAGACCGAGCATCCGATTGACGTGTCTTCTGTCACGTTGGGTTCCTTATGATGAGATGGAACAACCCAATACATTAAATCAGGACATTTTTATAGTTGATGTATTGAAACTTGGCTCGAGGAGTGGACCCTCCCGGAATCTAGCGTGTTGTGTGCGGGAACCCTAGGGCTGGCTGCGACTGTGATGACTTATGTACCAAAATCCTCCATGAGTTCGATAGTGAAGACTTCTGTACCTGAATCCTCCATGGGTTTGACAGCGATGACTACTGTACCAGAATCCTATGTGGGTTCGACAGTGATGAATACTTTATCGGGATCTTTTATGGGTCTGACAATTAAGACTTCTGTTCCTGGATCCTGTGGGGGTCCGACAGAATAGCTAGTCATGTATCCTGTGTGGGTCCGACAACTTACCTGGATCAGTGACTACATCTGATCATCTCTACTAGTCTACAAAATATGTATACCTATGTGAGCTAAGTTATGTATTTCAACAATTATCATCACGGTGATTGAATTTACTTCCATTGTGGAATGGTTTGTGCTTGGGATCGAGAGTTGGAGCCGGACTGTGATTGGTAACTTAGGTATATGTATGGGATTATACCTATGTAGGGTTGGTTGATACATAGTGATTATATCATTCATTGTGGTTTATCCTGGTTGGATATTGTGAGACCTTGAGGGTCTCAGGGTCCCTAATGTGTATTGTTTTACTCACCCATGTATGGGCTATGCCCACACCTCGTTGTGTTGGTTCCAGATGACGGACAGTGCTGATCGAGGAAGAGAGTTGTAGAGTTGGATGGTACCCAGAGGTGGACCACTTGGAGAGACGTACATAGAGTGGTCAGATGGACTTGGGGTGCTGAGGAGGCCATTTTTACCCACCCTTCAGGTGGGAATCCTGTAGGATGACTCAGTAGTTTCTGTTTTACTTTACTACAGTTGTACTAGCTTTTCAGTTGTATTGTACTTTCCTGTTGGGCTTGTATTTCTAGCCCCTTTACTTTCTGCACCCTCTTTTGTATACAGTTTCACTTAGTGTTTTACTTCTCATTGTATACTCTGTTGTTTTTGTATAATGTTATAAAGCAAATTACTTCCCAGTTTAGGGATTTACACCTTTGGTGCTAGTCACCATCCCATGGACTATGGAAGGCGGGCTTGGGATAGTCACGATACGGGCCCTGGGGGATAGGTCGTGAAAAATTGGTATCAGAGGAGTCGGTTATACCGCAGAACTTAGGACTCTAAACTATCTTACTTTGAAGCAATAGTGTTAATGGTATTGAGTGTGGTTTTCAGTTCAGGGAGTCCAATGTTGATGTGGCGGCTGACGTATCCATACACTAGGACCTTGACTTCTGATTTCCGACTCAGTGCACGAAAACACTAATTGTGTGTGTGTTTTCAAAATTTTTCTTTGAGTCAGATTACTGGGTATAGTCTTTTGACCATGGCACACCGTTCCCTAATGAGGATGCCACTACATAGACAGCCAAATAGGGTTCAGAGAGAGTACACGATGACGGCCCATCGAGTGATGAGGCTCTGGTTGAGGGCCCTTTTTCTATGTTGGAACCTTCGGGTCATATACCAGCAACAAAACCACTTGTTGGGAAGCAGATACCACTAGCCACACTGGCAAAAGATTCATGCCGACTGAGCACATTTTTCGAGTTCCAGCAGCAGAGGCCTCTGAGGTTTCTAGGCGAGACAAATTCCCAGGTAGCAGAGGTCTGGATGGAGGTGATTACTGGAGTTCCCCTCCTAGTTGAGACACTAGTAGAGAATATGTTGATATAAGATACTAATCTTTTTCAGTGAGTGACCATGAGGATGTTCCGCATAGTGATGAGGTTTCAGTACATGGAGCGTATTCTGAGATGGTACGTTCGGGATGTGTTCCCAAAATATCACTGCCCATTCATCAGCAAACACTTCCAGCGGTAACGGTAGAGGAAACATGTAGGCTTAGTCCCTTACATGTGTTTCAGCACTAGATATCCCTCAAGTTATGAGGAGATCCTGACCCACAGGCGGCTTAGGACTAGATTGAGGAGGCGACTGAGAGTTTTCTAGAGCTTATGCAGTTTTAGTAGGATGACATGTTGGTAGATGAGTATACATCGAGGTGTACCGACCATTCCTGGTACTCAATGAAAACGATGCGAATAGTTCTTTAGAGCACGAACCTCTGAGAGAGGTCTGTTTAAGGACATTAGAGCTAGATATTTTTCTTCTATGCACTCCTACTTATGTTAGGGTGATAGAGAAAACCTTAGTGCTTGAATGTTCTTTGGATGTGCGGATATATCCAGTGTATGTTAGAAGTGGGAAGCATTGAACTGGCACCAGTCTCAGAGACTTAGTCATGTGAGATGTTTAAGGAAGAGCATGTGTTAAGGGCAGGTGAATTTTCAGGGTAGTAGACGTGGAAGCGGAGCTAGGAGAGAATCATGAGGTGGTGAACATTTTTACATGTTATAACTACCCGCCTTTGTAATCCCCGCTAAGATGAGGGAGCTGGAGGGAAGGGGAAGAGAGTAGCCGCATGCGGTCAAGGAGTGTGACCCAAGGTCTCTAGGAATGATTTGTGGTACGGTCTATGTCTACAACTAGCTATCGTATCAATAGACATAGGTACCAATCATTCCTTCCTTCCACGAATCTTATCCCATACCAAGAGTTTCCGGTTAAACTGTTGAATTGACCCTCACGTCTGGAGATACATTTGGGAGGAGCCTTGATAATCACACATACACTGATGGTGTGATCTGACCTTTGAGGTGAGAGTTTCAGTTGGAACCTCTTGGTGGTAGCATCGAGGCCTTATGCCATTAGTTTGGGTATGGACTGGGCAACCACAGTTCATACACAGACTGACTGTATTAGGCAAAAAGTTTGTAGTTTATCTACAACATTGGTATGGGGTTTTCCTTGGTTGGAAAAAAGGAAAACCCAGGTAGAAAAGGATGGAATCATACATAAGAAAGTGCAGTCGATCACTCATGAGTTGTCCAAACATACCTTTTTGCTAGACTTCTCCAGAGTTGCAACACCCCTTTCAACATTGAAAAATAAGGGGAAACCCTTTGTGTGGTCAGAGAGATGCCAACAGAGCTTTCAGGAGATGAGACAGAGGTTGACCAATGCACCCATTTTGAGGCTACCAAAGGAGGGTCTAGGGGATGTAGTATACTGTGATGCATCAGGGACCAGACTCAGGTGTGTCTGGTTGCAGGAGTGAGTAGTGATCGTGTATGGATCATGGCAGTTGAGACAACACGAGCAGAACTACACTACCCATGACTTGGAGTTAGCAGTAGTGGTCTTCACCTTGAAGATGTGGCAGAACTCTCTTATGGGCTAATGTTTTATAGTCTACTCTAACCACCAGAGTCTCAGGAACATCTTCTTGCAGAAGGACCTGAACCTGAGACAACGGTATTAGCTTGAGTTCCTCCAGGACTATGAGTTTTAGATAGTCTATAATCCTAGGAAGAGGAACGTTGTAGAAGATGATCTCGGTAGGAGATCATGAATTCAGCTTCAAGGAGAGGCGATAGAGAATCTAGCCATGTTGCAGATATCCTTTATGGATAGAGATGGAGAAGCCTTCGTTCAGTCTCTTACAGTGACTCCCCCACTTCTTCAACGATTCAGGGAGGAACAACATGGGGACGTTGACTGTGAAACATGATGTGCTCAGATTTCCACAGGACAGGCACCTGATGGATTTTCTGAAGGTGGGGAGCACATCATACTCTTCAGAGAATGTAATATGTTACCATTTTCACTTCAGGAGGAAGTGTTTAGGGAGTTCCATGCATCTCCATTTGCGGTACATCCAAGAGTGGTGAAGATGTACTAGGACCTTCGATAACAGCACTGGTGGCCAGGTATGAAGAAGCAAGTAGCCGAATTTGTCTCTCGATACCACATTTTTCATCATGTGAAGGTGGAGCATCTAGTACCAGAAGGCTTGGTTCATCCTTTAGAGGTCCCAAAGTGGAAGAGGGATGTGAGATCCATGGAATTCATGACAGGTTTTCAACATACAACCAGGATATGGATACATCTAGAGTTTGAGGATGGTGACCACATATTTATACGAGTCTCACCTCGACGAGGTCTACGATGTTTTGTCCGAGGCGGCATGTTATCTCCGCGATTCATCTGACCTTTACAGGTCCTCTAAAGAGTAGGATAGGTGACTTACCTCTTAGCTCTTCCACCACAGTTTCACCAAGTGCACGAATTCTTCCACGTATCCAAGCTGAGGAGAAATGTGCACGACCCTTCCCACATCATTGGCCATGGAAAGATAAACATTGATGATGGGGAAACATTCACGGAGGTTCCATTAGAGATTGAGGATCAACAAAAGTGGGTCCTACATGGACGGTCGATACCTCTGGTTCCTGTTCGTTGGAAGTATGAGAATATCCAGGAGAGCACATAGGAGTGGGAGACTCAGATTCATGCTCAGTACCCCCATTTGTTCCCTTAGTTCGAGTTGTAGCTTACGGGGATGTAAATCCCAAAGGTGGGGAGAATGTAAAGACCCAAAAATTTCGTGTATTTTTTTCCTAAATACATGGAATTTTTACAAGTACACAGTTTCTGACAGTGAGAGATTCTGTGGCCCGGAGTGACCGGAATGATCCGTCGAAGTTTTGTTAAGCACAAATTAGCGCGCGTATGTAGTTTTCCTGAAAAAGTGGAATAAATCTTAAACAGTTACTCGGATCAGAAATCTGATTACACCATTGCGCTTAAGATGTCAGGTTTACCCTAGGAGTGACTTATGTTTAGTCGGCATGGGCCACCTGTGGGAAAACCCAAAAATGCTATAACCGTAAATAAAATAATTAAATAAAGTTATTTTATTTTTCAAATGCGTATGACTCACAAACATTAACTCGGATTAAAAACATGAGACCACCACTAAACTCGTGAGGGTAGGATTTTTGTAAGAAGATACTCACTTGGGTCAGAAAGGGCCACCAGAGAAAGTTAGTTTTTGGATGAAAATAAAATAATTAAGTGGCAATTATTTTATTGAAAAATTTATAACATTTAAACAGTAAATCAGATTGAAAATATGAGAGTACCACTGGGTTTGTTGGGGAATATTTCACCTAGGCAGATCCTAACATCGACTGGCATAGGTCTTTCCGAACATTTTTTTTGGGTACGTTATGTAAAGGTATGTTCGGGATTCCATATCTTTTGAACCGGTGCTCAGAATTGAAATCTGAGGGCACCATTGAACTCGCAGCGCCAGTATTCACTTAATGAGACCATCACTGCAGTTGTGTTTTATCGAGGATTACAGATAATTTTTGGGGTTTCTAAATAAATTTAAAAAAATATGTCTAGCATATTGTTATTAGAGTGGTGGTTTAATCCTCCAAGAGGAGGTTGGAGGTGGGGTCCACTCACGCATAACCTCCCTTGGGAGGATATTATGTGTCGGGTCCCCCACGAGCTCAAACACCCTTAAATCCCCTTTAACCCTTGAGTTCCCCATTAATGGGGGAAACTCTTAATTTACCCCTTAATGGTTCCAACACACCTAAGATATGATTAATGCCTCAATTAATTATCTTTTGAAAACGTTATAATTCTTCCACCCCATTTAATTCAGTGAGTTGTTTAATTTAATTAAACACAACCCTTGTCTGTTGTTATGCCAAAAAATAATAGAATCCTCAACTATTATTTTGGGTTGGCACATAATACTTTGGTGGAGCATCGGAGAAATAGAGAGAGAGAATCCTCTCCAACGAAGAACGATATCCTCTCAAACGAAGAACGATATCCTCTCCAATGAAGAACGATATCCTCTCAATGAAGAACACTCGTCTCCACTGAGGAACGATGATGTCGTCTTCTCCCTTTCAATCCAAGGCAAGAAAGGGAAGATTCCGCCCATGAAGAATGTTTCCAACTACGACGTCATCTCCTCCCAACGTTAACAGAATGACGCCGGCTTCCCGCGATCCGCCGAGCGAACACCGATTACAATGTAGGGGGATTTGATTATTTCAATGTATGAATTTTACCCTCATACTTTGACATTTATTTTGGTTCAATGGTGGCCAATTGTTATCATCTAATGCAGAGGGCACAGGCCAAACAAATATGGCTCGACGTCCCACTGTTGATTCTTGTTTGGTTGATATCGGAGGTGGATCCGGAAGGGCGAGGTGCCATCGCAACGTTCTAGAGAAGAATCGCGATTGACGAAAGAGGCGTGACACTGACATGCTGCGCCACACTGTAGGTGCGGAATTGTGGCCAGGGTGGGCCGCGACAAAGTGGTGTGACACCATCGCATTGCACAAGAGAGGAACCGCGACTGGGAGGGCCGCAACAGATGGAGAAGCGCGGCGCTGGAACACCGTGCGGTGGAGCCGAATGGTGCGGCCAGGCCAGGCCACGGTGGCAATGGCGTGATGCCGTCGCGCCGCGTAAAGAGTAGGAGGACAGCGGCGTTGTTGCGCCGTGGGGGAGGTGCGGGGGGGGGGGGGGGGGGGGTCGGGCCGGCCGCCGTGAAGCTGGACACGCCGGACAACCGAGGTCCCGTAGCCCCTGAACTGGCGCAAGGCGCCGGTTTTGATTGACGAATAGGAGAGGGGCGCGGAACCCCCTCCCTCATGTGGCTTTCTGGGCCGCCACATGCCTTGCCTCCACGGACGGGCCACCACTCGGCCGGGCCGCCCCTCAGTTGGGCCGCCCCTCTGTAGGGCCGCCGCGGCCGCGCCGCGCCTTCAGGTCAGGCCACGTCTTCCTGCCGGGCCGCCCCTTTGGGCCGGGACACTCCCTTGGTTCAGGCCGCCCACTCGGGTCAGGCTGACCCCTTGGGTCGGGCCACACCCAAGGACCGGGTCAGACCCTGGTTCGTACCAGGTCAGGCCAGGTTTGTCTGACTATGTTTGACAAGACTCGGACCGACTATGGCCATTTTCACCTTTTCCCCCTATCTTGGGCTTTAGGTGTACAATTGAAGAACCACTTGCGGCAATGGAATTCTTGGAGCGAGATGATTATTTTGAAATACCCCGCTTTAGGTTTGGTTGCAGTTGGGGTTTGGTCAGGTTGGTATGAACCTAAAACCCAACCGGGCCCCTGGAACGGAAATGCCAATAACTCTCAGACCTGACATTCGATTGACGCGCCGTATGTTGCGTTGAGTTCCTTATGATGAGACGGAACTACGGGATAAATCAACTCATAAATTCGTGATAGTTGATTTATCTACACTTGTCTTGAGGAGCGGACCCTCCCGGAATCGAGCGTGCTGTGTGCGGGAAACCTAGGGCTGGCAGCAACTCTGATGACTTCTTTACCAGAATCCTCTGTGGGTTTGATAGTGATGAATTCTGTACCAGAATCCTCCGTGGGTTCGACAGCGATGACTACTCAACTGTAATCCTCCATGGGTCCGACAATGATGACTACTATACCGGGATCCTCTGTGGGTCCGAAAGTTCGGAATTCTATTCCTGGATCCTGTGTGGGTTCGACAGAATAGATAGCCTTGTATCCAGTGTGGGTGCAATAGCTTAGCTGGTCCTATATCATGTGTGGGTATGACAGCTTAGATGAATCAGTGATGTATAGCTGGTCCTGTAACCTGTGTGGTTCCGACAACATAGCTGGTCCTGTATCCTTTGTGGGTCCAATAGCTTAGATGGATCAGTGACTACATCTGATCATCTCTATCACTCTACAAAAGATGTATAATTTTCTGATATGAGTTATGTATTCCAACCATTATCATCGTAGTGATTGAATTTAATTCCTTTGGGGAATGGTTTATTCTTGGGCTCGAGAGTTGAAGCCGTACTGTGATTTATAACTTAGGTATATGTATGGGCATATACCTAAGTAGTGTTGGTTGATACTTCGTGATTATATCTTTGTTTGTGGTTTATCATGGTTGGATATTGTGAGACCTTGAGGGTTTTGGGTTCCCTACTGAGTATTGTTATAATCACCCCTGCACGGGCTATGCCCGCACATCGTTCTGTTGGTTGAAGACGACGAATAGCGCTGATAGAGGTAGATAGTTGTAGAGCTGGACGGTACCCGGAGGTGGACCACTTGGTGAGACGTACATGGAGGGGATAGATGGACTAGGGGTGCTGAGGAGGCCATATATACCCATCCATCCGGTGGGAATCCTGTAGGATGACTTAGTAGTTTCTATTTTACTTTACTGTAGTTGTACTATCTTTTTCAGTTGTATTGTAATTTACTGTTGGGCTTATATTTCTGGCTCCCTTACTTTCAGCACCCTCTTTTGTATACAATTTCACTTAGTGTTTCACTTCTCATTGCATACTCTGTTGTTTTTTGTTCACTGTAATAAAAGAAATGCCTTCCTAGTTTAGGGATTTACGCCTTTGGTGCTAGTCACCAGCCCCTAGCCTATGGAAGGTGGGATTGGGGTAGTCAAGATACGGGCCCCGAGGGATGGGTTGTGACAATCCATGATATTCTATGTGTTAGTATTAATAGCATAATGAATATTTTTATAATATTTCGTAAAAGGTAAAAATTTATTTTATATAATAATTATAAAATGAATTATCCTGATATTGAGTAAATTAAAAAATTAGAGAGTAAAAGTCAATCCATGAAATTTTTTCATGAAATTCCCTTATATAATCACTTGAAAAGTTTTAATTATAAATTACTTATATACGATATAAATGAGTCATAATTAATTTTAGGGTCATCAAATAAATTCTATAATTTTTTTTGAAACCACATGATGGTAGAAGTAGATAATGTTACCATAACAAAACACCAATAATGAAAATTATATAAATAGAAATTACATGAAATGTAAAATATGTAGGTAACATAGAGTATGTTAGCACATGTTTTAACTAAGCACCAACAATTTTTATTATAAAAATGGTAATTAGATTCCATGAAAATTATGGATTCATGATACGATATGTGATATTGATATGTTTTGGGAAATTTTGGGTGGAGTGTTTATTACTGAGAAAATAAATTTTGTGAGTGAACTCAATTTATATGCATTATTGAAAAATGTAAACCAATTCAAATAAAAATTATAATTATTATTGTTACTATATATGTATAAAAATAACATATGTCATCACATTTTTTTCATAGTTACTAAAAAATTATCAAATCTACAAACCCATTATCAAATTTTCTAATGTGACTTTTGTGTTTCTAATAGTAATGTGGGGAAGGGGGAGACACTTTGTACTCCACCAAGTATATTGGGATTGGGAGTGAATCCTAACTACCATGGGAATTGTTTTAATTTTCATATTATGTTGTTGTAAGTTGGGAGGGGTATAGCTATGGTGGTCGGTCTTAGAGAGTAGGGTATTTGGTTATTTTGGTTTGTTGAAAGGAAGAACCCCTTGTCCTATGAAGGAGATTTCACCCAAGAGTGTAGCATAGATCCTATAGATTGTCGAAGGAGTATAAATTATCTATATTTTAAGACTATCCAGGTAAATAATTATTTTATCTAATTAATAAAACTCTTAACTTGATTGAATTTCTATTAATTGGTGTATTCATTGTGAGAAATATCCTTGATCAGAGAGATTTTATAGAGATACTAGAGAGTGGTTCTTGATTGGGTGATTAAAAGATGATGTTACAATTGTTTTCCCACAATCCTAGAGAATTTTCTTATGGATGTGGTATTGGAGGGCGTGGTAATAATGATAGGATTTCAACATCAGTAGATCAAATTTCTTGAGTTGATGGTGGTAAGGGGTAAAATCATAAATAGTGAAGTAGAGTGTTTGGATTGAGATTCTAGAAAAGGGTATTCAACCATTATAAAGGTAGAATAAAGAAATATCAATTCATAAATTGAAGAAAGAAAATTAGAGGAATGAATAGGAAGAAGAAGATAAGGAAATGTAGATTATAAAGTTGGAGTATTTTCATGTGTTATACAAATAAGTGGATATGCCAAAATTTACTAGAGAGGGACTAGTGAACTAGATCTAAAGAGAAGAAACTTACTTCTCAATTCACTAGACTTGAGAGGATCTGAAGGTTAAGGTATAACAGTTGTGAATAGAAGGAATAAAACAATATTGGATTATTTTAGTGAAGTCAATCATGGTTGGAATCTAGATGCAACACAAGGAGATATTACTTGGCCCATATAAAATTGAGGAAAAATATATTGTAATTTTTTGGAAGGTATTATAGTAGACTGGAATGATGTATGTATATATATACAAATTTGAATGGAAAAACCTATGAACACCATAATTTTATGTAAATTTATATATGAGTTTTTTCATCAGAGTTTCTAAAACAAGAGATAAGGAGAACCATTTTTATGATTGATCCCCAACATAATGTGTGGTTGATAACTTCTAAGAGGGTGGAAAAAGGGTTGTTGGTGAAAGGAATTATCAAATAGCTAGGGGTATAAAACATGAGTTTTTCTCCTATTAGTTATGAGAGATGTTAGAAAAATAATATTATGAATCTCATTATAATCAGATATGGGAAAGATAAGGAAAGAAGGTGGAAATGAACCAAGGTGAAAGGGAGTACAAATTTTCCATGAGAATAATTTAAGGAAACAAAAAAAAAGTGGTATGTGAAATACATGTAGATAACAATTTATTCTGGATATAGATGTAAAAAAGGCTAAACACTGACATGTTTGGAGTGTGTGGAGCCACATAATGAAGAATAGGTGAAATTTTAGGGCATTTAAGAAAATAAATGATAGGATGAAGACTAATGGGAAATAGAAAATATGGAAATTACATCATGTGATATAGAAAAGGAAAAGGAAAACTATTCTAAGGTGATATTGATGGAGGGAAGTATTGAGGGAGTACCAATGTTCATTTTAGTAAATATAGGAGAAATTTATAATTTCATTTATTAGTAGTTGTTTAGGTATCAAAAAATTAACGTTACTGATACCGAGCAATTTAGCATTTTATTATGAGATTCACATCGAGTAATATTAAAGGGAATTTGTAAGGTAAATTTGGGAGGAGAAGAGTTTGATATAGAAGCCTATATTGTCAACAAAATAAGGCCTCATCTTAGGCTAGGGATTTCATGGATAGATAACTTAGGATTATCAACCATTCGAATAAAATTTCAATGAACATTATTTTGGATAGAATGCCTCTTATGAAGGAACCTTTATCTATTATATCCAATAGATGGACTTGGTGGGAAAACGTTCACTAGATGGTGTTTTCCATACAATCACTTTCTCTTACATGGAGGATATGCTCCAAAATATTATCAAATATATATATTTTCTGATAACTTTTTCATATTGAGTCATGTGAACAAAAACTAGGAAGAGAATCACCAACCTAATAACCATACATAAACTCAATGATTGAACTTCACATAAATAAATAAAAAAGGGAAAAATAATATTTAACATAGTTCAAAAAAATTCCTACATACATGGGAGAACATGAAAAACATTTTCATTAAGGGAGTTACAAATGAGTTAATTGCTATCACTCACTTCCACTCCACTTTCCAATCTTAGAAAAATATGTCAGAAACAAGAAATGTTCATACAATTATATTTAGTACCCGAGAGAGATACTCCACCACCACTTTATAGAAGTATTTTTTTTGGTAAAAAAGTTTTTCACAACCATAGATCTTCATGGCCAACCTTTCATTGACATGTGAATCAACTAATACCTAGTTGAATCCTCCATTGAAACCATTAACAGCCAGTCATCAAGAAATAATCAATTGCAGTTTATGGGAATACATATAATTGTATAAGGGTAGTAGTAAGTTACATATAACCATGTTATAGTAAATTTTTTGTGTGTAAGTGTATCCACATAAGTGTAACCTGTGAACATCAATTAAGAAATTACTCATCTAATGATCCCTGTCTGATCATAAAGGCCTCACCACAAAAAAACCACTATCAAATGACCCCATGTCCAAGAACCTCTATCCGATATATGTTCTATCCAGGGAAAAAATTCATCCCAAACACTACGAAACACTGTAGTCAGACACATATATCCGAATTGAAGAAATATTTATGTCTACTCAACTCCATCTTGAAAACTGCGTCCAATGAAACTTGAATAAAAAGTCAAAAAACCCAATAATCTCTTACTTGGAAATTTATTGACTATTTATGATTTTTTTCTTTCATTCACTTGAATTATTCCTCTATCAAATTCAAAAAATGTCCCATATTCTATTTAATTAGCTGATTCTTATTATGGCGCAACATTGACTCAGGCTTTCTTGGACTATAACTTTGTAAACATATCCTTGATATTTTTATTCCCATTGATCTTATGAAGATCTATAACTTTATCCTAAATTAGTATTTTAATGAAATGGTATTTCAAATCAATGTGTTTCATTATTTCAAGAAATAATGGGTTACAAGAGTAATGGATGGCACTCTGACTATCAAAGAATAATGATCCATGATCTAATCAGTTTTTGAGTACATTTAGAAAGCGCATTAACTAATGGTTCTAGGGTGTGAAACAAAGATAGATGGAATAAGGTTTTAATTTTTTGTGCTTCTCGTCGACTTAACTATGCAATCTTCATCAATTCACAACTTGATATAAAGTCCATGGATCTTATATAAAAGTATTAATCAAAAAAATTAAATTGAATAAATTACATCAATCTATTCTTAGGTGGGTTTGACAACCTTTCATCCTTGGAGATCATTACGTTAAGGAATAGAATTCATATATCTCTAGATAATACACACCCACTTTGAAATTTTGGGTAGTATCATTAGTCAATATTTGGGTGCTAGCACATAGATTCGATGTATCTTTCGATGTATCGATGATCACTACTACATCGATCCTTCGACCCATGAAGGATAACTTCAATAAATCTCTTGAATTGAAAAAATCCCTCTCTAAGATGTGGAATAGATGAGATAGAGTCTATCAAATTTGTTAAATGAATATTTTTGTGAATGTTCACCTCCTCTTCTATATTTAGTGATGTATATAATGCCTGAAATTGGCTTACCGACCCCCTAATATGTTTTACCCACTAAATAAGCTATAAAAAGAAACTTATGACTTATTCACTAATCCATAAATATCATTTATATTTTTATCACATTACTATAATATTTTAAAAATATAAATGATAAAAGAGATACATTAACTCAATTATTCATTCCCATAAATTTTAAACGAACCTTGAATATTTAAATAACATTCATTCATTAAATATTTTCCCATGTATTCAATTAATTACTTGTGAATTATTTTGACAAATAAAACCAATACCAATTTTTCTAAACTTGAATAATACGAATTTTTTATTTTATAACCGTCTTTCAAACTCGAACATCACTAAGACCTAGTGGTGGGGCCCACCACGTTCTATTCACTTATTCATAAGAATGTTCTAGGATTTTCAATATAATTTATGTGTGAAACTATATAACCTTATATAAATAGCAGTTAATACTATCCACATACCTAGAGTGGAGTCTAGAAACTCATCAAGGCCCCTAAAGAGTTAAGGAAATGTCACAGTAGAGAAAACATTTCCAATGCAAACAGAACAAATAATATAATATCTTTTTTCCCATGATATCTTCTAAATAAGGATTTATACTTGATGTCATCATCATATATTACTTTATAATTCATTTACAATACTGGATGAACTTACCTTCCTCTATCACACTCATGGATTTAGTGAAGGTACTATCATCCTAATCAACTAAGAATTATACATTAATTTCATTCAAAAGTTATAACTTCTATATTGATTATCGAATTAGTGAAATACCACCAATGACCCAGTCAACACATGCTACGTCCCCATGATATATATTCCATGGATTTCATCTTGTATCAAATTACTATATCGAATAGTATACATAGATAATAATATCAATTTAGGATACCAATATAAGTTTTCATAGAGATGAAATACGAATGACACCTAAAACATTGGTATTTATATTAGTGGGTCATTCCTCATGATTTCATCTACTCGATATCACTAAGTGAATACTTCCTAAGAATAAATATCAATACATATGATCGCCAAACACCTGATAGTCATAAATCATCGATGTCTTATTAACATGATGTATGTGGACCATAGTGTATATGTTTAAGATTAATTTCATGGTATCTCTAGGCTCACATTATATTATGGAAACTGCAATAACCTTTTGATACAATAAATAATGTACAAAAATTACCATATAATCAGTAGAAAAAATATCAACACTATTTTGTTAAGTTTAAATGATGAATGAATCAATATATACGTGATATGTTAATTGGAAATCACTATATAAGTTAGATCTAGATCATCCACTATTAAGACACTCACACATTCACACAATCCACTTTGTTAACTAATCTTTTTATCTCCCACATGATAAGCTTATGTTTCTGATGTGTTATGGATTTAGTTATTTTTCATGTCGTGTCTCTACTATGTGGATACTCTATTTTCTTCAACTTCTCCCCATTTAGTAAAATTCCTCAGGAGATGATATGCCAGAGGATATTAACATTATCTACTATAAAAACATTCTATGTTGGATAGTACTAATAATATGATTATCATAATTTTTATTAGGATTAAACTTAAGATACTAGGTGGGATTCTAAGAACTATAGTTAATCATTTTATATTATACATTGCATATCCAGCTGCATCAAAAGCTTCAATACACTTGGGTATTTGTAGATATGGAGACTAATGGAATGAATTATTTTATCTTTCTCATTAACTTATCTTGAAAAAATTATTATATCATATTGATCCAAAATAATACTAGATTGTTCATCATTATGAATAGTGTATGTTCCTTTCCAAGTTCTATGAATATATCTCTTTTACTCTCTAAAGTACAATTAGATAGTTCTAACATATTCTGATGTAGTTACCATGAATTTTACTGATATTTTATACAATGAATTATATTTTGGAAATATCACATCTAGTTCAAAACATTCCATATGTGATTGATCCATCGCTTAAGCGTATGGAATTCTACTCACCACATTAATCTCCAAATTTTTATCATATATGACTTCTTGGAGATATTTATTCTATGTGACATTAGTAGAAATTATCTCTCTAATATCTTCACATTTTATTTTTCAATAATTTGTTAGCACATGTAATTTAAGTTGGTCTATTCAACCCAATAGATCTACATTTATAGATCTCATTCCCTAGAACATAAGTTTGTACTTTAAGTTAATATCTGAAGTGCTAATTTTTTTATTTTATTACCTAACTATGAAACTAAATAATTATTTCTTATGTATTATCAACATATTTTACTTGGAAAATAGTATCATTCCCACAAACCTTTTATACACAAATGGTGAAAATTCATTCAAAATATGTATTGTATGATCTGGTTGCTTCAATCCAAATTGGCATTTCAGTGACTTGTACCCATTATTGGAATTATATGGTGTCACCAAATCTTTCTGGTTTTATCATATAAATAATTTCTATGAAATGTGTTCTTAACATTCAACTCCAAAGAAAATCATCGTATAAAGTAGCAATGAAAAGTAGAATTATAATTGATTTAGAAATGATGAATTGGTATAACCTATCAATACTTACTGGTTACTCTCTCATACCACCCATTCATAGTCTCTCTTGGATACTCACTAAGGAATTTAAATCAATTGAAGAAACTTCCAAAATAGAGACATGATTTTGGTACATGGAATCCATTTACACAATGTATATAATCTTTTAAATCATAGTTGTTTAACATTTAATAATTCCTTGTAGGATCCATTATTATAAATGAATATGGTATCACCCACTATTGTAAATATAGAATCACAACCATGTTATAATTATTCCTATGTATTATGTGTCTCTAGAACATTTCTTTTTGAAAAGATATTATGAAACTCTTTCCTATTCCATAAAATTGTGAATATTTGGCATTGACTAAATAAAAGTCAATATTTCTCCCACTCTCTCAAATAAAGATGTAAACCCTTTTATAGAAATGTAGTTAGTTGCTTTAATATCACTTTTCTCTTTTATGGATTTCTATAATATCCTTAGAAACCTTTTAGACAATTCCTTTAGCTGTACATTGTGTTTTTCTTGGTGCACCTTTTTTATATCCTTAAAAACAATATTCATCTGAACATGTGTTATTATGATATTAAGGATTTATATCACACTATAATTCATATAATATCAAAAAAAAATTATTATTTTTGGCATATATTTATTAGATGAAGCTGCTATTTTTGAAGCATGTCTTCCAAATTAATATAATTATATGCAATGAAAATGAATCTAAACATAAATTACATTCATAATAACATAATGACTATGCTTTTTATAAGAAATTGTGTATTTAGGAATTAATCCACACTACATTTTAATGTTAAATGTTTTTATATTAGACTCATCATAGATCCTCTTTATCAGAATCGTACATTTTTTGTGTATAAAGAAATGTGGGTTTATGAATTATTCCACACTAAATTACAATGATTAATGAATTCTTGGTCAAGATATTATTTGACACATGAGGATGAAGAAAATCATATCTTCTAACCATGTATATTCTATACTTCACTTTTACAATTCTGAAAACTCATAACGGAATATCATTAAGTATATGGATTTATCTCTATCTTTTCCATTTAATAGTTCACAATATCTAGCTAAACTAATTCTCTAATCATTGTGGACTACCATTAATTCTAAAGGTTTTTTATCAAAGTATAAACAATTAAATGGGTGGATAATACTTAATGTATTTAACTTGAAAGAGTATAAAAACATGCAAGGTATATCCTTTAAAACTAATTAGTTTTACCTAAAAAAGAATTATCTTTCCAAAACTATGAATAATGGAGTGTTACATTTTATATTGAATAGTTATCAAACATGATTCATGATTTACTAAATAATTAGTTGATTATGGGACACCTAAAGCCTTATTTCCAAAAACTGAATAATGTATCCTTGTGTTCAATGGACTTATGAGACAAATGTTTTGGTAATAACAAATAAAAGTTAAACTAGAATCATCAATATAAAGAATTTTAAGTTGGGTACTTCTCACCTACAACTTAGGAATCAATGTTTCTCAACCACTTGGAGAATTCACCATACATCATGTGATGTTTCTATACTTACATGGTAACTAGGTTTGGATAGAAATTTTAGAAACACATTAATTATATATGTCTATAAAAACATTACTTGAATTGATGAATATACATAAATAAGAAGTGACTATTTTATTCTTTAATTTAGTTCATAACATTTAATCTTTTAAATAATTATCTCATGAAATGCGAAGAAAATAGCCTCTTGTATATTGATCAGTCAATTTTTGTGATGGTGAATTTGGGGTTTCACTTTTCATTGGCCTTATCACTTTGTATATCAAATTTTTTACCTCAAGAAATAATTATTAATATTTATTTAATTTCACATATTCATATGGAACAATACCCAAAATTTAATGAGGCGTTTTATCTATTTATTATTTGTTTTATAATCTTAAAAAAATATGGAGTAATTTTATGATGAGTATATAAGAATGGTATGTATTAAAATATCATGACCCATATTTTAATTTACATGTATTCAGTGTAATCATCATCTCATTCATTTATTAATTCATTTTATCCTCATAGGATTCTCGAAGACGAGACAACATTCAAAATCATTCATTTCCTCATGTTGTTTCTACAACTCATTAGACATTGATGATAGTATTATTATGTTAAAATATAATGCATCTTACATGTGTATTTTATAAGAATATTTCACCCCTCACATCTTGAGGTGTCTTAATAGGTAGTGGGGGCTCCTTACATAGAATTTTATATATTATCCCTTGGTGAAAGACCCTATATTACTATTGAAAATCCCTGAAAGTTAAGACATGTTCATAGTCTAGAATTAATAAATTTGAACATACAGTATTCTATCAATTCTTTCATAAAATAAAATTTATATAATCAATACATTATCATTATTACCATTTAGAAATTACGGATTAATTATGTCACTATATGCTCCCACTATTTTTTTTGAACCCTAGTATCCCTCACCACTAGATTTGAAATACTTAGTCAATTGAGTATTCTAGTGGAAAGGATCCCAGAAACCTATCTACATAGTCCAAGATATGATTGTAACACCACTTAGAGAGTTTCAAGGAAGAATTTTGACAATCCAGCCATTATGACTTGTGGCTCCTTAAACAATTAACTGGATTCCCAACATTTAGAAATTTTAAACTTTTTTTTAATCAATGATTTAATTTGAAACAAGATAGATATGGGTACATATTTGATGCCATAATTAGTTAATTTAACCCATTAGTTTCATTAGAACTCCCCAATAGAAGGGAGTGCCCTTAACTGGGGCTAATGAGAACCCTATACACTTGGTTTTGTTCAAATTCATAAGACAAAAGGCATCACAACATAATATATATTTGATAATTTTTATTATTTATGGAAAAATAAATTCATTTTCTATTTGATATTCACATACTATGTGATCTAACTAATAACATGATTATGTATTAAAAAAGAAAACATTCAAGACATCTTAATTTCATTTAATATATACATTAACATTTATTATTTTATGTGTTTGTAAAAAAATTCATATTCTGAAAAATAATAAATGATGCATATATTAAATCAAAAATGTGGATGATAAGGAGCATATGGTTTTGGTCGGTCCATTTATGATTAATCGATTAGTTGTCATGCTAGGAGTATAATACATGTTCCCTATCATACTCATATCATAGATCAAACCCCAATATGATGTATCCATGTGTAGTACAGAATATCTCCTCATCTCACTATGGTCTACATCATTTTTATAATTCATCATAATACATAAATACACACACACACGTGAGGGGGTATTATGGATGCTTAATATATATGCAATACACCTCTCGTGGACACACTGTCCCTTATACAAAAAATGAGGAATATATAAAATGTAGAAACCATCTATTTAAATTAATTATTACATAACTAAATCAATTGAAATAATTAATTAAAATAAATTAATCCCAAACAGAAATGGGTTGAACAATGCTCATGATTAGTCAAAGCAAAAATTGAATGAAAAATAAAATTAAATTTGTGATAATTTTATTTCCAGATAAATTATAATAAAATAAATTATATAATATAATTTAAATTAACATAATATTTTTCTTTGAGGTAAATTTTTAAATTTTATTCCAGATATTATACCACAATTTTTAAAATATATATGTATATTTAATTTATAAATATTTTTCCTAGGGCCTCATGTAATCTAGAAAACCTCTGAAAGGTGTATGGATAATCATATAGACACAAAATTGGTAAGGTTGACTAGGATTTTATGTGAGTTAGCTGAAAGGTGGTGCCACCACGTGGTGGGAAGATGATAGTGGGGTGGATAAGCAACGTGGGGTAGGAGGCTGTCCATCAATGGGAAATAGTATATTTGGAATATAAGTGACTAGATCAAGTAGTGAAAAGGTATAAAAAGGATGTAACACCAATAAAAGGTTCAATAGAAGAAGAGCATGTGAGAGCAGGGGGAGACCAGTGGGGTTTCTGGATAATAGAGTATGGGAAGATAAGTGGGAGTTCGGGAGGTATGCAACCGGTTGAAATGGGTGGCAAGAGGCTGAGGTGCCAGAGGTGGTGGAGGAGGCCATAATAGAGGGAGAAATCTTCCAAAGCAACTGACATCAGGAGGCGGGATGTCATGGCGGCTGTATGTGGCCAACATTGGTGGTATTTCAAGAGGCTGTTAGACATGGGGAGATGGCTCAACATGGATGGAAGATAAGGATGGCAGTGCTGCAGGTGGTTTAGTAGTTGAATGGGAGGCTTCTAGACACAGGGGGTGGCAGTGTTACCACCAAAAAATTCTTTTTTTAAAGATGTGATAACACGTCACCCAAAAATTCAACACCCCTTGTTTTGTGTGGCTTTCTCACATGGAAATGTGAATGCCTTTCCCTAATATGATATTTTTGTTTCATTTTTTTCTAAATCCATATGTTTTTTGATTTTTTTTTCAATCTTTTACTACCTAGCTACCCAACAATTAGGGTTCAAAAAAGATGTTTGTTATTCTATAATATTGTGGAATAAAACCCCAGACTAGAAAACTCTCATTCATCTGCCAGAAACATTCTTGTAAGTTGGGTTTCACCAAAAAACCATTCCACCAACATCCTCTAGGTAAAAGATAACAAACTTGCATATAATATATATGTTCTTCATTTTAAACCCACAAGAATTAGTGAACATATAATTTTTAATATTTTTATGGCCATATATTGGCCATCTGATATCATATTGGATCTTTGTTAGCAATGATAAGACCATAATAATTCTCTCTTCATGAATTTATGAAAATATAACTTTTATTTTACTAAATATTTCACTCAATCCCTTTGATACCAATTATAGAAATTAGGGCACACAATAGAAGTATTTGGTCGAGAGATATAATAATTTTCAACATAATATTGATGTAACTATGTTTTCTCTATTAATTTATAACACGATAAGTTTCCCTAAGGATCCCACATGAATAATTTAAGCATAAAAAAATAATCTAAAATAATCATGATTGATTTTAATGAACATTAGATAATTGCTCATCACCTATGACCCTTACATGAAGGAATTGAATCTAGATCCCCCTTGATCATCCACCCATTCTTCAAATTTTGGTGGGAGTATAGAACATTAAAATCTAGGTGGTCGCATTGAGATCCAATAAATAATTTTAAATCTCGAATATTATTACTACGTTAATCCTTCAATTCATGAAAGAGAACTTAAACCAGTCACTTGGATCAAGATATTCTATTTCTTGAATGAAAGATATATGTGATAGGGTCTCTCAAATTCATAAAATGAAAATTTCAATGAGTAAGATCCTCGTCCCACTTATATAGAGAAGCATATAAGTTGTAAACAACTTATTCTGATAGAATTACTATGTCATAAATATAATTTATATATTAATCTCTTACTTGTAATATAATAAATATATTACATGATTTAAGAGATCCATTTAAGTCAACTTGTTGGTCCAAAAATATTAAATGAACCTTTAATATTAAAATAATTTTATTTCATTAAATATTATTCCATATATTCACTTAATATCTTTCGAATACATTCAATAAAAATTCAATAAAAATCATTCTAAATGAAAATAATTTGAATTTATTTATTTTTTGTTGACCATTCGAACACAAACTTCTATCGTACCCTATGTTGTTTCCCACAATGACCTAATATTCTATTCATTAGAATATGATAGAATTTGGAATACACTAATTGTGTGGCCCCTAGAAACTTATCTCTATAGAAGTTAATTTTATTATAAGATTATAAAAGGGTATAGAAACCCATCAAATCCCCTAAGGCAATACGGTAATGTCATCAAAATGACAATGTTTCCTACAAACACACACCTTTTAATATAATCTATTTTTCTTGAGATATCTTATAACACATGACACACAATTCATGTCATCATCCTTTCTTGATTTATGATTCATTTACCGCACTAGATGGAATCACCATCCTCTACCATGGCCATGGAATTAGTGAATGTACTACCATCCTGATCAACTAGACCAAAGATATCTCTTCCTTTCAGAAGAGACAATATATGTATAGATTATTTAATCAATGCCATACAACTAATGACACACCCAACACAAGCTACCTTGACAGGACATAAAAGTTACAATTTTTCTACTTGTTTAAAAGTACGTGATCAAATAGTATACACTGATAACAATATCATGTTAGAATATAATTACATGTGTTCATAAATTAGAAATACCAATGAGACCTGAAATATGTGTCGTTCCTATTGGATGTTTAATACTCATGATCTCATACACTCATGATCATTAAGTTAAATCTTCAAGAGAATAAGTCTCAATACTTATGAGCCACCAACAATAGATAGTCAGACATCATTTGTGTCTAGTTAGCATGATGTACCTAGACTATATAAAATACATTTAAGAATAATGTAATAGCATATAGAGGTTCTCATAATGTCATGGGAAACAATATAACCTTTTAATATGATAATTAATATAAGGAAATTATCATATTAATAGTGTATGTACAAATACCAACACTATTATGGTAAGTATACATCATGAATAAATCCCTTTATACATGATATGGTAATTGAAACATAGTTTTAATGTTAGGTTTAAGGCCCCCCACTTTTACAATACAACTAAAATATTCAAGTTTATTTTGTACCCTCGATGTTGCACACTTGTGCATCATGCTCAGATTTAGGGTTGAGATTTGATACATCACTCCGGAACTTTTGATCAGTACTCTTTACATATCCTAAACCAGAAGACACAATGTTCAATACTTCATGTCTATAAACTGAAACCCCCTCATTTTTTTGGTAGTCTATAATTTTCCACACATTGGTTTTTTTATTCCCCTATAATAAAAAATGATCCACTCATTTGGATAAATATTTTTCACCTAAAAGTCCAATAGTATAGAGTTCAAGCACAATTCTATTAAAATACAAGCACTATTCCTTAATTTCATTTGAATTCATGACATCCAACTATCCATTAATTTCAGGTTTTCTTCTATGGTGTTTCCATACATATTGCATCACCCCGTTTTGATAAAAGTTATTTAAACTTAAGTATCACCAACCTTTGGAATAATTACTTAAGAATGACATCTTTTACATCACATTTTCCATTGAAATTTTTCAAATCATATCATCCTCCCAAGATCAGACAATCAATATCTAGAACACTATTTGAGTGTGAAAGTCCACCATCTCTAACAAAGATGGTCACTCTGATAGGGTTCATAAGGAAACCTGATCATGAAGTGTATCCACCTGTTCATGAATTTTTTGATATCACTAGAACTAGGCATTTCTGACTCACATAGGTTATATCTCACCCATTGTACGTGATGGGCTATCTTTATTTTGTTCTATTGGAATTCATAAGGTTTGGCCTATCTATTCACATCAGGTCTATTATACTCATGTCTCCATTTTACTGCTTCCCATTTTCATTATTCAAAGATATTGGGACTTAAACATCAGTTATGTTGGATCGATTTTCTTAGATTAAAAGTTCTTAAATGGACATATAAATCTCCTAGTTTAAAAACCACAAATGGAGTCCTCGAAGAAAAATAGGGTCTTCTCTTACTAAAAATACGCTTCATGTGATTTATCAAAAAATGATTATTTAATT
Organism: Viscum album; assembly: GCA_963277665.1. NCBI lineage: Eukaryota > Viridiplantae > Streptophyta > Magnoliopsida > Santalales > Viscaceae > Viscum > Viscum album. The sequence goes on from OY728147.1 coordinate 669,812,014, forward strand.
GGTAAACACCAAAAAAATGATTGGTTAAAAAACAAAAAAGGTTGGCTTAACCAAAATCTGAGTTCTAACATACTATGATTCCCAATATAAATCATAGAAAAATGTTATGGAAATAAAATAATAGACTCAATCCTTGTAGGGTCCACAATATAAACCCAAAATAATTAACATTTTTCTCTCTCGTCCCCTTAGATTATTTAAAATTTAGGGAATTAATTTATGCCCTCATTCATAGAATATAATTCTAGAGGGTACTGGTGAAATGTATAAAGACATAACTTTAGGGTACTCAACCCCTTATGAATATTGGAAACCTCATTCAAATTTCTTTCTTCATGATCCCCATCACATTGAGTCAAATCATTCATATCCAAATGAAATAAATATAGTATTATGGTGATGGTATTTATTATTATTCCTATTATGAGAGACACCTAATAGGCAGTCATTCATCTGAATTAACATATTCCAGTGTTGTAGTGATAGTATTTCTACCTATACCCATCCGAATTAACATTTATTTTTCAAATTAAATTTTCAAATGGATTAAAGTTAAATTTATGTTTTTTATATAATTTCATAGGGTTTTATGGAATTATAATTGATGTAAAAGAGAATCCAATTAATGAATAGTGATTGAGAAAAATTTTGTTTCAATTCATTTAAAAAAAGAGGAAGAAGACCATCCAAAAAACGAGAGCCTATCTTCATGATAAAAATAAGTTAATATATATCCTCAATATCATTTCAAAGATCAAAGATTTATTTTTTGGCCTCATTAAAATTATGTTTAAGTCTAGGTAGATTTGTGACCATTAACTCGTTAGTTAAATGAAGATCTAACATCATGGGGGATTCATTATTTTCCTTGGTCTCAACATCCCCAATTAACTAATGATTCCTGATCAATTTCTCTCTTGTCGCGAAAATATTCCACTAAAGATGCTTGATCAAAGAAGTTACTTTTTTAGCTATGTGTTTCTTCTTTAATACAACCTATGCATGGTGTGAATATTCTTTGGATGCCACATCCTAGGGACTAGAATATTATATATCAAAGAACTTACTTTTGTTTTTGTTGAATTTACTTCACATTACAATGGATTTGGTGTTAGTCAAACCTGCTATACCTGAGTGTTGAGAACATACAATGAGTGTTGAGGAGAATTTTTAGAGATTTTCCCAAATAAAACATAGTGATAAACTTCCATATATCTTCCCATATGAGTTTCCAGGTGATGCACAACATTTTATGTAATTCTTGGTCTGGTTCTAAGTTACTTGTGAAGGATGAAACTACACAAGTCCCCATGTACTAAAATACCCCACATATACTATAATTAGGGATATGAAAGGTTCCAAAGTTATACCAACTTGCATCTATCCCAATTTTTGAGCCATGTGAAGAAGGACCTCTTTAACAATCTCATTTTCTATGGCTAGTTTATTTGGGACTAATAAAAAATTAATTGGGAATCAATAGTTGAATTGTAAAAATAAAAATTAAGGAATATATAAATATCCACCAATATTCAAGGCTCGAGTCTCTATAGAATCCACCACCCATGGAAATTGAATATCCTAAGACTCTCCCTTAGAAAGAGTTCCAATCTCTATATTAACCAGGAATACAACCTCCAATGCTTTCTCATTGCCTAACACTACACGAGAATCATCATCTCTCAGTAACTTATGATTAGTTGGAGAGATCAGACTCTCCCCCGCAATGAAATACTAATTATCTAGTGATAAGTAATTATCCAAAGGAATCATTCATTCTCGAGGAACCTTAAGGCCAATATGAGGCTCACCGAGGAGATCCACCCATTTATAATCCCAACCTGGTTACACCTCTAACATAAGTTAAGGGAGAATCCTAGTTTCCCTTTTGATATGTATCTTGGTGATATTCTCTATAGATAGAGATACCTATGTTAGAAAATTGGATCAATATACCATACTTGGGAGTAACCAAGTCGAGAAAAATGGAAGAATGATTATTCCCATATACCTCTTTGTTGAAGATCATGTATTCTTAGAGGAATTAATTGGAATCGTTGCTGAAAATTTCCAAAACCATTATTACTGAAGCCTTAAATAATGTAAGAAGACATGGTAAAAGATGAAGGGTCATCAAATGTTACCATAAAATCTTAGTTGATTTTAGTTTTCAAACATGAACCATTCCGTCCATCACCAGTAGGAGCGAAAATTGAGGGGATCCAATACATATTTAAGTCAATCCACTCTTAGGCTATGCCTTTGTCCACTTTAGCAGAAGTTCATTTAGAAAGAATAAAATCCTCATAACCTTAATTGGGTGGTACATCTAATTTTGGGGAGCTTGGAAATGTATCATCATAATTCAATATGTTATAATGAAAGTATCCTTTAAAATAAAATATTCAAGGGTAAATGTCACATTTACCTACCATCCTTGGGTAAATGCATATTTCTAACAGTTTTTTATTATTAAAATTGTATAATTCCCCGACCATCAAACTACAAGAATGTAAAAATATTGATGATATCAGAAACACCTCATCAAGGTTAATAATCACAACTTTCATATATTCATCCACACCAAGAGATACCATTTTTTCGTCATCTATTATATCTAAACTAGTGCAAAATACATTCATAAAATCTATAACGGTGCATATTAGGGACATAAAAGGATTAAGTGATTCCTCAAAATAATATAAGAATAAAATAAATAGATAATTTCATAATTAAATTTATGTAAAAATTGAAAAATGAATGAGTTTTATATTACGTACCTCTTCTTTGTAAACGTTTGGGGTACTCTTTCCATCCTCATTTACTATCTCAGTCTCCAAAAGTTTTGATATCTAGTCCAAATGCAATGGTGTATCCTTATTTAAATTGATATTATCCTATTGATATTATATATAGGATTTATCTCCATTTAAATCATCAACATAAGATGTACTAATGGGGATCAGGACTTGGTTAAAACCTGTTAGAATAATGTTCATCCACTAAAGAATCTACAAGTCATCCTTGATAGATAAGAACTCTATTAGATGAATTACATTTTATCCATGATTTTGGATACCTGGAAATGGTAGGAATAGAGGGAATGGTGGCTTGTTTATTTCCAGAATGTGAAGTAAGTATATGCTTCACATGCTTTATTGGAATCTAGAATGAGGATGACCCCTTTGAATTGAACTTCTTTATAGGAAATTGTACTCCCACATGTTTCTTAGAAATAATTTTCCTAGGAATTTCTATTTCTTACACTGGATATGGTTATTCATCACTTTCATCCACTAAAGAACCCTTGAATATTGGTATGATCTATCATTTATTTCCCTTATTATATGATTGGATCCAGTTTTTGGAATAACCAATTGCGAGCCCCTTGAAAACATTAGTTGTGGGGAAAGCTTCTTGTATACCCATATCCTCCCATATTAGCACCAGAGAGAACTGGTGTGCTAGTATTAGATTCTTATCGGTGCAAATTATATAAGTAGGGTCATACAATTTCATTGAAATGTTTATAAACTTCCTCCAAAACCTATTGGGAATATACCACTCATAAATGGCCTCCCAATTGATCCTAACAGCCAGAACACTCTTTCATAGGTATATTATATAGGCATACAGTTAGAGAGTTCTAGTTTCATTATTAGTAGTGTCAATTTTTTCTGATGGTTAATTTTTATACATAAACTAGTTATATCATTTTATCTTGTCCTTAACATCCCTCTCCTATAATAAGATTGTCCATACCACACTTATACTCTATTATTAAGGTACAAGACCAACACCAATGATCTACTGGGTGTTGAAAAACTCATACCCACTGATATGAGCTACAATACATCCCCAGAAACATTGAATGGTATAATGATTGGGGATGATTCCTTCCCTTTGTAGATGCACTAAAATTTTCATTACAATTTGTCCAATACTAGAACTTCTAAGATAATCCAGTTACAACTTTCTAATTGGGTGGACATCCTAAAGGTCCCCACCCTAACACTAGAATTTGGAAATTATACTATGAGGAGGAATCCCCTCATATAGTTTATTGAGAAATATGTTAAATGGACACATTTTTTTACTGAAATATGACCTCTTAACCAAGTTGTAAAATTATCCCTCTTCTACAGTTGTCCAATAAGCGTCGAGAATTCAACAATTCTAATGAGTCAGAAACATTTGAGTCCTATAATATTTTTTTTTCATTACTATTTAATTTGATGAATAAATCTATCCATTCTTTGTAAGGTAATCATACTGAGGATTGATTTCCCACGTTATTACTTTTTCAAAATCAAGCAGCTCTTTGGAAAGGGGTTTTGTCCTATCAGTACTGTCCCATGTAGATGATGGGGGCATAAATTAATCATACATATCTTTTAAGATAAGAGTCCTGATAATTATTTAAATATAATAGAGGCTGACTCCTACCTCTATAAGCACTATATTAAATATATCAGCGTATGATAATCATCTGTTGTGGACATCCAGAATGATACATTGGTTGCGATAAATTAAGGTTTATAAAACCCAATATACTACATAAAAACTAATTACCTTTATATTCCAATTAAATTTCTTATAGTACCATCACACCCATAAGTTATACCTAAAATCCTTGCAAAATTACACTTTATATTGATGGTCCCTTTTTTTGACCAATTATGCTTTGGATTCACCATTTAATTTTTCAGAATTTTCCCATAGTTGTGTACAAATTGATCTAAACGGTGTGGATTCTCCTTTAGATTAAACGAAATAACCTATAACATTCCCTTAACTATGGTTAATGTCATTTAGGATGTACTTAAACATAAATATACAATTATTAAATATCTTCTGTTGCCTATTTATATTGTCAAGTGGCCACTTTTCCATTTTCTTCATCAAAATCTATGAATTACTGAGCAATAAAAACCCATACATGGGTAGAATATCTAATAAATTATATCTCTAAGGAACTTATCCTATTATAACTAAGATAAAATGAGTCTTGGAGTAAATTTACTGGTGATTACTGACCTCAAAACTCTCAATCATCATAACTCATCTAGTGGCTATAGGTTGTGCAATTTCATGTTGTTAGGATGTCATTTTCCGTAAAAATGAAATCAAATGGTGAGATAAAAAACAAGAAAATGGATAAGTATAATTAACATCATATTACCTATAAATATTCCATGGGGTAACCACATGGAGACTCGAATACCTCTTAGTCACCAAGCAAGCAACATAATAACCAAAAAGACAATGAGGCTTACCATGCAAGAGTACCATTCATCTCATAGACATCGAGTGACCATCCTGGTAACTATTTGGGATTTAAAGATTCCACCAATAAAATAGAAAGATAATGTAGTGATTATAAGAAGTAATGAAGCCACTTATCGATGTCCCAAAATCCATAATTTCATAAGAAAACTAGGTAGAGTAGAGTTTTCATATTATTAATCATGAAATAATCAGTTCTTAGAAGAAACCAATAAGAATGAATAAATAGGGGTGGAAGGTAACCTATTTATAAAAAATTATCATTAACCTTCAGTTACCAATCTTTCACCCTCTATGAAAATAGTGGAATTTACTATGTGGATCACAAGACACTAAAGTGACATCATGGTAGTAAACATGGTCTACTATTTAATTCCTTTGAATGAACCCTTCCTCATATAGGTAAAACTATATTTTAGGGGGGATATTTTTAATTATTATGAGCTTTAGGTGAAAAAAAGTAAAGGAATATGAAAAATCAAGGGATGAAAGAACTACACAATTGATCACTTGCTATATAAACTGAAGAAAGAAGGATGCACTTGACTAAAACCACTAATGAACACTGATGATGGGATATTCCATTTGATCAGAGACTCTTAAAGAGTTCCAAGACACAATACCATGAAACATCCCATCATACATTTGGCTTCTTACCCACTACTTTCTTTTGAGATGTAAGGATTCACATAGCTTTTTACTTTTCGTGCATTCCAAACAAAGGGTTATTCCCTATGAGAAAAGACTGATATATGATTCCAGGAGGGGATTAAACCTGAATTACTATTATCCATGTGACCACTTATTGATCATTGATTCCAATATGATGATATTTTTGAACACCCACTTCCCATGCGGCACTTTCTGATCACTCAATTTTGAGGTGGTTTCCTTTATAATCACTCATCTAGTAATACAATGGCCCTTGAATGTGGAAAACTTATAGAAGAAACATGTGTTCATGATCTACACACTATGATGATACCTAGAATTTAAAAAGGCTACCTAGATATATCTTATAAATACAAGAGTTCTCATTCTAGTAAGATACAGACTAAGCGATAGAGTCATAATGAAGAAACGGAGGATAGGAGGGGATCTTGGTGAAACCAAGTTAATTCTTTAGTTATAGAACATAAAAAATTACTATGAAGTTATTTACTTTTTTTGAAATGGTTTATCCACTCAAACGATCACCTAACTCATAGAATAGTCCCTCTCGCTCATCAACCCAACAATCCCTCTCTTTCTCGACATCTACACATGGACTTCTCCTAAATATATTACATAGGTGGATCAATATGAATTGTATGTTTAATAATTGGATTATATCATTTGAATGGTATCTATGTGGGTTGAAATCCATCAAAAAATCATTCACATTTCTCCCATGTAGAATCAACTTTCTTCTAAGGTCCCTAAGTATAGAAATATCCATAGTGAAGTACCTAAGAGGATAAACCCTCCCCATACTATTTTGCAATTCCAAATGATTCCGATTGTATTTTTACCATGCCATCCATCTCCCCTATGTGTTTCTACTAGATGGGTTAGTTCCATCCTCATTCTGACCTCAAGGAAAAATCCATTTTGGGGAATCTAAGACACTCCTCTGACCAATTATTATTAATGATTTTTTCAATTAACAAATAGCCTCTATTTTTTTATGAAATCCCCCAAATTTAAGATTTAATCCCTATTTAAAATCCATGGGAGATACATGATCAGACGACTAGACATTCCCATGTTTTCCTCCTTAGATCATGTATTTCCTTGATAAAAGGAATCCCTCTCTTGTCCTCCTTAATTTATGGGGACTCCAAGAGATTTTCAATCATGAACCCCCTTGATAATGAGGGCCTAAATGATAAATATGGTGGTAAGAGATCTCCTGAATCAGAATTCCCATCATGAATCTCAATTTTAATTGATGATCCATGTAATTTTGGGCCTTATTTTTATGTATAAGACCCTAGATAATTTCTATTTATGATTTAATCACTATTAGTTACTAAGGTTTCTTGGAAGAGAGAATGGGATTTGGGAAATATCTATCCCAGATGAACCTGAACACTAGCATGGAAACACCCATACATGATTAAGACACACTCACACATCTATATTAATATATTAGAATTCTAGTCCTCTAATAAGTGGTAATCCAAAAATATATCTCTACCTTCACCTAAGTCACCAATTAGGATGGGCATCATGGTAGCCCCATATTTGTAATGCCCACTCAATCATATGTCCCCACAGTTTTCCTAACACAAAAATCCTTAGAGAAATATTTTAAGATGTGTGGCTAACAACCTAGTAACATGATGTAAAAATTCATGACATAATCCTTACCATATGAGGTTAAACTGTGCGGAATAGTCCAACTACATGACACTAAACTAAAAAACTTTAACTATGTTGGATTTGGTTCATGCTAAGAAAGATACATAGGATGTTGCCCAGATGTTCAAACCCAACACCACCCACAATCCATATCCACCCATATGGATTCATATTACTCATGATATTATCTATATCATTCCTTGGTAGGGAATATCCTCCATAGGATTTGACATACCTACTCATTGGGACACATTCCCTATAATACATCCATTTACATTCACTAGGGAAATATTCCATTTGAACCATTATTTCAATAGATCAAACCCCCAATAAATCCATTACCGCCATGGAGGTCAATATTCCTTCTAGGTATCACCATATTCCCTTCATTAGTCCATATTATAGATGAAACAATATTCTGATAAGTGGGTCATTCTCCTACTTGCCAAACGATCCCCATACCCCATGGGGACATATTACTTATGAAACAACCTATCTTCACTGTGTTATATTCCCTTCGAGGATAACTATAAAGGATTGTTCGTGCATAATCCTCTACACCAACCATTGTTTAGAATATTTTTCATAATATTCCTTACTAAATGACTTTAATCTACAAATATTGATCAAGTTCACATGATCTTAAAAGTTATACAACATCACATTATGTGTCACTAAACTACATGGGATTTGATTCTATTCATGAGGGTATTTAGGAAGAAATTATTATGGAATTGATCAAGATAATACCAATAAATACTTCCTTCTTGGATGTTAGGAAACTCAAGGGTTACCAACATTGTGTTTTTAAACCAGAGTACCTTAAAAATAATCATCACTAATTTAAAATAAAATTAGAAATCCTAATACATATATATGTTCAAATCAATCCATATTAATGACTAACTTCTAGTATATGGTTAACCATTCCCATGATGGGATTTCGGAAGGATTAAAAAATATTATTAATTCTACAATAGAGTCTAATATTAGGAAAGAACTCCCCAAAAAATGGTGTGATGAACCTAAATTCCCACCCTCTCTACCAATATGTAGTCCAAGGTGTCACAAGAAAAGTCCCAACATCCACTTTTCTTTGGAAAGCATGTCTTCCATGACTCAAAATGAGAGCGGTGTGATCACTTGTTTGAGGTTTAAATTAGAAATAATAAATCCCAAAATAATTGGGGGGGGGGGGTATTCTGAAATACTTAATATTCTAAAGAAATTTTTAACATTTACTAATATTTACTTGGATTCATGAACAATATAAGGAAAAAACAAAAGGAAACATCGATGAAAGTAGAAAAAAATTAACAACTATAGGAATAGATACATCATCAGATTTAAGAAACTATAAAATAAATTATGTTAAAATAAATAATTTTAAATTAAATGATACTTAAATAATAACATTTATGGAATAAAAATAACATTAAATAAAGTAAAAAACTTATAGAACCAATATAAATACCTCAAGGTGTCACCATGAAAGAATCATGTTCTAAAAATTGAACATGTATATCCTAATAATGGTAAGAGATAATACTTCATTTTTAAATGGAAAATCATATATATAATATTTTCATTTTCACCAACTCACCACAACTATGGTATGTATTTATAGATACATAACAGAAAAATTATTATGACAAATATTAATGTTGTAATAGAATACTAGAGACTTAGATTGGGAATAAGATAAAGAGATGTGAAAGGTTATTTGCTTTATACCTTTGTCGATCTGACATGATCCAACTGACTTATAAATTTTCCTATCAAAATTCAATTCACCAATTATCAGTATGGTGGAGATAACAACTTACTTAGCTGCTCTAATGATGATTTCTTTAACTCTCATAGCCTTCCTCACCACCTCCACATAATAGGGTTACCAATAAAGACACACTCTAGAATAATGGGAAGGATGGAGACCTATTCCATAATATTAATATTTCAACACATTATCTAAGACCAATTTAGGAAAAAATTTGATGACTCACAAAAATAATGGCAAACTTGAACACCGAATGATAGTTTTAATCATGAAAATATATCTCCATTTCCTTTTACATATAATGGAGTTTGGAAAATATTATTGGATGAGCAATATATTAAACCTTATAATGAATTGTCCACTAATTTCCCAATTTTTATAAATGACTTCTACCACTTATAACATGGAATTTATAGGATGAATGAGGGAAAACTGAGGAGCTACATTTCACAGTGGTTTTCAATATTATATATTTGTTGGATAATTTTCAAATAGTCGGAGTTTTCAGGGTTTTTGGATCAGTAGTTTTATTTTGTGGAATGGTCTTGGTGAAAAATAGTTGGGCCACACTGCAATGAGTGTTTTTAGTGACATGTAGTTATGTTTTTTAGTGGGTTAAATTGTGACGTAGACAATTCGCACCACAACATGGACTTGGAAAAATAGCTGTGATTCTACCAAGATCTCTCTAGAAAACATCATACCATGATGAGGGGTGATTGTCATGATGAATTTTTCATACTGTTGTCACACCACAATGGAACATGGACAATGAGCCTATGATTTTATGAATCTTCAAGGAAGGCATGTTATGACACTATAGGGCTGGTCATACAACAACATGCTTTTGCCCAAAATTTTTATTTATTTTGTAGATCTAACCCTATTTTATTTTAATGGGTTTTCCTTCTTCTCCCCTATAACATAGACAACCAGATGAGATATTCTAAGAGATTTTTTAATTATTTTTATTTTTTTAAAAATAATCCCCTCCCCCCATTTTAACAGGTTATTCCAAGTAAATCCCTCATTTTTCTTCTTTTCCTCTACATACTTCGATTTATACATGATTTTATTTTCTCCCAAGAACCCTAATTCCCAGGATTGTAAAATAACAAGTTTGGGGAGGGTGTAATCTTGATTACTTGTTTTTTAGGGTTTTTGGAAGTCATTTTAATATAATATTGTGACTTGTCGATCAATGTTGAGTGGTTTCCACTTGAATGAGTTATGAGTTTTTGTGAAATTACATTATTCAATAATTTCATGAAATTATTGAGTATTATAAAATCATTTATTATAATGTTATATATTTTTATGATACCATTTGTGGATATAGAAATATTTTCACCATTTTAAGTATATATTATAGTCAAATTATCAATTGATTACTTGTAATAAAAATTTAATTAAATGGTTTGTATTACCAGTGGTTGTGAAAATAAATATGAGCCTCTTTTGAAATGATTTTGGTGATGAATGAGGGGTTTTGTACGAGTTTTTATTTATAAATAATATGTTATATTTTATAAATATTGGGGTTTGATTAAAGAATTTTTTGGTTTTAAATTTACAACTTCATGATTTACTCCTCATTTTTAAAATTATTGATTCATATTTTACATTCCAAATACGTTTTCTTATTAAATTGGTGTTTGTTTTAACCATTTTTATTTATTTTAAAAAATGATGTACTTAGTGACATTAAATTAGGTTTCAAAGGAAATATGTGTTTTTTGAATGATTTGTTAATGTTTTTATGAATTGAATTATAGAGGATGTGATATAACTTTGAATTCCTTGTTTGTTTTCTAATATAACATTTAAAACATTATGAAAAGGAATTTATTGATGATGTGATACCCTCATCTTGAGCCCCTTTCATGTTGGATATGCCTTGCATTTGCAATTTCTAATTTATGGGATATTTCTTTATTATTATTATTTGATTATTGAATGATGTAAAAGGGGTTGTTTATTATAAGGGTGTTGGGGGTGATATGTGAGATTTATTTAATAAGTTCTATTATTGATCATTTAATTTACTTATTTATTCACCTTTACTAGGTTAATTTCATAGGAATGATAAATAGATTAGTATAAGGTATTTATGGGTACTACACTTCCAGATATTATGCACTATCTAGTTTCCTAGTGCTGATTGTGCTCACACAAGGGAAAGAAAGTCAAATGGTGAGGCTAGAAGGACAATTCTAGGATTATAGATTTTTAAAGTTCTCATTAGATTGAATGATTCTATGTTTATTATTTTTTAAGGGAGGTCAACTATTATTTTGAGATTGAAAACTGGTGAGTTTACCCTGATGCTTGGTTATTTATGGATGATTATAGAGGATTTCCCACTTTATTATCGATAGTATCACCTTGTACACATGTAGGTTTTATAACACCATAACTATAATAATATTTGATTTAGAGATGTTTCTTTGATATTATAGGTCCTAATTTAGTATTTTTACTTTCATTAATGGTTTGGTTGACATTTTAAATAGTTTTAAAAGTGATTTTAAAAGAATCAATATATATGTGATAGTGCCTCGTTTTAAAATGGTTTTAATTTATGTGTTGTTAAAGGGGTTTAAAAAGGACTTGAAATAATAAAAGTGATTTTTTTGTTTTAAAAAATACAAGTTCCTCTCTCAAATATTTTAAATTATTTTCATTTAAATAAATGTTTTCACTCTTATTTTATAAGGAAATAATGAATGTTTTATAAATTGGGAAGAATTTTACCTATTTTATTTACATTTTCTTGTGTGAAATAACATAATTTATATATATGTTCAAACAAAAAGTTATGAATTTTTTTATAAAAGGAATTTCATAGACACTATGTTGAAATCCTACCAGACTTGTTTATCTCAAACCCTTAACACAAATAAATATGTGTGCATATAGTTATTATGATTTCATACCTGTGTCTATGTTTTGATCTCAGATTGGTTGTTGTTTGTTAGTCCATTTATGGAAATTGTATATTTTTTCAGTGGTTGTGGAAACATGTAGATGTTCAAGCGGTGGATTGAGTTTGTAGGTTATTTTTAAATGATAATGTATTAGATAACTCAGCCATATATTGCACTTTATATATACCCTTTCTAAATTTGTATTTATGGGATGTATTTACTTCCTCTATGTATCATAAAACTTTTTGGGTATTTACCATTGTTAATTTTAAATTATGATATTAATTAATATTATTGATTAGGTATCATTGGTTGTTGATTTGGATTAGTCCATTTGTGTGTTTTGCACTTGTTTATCATATATATATGGTTTTATAATATGAGAACAGAAAATTTTATATTCTTGGATTAATTATACTACTTATTTATTGTTAATATAGTGTGAAATTATTCCCATGGAGTGTAGTTTGATACCCAAAAACTAGTTTGGAGCCTCAGAAGATTAGGAACACGTCATGAGACATGTAGCAGATTGTATTGGGTACTAGTTTGGTGATTGTTTTGGCCGGTTAATTACAAAATTGTATCAGAGCTCCCTTTACATTTGGGATGTCTGGTAGTATGGAGAAAATATTATCAGATCTCAATAGTTAGCTCAAGAGTACATTCTCAATCACCACCTTTCATGAGGAAACTTGAGTGTCCATTGGTTTTTGTGATTTGAGTCTTGAATTTGAATTTATAGTTTTGATTATTTTGATAGTAATTTGATCCCCATTGAGTTATATTAGAAAAATTTTGGGTTCCTTTGAGTTTTCTCATGATAATATAATTGAACTATGGTTATAAAGATGGCTCTCAAGGTCTAGAAAACCATGATGATCCTATGCACATGGTCCTAGAAACATTACATAGGTCATCAAATGGTTGGTTCATGGTTAGAAAAACAATGTGATAATACTATGCACAGAATCACATAAATTTTGGATTTATTTTTTGGACCTATTTTTTATTTCCAATTTCTTCTAAAATATGTTACACCCCATGTTTCCATGGCACACTTCTTCTTAATAATTCATTAATGTTTGATGTACGCAACATAGAGTTCAAGCACACCACGACCTATCAAAATAGCTCTTAAAAATGCTATTATGAATAGTATTAGCTATATTTTGTATTTTATATATCCTATATAATATTAAAATTCATTTTTTAACCATAATATAAGGACAAATTCAATTTTTCAGAAAAAAGAAGTATTTTTCAAGAAATGCAATTTTTCCGCCATCTAATGAAAAACCCTTTTTAAATCCTATATTTGACACTTTTATATATTAAATTTGATTAAATTAAATTCTTATTTATAATATGGACATAAAAATTTATATTGGATAAAATTTTGGTACTCTTCAGATAACTTTTATATTTGTATGAATAGTGAAAAATACTAAATTTTAATTGAAAAAATATTTTTTAATCAGAATAATTATAGTGTTCAATCATGAATATAAGTGGTATTAAAGTATAATTTGATTATATTTTTATCATTTAATATAATTTAGGTCATTAGATATATATTTTTACACTCATATTGGACACCAACACATGTCAATCTTTTGATAGTTTTTTACTTATAAAACACCCGCCTTTTGTATTTAGCTCTTATATCTTTATATAAGTGAATTATCTATGATCTTGGATAATTTTTATTTTTTAGTACATTAATGGAAATTGTGGGTTTGGTGAGTTACCATGGGTCACATATAGATGTTCGATGAGTGGATTTAGTTAGTGGATTATTTTTTTGATGATCTTATGTCATCCAATTCAGCCATCTTTTATAATTTATTTATATCCTTTCCTATTTGGGATTTATGGGATGTATTTTCCTCTTATTTGTAACATAAATCATGTTTGGTATTTAACATTATTGTGTTTAAAGGATTAGAGAAGTCAGTTTAAATGATTATATCTTATTATATTTTCATTTAATTTATCCCATCATTGGCTTATTCAATTATTTTAAAACTATTTATCTTATATGAAATATGGTTTAATGTTTAGACACACTATTCCTTATCCTTGGTTGAATTTTACTGCTTATATATTGTTACTGAAGGTTTTAATCATTCATACTTGCTATAATTTTATACCCCAGAACTAATTTCAAGAATGGGGTGATAAAGAATGTGCATCAGGGCTTTTGAAAGATTGAAATATGTACTATTTCAAGGGTATTTGACCCCAATTTATTACATGAGCTTAATAGGCTCTCGATATTTGAGGATATTAAAGGTCCTATTAATATTTTCATGAAACTCTTATACTTCATGGGAATCTTCCTCTCTCTTAAAGATACATGGTTTCAAATATTGAAATTCCTAAACCCACCCTCCATATTGAACTAAGATAGAAGGGAGGCTGATTCCTATAACCCGATTCATAGATATAATGGGCTTAGTAAGACCATAAAAAATTAGTGAACTCAATTTTGGTGAATCGTTCTTAGTTACCTTTTGATAATTCATCCAGACTTGTCAGGTAGAAAAGAATCTAAAATAAGTCAAAATAAAAAATATATTTAGAATACACTTCAAGACTCATACTTATGAAAAACAACATAAACCCGTGAAACCAGTTTAAATACCCTAAAATTATCAACTACCCATAATTTTAATCTTTTTTATTATTAAAATAAAAAATAAACGAAATAAATAAAAAAACACTTATGTAAAACATTGAAACCACCCTATTCCCATAAAAATTCATGATTCCAAATAGAAATCCGGATATATTTCAAGAACAACACGAAGTTCCACATATTCTTATATAGTAACTTATAATATTTTATTTAAAAATTAGCCTTTCAAACTAATATATTTATATTATTCCTATATAAAATCACCATGTATGACTCAAAAAACTTCTTAAAAATTTATGAAAAGGTAAAATTAACATTGAATATCCATCTCAAACTAAAAATCTCACCATATAATTAAGGAACACCTTATAGTAGTTCAAGATATTGGAATTAAATCTTCAAATATTTCCACAAATAAAAATCATGATTTAGAAATTAGTGAAACTTTATAAATCACACTATAGTCAAAACAAAAGAAATAGCACGCAAAATATTTAAATAATCAAAAGACTATGTAGACAGAATTTTGTACTCATCCGAAAGTGAATGTGAACTAAATGAGTAAATATTTTAAATCATATATAAATCATAATTATCAGTAAAAAATAGTTTATAATTTTTAATATGAAACACTATAGATTATTGATAATGTAAAACACAACAAAATCACACCTTTACAAGATGTACGACATGTTTTCAAAGTCTATAGTCAATGCACACTACCTGTGAAACTCTCTGGATTCCCTTAAAACTTGTTTCAAAGATAGATTTAAAAAAAATGTGGGATTAATTAAACCAAAAATAAAGTTACATGTTACCAACATCCCCTTGAAAATCATGGTTCCACACTATAAGTGTTGTCCAATGAATTATTCATACACACCTACCATGTTTCCATGATCCAATATTTTGTTTATCATGACACCCCAAATAATATAAACCAAAACAGGGCTCTAATATCATTTTTTGTGAACCGAACTGGGTCAATCTTCCACATCACAAGAATTGTCTTGTGATAAATCTCAAGTTGCATTCTCAATCACCACATGATGGGAACTAGTATTGGGTTTCAATCTATACATCATTGGGAAAAATTTCTCCAAAAAAGCGAAAATAAATAAAGCACTCCAGTACAGAATCCTAGAATGAACATTCCATATATCATATGATTACGCACATATATTGATAAGTTTCATAACATAGTGAAACCAAACAAAGAATAAGGAAAAATTAAAACACAATAAGACATAAACAGAACCAATTATCATAATTTGGTATTCTAAACTATGCATAACTATCATTTATATAATGAAAACAAAAGACCAAAGTGATAAAAAAGAAATATAAAGAGTAGAAAGTTAGAGTGGCACGATACACGAGATAAACCAAAAATAAATAACTAAGAATGAACCTAAGAGAAACCCAAATCAACCATCCCCATGTGCAAGTGAATGCTCTTCAATATCTATATCTAATATACCAGAACCAATAGATTATTTTTATCCTCTATGTCCCAGTGGTATATTTACTAAACCTGTAATATATATTATATATGAGAAAATAATTTCCAATAAGTTTCCCCCTATGACCCATGAATAACATTTAAAGTTGAATCTATATTATGCTAGTTAGTAATATATATATGAAATTAATATTTTAAATTTTAAATTAAAATAAGTAATGATATATTATTACATAAAACCATAATTTATAGGGTTTAAAGGCTATAAATTATAACATAAATATATATATTTAATAATTTTTAGTAAATTTATCATTAGATACAAGAAAAAGTATTTTAAAACCTTTCTTTAGAAACACTTAATAAAGATAAAAGTGAAAAATAATCCAATATTTTATAATAAATTCAAATTTAATAAAGAAAACATTGATGTGATGCATTTAAGACTTCAAATAGAAACATATTATTAAAGAAGTAGAACATGAAGAGAATGGGTTTATTCTATAAATAAACATTCTCATTTTGGATGTAACTATTTAGGTTATCATGAAAATTATATTAAGATGAAACCAAAATAAGTAGGGTATATAACAATAATAATAACATCTACATAATAAGAATGGAAATGATCATATAAAAATTATGGAATAAATGGAAATTAATTATCATAGAATAACCATAAATCATTTATCATTAGAATTATTAAGAGCCTTGGATACAATCTAGAAGAACACAATAGAATAAGTCAACTAATTGGAATGACTAATATTCCAATCACCTCAATTACCAGTGTTACCATACCTAACCAAAATGAGGGAGAAAATAAACTAAATAGAGTAAATACATTACTTGGGACCTCTAGAAAGAGTCTCATCATGACTAATAGAGCAATCATACCCATATTTCACACCCACCAACCTAACGTACCCCATTAAATATAAAAGAAGGGTGTGATAATACAACACATACATAACACATATAAATATAGTAAGAATAAGTAACAATAATAACTCAAACTCACCTTTAAAAAACCTTTTTTAGGTATCCAGTTTTGTGATAACATAATAAAAATAATGATATCTATTATCCATAGTCATGCTATTAAAAAAACCAATGTTCCACTTATACAATATTGAGGGTTGAAACTCCATATGCCTGTATAAAAAAATACGAATCCAATTGGGAAAAAATCAATTATAAATTACTATTTTGAAAATATAAAATGGAAATCAAACATTTTATTTGAAGAATAATAATATAATTTATTATAATTAAAGTAAATAACAAATCAATATTTTATATTGGCTGAGGAAATTCATTTGAAGGAAATAAAACACGGTCTAATTATTTTAAAACCATGGTAAAAAATGTTGATAAATCATTATAATTTAGAATATATCTGTCCATTAAATAATAAGTAATTTATTCATAAAAATTCAAGGATGTGATTTTAACAATCACTTAGTGTGTATCAGTTTTACATAGGAAAACTAGATCCTTGAAAACATAGATTTTTTCCTTTATAAATTAGGGAATATTAGTAGAAACACATTGAAATTCATTGAATTTTTAAAAATAATATTAATTAAATTTATTCTTATTATATTCAAGGGTTTAAAGGATCCAATCATTAATTGTATCAAATTCAATGGAATTGGATGACACTACCAACCATAATTTGTGTAAATTAGGGTAAAAAGACACAATACTTCAATTATCGATTAATAGAATCCCTAATTTTCAATTTTGAAACCCAAATTTGAAAACCACTAGATAAATCAATAAAACATGAATCCCTAATTACCACGTCCATTGGAGAATAGAAATATGAGAAAATGAAGAAAAAAAAGAAGACAATGGAGAAGAGTCATTAAATTACTGAAATATTGCGATCTAATGAATAAATACGCCTTAAATCCAAATAGGGAGTTAAAAGAGGGGAATTTTACTTAATAGAGGAATGGAAGGAGGGCCTTAGTTATTTTAAAGTTTAAATGCAAGAGGATTACTTATATTTCCACTTTGGTAATAAAAAAATAAAAAATATTATCTTTTTTATGGGTAGGGTGTATGTGGAGGGAGTCCATATCGGCTTCTCATAAAACATATTTCTAACCAAATAAAAACTCACCATAGACATTAGATTTGATATTAACTTAACCATCAATCCAATATCAATAAATAAAAACATAACATACTTTAAAATTACACCATGGGTGTGACCAGGCATATAATTTTGTGTGTATTGACACTTATTCAAATTAGACTATCAAGTTATCAAGAAATATTACCTTTAAAATTTTCTTGTGACCATGAACTAAATATATCACATTTAATAACACTTGGTTGTTTTGTATATGTGCCTATAAAACCCCTAAAATGATCAAATATGGGACCCCCAAGAAGACTATGGATTTATGTTGGGTTCAAATCTCCCAATTTTATAATATATTTTGAAATAATGTTGAGAGATGTATTTACATTTTTTTTCTATTTTTCATTTGTATGAAAAGGTGCCTCTAATATTAAAATGGGAAAGAAATTGATATCAAAAGAAATATCATAGAAAATGAATCCATTATTACATCTTGTTTCTCATATAAATATGAATGAATTGGAATTTCAATATTCCATGAATCTACGAAATTATAAAATCAATTTTTAATGTATTAAATGATTTAAAATGGGTTATAAAGTCATATACACCCCCTAAAAATTAATAAATTAGAATTTATTTTTTATAAGGATCACTTATAGAATCATAAATTATTATTTCAATTCCCTCCAGATGTATATAGGACTACTCAGTTCAAAAGATAAAAATACTCATCAATGAAATGGAAAATAACCCATTTTGATTATGGAAATAAACAAATATGAAGAAAATAGAAATTACCTTAAAAAATATATTCCAAAATAAATCAATGTTCATAAATAACATGACTATTATGAATAGAAAATTTATATAAATTTTACTAACATCAGAAGATGTTTGAAATTAGTGAAGACTATTGTTCATGACACATTTTCATATAATGCAGAACTTACTAATCTCAATGACTATTAAGAACCAAAATTAGAAAATAAATCTTAAAATAGTTAAAATTGGAATACACGATTTGTTAAAAACTGAATTTGAATTAATATCAATTTATAAACATGTTTTTTTGGGTTAATTGGTAAAAATATAGAATATAGTGTACTAATTGGTTCTAAATGGCTATTTGTTTGAATGAAAAGTGAAAATAATGAATTTTTGAGATATAAATCATGATTAGTTTCACAAGGATTCACATATATACTCAAAATTGATTATAATAAAACATATTTCCCAATAATGGATGTAATAACCTTTTGATATCACATGACATTGTTTATACATGAATATATTTAATTACACCCAATGGAAGTTGAGATTATGTATCTTTAGGGTTCCATTGATAATGATTATTATATAAAAAACCCTAAAGGATTCAAAATTCTTAAAGCATGTTATATATCTTGATATATTTATTCCATTAAATTAAATATATCATTATATAGATTAAAATAGTCATATTGTATGTGTTATAACCACCTGAGTGAGTATATGTCAAAAGAAGGTTATAAAAATGTTCTAATCTATCTATGTGTTCTCATAAATACGATTATATAAAAAAGTCATCATTATTTTTCCTGTTCATGATTTAAATATTATCGGGGATTATGATAAACATTCCACGGTGGTGTAATATTTAAATAAATAATTTTAAATGGAATAATTTGGAAATAAAATATTTTACCTTGTACTGAAAATTGAATAATTATAAGATGTAAATTTAGTCATAAATTAAATAATAATAAAAAAATCCTACAACGATTTTAGATGGAAAGAGAACATACATTAAGAAAACCAATGGTTTTATAATCACTTGATCATGATAAAGACACATTTAAACCATATTAACATAATTAATAACTTCTTGGTCCTAAAGTGGGATATCTATATACTATAAAGGAATTAATATAACTTGAAAATAATAAAAAGACTAGGCATATAAATTTATATGAATTTACTAGTATTGTATATTATAGTTACTCTCCTACATAAAATTTCACACTTGTTAGCTGACATGTTAATTATTTGTAATCATTTATTAATTTTTAGAATTTATTTGTAGTTTCGATCTAGCCTGGGTTTTATTTTTTAATTTTTTGATTTTTCATTATAAGTTCACTGTTTGTACATGGTTAGTAGAAACCATACTTATACTATGTAATGGATTTTTCAATTTTTATACGACCTCACTATATGACTGGAAGGAAGCTTTTCTAACCCTGAAGCTGACGTATGGAGGTCTTCCAAGGCCTCTAGTAGAGGTACATAGTTGGTAGATGGTTTGGCCAACCGTGTGGCCAAATATTGTGCAGTTTCATGGAATAAAAAAATTATTTTAATAATAATAATGACAACAAAAAATTATTATTATTATTATTATTATTATTATTATTATATTTCAACCCCTCAAATGGGTTTCTTCTCATGTGCATCCTCACCCCATCCCCTCTCCCATTCGACTGACCACCATTAAGGGCTCCCCATGTGTGCCACTACTTCCTCCCCTCTTCCATAAATATTTGTCATCTTATCCTCTTTTGGGTGTTATCAACTATAGTAATATTTTATTCCCCTCACATTCCTTTATTCATATTTTATTTTTTTCCCTTCCCTCCACTCTGGTGTGCATGACCGTGTCAGACACTAACTTGATTTTGGATATTTTATATTTTGATTCTCGGTTCTTAGGGTTCATACGGACCAGTGAAGGTTAGTTTTAGCTATTACCATTGAAAGTAGTGGTTTTTTTCTTTAGTTTCAGGCAGATTTTATACAAATTTTAATCATTTCAATTGTTTTAATTATTATTTTTCTTGATTTTGGAGTTTTTGGTATTTTTTTCAAGTTTGTCTTGGACCACCATTCATGAGGGTGGCCTACACAAACACATGGGATAGGTGTATATTTAAAAACTATTTATATATATTACATCATGGATAGAGGAATATTTAAATTTCATGTAGGTGTATATATATAAATTACAGTGTTTATAAGTGTAAAAGTGTGTGTTTATATTTCCGTGGTAAAAAAAATCATGTTTTGAGGTTGGTTCCCTATGCCAATGCCATTGATTTGAATACTGAGTGTTTCTAATGTATGTTTTGAATATTATATAATTCTTATATTCTATAAAATTGGTTCGACTCGTGGAATTTTATTTTCACTTATTTTATATATTTTACATAATCTTTCTATGTGGGTCCATATTAAAGAATGTTTCCAACCATGTTTTGAAATACATGATATTATAAATTTCTAACTAGATCCTAAATGATTTCTATCAAGAAGGGTATTAATTACTAAAGGTATTTTTCTAAAAGTAAAGTGTTTCTTTTAAAATTTTAATACCCAGTGGTCATTTTAAATTGTTTTAAAAAAGGAAAACCCCTCTTGAGGCATGCCATGTGAATTAAAAATGTGATGTATTTGATAGATGTTTGATTTTTGATATGTTCTAGGTAAAACTATTTTTTTCCAGCTTTATGTTTCATGGAAATTAGATTTACTTAAAGAGGGAGATTGGGGGAGATAAATGTGATGGGTTTTGGGTAAATAATATGATATATATATATATATGTTATCTTGATAAAAAACAACCTCCATTTGAAAATGGTAGATGGGAATACTAGAAACCTAGGTTGGCAGACTAGGTCCAGTATGCTAGGTGAACTGGCAAGATTGAGGCCTTGTCTCCCTAGTAGGATTATATTACAACACTAACTAAAATATGATAGTGGGGTTTTGTTGGATCAAACAAGATATGTAAATTCATGTCCTCCGTCGATCGTTAAGAGTACAAGGATCCTAGGACCCCTCCAACCCTATCTACTTAGGAATTTTCCATAGTGATTTCACTTATTTTACTCCTTTCTAGGGTAATATTTTTAAAATTCAGTTGTGCACAATTTCATTTTTCTATCAAAATGATGAAAATCTCATTATACCCTATTTTGTGTGTAGCACCTTATGATATTATTTTACCATTAATGTTTTTATCACTGAGACTCTTATTTGTCAGATCCTCATTATAAATGGTTTATTGGAAAATCCATCATTTTTTGGAAAAATGTTTTTTTAAATCGAAGTGAAAAATTGTTTTCTAGGGAATTATCCAATCACCTGTTTTGAAAGTAAATGGAAAGACTGTATTTTTATATCATATATTTCTAAATTAGCATGACTTGGGTTTATTGTTAATGGTAAGGTATATGGAACTATTTATTTGGATATGCCTATTCTGTATTAATACTCATGACTATATATATATATTTTAGCTTATGGTGCTGTTTCCATCTTGGACTTAATCATTGTAGATATACATTAGTTCAGTGGTTGATAGTGACATGCGAGGTCACATGGAGGTATGTCTAGTTTTATTTTTCATTAGACTAGTTTAGTCTTATATATTATATTTCAATTTAATTAATTATATATTTTTAATGGGAAATGTCATTACAAGAAAAGTATTTGTGATGAACAACACTAGTTACCTATTCTACAAGATCAATAATGTATCTCATGTATTTTCATGGGCCCCCTCGGGAGACCGGTTCATGGTTGTCTCTGGTTGGTTCATGAACAAATGGTATCAAATAAACTATTTTTTATTAGGGATTTTTGGTAGATCAGATATAGGATTATTGGGGCTCAAATGGAAGGTCATTTGTTGGTTCCTAATAACCATCACTATTGGAGAGACTCATGTAACCAGGGGTAGTTTGGGATTGAGTCTTTTATTTTTGGTTTTGGGTTGATTCTATTAGAATTTTTTATTTTGATGAGCTTGTGTATGTTGGGGGATGATAGTGTAAGAGATATTGTTCTACATAGTTAGTGTGAATGGCACAAATGAACCATGTGGAGCCTTCATGGAGGGTTCAATATGCTTCCAGTGTATGGTGCATGTTCTATGCTTGGTCTGCTAAACCATATGGACGAGTTATGCATGACCACTAGTTCCCTATTACTGTTATTTTAGCAGGGTAATTATTAGGTCTGATTTTGGGTGATTTGAGTGGATTGTGAATGGTAAATAATTATTGAAATTGGTTTTAGAGTTAAAATATGGATTTTGAAAGGGGGAATTCATCTTTTCAATTTGGATTTTTGTTTTTAATGGATAAGTGAAAGTGGTTCTTTGGTTTTAGAATTGGATATTTTGGAAGTGAATTTATCCAAGAGGTCTTAAAATGGGAAAATGGATTAATTTTTTTATTTGGGGTCTAGGTTTGGTTTGGATGTATAAAACTATTTTTTAGAAAGGGGGAATGGAATTTTAAAAGGGGTGAATTTTGAAAATTTTATTTTTAAAAGAGTGTTCTTAAGTTTTTTTGTGATGTTTTGTGGATTTTTTGTTTGAAATTTGATTTTTCTTTGATTTTATTTTTTGATATGTTTGTTTAAGAACTTATTGTTTGCTTTAATATGTTAATTGGTTGAGTTATGGTTCAATTTTGATTTGGTTTTGTGCATTATGTTGTTTATAGTAGTCCCAAAAAGAATGACCCATGAGATTTTAATGGAGTCTCTTACAATCCCTGGATCTACCCATACTTGAGGAATAGTTGTGGAGATGATGTATCTTTAATTGTTTCCTTTTGTATATAGTTATCGGGTCTATTATAGGTTGTGGAATGTCTTGATGATGTTAAGGGGGTCTTCATGTTTTTAGGAACTCTATATGTCGTGAGAGTGAAAGTTTTATTGGGTATGTGGACTAGGAATAAAATAGTGGAAAGTGATCATTAAATTATTGTTGAGAATTGGTATTTCCTAGGTGATCTTCAAGACTAATTTCATTAAATAGATTATTCTTGAGGAATTAAATGAGAAGAAACTACTAGAGATCATGGATTCTGGACAAGGTAAGCAGATGTTGAAGGCGAATATTGACCATTTCGATGAACTAGTTTCATTTTCTCCAGAGATAGTGTCAATAAATCAGTTGGATGCTTCTATTTTTGTGTGGGTGTGTCTATAAAGGTATCCAATATCATGTTATTTAATCTGGTAAATTCTCGAATGGATGACTGTGGTAGTTTTTTGTCCAATTTCTTTTGGTTTTCATGATAGTTTCCCATCTAGTGAGGAGTTTGAACTAGAGGAACTTATTTTAGAGAAGTCTTCTTGTTAGTTCATGGATTTTATTCACTAGACCGCTCACTTTTTTTCCAGTGTGGTCAGTATGGGAAATCAAATCAAAATTATCATAATGCTCAAAATGGTTTTCATCGGTGTAGATTCTTGAGATATTTAAAGAAGTTCTGTAAGTTTCATTGCTGAAATAATATGTTTAGATCAGGTATAATATGCTCTTGACTGTGGTGTAATATATTCTCCAAGACATTGGGGATCTAGGTATATGTCTTAGAGTAAATATTTTCATGTACTGTGGGAATTTCAAGATGAGGGGGATATAAATCCTACATGTTGTCTCTCACATCATAGTGATGACCATTAATGTTTTCCCCTACTTTGGTTTTATGTTATTGGGAACCTTTATCTTGGGATATATTGGTGGTCACATTCTTGAAATTTACAGGGTTATGGCTTCTGTAATATGAATTGTTTAATGGTTAGTATTACTTCGAGTTGGTTTTATATTTGTGTAGTGAAATTTTTATGATTCTATAATTTTATGGATCTTGTGAATTTTTGTTTGGATTGGTGTTCATCTTGAATTTTATTTATTCAGTCCCCCATATGTTGGGGTCATTTTTATCATGATCTCTAGTTTCATAAATGGTGGGGAGACCCATCATGGGTTTCTTCTTATTGTTGTTGTCTCTATAGTTTGTTATGTGTGATTGTGGAGTTGAAAGGTCACACCTGGGTTGCTAGTTTTTTTCAATTTTAGTTTCAATCTGGTGGTTTTCTATGATTTCTATTTCAGTCTTGAAGTTTTATTTCAACGCTTCCTTTTATGTTTGAGTACAATATTGTACATTGTTTATATTGGATGGATTTCTTTTGGAATAAAGTGTCATATTTGGGAGAATTGTCCCACCCTAACACTGATATGTTAATTATTTTTAATCATTCAATTAGTTTAATCCTTGATTTTGAGTTTCTTTTCAGTCTATATTTTAAATGTTAATATTTTTATTTTTAGCATGGGCGCATTGTGAATGAATAGTTAGTAGAAACCATGAATAGATAGTGTATGGGTTTCTAAATAATTTAGCAGAGTTTCCCACATGACTAGTGTTATATTTCCCTAATCATGTTGACTTACCATGAGGGGTGTATAGGGCCTCTAGTAGAGGTACACGGTGGGTACACTATTTGACCACTCGTGCAGCGAAATTGGGCACGATTTCTTTGATTTTGAAAAAAAATCATTTAATAATAATAATAATAATAATACTAATATAATAATATTTATAACAATAAATATTATTATTATATATTGACCTCTAAAAGGAGGCTACTGTTCTCCTACGCTCCCTCACAGCCTTCCCTCTCTCGCTTGATTGACCACCAACAAGGGCTCGGCACACATGTAACCACCTACTCCCATCTTCTTCAAATGTACGTTTTCTTATCCAATTTCTGGTGAGATCAACTCTAATAAGTTTTTATTCCCCTCCTCTTACTTTCATCATAATTCTTTTTGGATTACCTTTCCTATATTGCAGTGCGAGTGACCTTTCCAAACCCTAAACTGATTTTAGGTATTTTATTTACTGATTCTTGGTTTTGGGCTTCATGGGGATTAGTTAAGGTTATTTGTTGATACGACAATTTAATGAAGTGGTTTCTCCTTTGGATTCTAGTAGTTTTTATTATTATTTTATTATTTTCCTCAATATTAATTTAATTTTTGTATTATTTTTGATTTTTTTATATTTATATCTTGTATGTTTGGACCACTGTTTTTGAGGGTGACCTACACACATATACATGGGTAGGGAATATATATATATAAACCATATTTATTGATATTACCTCATTGATATTGGAATATCTACATTGTATCTAGGGGTATTTATTAAAGTGTAAAAGTGTGGATTATGATATCCTTAGTCAAAGTCATATTGTTTTTGAGGTTGGCTCCCTATAACTAGGCCTTTGATTTGAATTCTATGATTTTTTAAATTTTTCTTATGTACGTTTTTATTATTTTAGGATTTTTATATGAAATAAAAATTTATTGAAACTATTGGAATTGACTTTTAAACTGTTTTCTATATTTTACCTAAGATTATAATGTGGGGCCTTCTAATTAAATAATGATTCCAACATGGTTTTTAAATGCATAGTATTTTAAATGTCCAATTATTTCCTAAATTATTTTTATCAAGAAATGTATGAATTACCAAATGTATTTTTCTACATCTAAAGTGTTTCTTTTAAAATGTATTAGCTCGGTTGTCACATTGATTTTTTAATAGAAAACAAAAACCCCTCTACTCCCTGTGAATTAAAAACGTGATGCTTGTTCTAGATATTTGATTTATGATATGTTCTTGGTGAAAAGGTTTGTGCTTGGTGAAATGGTTTGTGCTTGGTCTAATTTTCCTAGATATGAGACATGCTTAAGGATGGGTTTCAAGGGTGAAAAGTTTGTTGGGTTTTTGGTAAATAATATGATATGTATATATTTAAAATCATTATTAAAAAATCTCTTCCATTTGGGTATGGAACATGAGAATACTATGTACCTATGTCGAAAGAATAAGTCTAGTACTATTGACAAGGCAATAGGATTGAGTCCTAGTTTATTTAGTAGGCTTATGTTACAGCACAAACTAAACTAGGATTATGGGGACTGGTTGGATCAAGCTAGATATAGACTTTCATATCCTTGGTCAATTAATAATAGAATGAGTATCCAAGGGCCCCAATAACCCTATAAAATTAGGAAATTCCCATAGTAATTTCTCTAATTTGTCACCTTTCATCTATGGTATTATTTCTAAAATAAACTTGATCTTGGATTCCTTTTTATATCCATATTATAAAAATCTTTTTATACCATCATTTGGGTGTATAACCTTATGATATTATTTTACTACTATTTTTTCTCATTAGAATTTTATTTTTTCAGGTCCCCTTTGTAAATGGTTTATTAGAAAATCCCTCATTCTTTATAAATGGCATTTGGAAATCAAAGAGAAAAATGGCTTTCTAGGGCACTATCCTGTTAATTATTTTGAAGGTAAATAGAAAAACCATGTTTTTATATGTCTCATTTTCAAAATATCATGACTTGTTTTTCTTTTTAAATGTACGTTATAGGGAATATTTTACTAGGGGCATGCCTAAGGAGATTTAATACTCAGTATTATAGATCTATATATATTTTTTATTTTCATGTAAAACTTCCATGCCAAATTCGATCACTATGGGGAAATTTTGGTTCGGCTGTTGATGGTGACCTTCAAGGTCACATGGAACTATTCCCAATTTTAATTATCTTCCAATGTCAGTTTAGTCTTATTTATTCTATTTTTATTTAATTATTTATCTTTTTTTCTTGAACTAGATCATTCCCAAATGAGTATATTTGATGGTCGACATTAGTTGATTTCAATTCCTCAAGCACGTCAAGAATAAATTTGGATTGGATAATATATTTATCATATCAAATACAATTGTGAATTAAGTATGAATAATTATATTACCACCAATATTCATGATGATACTTTTGATTATAATGTATAATTAAATGGTAGGTATAACAAATATTCCAATGGGGATGAGGATAGTTGGTGACCCATGACCCAAAATTTGGCATCCATGGTAATGAGTTGAGTGTTAACCCATTTCTACATTAAGCTATGCCATTATAGGTGTAATAACCTAAGATTTTTGAAATGTTTTTTCCAAATAAATTTAATTTTCTTTGATATATTTCGTTACACATAACACCATGTTTAAAAAAACACAACATACTATGTAAATATTATTATTTAATATGATAGTTATCTTCAAGTCATTGGAATGGTGATTATAAAGAGTATTTAACAAATTATAAAAAATATATGTTTTATGAATATATATAAAACAAAATCTTCGGGGAAAAATTAACTAGAAATGAAAAAAAAACTATTTGAAGAAAAAATAAATCTTTTTTAGAAAAACTATTTTTATCCAGACAAACAGATTTAATATTAAAAAACTAAATAAATCACTATTTTTGAATTATTTTATTGAAATTTATATATCTTATATTAAATAAAATATTTATCATTCATCTTATGTGTTTTTTAGGCATGATATAAAAATGAATCCAATTTTACGCTTTAGAATTGTATTTATCTAAAAAGTATTTTTGTTGATTTTTTCAAACTTATTTTAAAATTAAAATTTTCCAATTTTAGATTTTTTTTTAAAAAATTACATTATTTTTGAAATAATAATTTCAATATTATATTATTGTGATTATTGATAATTTTCTGAAAAGATAAACTTTTCAATAAATAGTGAAATATGCTAGTTTTGACTAAAAAACTGCATTTTCATTCAAATAATACACAAGATAATTTTTTTTATTGTGGTATAAATTTATAATTAAATAAAAAATATATATAATTATCCATTTTTTCTAATTTTAATCAATTTAATATTAAAATTTTATCTGAATTTTTTAAACAGTTGAAACTTTTCTCTTTAGAAAACCACTTTTTTATTATATCTGTGGGATTAATTTTGAATTAAATTTTACAATTCTATGAATTGAATTTTTAATAATGGATTAAATATTTGGAATAAGAATAATTTATATTATAAAATAATTTAAACACAATTTTTTTACCATAAATAATATTAAAAACACTAAAAATTAATTATTGTGGTTAAGATTAAAACTGGTTTATTGGGGGGTTAAGCTAAAATGATAAGGGGTAAAATAACCCGGAAACTTATACAAAACCACTTGGATAGAAATATTTAGAACCTATAACCAATAATGTTCAATAATAAACCATTTTCTATCCTATTTATATATGTAAAATGTGGGTACACATTATTCTTTTGAAAAATTACATCTACCCTCTCCCCCACTTTTAAAAGGCCACCCAACCTCTTATCTAATTTAGATATCAAAAACAATTTGGATCGTCCAAGAAATGAAAAAAATTAATTAAATAATTCCATACTCACATCTTAGAGTCTTTTGTGATATATTAAATCCAATATACGAAGTATTTATTTTAAACCTAAAGAGCTTGTCCGAAGAAGAGGTAATGCTTTTTACTATGCATTTTTATTTTACTTCTTCTTATAAATCCATAATAAATTCCAACTATGGTAAAATAAAAATAAAAATTAAAATATAATAATATTTTATTATTTTAATATAATAACCCTAAAAAATCTCCACTTCCATCAAATGGTATACAAAATCATCATTCATGTGTAAGGTGGACTACAACCTCACGAATTGATGTTATTTGTTTTCCTTCATCATCTCTCATGACTGAATATAATGATGAATTTAATTTTTATATATGATATTTATGATATTATTATACCTAGGTAATTTTAATAACATTTCTATACTCTATCCTCCCAAACCATTGGAAATAAATAACCTCGCTTGTGTGTACGACAGACTACCTCCTCATGAACCGATGGGATGTGTTTTTCTGTTTGTTTTTACTTGGATAGAAATAAAGATATATTAAATGAATATATATGATATTTTTAATGTAATTATACTTAAATAATTATTATATCACATATACCTTCTCACTTTCAATTCTCTGTGGGATAGGTTGACATCGTTCAGGTGTACGACGAACAACCACCTTGTGAAGTGATGTAATTTATTTTCAATAATGATTTTTATAGAAGTTAATAAAGAAAACGTTAATGAATAAATAGAAAATATAAGAAATAATAATTAATCAATAATTATGAATTATTATTTACCATCCTTTCATTCCATATTTTGATAAAATGTAAACAATGTTCATGCGTACGTATGATCTACCGTCTCCATAAATAGTTTATTTTATTATATATATCTATATATTATGGATTACTATAAATTCATATATAATAAATATATATGATATTTATATCATGGTTAAAATATTTTAACTTATGTAACTATTATCAAATTATTATTACTGAAAATATAAAATTAAAACATACAAAAAAAACAATGTAGTTATTACTTGAAATGTGATTTTAACATCAAATTGTTAATAAATGGGTAATAAAAGGTCATAAGTCAATAATACATTGTATGATGTATAAATTTATGGTTATTTAATTTATGTATAATAAAATTATATTTATCATATAGGACTCTAGAACATGTAAAAATAATTTCAAAACTTATATTAAGGGATTTATATTGTCTCATATTGCCGTCTATGGGACATATGTTATGTTATGAACCTACCATCATATATGAGTTATATATACTGCCTATTTACATGATATATAATGAATATAATTTTTTCATGATATTAAATGTTTTATTTTATATTATTATTTAATGGTTCCTATGGTTCAAAAGATACCAATATGTTTAAATGTTTGATGTTACAGTCTCATTGTTTATCCGGATTATTTATGCTTATGCTTTTGAGGATGAAATATTATAATATATTTCTCAAGAACATATTGATTTTTTATCCTCTATTTATTTCATTAAAATACATGTTTTTTAATTCATTTTCCTCTATTTATATACTCAAGATACCAAAATATGTTTTTAAGGAAAAACAGCTTTATTTCTCCCTTCAATCAAAAACTCCTTTTTCTTACATATTTATGTTTTCTAAAATTATTCTAAAAAACGTTTACTATTAATATTGGGGGTTTTTAAATTAATTTTTATTCTTTTCTAATTTTTTTTTAAAATGTAAAAGGAATAATCATGATTTTTTCAAAATAAGTTCTATTTAGCATTTTACATAAAATGTGAATGAAATATTTGTTTCAATGTGTATGATATGAATAGTGTTTTCAACATTTATAACCACTCATTGTTTTAAGGATTACAATGTATTTTTGCAAAAAAAATATTTTCAAATGAAAGTATTTACAACATATTTTATGAAATTATATTTTTAAATTGTTAATTTTCACAGAACATTTATTTTCCTCAAGAAATGTTTTAAATAACGTTCTAAGATTCTTTTATGACTTTGAAAAATTATTTTAAAAGAAAGGTATTTTGAAAACGTTTTCTATTATTAAAGGTATTTTTCAATGTGGAAAGTATTTTTTCCTCAAGATAAAATTTTAATATATTTTTAAATCTCATTTATAAGATTCCAAGTTTATTTTTTAAAAATGTATTTTTAAAATTTTTATGTTTTAAATGACGTTTTTCAAAGTGGGAATGATATTTTCATTAAGAAATGTTCCAATTGGTATTTAGAATCATTTTTCATATAATATGACATACTTTTATGTTACATATGATTTAATTGGTATATTATCCAATTATACCTTCCATATTCATTATTTGGATGGTTTATGATTTTAATGAGGAGATGTTTTATGAAACCCATATTTTCTCAGGGGTTCTAACATGATAAATATGTTATGATGCCCATTTATTTTCATAGGTTTTGATTGGATGAAAGATTTAGGATCTTATTTCATAATTATGTATGGTTTTCATTATGTTTTGGTGGTTATTTTATAACAAAGGACGATGGTCTCATTTTAACCAAACACTAGTGTGACCTATATCTCTCTTTAATGCATTGTGTAATGATTTAAGCTATATGAGCTAAAAGGGTACATATGAGGTTATCCCATTCCTAAAATGGGAACAAAGGTGGTTATCCCAAGGCCAATATAGGGTAAATGGGTAGTTATACCAAGCCTGAGGAAGGTACAAAAATGGTTTTCCCAAGACAAATATGTTATGAATGTTTTGGTGGATAACCATGATATAAGATTTTATTTAATTATGTGTATGCTATAAATCTAGGACTATATCCAATTCAATGATATATGTCCTCATTTTATTTGATTCCATTATGATTAAAGTATTATTAACTACCAATATTTATGAAATGTCTTGATTTTATGATCTATGATATGTAGGGTATGATTTTCAAATGTTTATATCAGGATATCATTCCATTATAATCATGTTATTCTTATGTAATCATTGATATATATCGTTTTTACCCTTAATTTTAATCTAATATTTCCCTTTATTATTTTTTTAACTATGGGTTATGATTATAGTTATTACGTGTGATTTTCCTTAGATTATTAATAGTTTTGGGATCTATGTGGGATCTAACATAAAATTATTATGAACTAGTTATTTAGGTTTTGATGTTTCCAAAGGAACTAGACCTTTATAATCCTTAAGCATGTGTTATTAAGTTATAATGAATACTCATCTAAAAATATTTAATATCTATGTATGAAATGAAAAGGTATCTACATTTGGTATTTGAGGAAAATTTTAGTTATCCTTTTAAAACTATGAAGATAAAACATTAGTGATTTCCCTAGGGATATATCTAAGGATACTTTTAAGGATAATTCTTAGTTTAGGAAAATATCCTAGAATATTGGTGAAGGATAGAGAGAGTGGGTTCCAAGAAGTGGAAACTTATCTAGATAATACAAGTGGGAGTTGTTCTAGAATAGATGTACCAAGGGGTAATAACTCCAAAAAGAGGTGTGTCAAGATTGAATCAAGTGTTACTTGGTACATAAAAATTGACATTACTGCACACCTATTTTGAAACTCCTAGGGGATATGTTTTTAAAATTCAAAAACTCTTTATGTACCACCATGATGGATTTTTATAATCACTATTGTAACGCCCCGACCCCAGTTACCTAGATTCGGTGCATTATTACATAACATTGGCATGATCACAAGAAAGATCAAATCTCGAAAGACAGATTGGTTTAGTAGCCTTGGAAACACTAGATATATTCATAAGTCTTACATTACATCATAAAATGAAAAACTACTACAAAAACATATTGTCTCCATAAACCATACTCATATCCCCACATAAAATCCCTGCAAGTCATTCATAATTTACATCTTCACTTCCTGGGAAAAATAAAACATAGAAAAGGGGTGAGCTCAAATGCCCAGTAAGGATAACAATATAGCGGAAACATTCAAAAATAAGCATAAAAATTTAAGGCAATGTATAATTAAAACAAAAGCCTTTTAAATTTGAACTTCAACATAGTATGGCAAAAGTAAAATGAAATAATTCCATTTACTTATTCACATGGATATTCTACTAATCTAATAATCACATTGAATATCAATAACCACTTTCATAATGATGGAATGCATAATGACAGACTATCATAACCACATAGCCAAGGCCTCGTGCCAAGACTACAAATAAGATTTTGCCAAGGACTTGTGCCAAGACACTAGTTTGTCTCATGAGACCTACCGATGCATCGAGGAGCTATAACAGGCTCCACATGTCACATATTAAGTCCAATGCATTCCCATATGAAAAGGTTTAAACATAACATAAACATTCGTATTAAAACTAGCATAATAAATGTCAATACTTTCACCATAAACTATGAATGGTATAAAAATAGCACATCCATAGTCAAACATATCACAAAACCTTCAATACAATATTGAAGATTTGTATCATAATAAATCAACTTCAAATAAGCGTAAAATCCATCAAAGGATGTTGACATAGATGAAATCAAAACTCTTTTTAGAGAAATATCTCTTTTTATTTTGAAATCATTTAAAATACATATAAAATAAAAAATTTTCTTTGAAAATATTCTTATAATCTTGTAAGGGAAGCTTTGAAGATTTTATAACGGCGGAAAATAGCCGCACCCACCGTATAAGTTAAAAAAAACATTCTTACCTTAATCCTGTCGAAAAGTTTAAAAAGCACCTTGTTTGGAAAACGACGGAAAGATTACTTTATAAACCTCTTATAAAAAGTCAAATAAGGGTATAAATGACCTTAAACCATATTATTTTAAATAGCAAAAATGTTTTGAAATACATTTTTAGGAAACATGGATGTGGATGATAAAAAGATCCCAGTAGATTATTACATATAAACAACCTCGGATAATGAAGAGATTGTGAAATAACCCTTACCTTGTACTTTTCCTTGGTTGGGGTAGGTTATCCTCATATATATTGGTGAAATAATGGTTATTAAATTATACAAGAATCATATACATTAATATGATATCATATAAGATCTTTTAACATTGATTTGTTAATAATATCTTAGTATTATCGTTGTTTCGGGTGTTAACTTACTCATTTCCTTTTATATGTTTTGTTACATAAGCCATGTTTGTAATGGATTGGTTGTATCTTAATCATATCCAAAATGATATCAAGTCCTTAGATACTATTATTAATCATAAAATGAGAATTATACAAGAATGGATACGATAGAGAATGAATCTCATCGCATTCGTGGAGACGGTAGTCCGTACGTATGTACGAGTGAAAATATAATTGTTTTGATATTAAAATAATATATAATTGGATATTATATAATATATAAAGAATATGTATCATGTTATATTTATTATTTACATGAGTTACTAATCATTATTATATCCATCCAACTAATAATATATTGAATAACAATTACACCACGACGTGGAGACGGTAAGCCGTACGTACGCATGTATGGTGACATGTTATTCAAAGGGTGGATAGAATACTGAATATGGTTTTACCATATTTATAATAACATCACAGTATATATAAGATACTGATGTTATTATTTTAGAATGGTAACAACAAAGGAAGAAGAAGTGGAAGAAGAAAGGAACTTGAAAAAGGGTGGTGAAATCATTACCTCTTCTTCGGGTTCTTCCTTTTTATTTGATCAAAAGGACTCCATAGGTTGACTTTATGATCAAACTAAGGCCTCTAGGTTGTAGTGAGGGAAGTTGGGAGAGTATTTGGGCAGAGTCTGGACGAACCAAAAGGCATTGAAGGTGTGAGAAAATGAGAAGGAGGAGTGCCCTTTTATAAGAGGGGTGAGGGGCACCTTTGGAAAAGATAGAAATATTAATTTATAATAATTTCATATTCGGTTTCTAATGGCTCCGAAGTTGATTATTTAAATTTTAATGTGGGTACGGGTCGAAAAAAACTCAACCAATAGAATTTATACAGGTTTGGGTACTTATATTAACCTTGTCTTTAAGTATTAACTCTAAGTTAATTAGTTTCACTTTTACAATGTCTCTTTGTATTTTAGTATAATATGGTTACTAAACATACTACATACATCCAAGAGACCCCCAATTTGTCCATTAATGATTAACCTATCATGATATAAGTCTTTTGGCCGATCCTTAGATTTTTAGGAATTTAATATCAATTAATAATATAATATTTTTTTAAAAAACTCTT
Source organism: Viscum album (assembly GCA_963277665.1). Lineage (NCBI taxonomy): Eukaryota > Viridiplantae > Streptophyta > Magnoliopsida > Santalales > Viscaceae > Viscum > Viscum album. The sequence goes on from OY728147.1 coordinate 669,847,880, forward strand.
TTATGTCAATTTTGACACTATTCAATAGTTGATTTTTGTGAAACTCATAACAGATTGATTACTTCGAAAAAAGTAAATTAAATCAATCCTAATATATCATATTATCCTATAAAATTAGTTTAATTCATTAAAAGTTTCATATTATATTTATTTGGGTATTTATAATATCAATTATTTTAATTTTTCACTATTATAGTAATTACTGCATCATCATTGTGTCATAAATAAATTATGTTATTTAATGTCTAAAAATTATAAATAAAATATCATTATGTAGGAACTCTTTTTATATTTCTAAGGAATATTTATAATCTAAAATCCAACATATATAACCCTATGTAAAAATTGTGTTGCTGAAAGATATATGTTTGTGTCATTTTTGTATTCATTTTAACTTAATTAAAATAAAGTGTCCCTATCACCTAAAAGTGGCTCCATGGGGTCCCCAAATCGACCCAAAGATTCCTATGGTCGAACATGTATCATCCAATAAGGTTAGGACACTTTTTAGGGTAATTTAGTATTATTATAATATTATTTTTTTAACCCTTATTTATTGGATTTACTCTTAACCATGGTAAATAAAATATTTACCGAAGTAATTATTCAAAATGTCTAAAAATAAAAGTTACCTATTTACACAAATTGAACATCCTGATTCCAAATATGGAATCCATTTTTCCAAATTCAAAACACATAAGTGGCAGAAATTAATTTAAAATTAATTCCCGTTGTTAAAACAAAAAGCATGTTTTTAAGAGACAATAACTATCAAAAGATTGACACTTGTTTATGTCCGGTTTAATTGTAAAATTATGTCCAATGAACAAACATTGAATTAAATGGAAAAAATATATTCTAAATATACTTTAAAACCACTCAAATTCATAATTTATCACTATTAATTATTTTGAATAAAAAAGTTGTTTTTAATCAAAATTTAGTAATTTTCACTATTCATCAAAATATTAATGTTATCCAAAATGTACCAAAATTTCACCTTAGGGTAAATTCGACACTCCAAATCCAAAAATGAAGTCCATTTTAAAATATAAAATATATATAATTTCAAAAAGTAGGTATTTCTATTCATAACTTCTAGTTTGATCGGTTGTGGTGTGTGTAAAAACTCGAAGTTGCGTACAACACACGCTACTGTATTATTCAAAGGAAAGCGTACCGTGGAAGCTTGGGGTGTTTCATTTTAAATTTTCGATGTCCCCATTTAGTAAGAAAGTTTAAAATATTGTATTTAAAAAGGGTTCACTATTAAAAGTTGATAAAAGTGCAATACTGAAAATGAATTTGTTCTTGCATTATATCTAAGAAACTCATAATATGGATTCTAAAATTATAAGGATTATATAAAGCTTAAAATTTAGTTAATACTAATCATAACCTCTTTTGAATGGATTTTTGTTTGGTAAGTAATGGTGTGATTGAACTTGGTGTTGCGTGTAGTGCAAGTTATTGAATTATTTTGAAGAAATAACTCACTATGAAATCTTGGGGTCTTACATTCTCCCCTCCTTCAATAAATTGCATCCTCGCAATTTGAAATATTTCATCGAAAATAAAAGGTTGAAAATAGAAAATATATGTGTGGGAAGACCCACATCGGAAATTGGGTTAATAAAATTTAGTCTTAATATGAGGAAAAGAGAAATGAAAGGGCCACCACCAAATTATGATCTCGATTAGGAGAACATTGGTGGAAATTAGAGACATATAATTGGAGGAAAAACGTAAGTATTTTTAGGTAGTGATTGAGGTCATCAATCACAAACAAGTATAAAATTTAGGTCCTTAAATTCATCAATATATGATGATTGGAAATACCATCGGTTCAACAAAACATAGGGTATTGGGATAACACATTTTTGACGTTTGAAAATATCTTAGTTGAAATCCCACATCGAAAAATGAATTAACGAAGCCACTATTTAAAATAAAGTGTGGAAAGTATGAAGATTACCGAAAATAACACATACTAGGGTTCCATGTAGGAAAATATGGATATGGAATAGAAATATAACCATCAATTATCAGATGGAGAGTGGTAGAGAACATGGCTATGAAAAGGCCAACAATCCCAAAGCCATACATTAGTGATGATTTAAGGTACCATCTAGGACAACATTTTTGTTCTAAGTTCCTTTTCTTAATATTGAGGAATTTATTTATGAGATTAGCTAAGATCATAAGGAGATATACTTACTTTATAATTAGAGTTTTATCCATTAATAAATTTCTACCACAAACTCATCTTTCACTCTAAAAGATAATAGAACGTAAAAAAAATTTTATTTATACTATTCATACAGGGTTCCAAAATAAACGAATTTATAATTCATCTACCAGATATTTTAATAAAAACTAAATTATTTAATCCATGACATCTCGTGGGCCAGTGGTAGGTGATACACCCTTGTCGCCCTTTGGTTGCGGGTTCAAGTCTCGCGGCCTTGCCGGTCGCGACGGGTTGCCGCCCGACCTCCGGGTTGTCCTTTTATGGCAATCCAAAATTAATCTCAAACTAGAATTTATCCAAAATACATCTGTCCAAACTCACAGTCCAACATTTATAAGGAAGGTAAACATAATGTAGAATCTTTTTACCCCGTAATAGCATATTAATACCTTCCTCATGTATTCTTTTAAAACACTGAAACATCCTGAATTACCATAATACATATTGATTACATTCATGCTCCCTTATTACATATAGAATGATGAATATACTTCATCAATCCAATTTTTTTTTAAACCCCAACAATGATGGAATATACAAATCATTAATCAGCTTCAAGGTAGTCAAGAATATCCATTATAATTTATCCAAATCAATCATTTTTTATTCTAAAATTACTACCTCGGTATCAGAACCATATTATGGTTTATCTTTCTCTCAACCATATATTTTTCAAAAATTTAACATGCTATTGAGTCACTTTTCTTTTTTCCACACAATTACAAGTCCTTAATGAAATAGTACTGCAGTACAATCCTTATATACTCCATAATTATTATAACTAGTACATTGTTGATACAACACTCAAATGACATAATCAACATAAGAACTCTAATCATTCCTCTCCATCTGTGGTAGTATCATTACATGATTATTATCCAATAGAATCATTTGCGGCATAGTCTGATGACTGGGACATAGGTTCGCGTAGTGTCCAAACTCCTTGCAAATGAAGCATTGTACATTTGAAACCATTTTCTTACCCTTGCAGTCATGCACTTTGTGACCTTTTTCTCCACACTTATAACAAACTCACATTCCTTTCAGGCAAGTTCCAGGGTGTTTCTTTCCACAGTTATCACATATGGGAAAATTATTCTTTTCCCTCTTCCCTTTATCCATCTTTCTCTCTTCCATCATTTTCTTATCTTGCTTCCCTTAAAATCCATAGGACTCAGTAAAATATTTACTTATCTTATCAACACATGATATTATTTCTTCATGTGATGATAATACATGCGAGACTACTTCTCTTATAAATTCTCGCTTAAGACCATGAAATATATGATCCATCTTTCTCTTTGTATCATGTGCGTTGCTAGAGTTCTCATTCCTTCTACTGGGCGCCATTTCTAAACAATGGCATACACTAGATTAGTTTATGAATAACAATTCCTAATCCCAAACTTGTAAAACACATAACATAAATTAAATAGTTTATGGATATAATCCAAAATCATAAAAATGACTCCTTTGAGGAAGTATATACTCATAAACCCTTCATAATGATTTGTAAAGAAAATGAGAGTTATCCTAGGAATATCCCCCAGGAGTGTCGTAACCAAGAGTGCAGCAAGGCCCGTTGTCGTGCACCAGTTCCCGTTCGAGTCTAGCTCAAAGCGGTGTTTTCGGGTTTTACCCCTAGGTACATCTGTGCCAGAGCTGCCTCTACCTGCTCGTATCCAGACAGAGATGAATTGCTCGAAAAACAAACAAAATCTCTACAATTCCAAAATTCTAGGAAGTTATTCTATACTAATCCTCAAAATTCATCTTAAATCTATGTGCTCTAATCCGAGTTTATCTAAATCTAGCTTCCAAGGTTTGTACTAAACTTCCTCTGATACCAACTGTAATGCCCCGACCCTAGTTACCTAGAGTCGGTTCATTATTACATAACATTGGCATGATCACAAGAAAGATCAAATCTTGAAAGGCCGATTGGTTTAGTTGCCTTGGAAACACTAGATATATTCATAAGTCTTACATTACAACATAAAATGAAAAAATAATACAAAAACGTATTGTCTCCATAAATCATACTTATATCCCCACATAATATCCCTCCAGGTCATTCATAATTTACTTCTTCACTTCCTGGGGAAAATAAAATATAGAAAAGGGGTCAGCTCAAATGCCCAGTAAGGATAACAATATAGAGGAAACATTCAAAAATAAGAATAAACATTTAAGGCAATGTATAATTAAAAAAAAGCCTTTTAATCTTGAACTTCAACATAGTATGGAAAAAGTAAAATGAAATAATTCCATTTACTTATTCACATGGATATTCTACTAATCGAATAATCACATGCAATATCAATAACCACATTTTCATAATGATGGAATGCATAATGCCAGACTATCATAACCACATAGCCAAGGCCTCGTGCCAAGACTACAAATAATATTTTTCCAAGGCCTTATGCCAAGACACTAGTTCGTCTCATGAGACCTACTGATGCATCGAGGAGCTATAGCGGGCTCCACCCGTCACATATTAAGTCCAATGCATTCCCATATGAAAAGGTTTAAACATAACATAGACATTCGTATTAAAACTAGCATACGAAATGTCAATACTTTCACCATAAACTATAAATGGTATAAAAATAGCACATCCATAGTCAAACATATCACAAAACCTTCAATACAATATAGAAGTTTTGTATCATAATAAATCAACTTCAAATAAGCATAAAATCCATCAAAGGATGTTGACATAGATGAAATCAATACTCTTTTTAGAGAAATATCTCTTTTTATTTTGAAATAATTTAAGATCAATATAAAATAAAAAATTTTCTTTGAAAATATTCTTATAAGCTTTTAAGGGAAGCTTTGAAGATTTTATAACGGCGGAAAATATCTGCACCCACCGTATAAGTTAAAAAAACATTTGTACCTTAATCCTGTCGAAAAGGTTAAAAAGCACCTTGTTTGGAAAAAGACGGAAAGATTCCTTTATAAACCTCTTATAAAAAGTCAAACAAGGGTATAAATGACCTTAACCCATATTCTTTTAAATAGTAAAATTGTTTTGAAATACATTTTTTTGGAAACATGGATGGGGATGATAAAGAGATCCCAGTAGATTATTACGTATAAACAAACTCGGATAATGAAGAGATTGTGAAATAACCCTTACCTTGTACTTTTCCTTGGTTCGTGTAGGTTAACCACCTGTATAATGGTGAAATAACTGTTATTAAATTATACAAGAATCATATACATTAATATGATATCATATATGATCTTTTAACATTGATTTGTTAATAATATCTTAGTATTATCGTTGTTTCGGGTGTTAACTTACTCGTTTCCTATTATATGTTTTGTTACATAAGACATGTTTGTAATGGATAGGTTGTATCTTAATCATATCCAGAATCATATCAAGTCCTTAGATACTATTATTAATCATAAAATGAGAATTATACTTGAATGGATACGATAGTGAATGAATCTCATCGCGTTGGTGGTGACGGTAGTCCGTACGTATGTACGAGCGAAAGTATCATTCTTTTGATATGAAAATAATATATAATTGGATAGTATATAATATATAAAGAATCATTATCATGTTATATTTATTATTTACATGATTTATACATCATTATTATACCCATCCAAATAAAAATATATTGAATAACAATTACACCACGACGTGGAGACGGTATGTCGTACGTACGCACGTATGGTGACATGTTATTCAAAGGGTGGATAGAATACTGAATATGGTTGTACCATATTTATAATAACATCACAGTATATATAATATACTAGAGTTATTATTTTATAATGGTAACAACAAAGTAAGAAGAAGTGGAAGAAGAAAGGAACTTGAAAAAGGGTGGTGAAATCATTACCTCTTCTTCGGGTTCTTCCTTTTGATTTGATCAAAAGGACTCTTTAGGTTAGTTTTCTGATCAAAATAAGGCCTCTAGGTTGTAGTGAGGGATGTTGGGAGAGTATTTGTGCAGAGTTTGGCCGAACCAAAAGGCTTTGAAGGTGTGAGGAAATGAGAAGGAGGAGTGCCCTTTTATAAGAGGGGTGGGGGGACCTTGGGAAAAGCTAGAAATATTAATTTATAATAAATTAATATTCGATTTCTAATGGCTCCAAAGTTGATTATATAAATTTTAAGGTGGGTAGGGGTCGAAAAGAACTCAACCAATAGAATTTAGATAGGTTTGGGTACTTATATTAATCTTATCTTTAAGTATTAACTCTAAGTTAATTAGTTTCACTTTTACAATGTCTCTTTGTATTTTTATATAATATGGTTAATAAACATACTATATATATCCAAGAGACCCCCAAGTGGTCCATTAATGATGAAAATATCATGATATAAGTCTCTTGGCCGAACCTTAGTTTTTTAGAAATTTAATATCAATTAATAATATAATATTTGTTTTAAAAACTCTTTTATGTCAATTTTGACACTATTTAATAGTTTATTTTTGTGAAACTCATAACAGATTGATTACTTCAAAAAAAGTACATTAAATCAATCCTAATATATAATATTATCCTATAAAATTAGTTTAATTCATTAAAAGTGTCATATTATATTTATTTGGTAATTTATAATATCAATTATTTTAATTTTTCACTATTATAGTAACTACTGCATCATCATTGTGTCATAAATAAATTAGATTATATAATGTTTAAAAATTATAAATAAAATATAATTATGTAGGAAAGATTTTTATCTTTCTAATGAATATTTATAATCTAAAATACAACATATATAACCCTATGTAAAAATTGTTTTTCTAAAAGATATATGCTTGTGTCATTTTTGTATTCATTTTAACATAATTAAAATAAAGTGTCCCTATCACCTACAAGTGGCTCCATGAGGTCCCCAAATCAACCCAATGATGCCTATGGTCGAACATGTATCAACCAATAAGGTTAGGACACGTTTTAGGGTAATTTAGTATTATTATAATATTATTTTTTAACCCTTATTTATCAGATTTACCCTTAACCATGGTAAATAAAATATTTACCGTAGTAATTATTCAAAATGTCTAAAAATAAAAGTTAGCTATTCACACAATTTGAAAATCCTGATTCCAAATATGGAATCCATTTTTCCAAATTCATAACACAGAAGTGGCAGAAATTAATTTATGTTGTTAAAACAAAAAGCGTGTTTTTAAGAGACGATAACTATCAAAAGATTGACACTTGTTTATGTCCGGTTTAATTGTAAAATTATGTACAATGACAAACATTGAATTAAATGGTAAAAATATATTCTTAATATACTTTAAATCCACTCAAATTCATAATTTATCACTATTAATTATTTTGATTAAAAAAGTTGTTTTTAATCAAAATTTAGTAATTTTCACTATTCATCAAAATATTAAAGTTATCCAAAAAGTACCAAAATATCATCTTAGGGTAAATTAGACACTCCGAATCCAAAAATGAAGTCCATTTTGAAATATAAAATATATATAATTTCAAAAAGTAGGTATTACTATTCATAACGGCTAGTTGGATCGGTTGTGGTGTGTGTTAAAACTCGAAGTTGCGTACAACACACGCTACTGTATTATTCAAAGGAAAGCGTACCGTGGAAGCTTCAGATGTTTCATCTTTAATTTTTGATGTCCCCATTTAGTCAAAAAGTTTAAAATATTGTATTTAAAAAGGGTTCACTATTAAAAGTTGATAAAAGTGCAATACTGAAATTGAATTTGTTCTTGCATTATATCTAAGAAAATCATAATATGGATTCTAAAATTATAAGGATTATATAAAGTTTAAAATTTAGTTAATACTATTCTTAACCTCTTTTGAATGGCTTTTTTTTGGTAAGTCATGGTGCGATTGAACTCGGTGTTGCGTGTTGTACAAGTTATTAAATTATTTTGAAGAAATAACACACTATGAAATCTTGGGGTGTTACAACTATGAAGGAACTATGTTAATCCCATGGTTTCATAAATTGAAAATATGGTTTCATGATTTTTTTCAACCAATAAATAAATTTTCAGGATTACGCAGTTTCCACAATGAATATTGTATAACCCTTGGATTTAGTTACCTAACCCTTTATTTATTTATTGTATGTATATATAATGATGAAGTTAAGTTTCATTTGGTTCTAAGGGGTTTTGAAACTTGTTAGAGGATTTTCTGGAGGTCCACAGTCTGAGCATGATTAGTAGAAACCATGAAACCCCTCTATGAAGCCATGAAAGGGATGGTAACGAGAACTAGGAAGGCACGTGGTTTGGACGAACTATAAAGATGGCTACAGAAAACTAGGCAATTCTCGATTGAGGGAAAATCATGGCGGGAACATGATTTTCCTAACCATACAAGAAAACTGTATGATGGGTCATACTGAGAAAATACATCATGCATGGTTAGTTCATAAAAATGAAGTATAACCATGTTGTGTGAAGTTCCATATAAAAAAATAAATATAATTATAATTAAGTCCTAGAAACCCTTTTATTTGACTAATATTCAATAATCACAAATTTGTTTTCTTCCCAAGGTTTGAGAGGTAATTCCCTTTAATATGGGAGATTGTTTTAGGTGATTGAAAGTTCCTTAGAGATCCATATTCACTGATAAGTCTCTATTCCTGTTCATTACTCTTAGAAATCTTCTCCTTCTCTCTTCTAAAATATTAGATCAAATCCACTGGGGATTGATCCATTATCATTTATAGAATTATTAGTGAGATCTTGTTGAATTTACTGAAGGTAATAATATATAAACCCGTATCTAGAATCTTGTTATGTCATTTTTCATTTTGAAAAATGTTTTTGAGGTAGGTGGGTTTTCTATCGACTCCACTGGATTAGAAATTGAAGTACTAGCTTGAAATAAATAATTTTATTGAAAATATTGTGACATTTTGTGGTTAATATTATTGTAAACCTATTTAGTGATGGTTTTGATAAATTGTGGAAATTAGATGTTTTTTTGGAAAATAATCCTTGATGATAATTTCAAAATAGAGATTATAAATGATTGCTTTGACATGAGACATGGAAATTTTTTCTTGAAATGTTTTAGAAAAATAATGTTTTTATGTGAAATGGACTGGTAAGGGTTTTGGAATACATGGTTGGTGTGAGTTCATATATATTCTTTGTGAAATTTTTAAAGTGTCATGTTCCATTGGAAAACCTGGTATTGGTTACCTTGGGATAACTTGGTAGATCAAATAGAGAATTCTCATGAGTATGGAATTATCACCAGTTAATGCATGTGTGGATGTGTGTAATAATGGAATGGGTATTCCAAATGAGATCTGAAATGTTTTAGAGTTTTTTTATTGCCTTATATGGAAACATATTTTTGGATTTGATATAAATCATGTTAAGTATTTTGATTTTTTTCTATAAATCATGATAACCCATTCTTATCCTAGTTGTGTGAGTTGGGAATTCATTGGGTAAATCCTAATGATTTTAGACTCACCTCCTTCTTGGGAATTATTGTGCATTTGTAGATTTCATGTATTGAGAAACTCATAAAGGAAATATATCTCCGTTCTTTAGTGATTCGTATTAATACAATGGGTGTTGCTTGTCGAGTTAGTGCAAGGAGAAGGTCCGGAGTTATTGATTTTATATCAATAGAGTCTTTTGGGTTTTTTCATTTGATTCATTTGGTTATGCCACTTGTTTTCTTCATGTACTATGATACTGTTCTTTTCTTGGTTATGTTTTCAGTTGTATTTTTTACTCATGCATCATATAATGTCTTATTGATTATTTTATTATGGTTTGGATGTTTATCTTTTAAAAAGGAAAATCATCCCCCAAATGTTATTGAATCCATTAGCATTTATTTTTAGCCTTTTATGTGTTGAGGATGTCACTTAAGGTCTAGTAACGTCCACACCCTCTTCCATAGTTAATGTGTGGGGGCAGGATGTTACAAATGGTATTAGTTTGTTGGATCCTTGGGTATCATTTGTGTTCTGTCTGGGAGTTTGAAATTGTACCAGTCTTGATTAGTTTCCCTATTTATTGTGATGGTATAAAGGAGATATAATTTTCTGAACATGAAATATAGAACCTCAAAAATCCATAGATAACCACTCTTTGGTGAACTCTAAGTTACTAAGGAGTTAGGTACATGACTATTTTAAGACAATTTTAGGTGAGTGGACACATCATCATTAGGGGTTTAACTGATGAGAGTTTCATGACATGAATTGGTATTATGAATTCCCTCTAGGACTACACTATTCATTTTTACGTTAAATATTTATGGAAATAGTAAAAAGTAAATCTTTTTGAAAAGTGTATATTTTTTTTTCAAATGGTGGGATTTTAAAAATGATTCATGGTGGTATTTTGAAATTTTTTAAAATGGTTAACTTTGGACAAATATCATTATTGAACTTATTAAAATGTTAATTAGAAATAGATTAGCCTTCAGTTTATAGAAAGTGAGAATAAATGGAGTTTGTTTTGTTTGTAGAGAATGAAACTAGGTAGGGATGATACGATCCAACCAGAAGAGGGTGCTAAGAATGTGGATGAACCTAGGGCACTGGTGAACTAAAATTTGGTAAATGTATTGACCATGTTTTTTTTGGAATTCGATAGGGGGAATAGAAAGGATAATCTATGGAAAGTGAATCATTGAATCAAGTTCCAAAAGAAATATCCACCCATATTTTGTGGTGATTCAGAGCTAGAAAAAGTAGAAGTGTGGAATAATAAGATGGTTCAAATCACCAATTTCCTTGGAATGAAAATTGAGTTTAAAGTATAATTTTTAATGTTTATTATAGAGGGTATTGCATTCGAGTGGAGGGATTTAGCAGTCCAGGATAAATTGGAAGAAGGCGTGTCATGAGAGGATTTTGAAGAATTGTAAAAAAATATGTCCTCACACATTCAGAATTTATAGCACATTAAATTTCATCAGTTTGAAGTATGAGAATCTATTAGTAACAGAGTATGGAGCTAAATTTATAAATTTAGTTCGCTTTGCACCAAATTTTACTGCAAGTGAATCCTTAAAGGAACTAATTTTTTAGTCAAAGTTGATTCCATAAATTTTGTCAAAATATTTCCATGATTTGTATAATGGATTATACAAATATCATCAATGGAGAGATGATAGTATAAGGAGACATCTTGCGAAACATAGTCGTTAGAAGTATGTTCAAACCTATGGGAAGAGGTGGGAACCCCAATACTATAAATAAGAAGAGGTGGGACACCAATTCTCAAGGGGGTGGTATAAATCTGAATATGACCACGGGATCAGTAACATTACTCTTCAATGGAAGAGTAATCCAGGATGATTTCAGTGTGGTTTTTTCAGCATATATGGAAAGACTGTATTACACCACCTAGAGCATGACATAGTTGCAATCAAATGGGACATATTCAGCACAATTGTCATAGTGCTCCACGGTTCAGTGTTAGGGACACATATAAAGTTTCTTAGGCATCATATTATTCAATGAGATGAGTGTAGTTGAATAACTCTCATAAGAATAACTAAGCAATCCATGTTGATTCTTGCAACACCATAACCCCTCAACCTATGAAATTTCAACAAGGTAACAATGAGAAACGTTTAGAGAGTAATAAATTATACGGAGATGAGAAAATTCAAGATTATGATCAATATATTCCTTCAATGATGAGTGGTATGATTACTTTTAATTATACACTTATGCAAGATTTGTTTGATATGGGTGTGTCCCATTGGTTTATTCACTACGGAAAAATTGGCATTTGCAATGGGTTATTTGTGATGGGGGGGGGGGGGGTAAGGACCCATCAGAAAAGGTTTTGCGTGAAATTCACATCAAACCATGAGAATTGTATTTGCGACGATTTCTTTTCCCGTCGCAAATGCCTGACAAATGTTTTTAGTATATGCGATGAGATACTTATCTCGTTGTAAATAACATGTCGGCCGGTAACCTTTTGCAAAGGGCCCCGTCACAAATTACTTTTCCATCAACTGATCGTTATTAGTGCGGGAAATGGCCATTTGCGATGGGTCCCATTGTAAATAATCTAACCTATATATACCCCATCTTTTTTCCTCCCATTCGGCTCCTTTCTCAACTTCTCCATCTCTTTCTCCTAAAAAATTTTCCATAGTTTAAACTTTTAAATCGAAGTATATTATGTGGCTTTTATACTCAGAAAACTTCAGTTTCAGGGTATTTATCTATTTTTTTATTGTTTAGTTAATTTATTTCATTTTAATTTCATTTTAATTTTTTGTTAATTAGATGCAATTAAATTAAATTAGAATTACATATTTGTTTTTTCAGTATTTATTTTTATGAATAATTTTGTGTAAGTGTTAATTCAAAATAATTAGGAATAATTAGGAATAATTAGTTGTAATTATAAATAATTAGTAATAAATGGTTATAATTAGCATTAATTATTCATAATTCTCAATAATTAGTAATATTTCTCAATAATTAGTAATAATTCTCAATAATTAGTAACAAATTGTAATAATTAGTAACAAATTGTAACAATTAGTAATAAATTGTAATAATTAAAAATAATTAGAAACAATTACAAATAAATAGTAATAAATTATAAAAATTAGTAGTAAATGGTATCAATTAGTAATAAATTGAAACAGTTAAAAATAATTAGCAATAATTACAAATATATTTTAATAAATTGTAATAATTAGAAATAATTAGTTATAATTACAACTAAAGGGAAATGAATAGTAATAATTAGTAATAAATAGTAATAATTAGAAATAAATAGTAATAAATAGTATTAATTAGGATTAATTAGTAGTAATTTGGATTAATTAGTAATAATTAAGCTTAATTAGGATTAATTAGTAATAATTAGGCTTAATTAGGATTAGTTTGTAATAATTAGGATTAATTAGGATTAATTACTAATAATTATGATTAATTAGTAATAATTATGATTAATTAGTAATAATTTGGATTTGTTAGTAATAATTTTGATTACTTAGTAATAATTAACATTAATTAGTAACAATCAGGATTATTAGTATTAATCTGGATTAATTAGTAATAATCCGGAATAATTAGTAATAATTCGGATGATTTAGTAATAATCGTGATTAATTAGTAATAAATAGGATTAATTAGTTATAATCAGTAATAATTAGGTATAATTAGTAATTATTAGGAATAATTAGTAATAATTAAGAATAATTAGTAATAATTAGGAATAATTAGCAATAATTAATAATAATTATCAATAATTAGTAGTAATTCTCAATAATTAGTAATAAATTGTAAGAATTAGTAATAAATTGTAATAATAAGTTCAAAAATACCAATAAGTAGCAATTAATAGTAATAATGAGTAATAATTAGTAATAAATAGTAATAATTAGAATTAAATAGTAATAAATAGTAATAATTTGGATTAATCAGAAATAACTAAGATTAATTAGGATTAGTTAGAAATAATTAGGATCAATTGGTAATAATTATGATTAATTAGAAATAATTAGTATTAGTTAACAATAATTAGGATTAATTTTTAATAATTATCATTAAATAGTAATAATCAGGATTAATTAGTAATAATCATGTTTAATTAGTAAAAATTTAGATTAATTAGTGATAATCTAGATTAATTAGTAATAATTAGGATTAATTCATAATAATCAAGATTCATTTGTAATAATCAGGATTAATTATTAGTACTCATTAATAATTAAGAATAATTGGTAATAATTAGGAATAATTAGTAATAATTTTGATTAATTATAAATAATTAAGATTAATTAGTATTGATTAGTAATTATTCTGATTAATCAGTAATAATTAATATTAATCAGTAATAATGATAAATAATTATCAATAAATTGTTAAAATGATAAATAATATGTAATAATTAGAAATAATTTGTTAAAATTATAAATAATTTGTAATAATCATAAATAATTAGATTTTATTAAAAATTAATAGTAATAAATGTTAATATTTAGTAATATTAAGTAATAATTAGTAATAATTAGGGTCAATTAGTAATAATTAGTTATAATTACAAATAAATCATAGTAATCAGAAATAAATAGTTACAAAAAGTAATAATTATAAATAATTTGGATTAATTAGTAATAATTAGGATTAATTAGCTATATTTAGGATTAATTAGTAATAATTATGACTAATTAGTAATAATTAGGATCAATTAGAAATTATTAGGATTAATTAGTAAAAAGTCGTAATAATTAGTAATAATTAGAAATAAATTGTAATAATTAGTAACAAATTGTAATAATTAGAAATAATTAGTATTAATAAGAAACAATTAGGATTAATTAGTAATAATTAGGATTAATTTGTAATAATTAGGATTAATTAGTAGTAATTAGGATTAATTAGTAATTATTGGGATTAATTATTAATAATTATGAATAATTAGTAATAATTAGAATTAATTAGTCACAATTAGCAATAAATTATAATAATAAGTAAGCATTAGAAATAAATTTTTATAAATTGTAATAAATTGTAATAATTAAGAATAATTATTAACAATTATGTATAATGTGGAATAATTAGGAGTAATTAGTATTAATTTTTAATCATTAGAAATAATTATGTATAGTTAGGAATAATTAGGAATAATTAGGAATAATTAGTAATAATTAGTAATAATTAGTAATAATTAGGAATTGTTAGTAATAATTAGGATTAATTTGTAATAATTAGCATTAATTAGTAATAATTAGGATTAAATAGTAATAAATAGTATTTATTTGTAATTAATTAGGATTATTGAGTAAAAATTTGTAATAATTATGATTAATTTGGATTAATTAGTAATAATTTGGATCAATTAGTAATAATTATGATTAATTAGTAACAATTAGGTTTAATTAGTAGTAATTAGTAATAATTAACAATAAATTTGAATAATTAGTTATAAGTAGTTATAATTTTTAATTATTAGTAATACATTGTAATAAATTTGAATACAATCAAGTACATGGTGATAAACGTACACAATTTCCAGCGGACTCACTACATTCCTTTTGATTGACACCTCATCTCCTTGAAAAAACACTCCAATTGAAATTAGCATATAAAATTTGCTCTAATGTATATTGGAGGAGATTTTTCATAGTGATTTCAATCGGAGAAAGTTGCAAGGAGGTGAGCAATCAGACAAAAGAGCCTCTTTTGTCTGATGACTCCGCTCTTTGGTTCTTCTTTGATAGGAATACCTATGAAAAGTATACTCTAATGCAACGATATCAAGTTTCGTATGCACAATCATGGAGAGTAGTGTGGTGCGACCTCCTTCCTCTCTATCCTCATGCATATGAAAATGGATATTCGTATGTTGGAGCAGAATTTTCCAAGTTATTTTAGTTGGAGAATGTTGCAAGAGGATGATTCATCAGGAAAAATAGATTCCGATAATCCACTAGAAATTATGTCACCAGTAATAAAAATAATTAGTACAAAATACCGTTAATTAATAATAATTAGTGGTAATTAATTTTTTTTTATAAATTAGTGTAGATTAGTATAAAAACATAAAAAATAGTATAAATTACTATAAAATGAAAGAAATTATTATAAATTCATTGAAAAGAGAATTTAATTGTCTTCTCTTTTTTAGATAGTGTTTATTTTAATCCAGTTATAAAAAACTAATTATTCAACATTTTGGTTTGAAAAATATTGAACAAGGATGTCGAAAATAGTCATTATTTGATTATCATTCTTGGGTAAATCTTCACAGGAATCCAGACGGTTCAATTTTAAATCCTACATATGTTGAGGGTGTTCAATATTTCTTATCATATGTACCATCAAAACTAGAATTTGTTTCAGAAGGGATAAATAAGTTTCCTTATAAAAAATGTGCTCTGAAGACGTATGCCACATTTGAAAATGTCCGATGTCATTTATTACATTTTTAATTTCAATAAGATTATGTTTTTTGGTATCAACATAGTGAACACAGTTCCAGAGAAGATACTAATTATTCGGTTCTTGATCCAGCACAATTTCAAAATTTAGTACATGAAGTGGCTGATCTATCTTTTCAACAAACAGAAACTCAGGATGATATAGATTTAAATCTTGATTCGGGACCATCTCATTTATATAAGTTGTTTAGGTCGGATGAGGATTTCTTATATCCTAGTTGAAAAAATAGAAAGTTTGAAGCAGTTGCTAAATTTATAGCTATTAAACCAGAAAATGGAATGTCAAATAGTGGTATTGACCAAATATTGTCTTTGTTAAAAACACTGCTATGTTATGGAAATGTGTTGCCCACAAATTTATACGAGAGCAAGGGGTTGGTTCGTAATCTGGAATTTGGTTATCAGAAGATTCAAGCATGTTCAAATTACTGCATCTTATATTATTATGAAAATGAGTTTTTGGATAGTTTTCCTACTCCTGGACAATCAATACATACAGAAGATCAACTGGGGAAGTATGGATTTATTCTTATAAAAAAATTTAAATATTATTTGGTCTGTAACAGCCCGAGATTTTATGAAAAATATTATTTTTAATTTCATTAATGTCTTGTGTTGTACGCTACACCAAAAATAGCTTGCACAACACGCAATCGTGACCTTCCTCGATGGCGTGTGTAGTACGCAATAACGAGTTTCACTAAACAACAATATGCTATTAAAATATTATTAAAACTAGCCGTTATGAATAGTAATAACCACCTTTTAAAATTTTAGAAATTTTAGCTCTCAAAATGGACTTCATTTTTGGATTCGGAGTATCGAATTTAGCCTAAGGTGAAATTTTGGAACTTTTCAGATAACTTTCATATTCTGATGAATAGTGAAAATTACTAAATTATAATTAAAAACAACTTTTTTAATCGAAATAATTAATAGTGATAAATTATTAATTTAAGTGGTTTTAAAGTATATTTAGAATATTTTTTTACAATTTAATACAATGTTGGTCATTGGATGTATGTTCACATTTAAACCAGTCATAAACAAGTGCCAATCTTTTGATAGTTTTTCTCTCTTAAGAACACGCTATTTGTTTTGACGACGGGAATTAATTTTTATATTAATTAATGAAACTGATATGTTTTGAATTTTATAAAATAGACATGATTTTTTAATTCATAATATCAAATATAGCTTAGATCTAATTTTTGGTATTTTTCTGGAAACTTTCATTTTTTGATGAATAGTGAAACCACTAAGTGGTAGTTAAAAAACTGAATTTTTCATAAAACATAATTTTACCGCTTCTGTGAGTGGAATTTCGAAAATAAGAGAGACACAGTTGATGTCAGTATGTAAAATGTGGTTCAATGAGATGAAAATAATTTTTGGTGAATAGTAACTTTTTACTTTTTTTTTACCACGGTTAAAAGTGAATAGGGTAATTAAGGGTAAAAATGTTATTATTATTACCCTAACACATGTCCTAATTATATTGGACAAGTGTAATTCGACTAAAAACAACCTTAGGAATAAAATATGACCATTTAGGCCCACTTGGATTAGATTAGGACATTTATTATTAATTTATTTAAAGAAGGGTTAAAATAGTTAAAATCAAAGTTTAATAAGTAAATCATTTTTAATATGGGTTTATACATAAGATAAATTCGACTATAAATATTCATTAGAAAGATAAAAAGGTTTCCTACATAAATGTAATTTATTTGTAATTTTTAGACTTTAAATAATTTAATTTATTTATGACACAATAATGATGCAGTAATTACCATAATAGTGAAAAATTAGAATAATTGATATTATAAATACCTAAATTAGTTTAATTTGAGACTTTTTATGAATTAAACTAATTTTCTAGGTTAATATGACATGTTAGGATTGATATAATTAACTTTGGTCGAAGTAATCATTCTGTTATGAGTTTAAAAAAATGATCTATTGAATAGTGTCAAAATTGACATAAAATAGTTTTTAAAACAAATATTATATTATTAATTGTTATTTTATTCATAAAAATCTAAGGTTCGGCCAAATGACTTAGATAAGGTTATATATATTAATGAAACACAACTTGGGGGTCTCTTGGATGTATATGGTAAGTTTATTAACTATATAATATAAAAATACAAAGTGACATGGTAAATGTCAATCTAATTAACTAAGAGTTAAAACTAAAAGATAAGGTTAATATAATGACCTATACTTGTCTAAATTCTATTGGATGAGAGTATTTCGACCCATACCCACCTTATCTTCGAAATAACTCAATTTGGAGCTATTTAAAACCGAACTTGACTTTATAATAAAATAATATTTTTAGTTATTCCAAAGGTGCCCCTCTCCTCCCTTATAAAAGGGCACCTCCTCCCCCTCTTCCTCGCACCACTTTGAGCCTTCAAGCTCGGCCAAACCCTGCCATTTTCTCCTCTACACTTCCCTAGAGACATCATAGAGGTTCTGGTATTCTTCCAAGACCAATTTTAGTGCCCTAAAAGGAGGTCTCAAAGAAGCACTTCAAAGAAGAGGTAATATCTATTACCAATCCATTCCAATTTCTTTCTTCTTCAACTTATTATTCTTTAGTTGTTTCATTATGAAGTAATAACATCAGTATCACTAATATACTGATATGTTATTATAAGTATGATAAAACCCTATTTCACCATCTATCCATCCTACGGAAAAAGAAACCACCGCGCGTGCGTACGTACGGAATACCGTCTCCATGCCGTGGTGTAATCTATTTTCCACCACCACCTTACTTGGATGGGTATAATGGTGTAAATAATTACTATATATGACTATTATAAAGTGATATTGATTCTGAAATAGTATACATACACTCCAATACAATTCCATGATCATAGGAACGATATCATCACTCGTGCGTACGTACGGAATACCATCTCCACGATGTGATGCGACTCGTTCTACATGATATTCATTTCATAATTATTATATAAATGAATTGAATGAATGAATATGATATATGTTACACTAATATCATTCTGGAAATGAGGTATCCATAACCTAAAGAGAAGAATAAGAATTTATTCGACAAAACACGCATAAGAACAAAAAGTTATAAACACCCGAATAACAAGTAGCAACGAAATATTACTACTAAGAAGCTAAGAATATGACCATATATGATATCATAAAAATAAGTATGATTCTGGAATAAGTCAATAACATTATTTAAATCATTATACAGGAGGTTCGGACACGTACAAAGCATATCGGACCTAAGGTAACGGAAAATATCACAATCTCATTTTATCCGAGATTGTTTATACATTGGTATTTACTGGGGTGTATTTTATCATCCACATATATGTTTCCTCAATATGTAATATTATTCCCATTCACCTACAATTTTTTAAATCCTATTAAACCCTCCGGTGAGTTTTTAGTAAAAGATATGAAAGGAATCTTTTGTCGTTTTTTGTACGAGGTACTTTTTTGACTTTTCTGACAAAAGTACGAGAAGAATGTTTTTTTACTTATACGAAATGAATGGATTTTAAAAAAATTATTTCCAAGAATATTACTTTACATGTTTTCAAGTTTATTTTTAATCAACTTCTTTTAGTTTAGAATTTTATGACATGTTAAGAAAGGAAAAGTGTTTTTAAAGTAGAAAGGATATTTTCCCCAAGAATGGAGTTCAAGTGTTTTATCAAAATTATTTTCCATCTAAGATAATAAAGGGTTCTGTTTCTATCCCAATTATTACATTGATTTTATTATGTTGTGATGGAATTATGTTTATGAATTCTTTTATCTTATATGAATTGTTTTATGATGTCACGATGTTTAAGATTCCCATTTTTATTACATGGGTTATGCTATGATGTATGGTTATGATTTTGTGGCCCACATAAGAATGGTATCATTATGAGATGAGTGAGACCTATATCTCCCTCCAATGCATTGGGTAAAGATTTTATATCTCATGAGATATACATGACTGGAATGGTAGGTTATACCGGTTCAGTGAAATAGGACTGAAACGAGGGTGACTTGGTTCAGAAATGGACTTTGTCGACTAAGATAGTCTTGGAAATGAGTCTTGACTAATAAGAAATTATTTTCTATGATTATGTGTGTATGCCACAAAGTTTCATTTTTTATGTTATGATTATTGGGATTTCATTTCATTACTATGATTTATCCCATGTTATGAAATTATGCTCTCTTTTGCAGGTTAAGATTTCCAAAATGTTATGTTCTTATGAAAATGATGTGATTGATATTTCTTTTGTTTACCCTTACTGAGCATTTGAGCTCACCCTTTTATGTTTTCTTTTCCTCAGGATATAAAGAAAGGTTTTAGGTAAAAAAAGGAAGATCTTTATGGGAGATGTTGAAGATCTTTCACCACGATTAGAATATTATATTTCGAGTTTCCAATGACACTAAACTATTACGATCCTTGTGTGTTTGTTTTTGTTATGTACTATGAATTCTGAAAGAGTAATGTAATGTCTATGTATGTTAAGCTTCGTGTCTCTACAGTTGGTATCATAGGAATGGTTTAGTCAACCTTTGGAAACTAGGATGTGAAAACGTTAGTGAGATCCCTAGGGATATTTCTAAGGTATGTCTAGGGATGTCCCTAAGGATAAGTATACGTATAGGATACAGTCCTAGAACTATGGTAACGATCATAGAATTTAACCTAAGATGTTAGATATTGAGGATACTCCCCCTTTATTATATTGTTTTCCCTAGCGTAATTTTTTCCTCTCACACTATTTTTTGTGGGTTTTAGACGATGGCTGGAACCCGAAGGAACCGTTTTGATCAATGTAATGGACAATGCAATGATTGTCCTCCTGAACAAACAAATGTTATGGGAGATAGAGTGTAAAATCTTATTGCTATACTCACTCAAGCTATGAATCATTCTGGACTTCCAAATGAGCTTAGAAGGGAACAAAATTCTATTGAGTCCTTCATGAGGCAACGCCCACCTTCTTTCAGTGGGTCTTTTGATCCACTTGTTGCTGAACAATGGATCAGTACCACTGAAAAGATATTTTCAGTTCTTCAATGTTCTGAACATGATAAATTCATCTTAGCAGTATATCGTTTGGAAGGTGAAGCTGATCAATGGTGGAATCTTATCAAGAATACGAGGCAAAGAGATGAAATTGAGTCCATGGAATGGGACGAGTTCAAGAACTTATTTTTCAATAAGTACTTCCCTCGTATTCTTCGAACAAAGATGGAGAAGGAGTTTCTTGAACTAAAGCAAAAGGATGATGAATCTGTTGGTATATACGAAGTGAATTTTACAAGGCTTACAAGGTATGCATCTAGATTTATCATCCAACCTGAAAGTAAAGTTGATCGATTCTTCAGTGGCGTAAAACCAAATCTTCGAAGGGCATTAGCTATAAGAGACTTCAGTAGCTATGAAGAAATTGTGTGTTGTGCTATCAAGGTAGAAATGGAAGTTGGTGTTACTTATCAATCTCATAGTTTTGACAAGAAATGAAAGATGGAGTTCAAGGAGAAATCTCAGAATAATGGTGAAAAGAAGATGAATGTTTCCTTATGCTCAAAGTGTGCAAAGAAGCATGGTGGAGATTGTCTTAAAGGGACAAGTACATGTTTCAAATGTGTATAGGAAGGTCATCGGGCATTTGAATGCTGTAATGATGGGAAGAAGATGCCTAATGATGAAAACAATGGAAGGGATACACAGAATGAACCTACTACACTTCAATGATTCAAGTGCAAGGAAATGGGGCATTATGCTAATAAATTCCCTAATCCAAGTGTTAGTGATGATCGACATGAGCAACCACTTAAGGAAAAGGACAAAGGGAAGTCACATGCGATCACCATTGGCGATGTTGAATATAAAAACGATGTTGTGTAATGATTAAGTGTTTATGTAATGGGATTCCAAAATAATGTTGTATATAGTATCGTGGAATATTGGAATATTTATGTTTTGGTCTATTGTGGTTTTCAATAATTTTATGGCATCGGTAACCATGAAAAGTGATTGAAATATTTTTGGAAAGCAGATGATATGCACATAATGAAAGGATAAAGAGAATCTAATATGTTTGATAGTATTCATGAGCTCATGATTGATATAAGGAATAAGTGATATCATGGTTTGAGGATATAGAATTTTGAGGATTTTGGTATGTGGAAAGTGTTAACTCATAACTGCATTCATGTTTTCACTAATGTTCAATGGATATTCATTCTTCAAGAGAATACATGATTAAGGTATTCACATGTTTGTAATTTGACCAACAAGATATATCTTATGATATATGGGGGATAAATGATGGCATTCACGTGATAATTTTCTTTATACTATGAGCTTGGACCGAAGTATTTTAGATAAGCCTAAAGATTGGAATGGATTATGTTAACCATAAGTTAGTATTATTTAAGGAAAGAACTTTTTTTGATATTATTTATGTGATGTTATAGTACTATAGTTTTAGAAAAAGGACAACCTGCAGGATAGGCGACATCCCATCGTGTCAGACATGGTCGTAGGAATCGAACCCACAACCGAAGTGCGACTAGCCTTTATCGCCTACCACTGGCCTACAGGAAGTCCCTGGTTAGTAGAAACTAGTTTTATTTTATTAAGCGGTATGCTATATGAAGTATAAGTTCATTTCAGGAACTATATATGATTAATATCACTATAGATGGACTTAAATATTTTTTGACATCTTTTCTAACCTTTTGTTTGAGACAGATGGAATGACCCATAATTCTATCACATGATCTGCTAACACATCACGAATGACAAATTCAACTTCATTTCTTTAAGAGATGAAGTGGAAATTGTCCAAAGAACAACAAATGGTGAGACTATACCAAAATCACGAAAGTATTTCTTCTAATTCCAATTTCATCAACTTTAAGGAAATGATCTGGAAAACAAAAAATGTTGTCCTAGTGCTCTTATATCTGATTAATCATATGGTACCTTAGATCGTCACAAATTTATGGCTTTGTGATTGCTGGATTTTCCATAGCCATGTTCTCTACCACTCTCCATCAGAACATGATGGTTAGATTTATCTTCCATATCTATATTTTCACCTATGTAGAAAACCAGTGATTAGTTTATTTGGGTAATAGTTACATTTCATACTTTAGTTTTTAAAGCCAAGTTTTGGTATTTCTTTTTACGATGTGGGTTTCTATTAAAGAAAATTTCAAGTAGTAAACCATTTATAACCCCGACGAATTTCGAGGGAGAATTTCATTTTAAGGGGGGTAGAATGTAATAGCCCAAGATTTTATGAAAAATATTCTTTTTAATTTCATTAATGTCTTGTGTAGTACGCTACACCAAAAGGAGCTTGCACAACACGCAATCGCGACCTTCCTCGATGGCGTGTGTAGTACGCAATAACGAGTTTCACTAAACAACAATATGCTATTAAAATATTATTAAAACTAGCCGTTATGAATAGTAATAACCACCTTTTAAAATTTTAGAAATTTTAGCTCTCAAAATGGACTTCATTTTTGGATTCGGTGTTTCTAATTTAACATAAGGTGAAATTTTGGTACATTTCGGATAACTTTCATATTCTGATGAATAGTGAAAATTACTAAATTATAAATAAAAACAACTTTTTTAATCGAAATAATTAATAGTTATAAATTATTAATTTAAGTGGTTTTAAAGTATATTTAGAATATATATTTACAATTTAATACAATTTTGGTCATTGGATGTATGTTCACATTTAAACCAGTCATAAACAAGTGTCAATCTTTTGATAGTTATTATCTCTTAAGAACACGCTATTTGTTTTGACGACGAGAATTAATTTTTAAATTAATTAATGAAACTTATATGTTTTGAATTTGATAAAATAGAAATAATTTTTGAATTCATAACATCAAATACAGCTTATATCTAATTTTTTGTATTTTTCTGGAAACTTTCATTTTTTGATGAATAGTGAAACCACTAAGTGGTAGTTAAAAAACTGAATTTTTCATAAAACATAATTTTACCGCTTCTGTGAGTGGAATTTCGAAAATCCGAGAGACACAGTTGATGTCAGTAAGTAAAATGTGGTTCAATGAGATGAAAATAAATTTTGGTGAATAGTGACTTTTTAATTTTTTTTACCACAGTTAAAAGTAAATAGATTAAGTAAGGGTAAAAATGGTATTATTATTACCCTAACACATGTCCTAATTCTATTGGACAAGTGTAATTCGACTAAAAACAACCTTAGGAATAAAATATGACCATTTAGGCCCACTTGGATTAGATTAGGACATTTATTATTAATTTATTTAAAGAAGGGTTAAAATAGTTAAAATCAAAGTTTAATAAGTAAATCATTTTTAATATGGGGTTATACATAAGATAAATTCAACTATAAGAATTAATTAGAAAGCTAAAAAGGTTTCCTACATAATGGTATTTTATTTGTAATTTTTAGACTTTAAATAATTTAATTTATTTATGACACAATGATGATGCAGTAATTACCATAATAGTGAAAAATTAGAATAATTGATATTATAAATACCTAAATAAGTATAATTTGAGAATTTTTATGAATTAAACTAATTTTCTAGGTTAATATGACATGTTAGGATTGATTTAATTAACTTTATTCGAAGTAATCATTCTGTTATGAGTTAAAAAAAAATCAACTATTGAATAGTGTCAAAATTGACATAAAATAGTTTTTAAAACAAATATTATATTATTAATTGTTATTTTATTCCTAAAAATCTAATGTTTGGACAAATGACTTAGATATGGTTATATATATTAATAAAACACAATTTGGGGGTCTCTTAGATGTATATGGTAAGTTTATTAACTATATAATATAAAAATACAAAGTGACATGGTAAATGTCAATCTAATTAACTAAGAGTTAAAACTAAAATATAAGGTTAATATAATGACCTAAACTTGTCTAAATTATATTGTATTAGAGGTTTTCGACACATACCCACCTTATCTTCTAAATAACTCAATTTGGAGATATTTAAAACCGAACTTGACTTTATAATAAAATAATATGTTTAGTTATTCCAAAGGTGCCCCTCTCCTCCCTTATAAAAGGGCACCTACTCCCCCTCTTCCTCACACCACATTGAGCCTTCAAGCTCGGCCAACCCTTGCCATTGTCTCCTCTCCATTCCCCTAGAGATATCCTAGAGGTCCTTGTCTTCTTCAAAGACAAATTTTAGTACCCTAAAAGGAGGTCTCAAAGAAGCACTTCAAAGAAGAGGTAATATCCATTACCGATCCTTTCCAATTTATTTCTTCTTCAACTTATTCTTCTATTGTTGTTTCATTATGAAGTAATAACATCAGTATCACTCATATACTGATATGTTATTATAAGTTTGAAAAAACCCTATTTCACCATCTATCCATCCTACGGAAAAAGAAATCACCGCGCGTGCGTATGTAAGGAATACCGTCTCCACGCCGTGGGGTAATCTATTTTCCACCACCACCTTACTTGGATGGGTATAATGGTGTAAATAATGAATATATATTACTATTATAAAGTGATATTGATTCTGAAATAGTATACATAAACTCTAATACAATTCCACGATCATAGGAACAATATCATCACTCGTGCGTACGTACAGAATACCGTCTCCACGATGTGATGCGACTCGTTCGACATGATATTAATTTCATAATGATTATATAAATGAATTCAATGAATGAATATGATATATATTACACTAATACAATTCTGGAAATGAGGTATATCTAACCTAAATAGAAGAATAAGAATTTATTCGACAAAACACGCATAAGAACAAAATGTTATAAACACCCGAATAACAAGTAGCAATGAAATATTACTACTAAGAAGCTAAGAATATGACCATATATGATATCATAAAAATAAGTATGATTCTGGAATAAGTCAATAAAATTATTTAAATCATTATACAGGAGGTTCGGACATGTACAAAGCATATCTGACCTAGGGTAAGGGAAAATATCACAATCTCATTTTATCCGAGATTGTTTATACTTTGGTAATGACTGGGGTGTATTTTATCATCCACATCTATTTTTCCTCAATATTTAATATTATTCCCATTCACCTAAAATTTTTTAAATCCTATTTTACCCTCCGGTGAGTTTTTAGTAAAAGATATGAAAGGAATCTTTTGTCGTTTTTCGTACGAGGTACTTTTTTGACTTTTCCGACAAAAGTACGAGAAGAATTTTTTTTACTTATATGGCATGAATGGATTTTTAAAACATTATTTCAAAGAAGCTTAATTTACATGTTTTCAAGTTTATTTTTAATCAACTTCTTTTATTTTATAATTTTATGACATGTTAAGGAAGGAAAAGTGTTTTTGAAGTAGAAATGATATTTTTTTCAAGAATGGAGTTCAAGTGTTTTATCAAAATTATTTTCCATCTAAGATAATAAAGGGTTCTGTTTCTATCCCTATTATTACATTGATTTTATTATGTTGTGATGGAATTATGTTTATGAATTCCTTTATATTATATGAATTGTTTTATGATGTCACGATGTTTAAGATTCGCATTTTTATTACATGGGTTATGCTATGATGTATGGTTATGATTTTGTGGCACACATAAGAATGGTATCATTATGAGATGGGTGGGACATATATCTCCCTCAAATGCATTGGGTTAAGATTTTATATCTCATGAGATAGACATGGCTGGAACGGTAGGTTATAATAGTTCAGTGAAACAGGACTGAAATGTGGGTGAGTCGGTTCAGAAATGGACTTTGTCCACTAAGATAGTCTTGGCAATGAGTCTTGACTAATAAGAAATGATTCTCTATGATTAGCTGTGTATGTCACAAAGTTTCATCTTTTATGTTATGACTATTGAGATTTCATTTCACTACTATGATTTATCCCATGTTATGAAATTATTCTCTCTTTTGCAGGTTAAGATTTCCAAAATGTTATGTTCTTATGAAAATGATGTGATTGATATTTCTTTTGTTTACCCTTACTGAGAATTTGAGCTCACCCTTTTATGTTTTCTTTTCCCCAGGATATAAAGAAAGGTTTTAGGTAAAAAAAGGGAAGATCTTTATGGGAGATGTTGAAGATCTTTCACCACGATTAGAAGATTATATTCCGAGTTTCCAAAGACACTAAACTATTACGATCCTTGTGTGTGTGTTTTTGTTATGTACTAAGTATTCCGCAAAAGTAATGTAATGTCTATGTACGTTAAGCTTTGGGTCTCTACATGGTCACACCTCGATTGCAACGTTTATTTATGTCTCAGAACACAACAACATTTATGTTATGGTACAAAACAAATATTTCCACCAATAAAAGAATAAATCATCCCTCTAATGGTGATTCATGGAAACATTTTGACCAAGTGCATCCATATTTGTTTAGATTCCCGAAACATGTGATTGGGTCTTTCTACTGACGGTTTCTGTCCATTTGCTTCTTAGGGTAGTCAATATTCATGTTAGTCTATCTTTATAACTTCATACAATTTACCTCCATTGATGTTGATGAAGGAACCATATATCATTTGGATCATATTAATTCCAGGTCATCCAAAATAGAATATTTACGTTTATTTGAAAACATTGATTGATGAGTTAAATTTAATATAGAGTAATGGTGTCAGTACATATGATGATGAAGCAAAACAAAATGTTCTACTAAAAGTTGAATTGATGTGGACAATTAGTCACTTCCTAGCATATGGAATGTTATCTAACTGGAGTACACATGGTCAAAAATCATGACTGTATTGTATAATAGGGAACAAATCATTTATGTTCGTCAATGGAAAAAAATTTGTTTTTTGACGGTAATCATAGATTCATTCCAACTGATCATCCTTTACGAAAAAAGAAATATCATTTCAAAAAATGAGCAATTGAAAAAGATAGGGCTACACCAATGATCTTTGGTGCAGAGTTAAAATCAATTTTCTCTTCATTACCTACCATCACAATTGGACTAATAATAATCCAATAGAAAAATGATGTGTTTGGAAAATAGCACAATAGGATAAAATGGAGCATTTTTCGGGATTTTCTATATTGGTCTAATTTATTGGTCCATAACATGTTAGATCTATTGCATACTGAGAAAAATTGTTTTGAAAATTTATTTTTTACAGTTTTGGATACAGCAGGTAAGACCAAAGATAATATATAGGCATGATTAGATCTCACCCAAATTTTCAAGAGACTTGAACTTGAATTATTTGAAAAGTTTAGATCACAAAAGTTAAGGAAACCAAAAGTTGTTTATACTCCATCCAATGAGAGTCAATTATTGTTTTTTCAGTGTATTGTAGACATGAGACTTCCTAATGGTTATGATTCAGATTTAGGCAAATGTGTCAGAAATGGTTATATTACCTGATAAAAAAGTCCTGACTTTCATGTTTTAATGGAAAGACTTCTGCCGATTGGATTAAAAGGTTTGTTGAATTGTATGATTTGGTATGCACTAATAGATATGTCATATTTTTTAATGAAATTTGTGTGTTGAAATAAAATATGTTGCAGTATGAAAATTGCAAGAAGATGTAATTTTAATTTTATGTAATCTGGAAAAAATGCTCCTGGTAGATTTGTTTGACTCAATGGAACATTTAATATTACATTTTACACATGATTCAAAATGTGGAGGTCTGGTATAGTTCCAATAGAGGTACCCATTCGAGATATGCATGCATAAATTAAAGAAAAAGTATGTAACAAATCATCAGTTGAAGGCACAATTACATAATATTATTTGCAAGAGGAAATTTCTTTTTTCTTCTTTCATTACTTTCAATCTGAATATGTCTCAAAACACCACCACACGGGCCATAATGAGGGAAATGTTGATGATGAAATGAGAAATAAATTATTAGTTTTCAATCACCCTAAACTTTTATTATGTAGAGTTCATGGATGATAGCTTTTAGATGATGTACATCACAGAGATCATACATATATTCTGCTCAAATGTGATGAAATTACACCATTTGTATAGTGAGTGTTCCTATCACTTATTCTATAATTTTTTTGTACCAGTACATTGATATTATTTTATTTTTTAGGTTATATGATAATCATATCAAGAAACAGTTTCCACAAATTACAGTAGTTTCTTTTGAAGAGCGTTGTTAAAAAAATTCCTAAAAGTTTAAAAAACGGGTAACATATTTTTTTTTTGATTTCACATAATAAATCAATTTTATAATTATTATAGTGATACTTTTTTTTTAAAATTTTCTAGTATCTCAACATATTGATAAGATTGATAATCTATTTTGAGTATTGAGTAGCCCACCATAAAAAATGGCTAAATTTTATAATTCATACATGGTGAATAGTTTTCAATTTCATACACGTGCATATGGGGGATAAAAAAAAATGAATAACAGTGTTTTCATGAGTGGATATCATCTTAGAGAAACTAAAGTTGACATTTACAACATGCTGGAAGAAATTATTGAACTATGTTATCTCAGAAAACATTGCATAATGATGTTTAAATGTTAGTGATACGATACTGAGAGAGACTTCTGTGTTAATTCGATCCATGGAATCATTGATAATAATATAAGTATTATTTTAGTAAATAAACCATTATTATTGGATCATCATGAATATAAAATTTTTTATACAAATTTCTATTCTACTTTAAGAGAGTTGGGTGATTGGTGGAGCATAATAAAAATTAAATCGCCAGAGAATCTATTTACTAAAAGTGAATGTGGCTCTGCTGAAGTGAAAAGAATTGAAATTTTCTAAGAGAATGCTCCAAATCTATCTTTTTCATAGAGAGACATGAACATCTTTGACAACACCCCACAATTAAGGTTCGATGGTGATGATGATGTTAATAATTTTATAACTGAATTTAAAATGACAAGATACGATGAAACTAAAACTAATATGGAAGTTAAGGATGATTAAGAGAAAGATAAAAGCATTAACATCGACATCAATGAATATGAGTTTGAAGATGGACATTGATATAGTTAAATTCCAGTTATAATCATATATAATATAGATCTATATATAATAGTTGTTTTTAACTATTTTCTAATAACAATCATTTCATGTTTCAGATGGAGGAGGATATGTATCATCTATTGCAGGATACTAATCTACCTTTAAATGAAAAAGATGTCAAATCACCTAACCCTCAGACTACTGGTTGTTCAGGGGTCACTCACAGGGGGAGTGGTCTTGCCCGATTGATGATTCCCAACCCTATCCTCGAGCGAAATCCACATCTTGGGTTCGATCCACACATGTAGAGATATGTTTTACTATTTTTTTAGTTAGTTTTCATTAATTTATTTATATTTTTATTATTTGATTAATTTTTATTTTCTTTCACAGCTTTATGAATATAGCTGTTGGATAGGGGAGTGCTATATTGCACAATTATTTTTCTAAATCATGCATTTCATGGGATTAGATTCCCAATGACGTTCAACACCACATATTTGAGCATTGAGTGATAAATAAAAAATTAATATTTATTTTGAAATTAATTTAACTAATTTCTTGATATTGTAAATTATTTTTATGGTTTAAGGTACCCATTGACAATAAAATGTGTGAGGATATCTACAAGGTATGGAAGGGAGTCATGAATCTATGTTGCACTCAGTTTTTTTAACAATTTTAAAAGGAATGAAATGGAGAAAGCATGAGGGATAGAGTTTGATGAGATATGTCACATCCACCGACCTTATTATATTTCATCTTAGCTATGGGATGGATTATGCACACATTAGTTGAGTATGAGGTTTCAAAGTAGATCATCATTAGGTCAGAAAAATCGGGGTAGACAAGAGGTGACACATCGAGTCAGTAGTGGTACATTCAATACGCATAGAGAGAAAATGATAAATATATTTTTTTAAATATTTTATATAACATTAAATTTAAAATTTTTATTTTATATTCATATAGGTTGGTTCACCAGACAATATTATGGAGTTCAACATTTATAGGAGGATATAAAATGATCCCACCAGTGGAGAGATTAGAGGTGATCACCAACTTCAGATTGTGGTCAGTATAACTTAATTTTGAGACTTAAATTTAACTGAAAATAATATTTTAACTATTTTAATTTTAAATTTTAATTGAAGTAGTCATTTGAGGTCACAATATCTCAGACACATAATGAGAGTTTGTCTGAGACCGATGGTTAGGACAGTGCCCACCCATTTGATGAGGCAACTTAGATACAAGAGACCCATTATGACTTAGAGAAAGGCTAAGTTGTTGGTATCATCTCTCAATTGACCCCTAGGATTTTTATGGCGCCACTGTGATGTCAGCATCCAGCTCAAGAGGATCTCGCAGAGAGTCGTTGTCAGCTGATGCACAATATTAAGAGTATATGCGAGCTTAGAGTGAGCTTATAGAGACTATGCATAGGGAGTAGGAGGAGATCCGTCAGTGGAAGTAGCAGGAACAATAGTAGAAGATGCAGGATAAGATGTGTCAATGGCGACATCAGTAGGAACTAGATCTGATGGAGTATATGCGATGTCTGACTCATAGTTTAGGGTTGAATTTCCCTCCACCATCTCCCCTAGCTCCTCCAGAAGACCCTCCCCCTCAGTGACATATTATTATTTTATAATGAAACTTTTGAATGTACTTTTTTTAATATTAACTATTTAATGTTTTAAATAGAGAAGTTTTTATATTATTGAAAATATTATAGTTATTATTATTTATTTTGTTTTATATTAAATTTATTATTTTATTAATTAATATATTTTTATATTTTAGTGAATACTGGGGTTTTTTATATTACTAATATAAATATTATTATTTCATTAATAAAAATAATATTACAATAATATTATTTAATTATTTTATATTTAAACATATTTTACTAATATTAATATTATAATTTCATTTACATTAATATTATAATAATAATATTATTTATATTATTTTATAAATAATTTTATTCTAATAATATTAATATTATTATTTCATATAAATTTTTATTAAATTATTAATATTAATATTAATATTAATATTATTTTTCTTATTATTTGTGATGGGGCTATCATAAATACTAATTGCAAAGGTCTGTTGCAAAAAATTATTTTTAACTGGAAAACAATTTGTGTTGGGTGGTCGACCCATCACAATAGTGTTTTTAAAAGACTCACCAGAACTATTTCCAATGATACCACTACCCATCGTAAATAATTACTTTTTATGACAGACTATTGCAAGAGGTAATATTTTCGATTCCCATTTCTATAACGGGCCATTTGTGACAGGACCCCGTCACAAATGTACCGTTTCAAATAACCCTTTTACAAGTAGTGATTGATTCTCATGTTATTGATATGATGGGCTTATATGTGGGGATAATTACTTCTATTTTGAAGTTTTATAATATGTTTGATAAAGAAGCTTTGGATTAGTGGTAGATGATGTTGATCATAAATGATATACACCTGGATTGTACCCACCAAGGTGATGTTGAGGTTTTGTACTCGACATCAATTTTTCCTAATTTTTTGGGCAAGTTAGAATGTCTCTGATGTCTGATACTGAATGTGTTTCTATAAGGTCAAAACTCAATAGTGGAGACCCTATGTAGTGATGTAAGATAGATGAGAGTTCTATTTTGTGGTTTAGTGATAAGAACAGTGTACCATTGATTTTTTAAGGAAAATTATTAATTCTTAAAACCATTTGTTATGGGTTGTTCACCCTGGGAATTAGAAAATGTATAAATAATTGAAGTCATTATTTCGTTGGGATGGTATGAAAAGGGAAGGGGTAGAATTTTTTTTAGATTCTTCACCTATTAGTAAGTCAATATGGAACACCAATGACAAGCATACATGTTTTAATCTTTACCAATTATCATATGAAAATGGGAGGAGATAACCATGGATTTTGTGACATGTTTACTAAGGGATGTTGGGAAATAGGATTCTATATTTGTGATAGTGGATTGACTCAAAAAGTCATCTCATTTTATCCCTTTTCATGAAGCTAATTAGGTAGAGGAATTTTACAAAATCTATATCTAGTAATTTTTAAAGATGCAGGGAGTTCCAGTCTTGGTTGTATCCAAAAGAGACCCGATGTTTATAAATCATTTTTTGAAGTACTTATGAAAATCCTTTGGGACTCAGTTGACTATGAGCAGAACGTATTATCCTCAAACCAATGGGAAATCCAACAGTACAACCCAAACATTAGAGGATAAGATTAGGGCTTGTGTAATGGATTTTGGTGTCTTATGGTAGGATAGAATACCATTAGTGATGTTTTTCACAACAATATTTATCATGAATAAATAAATATATCACCTTTTGAAACATTGTATAGATTTACTTTTCTTTCTGCACTTTTTTGGGTGTAAACATTTGAGACCTTACTGGTTGGACGTAGCCTTAGGAATTAATTGATATAAATGATTCATTTAATTATGAAGATAATGGAGACTGTTTAGACACATCAGAAATTGTATGTGGATTATCATTGAAAACCATTTTCCCTTGAAGTACGAGATCATGTGTTTTTTGAGATCATTTTCGTAAGATGGGAATGTATTTCCTTGATATATAAGCCCTTTTTAGATTCTTGAATGAGTTGTTCAGGTGGAATTTTAGTTCTATTTTTCTTCATGGTTTAGTTCAGTGCCTAATACGTTTCATTTTTCTAATAAATGAAGTATAAATTTGATCTGACCATGTGATTCAATGGGATTATATTGACCTAGAGTTAGATGTTGCATTGATTCTTATGCTGGTATAGATTGTGGATAAATAATAGAAGGTCATGTGGGGGGTTAACATCATTCTAGTGTTGGTTTTGTGGTATCGTGGTGTGATTTAGGAAAACACATAGGAGAAGGAAAAAAGAAATATTGGGGCAACAACCCACACAAATCAAGGATAAATCTTGATTTCTACATTACAAGGTTTTAAAGAACAATTTTGGGGAGAATTAAAACCCTCAATTTAAGGTACTTAACTCTCTATTTATGTATTTTAAGTATATATAATGATCATGTTATGTTTTAGGTGGTTTTAAGGGTTTTGACACTTGTTGGAGGCCTTTTAAGAGGTTTATAGTTAGTAGAAACCATGGAACACCTCCAAGATACTATGATAGGGAAGAAAATGGGCAATGTGTAGGCTCACAATTGGTGAACCATATGGGAAATCTAAATAGATGGCCAGGGGAAACCAAAAAATTCTTGATAGGGAGAAAATTATGATTTTAAAATGTTTTTTCTAACTATTCCAACCAACCATGTGAGGGGTTGACTTGAGAAAGTATCTCATGCATAGTCAGCACATGGTTTAACTATCCATGTACCATAACCATGTACCATGTCTTTTTTAATATGAAAATTAGGGATCTGATTTTAGTAAATTTATAAGATTCCTTTTAAGTTCCTAATAATTCATAATCCCATATTTTTTTCATCTAATGCATCAGAGGTGACTCCCTTCGATCCTTGAAAAAGTTTTAAGTGATTCAAAGATTGTTAGAGATCCAGATTCACTGATAAGTCCTTCTTATTGGTTATTCTTTTTAAATTTATTCTTCTTATCTTTTATGTAAAATTATATATAATTAATTGCTAATAGATCCATGTTCATTGATTGAATTATTGAGGAGATATTTTTGAATTTATTTAAGGGAAGTAGATCTAACCCTATATCTTGAGTTTGGTTATTCTATTCTTAATTTTTTTAGTGTTTGTGAGGTAGGTGGATTATCTCTTGACTCCACCTGAATAGAACTTGTAGGATTAGACTAAAATAATTTTTTTTCTCTAAATGACTATGAGATTTTGGTGTGAATCTTATAGGAGACCCTTTAATGATGGGTTTTAGAAATTGTGGAAGTTGGATGGCTTTGTGAGAAATCATCCTTGATGATAATTATAAAATCCATTTTTAAAGTTATTGTTTAGATTTTATACATGTAAAATGGTTCTTGAAATGTTTTAAATATAGAAAGGTTTTATGTAAATTGGGTTGGCATGGGTTCTGGCATACAAGGTTGGTGTGGGTTCATTTTAATTAAACATGACCCTATGGGAGGGGTCTGTTCCATTGGGGCATATCGTATTGGTTTCCTTATGATGAATTAGAAGATCGATGAGTGAATGCTTATGTGAATAGAACTATCATCTTGGAATGCATGTTTGTATGTGTGGAATCATGGAATGAGATCCCAAATGAGATGATAAATGGTTTAATGTCATATTTTATTTCTATCCATGAAATATTTTGATAGATTTGATATAAAATAAGTTAAATTTTGGAAATTTTTTTCTATAAATTTAGATAACCAATTATTATACAAGTGGTATGAGTTGGGAAGTCCTTGATAAAATCCTAATGAGTTTAGAATCACCCCCTTATTGGGAACTGTATTCCATTTTTTGATGTAATATATCTAGACTTGGATAAAGGAAAGATATTTCAGTTCTTTATTTATTCTTCTTGGTATCATGGGAATGAATTTTCATGTTATATTAAGTAACAGGATGAGATTTTTTAGTTTCACGTATTTGGAATCTTTGAGTTTTTTTATCTTTTTATTACATTATTTATCTCACTTGGGATCTTCTTATACTATTATATTGTTGTTTTATTGGTTATGTTTTGATATTTAATTTTGTACTCATGCATCATATATAGGATTTTTGATTTTATTATTTTCGTTTTGATATTTATCTTTTATAAGAGAAAAGTATCTTCTAATTTTTTTGGAGGCCCATTGAATTTATTTCTATCCTTTTGTGTGTTGGGGATGTCACACATGTCCTAGTAACATCCCACCACCACATCCCAAGACAATGGTAGAGGGGAAGGATGCTACAAATATTGTTGTTCACACTACTCTTTTTGGTTTTATCCAATGGCCATAACTAAAAGGAAGTGGGTTGTTTTTGAATGTGAAATGAAATGTGTTTATGAGAAACCCAAGGGGATGATTATTGGAGTGAAGGATAATTTGATTATTTATAAGAATTTATCATCATATATGACTAAAATATTTCACCTTAACTAACTCTTGGACTCACCAATGTAGAAAAAGATATAGTTTTTTGAGAATTTGGCTGGTGGAGACCATGGAGGAAAGAAGATTTAGTTTTCTATATGTTGAGAATGTGGGAAGAACCACTAAAGGTATTTTTTCAAAATAACCAGAAGTTGTCTTATATGAGGAGAAGAAGGTAATTGTGTAAGAAATTTTTAAGGGAAAATAAAAATTTCATTTAACACAATGGATGTGAATATTGGCCTCCCTAAAGAATCAACAATGGTTTAATGTTTCAAATATGGATGGTATGGGATTTATGAAAATAAAAGACCTCGGGGAAAGATCATGAAGGGAATCTCAAAGGTGGTATGAATAATGAATATACTACCAATTATTAGTATACAATGAATGGAACTAGAAAGGTATGATATGTTCTAATTTTATTATTCCTATTAAATGTAAGATGAAAGACTAAAATGAGGTTGATTCATATTTCATATTTTTTAAAAGAGGTACTAACAAATAATATGATGAGGCATAGTTAATAGTTAAATAATTAAGTGGAATAATTGATGTGTTTGTGTTTGGGAATAGAATAATTATGTTATATTAATTTTGAAAAAAATAAGGATTGTTCTATAGAAAATTTTCATTAAGGATTTTCAAGAATATGTTTAATGGTACTGATGACCTAGAAAACTGATCTAATGAAAATGTGATATTTTAGGGAAAACAAATTATTACGTGAATATAACCCTTAATATTTTACTGATTCTGAGAAAACTGTGTTTAGTTTGGATAAAGAGATTATTGATATGGATAAATTAAATTTGATAGTAATGGTGTCCCAAGAACTGATTAATGATTTTTTGACAAAGCTTTTTATCTTATCATTGATAGAGTTTAAAACTTTTCAGATTTATGGAATATGTTAAATAACATGTTGCTTTATTTAAGGAATAATGAAAGGGATAATTTTTCAAGGCATTTATACTTTCATTAAGAATACATGATCAATGTGTATATATTTAGTATGTGAAATTAAGAGATAATTCATGTTTTTTGGGGGATTAATTATATATTTATTTTTGAAATATTTTCACCATAATTATAATTTTTTGTATTTTAATTTTGGTTATCCATGGAGGACCCTTAAGGTAAACTATTCAAGGAATTTATTTTTTTGATCTTTGGTTTTTATTGGTAAATCTTTGATAAATATTCTATTTTTTATGATAACTACTGAAATAAGGAATGAGTTGTCATTATTTTATGGATCATATGACACACTAGTTTTTCAGTAATGGGAAAAAATTCATATTCATCAAATAAAGTAGGACATGAATAGGAAATTGATCAAAGTACAACCAAATGATGGGATTGTGCTTTTGAAAGTGAATGAAATTAATTAAGGATTTCATCTCCTGAAAATTATTCAAATTTAAGAAAATGATATTGAAATAACAATTCGTACTTTTATCTTTACATTTTTCTTGAATGAATAGTCTTTTCAACTTTTACAGATTTTGGGGTTTATGGTCATTAACATTCAATTAACCATGTACTTGATCACTCTTTATCAGTATTTTGGTGTTATTTTTCTCTTCTATATCTATGTTCTCACAAACCACCAATGTTTTCCTATATAGAAACCATGTCATGTTTTATTCTAGGTAACCTTATCCCATCCCATTATCTTTTTTCATGATGAATTTTTATTAAAACTTTATTATGAGGTTGGTTTCCCATAATGTGATTTTCAAATTTTAAACCTTTATTTACCGAGGAAAAGTTGAAATTTTGAGGAAATAATTTATTTAAGGGTGTATAGTGTAACACCTTGTGATTTTATTAATTTTTTTTGATTAATTTAATTTTTTTCAACAGATTTTGTGACACGAAAAACTGAGTTTTAAAAAAATGTGATGTATTATTACTATATTATTATTTTATATGATAGTTATCATCTAACTATTAGAATGGAGGATATGAATAGGATTTAATAAATTAAGTGAATATATATTTTTCAGATGTATATAAAATACATTATTTGGTGAATAATTAATTATAAAATAAAATAATAACCATATAAAAAATGAAATCGTTTTTGGAAAAAATATTTATATATGCTAAAACGGGTTTTATTTCAATAAATTAAATAAAT
This sequence comes from Viscum album, assembly GCA_963277665.1. Classification (NCBI taxonomy): domain Eukaryota; kingdom Viridiplantae; phylum Streptophyta; class Magnoliopsida; order Santalales; family Viscaceae; genus Viscum; species Viscum album. Next base: position 669,886,296 of record OY728147.1, read on the forward strand.
AACTTTTGGTTTATGATTTTAATGAAATTTATATATAATAAATTCAATAAAATATTTAAAATTAACCTTATTTATTTATGAATAATTAGATGAGAATAAATCAAATTTTACACATAAAACAATATTTTTCTAAAAAATAGTTTTGTTGAATTTTGAGGACTTATTTTAGAATTCATTTGAAAAATTTTAGAAAAATTATTTTTAAGAATAAAATTAATTTGTGAAATTATTATGTCAAAACTATCTTACATTTATTTATTGATAATATTATGAAAAAGTAATTTTTTAATGAATGGTGAAAAAACTAGGTTTTATTAAAAAACCCTCCTTTTTATAGCAAGCATTTACCAAATAAAATTTATTTTAATATTGGTTTCAAAATAAAATTAGTTAAATTATATAACTATTTATCCAATTTATTCCATTTCAATTAATTTAATTTTAATTTTTGATATAATGTTTTTTAAACTTTTGAAACTTTTGCCTTTGGAAAACTACTTTTTTCCTCGAATCTATAGGATTGATTATAAATTAAAATTTCCAAATTCTATGATTTTAATTTGAAAAAATGTATTCCATAATTATTATTAATAATAATTTATATTATATCATACCCTCAACTTATATTTTTTACCATATTGAATAGTAAAAATAGTAAAAAATAATTATCGCGGTTTAGATTAAAGCTGGTTTACTAGGGTTTAAACATAAATAATAAGGGTAAAATGACATAGAAACTTTTCAAACAACCATTATGTTGAAATATTTATACCTTATGACATAAAAGTTCATATAATGTACCATTTTGGATCCATTTTGTCATATGATAAATATGGGCACACTTTATTAGTTTAAAATATTACATGTGTATCCTCTTCCCTACTTATAAAAGGCCACCCCTATCCCCTGCCACCCACACTTCCACAACCCTTTAGATCAAAACATAACTTACAAAGTGTATTAATCACTTAACTACTCTCATTATAAAGTCATTTTTAGATCTGAAATCCAATCAAGGAAGGTTTTAATTTAAATCTAAAGAGGTTGTCAGAAGAAGAGGTAGAGTTTTTCATCATAAATAATTATTTTAATACTTCTTCTAAATCATTAAAATATTTTAAAAATATGATAAAATAATAAAACCTCTACATTATTTATACTTATTTTTTATTATTCTAATCACATAGAAAAAATAAATCTCCTCTTCATTAAAATGGGATACGAAATCATCATTCGAGTGTATGGTGGACCGCATCCTCGCGAACCGATGTTATTTATTTTCTATCACCACCTCTAATAGCTGGATATAATGATATATTTATTGTTTATATATGATATTCAGGATATTATTATACCTATTTAATTATAATACTGCATATAAATTCTTACATCCTAACCCGTTGGAAAACAATAACGTCGCTCGTGTGTATGGTGGACTACCACCTCACGAACTGATGTGATGTGTTTGTTCATTTTAGTTTTACTTTGATGGTAATATGGATAGATAAAATAAACATATATTATATTTTTAATATAATTATACAGTTTTAATTATTATATAACATATATCTTATTTATTTTTCATTTCATGGGATATACGATAACGCCGTTCGTGTGTATGGCAAACTAACACCTCACGGAGTGATGGGATTAATGCGACCCATGGAAGGAAATAATGATTAATTTAATTAATATATGTGATATATATGAAATAATAATGTCTATGGAATGGTTTATTATTGTTTACTTTCATTTCATTTCACTATTCTAGAAAATTTAATAAGTGTTCACACGTACGTACGACCTATCGTCTCCATGAATAGTGTATTCATTTTCTATCTCTAACATTTATGGATTACTATAAATAAATATATATTAAATATATATTATATTTATATCATGGTTAAAATTCTCTATATTGTCGATGAATGATGAAATTAGGAGTATAAAAAATAATGAATCAAAATGTACACATAAAACAAAACTGTTATTACCCAAAATGTGATTTTAACACGGAATTATTAATAAATAGGAAATAGAAGGTTATAATTAAATAATACGTGGTATGGTATTTATAAATATATCTATTAATACATTAATAAAAAATTATATTTATTATAAATGAGGTTTAAACATGTGTGAAGGAAGACGAGATTTAAGGTCGGTGATTTTTTGTCCCAAATTGCCTTATTTGGGACATAAGTAATCTTATGAACCTATATTATTATATGAGATATATGTACTATATATTTACATGTTATATAGTTGAAATAATAATTTTCATGATATTTAATGTTTTATTTTTTGTTTTTATTTAATGGGGTCTACGATTCAAAAGATTTAAAAGTGACAAAGGTTTGATGTCAGAATCTCGTAATTTATTAGCATTGTATATGATTATGATTTCAATGATGAAATATAATGATTTATTCATCAATAAAATCATGAATCTTTCTATCCTATTTATTTTTCAACAAAATACATATTTTATTTTTATTTACTACTCTTTATGTACCAAAGAAACTAAAATATTGTTTTTAAGGAAAAATGACATTATTTCTCTTTTGGTTGAAAAACATTTTTTACTCCATATCCATGTATTCTAAAAATGTTTTCCAAAAAGTTTTAATGTTCCTATAACAATTTTAAATAACTTTTTAGGATTGTTTTAATTTTTAATTTTTTTTAAAAGGAATCTTCATGTATTTTTCAAAACAATGCATGCTTGTATTTTAATACAAATGTAAAAGGAATATTTGTTTTAAAGTGTACGACATGAATGATATTTTCCTCCAACATGACCACTCATTTTTTAAAGGCCCATCTACACATTTCAGTGGAAATTTTCAACAAAAATTATTTCCTAAATATTTAATGATTTTTTATTTTTTAAAAGGTGATTTTCAAAGAATGATTATCTTCTTCAAGAAATATTATCATTGATTTTTAAAGATTCATTTATATGTTTCTAGGGTTTTTTCAATGAAAATGATTTTGAAATTTTTTTATGTTTTAAAAATTATTTTTCAAATTATAAAGGTTTTTTTCCTCAACAAATTTTTTAAATGATTTATTAATATTTTTTATATGTTTAGAAGGTTATTTTTGAATAAAAATAATTTTTGTTTCTATTTATAAAAAATTATTCAAAGAAAACATGAAATTTTTTTCAATAAATGTTCCAAAGTGATATTCGAAAATCCTTTCACATCTATGATGGAATCCTTTGATGTTATATATGATTTACTAAAGATATTATTCAATTGCACCAAACTTATTCATTCTTTGGATAGTTTATTATTATAATGAAGATATGTTTTATGAAACCCATTAATTTTCATTGGAATGGATATGATATATATGTAATGAAGACCATTTATTTTCATGGATTCTACTATGATGAATATTTTATGATCCTATGACACACTAATGTATGGTTTTTATTATGTTATAGTGGGAATGGTATAACCAGTGACGGTGGTTACGTTATAACTGGAAGGGTGGGAGCTATATCTCCCTTCAATTCATTGGGTAATGATTAAAGTTATATAAAATCAATGTTTACATGGTAGGTTATCTCAAACCCAAAATAGGGTACATGGGTGGTCAGTACAATCCCAAAATAGAGTGCATGGGTGTTTATCCAATTCCCAAAAGAGGTAAAAGGGTGATTATACTAGGACTAACATGTTATGAAGGTCTTGGTGGATAGTCTTAACATATGATTTTATCTACTAACATGTTCCCTAGAAATCTATGTCTTATGAAAATTTTATACACCCCTGGATCATGTTTTTTGATTACATTGTGATTCATATCTTATGAAATGCCTAGATTTATGCCATTAATCATGATTATGATCTGTGATATGCATGGTATGATTTTAAAATGTTGATGTCATATAATTATAGACATATTCTCATGTTATTCTTATATTATAACTGATATATTCCATTTTTCCTTTACTGAGCATCTAATCTCACCCATTATTATGTTTCTTAACCTTTGGATAGGATGATCAATTTTATGTGTGATATTTCTAAGAATGTTGATAGTTATGTGTATCTAAGTAGAAGATGATTTAAAGCTATTATGAACTAATTGTTTATGTTTCCATGATTATAAAGGCACTATGACTATGATCCTTAGGAATGAGTTTGTGTAATTTATTGAATATTCATAAAAATAGATGTAATATCTATATATGAAAATCCTAGGTCTCTAAAATAAGGGTTTCTATATTATTTCCGAAATACTTCCACTTGATAAAGGAACACAATGATGGACCATTGATAAAGCTGGTGGTGGAGGATGAAATCATGAGGGGTGGAACAAGAGTCGGTGGGGGGAGACAGTATAGGGAATCATGAGTGGGGGAAATTTTTTAGGGATGCATACTATAGTACTCTAAAGGCCACATCATGACATGGAAAAAGTGGAACTATAATTTGCTGCATTTGGTTACACACCAAGGTGAAGAACTTATGACCATGTGATAAGGAGTCACTAGCAATTAATCATTAGGGGGGAGGGGGTCCTTTAAACCCTGTAATGACCTTTATACACTAGTCCTTTAGTCCTCAATAGTAAGGTACTCTAGGCCATGTTACGGTTGTATATCAACCCATAAAAGGAGGGTTTATCATAAAATAAAATAATAATGGTATTGAAGTAGGTATATCAATGGTGATAAAGCTTATAATATATCACCAATATCCTTTTCCCCCTGAGATTTTGACTGAAAATTGGATATTTTTATTAAAACATGGGAATCACAAAAAAAAAATAGGCTCAAGGGGGACATAATTGATGTATTAAAAGGGAATACCCAAGGAAAATTTCTTTAAAATCCATTGGAAGAGTGCCATGTTTTATAAAAAGGATCAACTTATCCACCTGGATTGTTTTGGATGTGTGGATATCAACTTCCATATTGCCCTTTATCAAGGTGCATGAAATAACATCATTTTGATAAAATAAATTCTATAGGATCTAACTAAATAAATTATTTTCCAAGGGATGTTGGTTGTATCCCAATGATCATTGATCACCAAGAGAGAGTTCGATTCAACATCTAAAAGGAAAATATTGTATAGCCTTCAGAGGATAATACAAGTAGTAATTCCAAGGGATTCAACCTTTGTGGATCTACCATTCCCAAATAAATTAGTGAAATCAAGAAAAATAATGCTCCAAACATCCTCAATAAGACCTCAACCTCATACAATCAATTTAGTATAGGTTCCATTAGTTTTAAGATTGAACCCAAATCTTGGAGTCATCCAGTGGACCAAATGGAATTTTCCTATTGACTAGTCACCCAAATCCACATTGACATTGCATTAAAGTTGTACCTATGTGGCAATAAAGATGGATTCCTTCTTGAAAACTGATCCAAGAGACGATGTGAGATACAGAACTAATGTTCGTTGGGAGTAATATAGTGGACATAATCCCTAATACCCAACAACATTATGAGAATCTCAAATCAATCAAAATCATACTGTAAGGGGAAAAAGTCTACCTAAAAATAAAGGGATCCCCTACGAATATCCATAAAAGCATTCCATGATGAGATCATCTATTGATAGAAATTGGTGGTTTGGTCACGAGAGTCCGCTGAGGGAGAACTAGACGTGAATAAACTAGTCATTTCTGATGAATAAGAGTGATTTTGATTAAATTATAGGATTCTTTCAAACAACACATTTGGAAACAATGTAAATAAATTTATTTTTATTTGTAAAATCTAGTGGAATTTATTGGATTTAAATACTTTAGTTGCAGAATTTTATTTTTTCTAGCATGGATTTACACCAGACCATAGAGTTTGTATTTCTAAATCATGACCCTATGAAATTTATTTTAGTGATTAAGGAAATTTAATTTATTCAACGTAGTAGTGAAAATGAGTGGGTACAAAACATATTCAGAGAAAATTATTTTATAGATGACTTTTTTCACATCATTAAGTACAACTTCAATGAAGGGTGGATGAACAGAATCCTACCTGAAAGTGTTATTAGAGATTTTGTATCCTAATAAGAAGAGAGGATATTGCATCCAGTAATCCTTCCAGAATGTAATTTCACCTCTACTGATGAACCACCTAGAGTTTTTAAAAAAATTATTTTAATTCTGTTATTATTTACTCCACAACTTATTGATATATTAGAACTGTTAGAAATTCATTATAATGTTGTTATACTTTATTTAAATAAAATTGGACCTAACAAACCTTCATGATATGGCTTCATAAAGGAGATTATTCTATATGAAACCTATATTCCCCTCCATGTATATAATGATAATTCCTCCTTCCTCAATTGGCTTAGAATTTTTGGCCCATATAGACCAGTTATACTAGCCCTTATAATGATATTTTCAAATAAAATGATATAAAATTAATTTATATACTACTAATAACATTATTAGGATCTAAAAAAACTGAAAGGGCATTCATGGGATTGGAAGAGAGAATTTTGTTAACCAATGTGATCATTCCCCTGAATGATAAAGATTTAATTTTACAATTAAGAATTATACCATAGATTATATTTTTGATACCATAAGAATGGTTTATATGGAATATCTCATTCGATAAGGAGGTTTATATATAATCCACATAAAAATTAATCATAGAGGTACCAAGCCAATCCTAAATAATATTGTAACACCTAATTGTTCATTTTTTAAAATAAAAACACTAATTTTGGGAAATATTGATGGATTTCCCACTTTTATGGAAATAATAATTCAAGATGATCATTAAATTTTTTATTGATTTAATACTTTCAATAACTAAGAATCACATGTCATCAGTAAAAAAAACAAATAATATATGATAAAAAATCAATACCAACCCCTATAGGGGTGAATTAAACAATCCAAGATCTCTATATTGAGATTCCACTAAGAGAATTATGATAAACACAAAGAGACCGAGCATGTGATGAACCCTATTGCTAACTCCATATATTGACTTAGAGTTATTTTTTATATTTTAAGTTTCCGACCTAAATTATAAAGTTAAAGGAAAATACTATAGGGTTTTTACTTATTTTTAGTGATTTTGAGGTTAGAGTGATGTCTAGGAGGTAAGAAGAATATGGTATTTAATAGTAGAGGAAGTTGTATACTTAGTATAGGCTCACTGAGTACCTTTTGAGGAGTACAAAAGATGGGGCGAACTGGGAGAACTACTGGGTACTAGGTACCGAGTAGTGTATAAAAATATTATTTTGTTATTTTAATTAATTTTATTAGTTGTTTTAAATATAAAAATGAAAATATCTCTCTCACCCTCACTCATTTAAAATAGGATGTAGGGGAATATGGCTATTTTCTTCCCATTCACTATATTCTTCCTCCACATAATTCTCCTCTATTTGTGGTCAATTCTTTGATTTATCTACCATAGTGGAGTCCTAAATGTGAGGATATCCATCTTTTCCCTCTTTTTATTTTCATCTCATTCCATCTATTTCTTCTTAGAATAAAATATATTTTTCATGGTTTTTTTCTTCTTCTTTGATTTTAGGAATTTGAGGTAATGTCGACTAGTGATATTGTGAAGGCATGTTCATATTAGTCTATGGAAGGTCCCCTCCTATATTTTATATAGTTTTATTTTCCTTTTTATGTATAATGTTACCCCAAATATTGGGTAATAAATTGTGTGTGATTCAGTACATGTAAGTTAGAGACTATATTGCTTTAATAAAGGCGAGTGTGGATCCTTCCAACTTGTTTTTTCATGTCATTTTTAGAACATCCGAATTTTAACATTTCAAATTTTTTTATAAAAAGATAAGAATGATACCTATTACTGTAAAGTAAAAATTTTCGAGTGGTTTTTTATATAAAATATTTGTTAATAGGTGATCATGACAAATATTTATATTTTAGAAAACCCAAAACAAATTTATATGACTTATTAGGGTTGATTCTGTCACTCTTTTAATGATTTGTAGTCAAATTTTAGAATTATAATGAATTCCTTCGGGAGGTCTCTTACTTATATGAGTGGAATTATATAATCATGTGTTGTGTGACTTTGAATGTTTTGAGTGTGGCATAATTAATGGTATGTTAGGATGTGAATGGTTTGGTGTGGGGTATTCTATGATGGAAATACCATGGGTGTTTGGATATGGTTAATATATAACCTTATCATCAATGATGATGTGATTCGGGATGGAGTGAGTCACAATCTCTTAAAAAAAGGATAGATTGAGAGTACTTTTGGTTAGTATCCTTTTAATAGAGTGTGATATCTTTTCTCATGTTGGATCATTGGGTTATGTTGAATATAATATAAATTATATTGAGACAAGTATGGAAATAAATTTTCTTTTTAACTTAGGTGTATAATAAGTTTTTTTCTATAGTGTTGAGATGAATGAGTTATAGTTGGTGTTAAGATTTTATATATTTATAACATGTTTTATATAATACCTTATTGTTTTTATTGAGAAAAGAATGTCATATTTCATCACATTACATATATAATTGATATAGGAATTTTTTTCTCTTATTGATCATGGACCCTTTTACACATGTATTACTTATCAATTTTCCATATTTCAAGATGTGTCTTTTCTATGATATTCATGTGTGTATATAGAGATAAATGTAAATGTATATTCCAAACATGGTTTTTGTTTTACATATTGTATGTATTATAGTTATCTTTTGTGGGTTGGGGGAGGCTTATGTATGTTTACAGATTACTTACATGTTCCCCCATGTGGACCAACAGGTCCTTAACCCTTTTACAACCGTTGAGCATAGTAACTACAAATAACCATAGATATAGGAACCCTAAATAACCAATATATTATATATATGGGTATAGAATGTGGGAATAGTGTACAACACCATTTATTTATGTATGGATATGTATTTGTTTACCACATGTTTATTTTGTATAGGTTGTAGTGTACTTAGAGCATTGTTAGTGAGATAAGTTATTCCATGGTGGATAATGTTTTCCACGGTGGATATGAACTGATTGTTTTTTTGAGTATCTTTGATATGATTTAGAGCTATGACTTGAATTAGTTGTTGTTAATCTTGATGAAGTCTTGAAGAAATTTTAATGGTTTTCATATTGATTTGGTAAGAAATATGGTAACCGATAAAAAGGGATATATTTATCACTTTTGTACCCTTAGTGTTTACATTTTGACTATGTTTTTATAATTACATCATTATATTATCACATATTATGTTTCTTCATTCCTTAACTTGAATATAAAATGGATTTTTTAGGGAAAATATTGGTGATGAACAATAATGTTTTCTACCCACACCTTGGAAATTTATCTCTGTGCATATGCATTTTCACATGTCTCATTTCAGGAACATGTTTGGAACAACTATTCAAATACTTCATGGAATAGATAGTAATTGATTTTTCTAAATAAATTTGGTTTAATAGTAGAGTATGGGAGGTTAGATTAGTTGGAGGATATGCTTTAGCATAAAGCTACCCAAGTCTTTCCTTCCTTTTATTTTATATTCATTTAAATATTATATTATTATTGTGGATGTTAATAGTGATTTAATTGTATTAATATAGAGGGATTATTTTATATTAATGCATAAATACAATGGGTACTCCTTTAAATATAGTTTTTCATTCAATATCTAAAAAACATATGATGTAGATAATGTTCATGTGAGGTTTTTAGAAAAATATGGTATTGACATTCCATTTTAATCAATGTGGATAAACCCTTCTCCAATGATATCCTCATGTCTATATCACTAGGCACCATCCCATGGAAATAAGGTTATTTTCCTATGTGTAACACCCCATTTTATTTCAAGCCTTATAAATAACAATTATATGTTTAGTGCCATTAAAGCCTTCTTTAACCAAACAAAATGTAAAAGGTAAAATAAATAACTCTTTTATTTATTTATTTAAGAACAAGACACCGAAGTGTCTTACAACATCCGAGTAACAAGAAAAGATCACTAACCATAAATGCCAAATAAAAACCCTAGTATGATCACCAGAAGGCTACCCATGATTAAAACAAGCCTAACTTCGTAGTGTGGATCATTAGGACCCATCATAAGCATCAGGATGGCCGGTGCCACGGCGGCCATGTTGAGTTCCAGTGCAATGTAGAGAACCATCCTTAGTTGATAAACCGACTTCAAAATATGAATACCCAGACTTTATATTTATAAAGGTTCCACATAGTCGTTGACAACTTTAACATTGTTGAGATGACCATTTGGATTTAAATCCGAAGGCCTTTAGGGTCCTACTAAATACAGTTATAATAATTAAGACTCTTTTCTTTTAAATAATTCATAATGAATCTGTTTGATTTTTGGTCTAAGTTCTAAAGAAACAACATAAATATATATCTACACATTCTTATATTTATATATTTTCATATTATCTTAATTATATGTAGTTACCATACTTTATAAAATTATATTTTTCTTCAAAAAAAAGGAAAATTATTAGTTTGAAATTTTGGGTTAAATAATAATTTTGTTTTAATAACATATAGATATTAACATATAAATGTAAATTAAGATAAGTGATAATAAATAAAGGATAAGTGATAATAAATTATATAAATTGATATAAATTAAATAAATGGAAGAAAATGATAATATAATCTTTGTTTTAGGTAGGGGTTAATAGTTTAATATATATGTGTATTAATAACCCTTGACTAATACTAAGACAATAATAATTGTTTAAATAATAATTTTATAACAATTTTATAATAAGTTTAATAAAATAATAAAATAACAAATTTTATTTTAATATGATAAAAATGAAGCCGCATATCTTTTTTTTCCGCCGTATCAAATCTAGATAGCTCGATCCAGCGCCCCCATCGCGGCTGTCCATTCCATTTTAATACCGATTTGCATCTAGGCCGCTCGATCGACTCCCGATTAATCCAGGCCATCCAATTTATTTATGGATATTCCTCCCCAACGCAATTTCTTCTTCCTCGCGCACACGAACTAGTAGGGTAGGCAACATTGTGTTTTCTTCACCCAAGACAGCGGTGGACCCGACGTCGCCCTTTCTTTCCACGGGTTGGCACCATCCATTTAATACACAGCCTCAGGTACCCTGACAGCGTCTTCGCTCAAGGAGGTTCTCTATATGTAATATCTGGTCTACACCGAAGAAGAGAAGGGTTTGCTTCGGGCATCACCATTGCATACAACGATCCCTTCATTTTTCCTTCCATAGTTTCTGGTGGCCTCAATTCCTTCTCCTCCTCTCCAAGCCTGTAAGGGAAAACATTGTTTATTTTCTTCTACGGTTTCAGTTTATGATTATATATGTATATATTCATATATTAACATTGTGTATATGGCACTTCATATCAGTATTTCTAAGTGTATCACTTAACCTTATAGAACGTTTTAAAATATGAACGTAAGGGTCTGTTTTATTGGGTGTTCATCATGCAATACCTTGTTTACACATTGTGCATTAACCTTTTTGTGTATATGTATATGTTAGGTTTTATAAAACTTTTAATCTTAACATGTTTAATGTTTTCCAGGGGTTAGCCGATGTCTCTATTGCAGGGATGGATTTTCAAATTTGTGTTTATTTGAACTCACATATACATCTACGTGTATATAAATAAATAAATATATACATATATATATTTAAAACAATTTTAATCTTAACTAGAGTATGGTTTCTTGGAATTTTTATTAATGATGAGTTATTAGGATGAAATATACGATACTAGACACATTTTTATCATCTAGGTTTTGATTACGAAATTTATATATATATATATATATATATATGTTTTCATGATTAATATTTCATATAATTTCCAAATCAAAACTAGTTTGAGTTTTAAGAATTCAAAATGATATTTATTGGTGTCCACAATACATATACAGGAGGACACCTTGTTTTGTGTTAAGTTGAATCCCATGTATATTTAAAAAACCCTATCTTCCACATTTTTTTCATTTTTTTAGTGATGAATATATGATAAGAAAATTAATGTCTTTAAGAACATGTAAACCATGTATTGAAACAAATTGGATTTATTTAATTGAACCACAGAAACATATATACTCAGACATGGCTTCGTGTTTATATATATATATATATATATATAATTGTGGAAAAATTGTAATTCGAAGTAATATTTTTTTTTAAAAAATGTTTTTTATCTAATGTATACGACAACTATAAGGATAACATCGATTTCTGACTTCGATATATTTTAGTACATGTATATATATATATATATCGACGTACTAAACAAATATTTCATGGTCTTACCTGTGTGAGAAAAGCATGTATGAGACCTATTTATTTACTATTTTGTTGGATTAACTGCATGAGATAAATCTTATCATGAGAATCATAAAACAAGTTACCATTTAATGTATGAAACCTAAAGTGTTCCAATGAGTTATGCTCAATTAACCTCTTACCAGCTAAAATAACTGTTACTAGTTAAGACTTTACATAATTTAATGGCAAACCACTAACACTTTAGAAGCATGTTTTGTAGATGATGCATGTGATCCCTTGGAAGTTTTTTCATATGAACCAGTTGGTGTGTGCATTACTGATATATAACACATTGTATTTTTCACGTACCACTTTTCATCAATCATGTATTTCCTAAGTAGTTTCCATATCTTATTTTTTGTGTTTTACCTTGAATGATGACCACAAAATGTTAATTAATTAATCTAATAACCTGTTATTTGGAGTGGTATGGGACACCTCAATATAAATTCACATTAAAGTCGGGTATTCAAAATAGTATGGGATGCCTTGGATACATAGTCCCTGAGACATATGAGGAATGTATAGGATTGCTGGGTGGGGGTCTGGTTAAAAGAAAGGCCTCCAGGTTAGGGACTGGTTAAAGTAAGCCCTCCAGGTTAGGGACTCGTTAAAGTAAGCCCTCCAGGTTAGGGACAGGTTAAAGTAAGACCTCCAGGTCAGGGACTGGGTAAGGTAAGCCCTCCAGGTTAGGGATTGGTTAAAGTAAGACCTCTAGGTTAGGGACTGGTAAAAGTAAGCCCTCCAGGTTGGAGACCTGTAAAAGTAAACTCCATGATGCATCAAAAGATCTAATGAGACAGTTTTTGTGGGTATCTAACCTTAGGTCATGGAACGTGGCCCATGACATATAGAAATGAGTCCAGAATTGTGTGTTTCATCACTCTGTTTCAATATAAGTGGCCAACCATGGATATTCTAGCTAGTAGGATATCCCTGGTTCAGAGCCTTATTGTATGCACGGAATGTATAAATGGAATGACATGATATGTCACAGTATATTTGGACTTGATCCAATTATCAACAGCTTTATGTTATTAAATATGAAATGGTATGGATATGGCCAACTTGATATGTGCACCAGTTATGTTCAATAATACAACATTTTAGCTTATGTCTTGTGCACTCATAACCACCTTGCTAGTAGTATTATTTACCCTGCATTTTGTTACTGGTCATGTTCTATACAATCATTTATTTCTCCAAAATTGGAACTACGTACTCTAATCATAATTAGACTCTATGTTATTAGTTTCCTTCAATGCAAGATATATAGTTTTTCCAATGTAAAAGTTTTATTTTCAAGTGTATTATTTATTTCCAGTAAAGAAATATTAATTTTAAGTTGTTTTTAAAACCCCTTACTAGGCATAATTTTCTCACCCTATCTTTTTGTTTTAAAATTTTTCAGGTGTGAGTTTTTACTAAAGATGTTTTTCAAAAGATGCTGGTTTCCCAGAACCTAAACCTCACAATCATCTGTAAATATGAGACATGATGTAACACTTTTAAATGAATGTAATGTAAATTTTGATACACCATGTCTCATAAGGTACCCGGGAACTGGAGACCTTACAGTTGGTATCAAAGGATAGGTTTAGACAACTCTGGAAACCAGGTAGTATAAATAAATAACTATGATTGAATGAGTTATTATGTTGCAACTTTCAGATGGAAAATGAAATGTATCTACCAATCTTCTATCACTTCCCACTGAGGCCCTAGAGACCATTGTGTCTCTAGCTAGCCGAGAGAACATCCTTAATCACACATATATCTGCATGTCATGAAAGCACCTTTATGACGTGTCAAACTCACCTCAGGTGCTTAGTCTACATCAGGGGTTGGGAATAGATTACCTCTTTATGATGATAGCCCAATTCCCCTCATATGCACAACGGGGAAGGTACCATGAGGGACTTTTTTGAGTGTTCACGGTAGGTGAAGACATTGGAAAAATGATCCTCAACCCATTTCAAGAAGCTGCTACTGCTGGACACCTCCGAGCGGCCTACTTGTGTCAGATTTTTCACTAAGACTTTTGGGGCCAGTTGATAGACTTTGGGATGTTAGAAAATGAGTCCACTCGACTTTCGTATAGGCAACAAGTGTATAATGAAATTTCTCAACTTCATACCCCCCATGCTAAACTCAGGAGGGGTCATTGGTTTTCCCATGATTTTAACCACGTTTGTTCATCCTATGTGTGGTTTGAGGAGTTAGAGAGTTTGGCCACTCTTTGTGGTGTTTGTTTAGTAAACTTTGGCTTTGTTATGTGAACATTTATGTAATTAAAAGTTTCCTATTACCTTTCATGGCTCTACCTTAACAATGTTGTTAAGTGAGATCTCTTGTATGTTTTTTTCAGATGGCCGGTCACACGAACATCTCATCTCTACCTGATGAGTTAATAGAGGTTATTTGGATCAGAACATGCACGGTGTATTATGCATCCTTTCTCTCCTACGAGGGTCTTTCCCATGCCTACTTGACTTGTAGAACAGTCCTGAGATTCTTCATTCGTGTCAGGGTAATGACCATGTTTTTCATCTCATTTCCACTACCCAACTCCCCTACCATAGGCGAAAGGGGAGATACTACGATGGCCTCTTCCAATGTTTTACTCTGGCGCAAAAATTTTCTGCCAGGGCATGCTTCCTTATAGCTGCCCAAGATGGCTAGCTTAGTGCAGCCTATATGTTCCAAATCTTAAACCTTAGTATATTCAATCGCTTCATCCCCCTTAAATATCTCAAGTGTGATGTATCGTGGAGGGTCATCAGGGAATTTTTCCATGCAGACATTTCTGATCTTTTCACCGCACGAGCCTCCCTATGGAAGCCGGTGTGTAGAACACATGAGCAGGAGTACAAGACTTACTGCTCAAGGTGTATCTGGGCTAGTGAAATAGAGGAACTATGTACCAACTTGGGTATTCCGTTAACCGAGCCAAATCTGTTGTTTTGATAATGTTGTTCAACTGAGGGGGTTTTTTTATGAGTAGAATTGCGATAGCGCAATTCTTTGAAGGGGGAATATTGTAACACCACGTTTTATTTCAAGCCTTATAAATAAAAATTATATGTTTAGTGCCATTAAAGCCTTCTTTAACCAAACAAAATGTAAATGGTAAAACACCTAACTCTTTTATTTAATTATTTAAGAACATGACACCGAAGTGTCTTACAACATACGAGTTACAAGAAAATCTCACTAAAAATAAATTCCAAATAAAAACCCCAGTACGATCACTGGAAGGCTACCCAGGATAAAAACAAGCCTGAATTCGTAGTGTGGATCATTAGGACCCATCATAAGCATTAGGATGGCCAGTGCCACAGCGGCCGTGCTGAGTACCAGGGCAATGTAGAGAACCATCCTTAGCTGACTAACCGACTTCAACATATGAATACGAAGACTTCATATTTATAATGGTTCCACATAGCCATTGAAAAATTTATCGTTGTGGAGATGATCGTTGGGATTTAAATCCGAAGGCCTTTAGGCTCTTGCTAAATACAGTTATAATAATTAAGACTCTTTTATTTTAAATAATTCTTAATGAATCTGTTTGATTTGTTGTCTATGTTCTATAGAAACAACATAAATATATATCTAAACATTCTTATATTTATATATTTTCATATTAGCTTAATTATATAAAGATACCATACTTTATAAAATTTTGTTTTTCTTCAACATAAAATGAAAAATATTATTTTGAAATTTTGGGTTAAATAATCATTTTTTAATAACATATAGATATTAACATGTAAATTTAAATTAAGATAAGTGACAATAAATAAACGATAAGTGATAATAAATTATATAAATTGATATAAATTAAATAAATAGGTGAAAATGATAATATAATTTATGGTTTAGGTAGGGGTTAATAGTTTAATATATATGTGTATTAATAACCCTTGACTAATCCTAAGATAAAAATAATAGTTTAAATAATAATTTTATAACAATTTTATAATAAGTTTAATAAAAGAAAAAAAAAATTTATTTTAATATGATAAAAATAAAGCCACGTCTCTTTTTTTTCTGCTGCATCAAATATGGACCGCTCGATCCAGTGCCCCCATCGCGGCCGTCTATTCCTTTTTAATGCCGCTTTGTGTCTGGGCCGCCCGATCGACTCCCAATCAATCCAGGCCATCCAATTTCTTTACTGATCTTCCTCCCCGCCACGGTTTCTTCTTCCTGGAGCACACGAACCAGTAGGGTAGGCAACATTGCATTTTCTTCACCCAGGCCAGTGGTGGACCCGACATCGCCCTTTCATTCAATGGGTTGGCACCGTTCATTTAATACATAGACTCGGGTACACCGTCAGCGTATTCTCTCAAGGAGGTGAACCACTTATAAGCTCCAGTCTGCACCAAAGAAGAGGAGGGTTTTTTTCGGGCTGCACCGTAGCATACGATGGTCCCTTCGTTTTGCCTTCAAGAGTTTTCGGCGGCCTCACTTCCTTATCCTTCTCTCTGAGCCTGTAAGGGAAAACATTGTTTTTTTCTTATACGCTTTCGTTTTATTATTATATAAGTATATATGTATATATGAACATTGCGTATATGGCGCTTCATATCAGTTTTACTAAGTGTATCACTTAACCTTATAGAATGTTTTAAAATATGAATGTAAGGGTCTATTTTGTTCGGTGTTCTCCATGCAATACCTTGTTTACAAGTTGTGAATTTATGGTTCTATGTATATGTATATCTTAGGTTTTATAAAACTTTCAATCTTAACATGTTTAATGATTTCTAGGGGTTATTCGATGACTCTGTTGCAGGGATGGATATTCAAATTATTGTTTATTTGAACTCACATATACATCTACATGTATATAAATATATATATATATACACATATATATTTATAATAATTTTAATCCTAACCTGAGTATGGTTTCTTGGAATTTGTATTAATGATGAGTAATTATTATGAAATATATGATACACGAAACATTTTTATCAACTATGTTGTGATTATGCAATTTATATATATATATATATGTTTTCATGTAGAAGATTTCATATAATTTCCAAATCAAAACTATTTTGAGTTTTATGAATTCAAAATGATATTTATTGGTGTCCACAAAACACATACAAGAGGACACCTTGTTTTGTGTTAAGTTGAATCCCATGTATATTTATAAAACCCTATATGCCACCATTTTTTCTTTTTTTTAGTGATGAATATATGTTAAGAAAATTAAATTCTTCAAGAACATGTAAAACATGTAATGAATCAAATGGGTTTTATTTAATTGAACCAAAAAAACACATATACACATACACGGCTTCGTGTGTATATATATATATATAATTGTGGAAAAATTGTAATTCGAAATAAGTTTAAAAAAAGGTATTTTAACTAAACTATACGACAGTTATAAGGATAACATCGATTTTTGACTTCGAGATATTTCAGCACATGTATATACATATATATATATATATATATCAACGTACTAAACAAATATTGCATGGTCTGACCTGTGCATGAAAATCATGTATGAGACCTATTTATTTATTATTTTGTTGGCTCAACTGCATGAGATAAATCTTATCATGATAATCATAAAACAAGTTACCATTTCATGTATGAAACTTAAAGTTTTCTAATGGGATATGCTCAACTAACCTCTTACCTACTAAAATAACTGTTACTAGTTAAGACTCAATCTAATTTAATAGAAAACCACTAACACTTTAGCAACATGTTTTGTAGATGATGCATGTGATCCCTTGGATTTTTTTTACTTATGAATCAGTTGGTGTGTTCATCACTAATATATAACACATTGAATTTTTCATGTACCACTTGTCATCAAGCATGTATTTCCTTAGTAGTTTCCATATCTTATTTTGTGTGTTATACCTAGAATGATGATCACCAAATGTTAATTAATTAATCTAATAACCTATTATTTGGAGTGGTATGGGACACCCCAATATAACTTCACATTAAAGTCGGTTATTCAAAACAGTATGGGATGCCTTGGATACATAGTCCCTAAGATATATGAGTAATGTATTGGACTGCCGGGTTGGGTTCTGGTTAAAAGAAAGCCCTCCAGGTTAGGGACTGGTTAAAGTAAGCCCTCCAGGTTAGGGACTAGTTAAAGTAAGCCCTCCAGGTTAGGGACTGGTTAAAGTAAGCCCTCGAGGTTAGGGACCGGTAAAAGTAAGCCCTCTGGGTTGGAGACCAGTAAAAGTAAGCTCCACAATGCATCAAAAGATCTCATGAGACTGTTTATGTGGGTATCTACCCTTAGGTCATGGAACGAGGCCCTTGACACATAGATATGAGTCCAGAATTGTGTGTTTCCTCACTATGTTTTAATATAAGTGGCCCACCATGGATATTCTGGATAGTAGGATATCCCTGGTTCAGAGCCTTATTGAATGCATAGAATGAATAAATGGAATGACATGATATGTCACAGTAGATTTGGACTTGATCCAATTATCAACAACTTTATGTTATTATATATGAAAAGGTATGGATATGGCCAACATGACATGTGGACTAGTTATGTTCAATAATACAACATTTTAGCTTATGTCTTGTGCACTCAGAACCGCCTTGCTAGTAGTATTATTTACCCGAAATTTTGTTAATGGTCATGTTCTATACAAAAATTTATTTCTCCCAAATTGGAACTGCGTACTCTGATCATGATTAGATGCTATGTTATTATTTTCCTTCAATGCAAGATATTTAGTTTTTCCAATGTATATGTTTTAGTTTCTTGTTTATTATTTCTTTCCAGTAAAGAAATATTATTTTCAATTTTTTAAAAACCCCTTACTGGGAATACGTTACTCACCCTACGTTTTTGTTTTAAAATTTTTTAGGTGTGAGTTTTTACTAAAGAAGTTTTTCGGAAGCTGTTGGTTTCCCAGAACCTGAACCTCGTGATCTTCTGTAAATATGGGACATGATGTAACACTTGTAAATTTATGTAATTTAAATTTTGATACATCATGTCTTATAAGGTACCCGGGAGATAGGGACCTTACACTATGGTTGTGGTGGTTCATCTTGGGTTATATTAGGTTATTTAGGATGTGTCATTATCCATGCTATCAGAGTAGTGTTTTGGGGTTTTTTGGATTTAATTAAAATTTACAAGATATTAGAAATCCATGACATGTTAATTACTATAGGGAACAACTAAGATACATTTATATTTGATTTATTTAGGTTAGGCACTATAGGAATAGGCGATTCTATTCTATAAATATATAAAGCATGATATGGTGAAACTCAATAATTATTATAGTTCTAAACTAGGATCCTTTTGTATATATACATGAATAATTTTTATTGAAACACATTTGGGTATGTTTATTTTATATATTCTGACCATAATATGAAAATAGATTTAATTATTTATAAGAAACCAATAATGAAAAAATTGTTTTAAAAAATACCTTATTAGGGGATATGAAGTTAATTAAGGTTATTAACCTGTGTAATTATATTATTGTTTAGGATTCATTCTTTTCTTAGTAATATATTTCTATTGATAACTCATATTTTTATTAGTGATGTATTTCGGCTACTGATATTATTTCTACTTATAGGCATACTACTAAGTATGTATTATCATTTTTATGTCATGTTCGTTATGTCAATCCTTTTGGTTTTAGAAAAAATAAATGAAATTAATTTTAATGTGATTTTTTTTATTTTTTTCATCGAAAAGAGTATAATTTTGATAAGTAATTGTTTTGATGTTATCAAAGAAATTAAGAATATATCTGTAACCATTAGTTTTAAATAAAACGTTTTTATTTAACTTGATGGAATATTATATGTGGATTTGAGATTAAAAGTTCATAGTCAATTAGATAATGCATCTAGGTTTCCATGGTTAAGTATGGCTCATAATCATGAGTAGTGTTGTGAGAGTTTGGTTAGTGAGTGAGAGGTATAAATCTTGGATGTCTTTCTTAATGATGTAGTACACAAACCCATGATCTATGAAATCAAACACATTTATATTATTAATAAGTCTATTATTGGTTCATAATTTAATTTTTAATTTTCATAGACATACATTGAAATGAACTCATTTTCTTCAATCCTTTGAGATAGATATTAATGAATCATTGTATATATAAAAAATACTATTTGTTATTAAAAAAGCTTCTAAATTATTAAGAGGTATGTTTTAGAAATGGTAGTGTCTAATTTAATAACTGCTATAGTATGTTTGAAATATTTAACTTAGAGTGATGTTTTCTTGAATGATCTTCTAGTGTGGAAGAGTGTGTAATGTATAAGCCTTATTCTATAAAATATAGAAATTGACTATTGTTTGGATAAGACATTTGGAAAATAAAACATTGTAATGAGATATCACTATTATCGGGAAATAATAGTGTAAACTACTGTGAAACACTCTTACGTAGCATGGGGATCAGGGAATATGTTAACTAAGTCCTCAAAAATTTGAATTTCGATTATTTTTACTTAAAAAAGATGAACATTGAATTCATTTGATTAATATATCTATGGATCAAAGTAAATATAAACCCATCCATGCTTCTAGGAATGTGAATCCCCCAGACATCATTTATATGTGGATGGCATCATTTTTTTTCAAGGCGGTAAAAGAAACATCCAAATTCTCAAATGTTCCCTCTGTTACTATGAGGAGGTCTCGGGTAAGGCTATTAGCTGGAAAAAATCCTCTGTATTGTTTGTGACAAATTTTCTGGATAATAGAAAACAAAGTATTATGAATGAATTAGGCATTCAAGAATGTTATTTTCCTTTTACCACTACAAAATAAGTGACTTATACAAAGAGAAAATCAATGATAGATAATATATCTGTTGGTAAAACTAAGTATTTCCAATAGATATTATGTTTTGTTGATATTAATTTAATATAGAAAAAACTATCTTTACCAACATATATATCTTTTAATAAAAACAGTTAAATACCAAAAAATATTCAACCAAAACATAAATCTATTACTTTATTATATCAATACTGACATATTTTTTACCAAAAAATGAATCTATTATTGTTAACCATCATTACCAATGGATCCTTTAGCATTAGAGAAATATGACTCAATAAAAATTTAAAGACAAAAATAATTTATCATTAACTGATTTACAAATATAAATTATTATAATATCATTTTGAAGAACAATGTTGACATTAAATTTATCATTTTGGGATGGTTTTGTTAAATTATTATTTTTTATATAGTAATTTAGTTTTTATATTTAAATTTATTGAACATAAAAAACTAATCAACATAAATCCAATAAATTTTTAATATGTATTTATGAAATAAAAAAACATAAAAACCACTGAATTAATATTATTTTATTAATAATTATATTTAAATATTGAAATTTTATTTTAAATTAGATAAAAAACAAATAATTGGTATAAAATTTAATATAATTTATAATTATATTTGAAATATTTATAAATAATTTAATGTATTGAATAATTTTTTATTTAATATTTATATTATAAAAAATCAATATATTATTTAGTTATTAATTCAATTTTCAATATATTTTTCACATAAAATTTTAACTCTTCCATTGATGGGAAAATCGAAGTTCCAAACATTGAATGGGAGCTCCCTTTCTTCTCATTCAACAAGGATTATCCCAACCTGTGAAGGTTTCCATTTTTTACTAAATTACGAGGCCTCAATACCCTTTAAGGAAACCTTCTATTGTTTCATCGATGTGTTTCCAAGTAGGGATTAATTGTGTATTCGTAGTTCAAAATAATTTTTAAATCTGTTTATTTTCTATAATTAATCTCTGTCATACGTTGAGTGTTAGTTGAAAGGGGTTTTGTAGCTGGTGATCCTTCTCTAGGAGTATGGGGTTTTTTAAGCAGAATAAGTTGGCTTATAGTTAAATTTGACAACGAATTTTCTGTTATATTATTATTTTATGTATCAAAACCCAACAACATTATAAAACGACAGTGTAATGCATGATATGGATGATGAAAGGCCAGAGTTTGGGCAGCAAAAAAGACAGTTTTGAGATTCTGGTTGCTTTCAATAGGGTTGTATTTCCCGGAATATTATCAAAGGTTAATCCTGGATCATGATTTCATTCTATCAATGAGGACCTCGTTTCCCTAATAGAGATGGTTGGAGCCACTACCACTTCCCCTCTGGAGAAGAGGGAGGGGGAATCCTTGAACATTAGAGGACCAATCTCATCCTTCCACCCCCTTCACCAATCCTCTTACACACTTCCCCTCGATTGAATATTTTGATCAGTTTGTTTTTGTTCTATGTGATCTGTAAGAACAAAAGGCTATCGGGCTTCTATACCCTTTTAATCGTCTTATTCTTTTTGTGTGGGAAGATGATCTCATTCTTTTATTGTCCTCCAACGTGAGATCCTTCAACAGATATTGACTCTAACTCCTCTAATGGTCTTTTTGAGTAATATTTAATGAGGGATCCCCCAACCTTGATATTTTAGGTAAGTCTTCCTGGGTTACCACTTATGATCTAGAATCCTCTGTAGCTTGCATTGAAATTAAACATTGTTGGAAGGTTTTTATGCTTAGATAGTAGGAATTTACCACTTTGTTACCTCATTTATCATAGAATTTGGGTTGAAGTTTATGCCTCAAAATCTCTAATGAAATTTATCTGGTTCGAGATTGAGAATTAATACTAGTATAAGAATGTATTGAACTTCGATTCATAAATCTATTAGGACTGGTTTACAAGCTCCAGTCTGTGAGGATGAAACACTCAATCCCATTGAGGTTGGTGGAATGGATCTTGTTGCTTCTTCTGTAGGTGTCCTAGTATCTAGTTACCCAGATCAGGATGTGGCTTGGAAGGAGTGATATGTTGAATGAGATATCATGGTTCATTTTATGGTAGACCCAAGGAGTTGCGATTATCATGTAGCTTCCTCCCTGCGCCCCTGTATGCATAAGTTCAGGTGTTACACTAATAACATGGAAATTCCCTCTCGTATAGGGCAGTTTCTCAATGAATCAGATACGCACATATCTAGTAAGGACCAGTCAAATGTGGCCATGGGGAAGGATGCCTAGGCTAGTTTCATCCTATCCCAAGGAGATTTTCCCCCTGGGAAATATATTTCATAGGGGTTGCATCAGACTCATGATATGAGTTCCATCTATCATTTTCTCTCACAAGGAAGGAATATTCCTGGGTATTCTTCTAAGAATATGGTTTCAAACATATATTTTTTCAATTTTTGATGATTTTTTAATTCCTCAAGCTGATCTAGTGGCTCTCTTGGTCCATCCAGCTCTGCAAGAAAGGAAAATCGCCTCCCAGTCTTCTGTATAGGAGTTTGAGGTTGATGAATCGAGAAATGAGCATGGATCCAATGTAGTAGATCACTCATTTGTTGTTGGAGTATTCTTTGTTGGAGAACACCTAAATAGTTATGTTCCACAACCATTTCAATATATCAAGGTATGAAATTGTGGTAACCAGTGAAACATAGGGTCGATGAACTATTAATCCTAAGTGAAAAAAAGAATAAATGAGTGGAAAATCATTGAGGTTGGGCCTATAGAGTTTTTTCAAGGAGTTGAATCTAATTAAGATGTGGAAAAAGAGGTGGATGATCATTTTGCCAACTAATTTGACTATGAATCAGATAGGCTAGTCACTGCTTGTTTCCATTATAGAGAAAAGTACATGAAGGGGTGTGGGGTTGATTTGTGGAGCATTATTAACAAATGTAGACCAGAACCTGAATATGTTTTCCAAGATTCTCAAACCCATGACGAATATATCAGTGGGTAAAAGTTTAGAACCTAACAAAATTTCTCCTAGGAAGGATGAAGGAATCATCTTTGAATATGGGGCTACTACTGATCCTTGCTCTGATACAGATAGAAGGACAACTGGTGTGTAAAATGCTATTGAGACCACCTCACTAGAGAATGATCCGACAAATCCTTGTTTCTTAATACCATGAAAAATAGAGGTGATTCCAAAAAGGTTGTCGATGGAGAACTAATTAAGATACCAATAGATAGTGTTATCCAACTTCAAAATTACAATTTGGTGATGAAAACTACTGAAGCATGTGAACTTGATATAATTGTGATAACTACCCAATTTAAGATTAATAACTACACCTCACAGATTGCAAGAGATTAGAGAGCAGGAATGTCCACTATAGAACTCCTTTTGCAGTATATGGAAAAAATGAAGGAAAATGAATTTATTGTAAATTCCAAAATGGTATACTATAACAGGTTGTGGGTTAGACCTCTTCATGTTGAAACCAACTAAGAATAGTCAGAATGGATTGAATCTCAAAATTTTATTTTGGTTCAAGGTTTAAAACTGGGTAAAATTAAAATGGAAGAGTTCAACAAGACCCAAGAGAAAATGAGTTCATAATTTGAGGGTCTTATTCTTGAGGATCCATAGTGGAGTAAATTTTTAATAGTTTGGAATCATCAAAGGATGCACAGTTCCAATGATTTAAAATTTTACTGAAATGGTTTAGCTTTTCTCATTGAGTTTTATTTCACACATGTTTGGGCTTCAGTCACCCCTAAAAAGGGATTTATCTTGAAAATTAATAAAAAATAAAATTTTAAGATTTAATTATATCATTTATTTTTTTAAAATATATTGTTTCCACCTATTTGAATCTACGTTTTTTGTCTCTACTTGGAATTTCCTTTAGCGCCTACCCCTGCCTTTACGGTTCGTTGTCATATCCGTTTCTCCATACCAGTTCATCTTCAATCCGTACAACCCTTGCACAAAGGTCACATGTAATGGTGTGGGAAATCTATTGCTAAGAATAGTGTGACTCAAAATTCTAGTGTTCTTTTAAAAACAACAACATATATTATTATTGTATTATATTATGGTGTTTTGACTAAAATTATTGAGGTGAGTTATCTAGTTAGAAGAAGTGTTATTTTATTTTAGTGAGATTTGGGTAATTCCTATTAAATGTGTCAAATAAGATATTTTTGGATTCAACCATCCTTATTAAGGGGATTATGAGAACAAATATCTCTTTGTTCTTGCATCTGAAGCTTTATAGGTGTTTTATATAACAAATTTTTTTGTCAAAAAATGGCATGTTGTTTTCATTACTATACCAAGAGATTTATTTAAAATAGAAGATGATATCATACTATAAGTGTACGACTTAAAAACTAACATAGAAAAAAATTCCAATGGGGACTTATAGGATATAGAATATGTTACAATTGAATATCCCACAATGGATTTTTTTGAAATCCATTGAAGCATTTTGAGAAGAAATCTGATGTTGTGGTGAGTCATATTTTCTATTTGCAGCTTATCATCTCAGGTCTATTGTGTGTTTGTGTTTTTGTTGATGTGTCCATTGTGACCTGATTTTTTTAAATTTATCATTGTTTATATTTTTTATGTATTACAAAATTATATGTGAATCATCGGTTCCAGAATTCTTTATTGATAATTTTCTTTCACTTTTCTAAATGCATTTAGTATAATGAATTCATGAGAAAGGATACACTTTTAATTGGGTGATTTTTCATGTGACTTTGTATTTTATATCATGAATGAAAATTTCTCATTTTCCTTAAATCTTTGATATTCTGGAATCTATTGATTAAACATAGGATTTTTTTCATTTGTTTTCATCACTTTTTGTTTCATCTTTATGTTTCTTGTCAATGGAAGAAATCAACATAAGGGCCTTAAAGAGATGAATCACCAAGTATTATGAAACTGGAAATTCCACCCACCATCAACCATGCCTTAATCAAATATGATAGAGACAACCAAAGGATCCACAACGATTAAATGTCATGAATTGGGAAAGGAAAAATCCCTTCCTAGGTCTTGGCATTCCAGAAGATCTATGTGGTGGAATATAACATTGTTCCCAATTTCCAATTGGAAGAAGGGTCATTTTGATGGGTGTTCAAAGGGTACCTCGAGAGTAGAGAAAAGTTGCACTTTCTCTGAGTTATTTTGGTGACTTTTCAATCATGATTAGGATTTTTTTGTTAACCATTAATTATTATGTGGGTTGTAAGATATTTAAAAATATTGGATTGAAATATAATACAAAATTCATTTTGTAGGTCCTCATGTTAAACCTTCTTCACCATCCCAGCCTCATGAGTTTAGAAGGTTTTGTGTTGATAGAGATCTAAGGACTCATTTATACAAATAAATGGTTATTTGGAAGATCATATTCTTTGTATATATCTTCATTTTGTATTCATAAGCCAAAAAAAATATTAATCATCAAACAAGGACCGATTGAAGAAACATTTCCTTAGACTCCAAACATGATTCCCTTAGATTAAAATGTCATGTTAAAAATTTCTAAGGGGGTAACAATCTGGCTTGAATAAATGCATGAGAAGGAAAACATCCATGTAATATATGGGGATTTAAATGAATCAAACATATTTTAAAATGATGAATTTAATATGAATCTTTTATTTAATACATCCCAATATCGGTCCAACTGGGGATACGACCAATGTTTCCATAATGGTGATGAGGACCTTTAGATACTGTGCTCCTGAGTACACACTGACTGGCCAGTTGATTACAATATCTAATGTGTTCAAATTTAGTGTCATGTTCATGGATATGATTACTAGAAGATGGGTTGTTGAAAATGTTGGGACCACTAATCAGTAGAGTATGATCATTTATGTTATTATTTCAAACCTAATTCAAGGTCTACATTATTTATAAATCAAAGGCTATCATTGAAGGTCAATTTTACTATTGTGTAGGATCTACCTTTGTTGAAAGTGGGAAGTTCACCATAATGTTCAATCCATTTCTTTAAAGGATGTATCTAATAAATGGTCTCTTACAAGTTCTTGGAGTTTCAATACTTGTTTCCATAAGGATTATACAATTCTGACCTTTGATAAGTGATATCCTTATTACCATATATTACATGGATTTGAATGAAATCTCATGTTGTGACATTTTATCTCCCTTTCTCTCTGGTACATTTTAATCCAGTATTGGATTGACAGGTCTATAATAAATGTAAAAAAATGGAGATATTCCTTAGAATGAATTAATTTTTCTAGAATTTTAATACTGTAAAATATTAAGCTTTTTTTATTAAATTGTTTAGGTTTTGTGGGATCCCATGTCCGAAAATGAGACCAGGTAAAGTTATAGACCCTTTGTGGGGTTTATAGGAATATATCTTAGAGAATTGAGTGGTGTTTAATTCCTTATTAATGGGGATTGATTCAACCTCCCTTTATTTCTTTATTTATAAATGATATTTTTTATAGTAATTTCAATCATTTTGTTCATTATTACAATTTGGTAAGACCTTCCTTGAGTAATTTTTTTCCAACATATTTTCTTTTGCGGACCATTTTTTGATTCATTCAAGGGTTGTTAAATTTACGTTAATTTACACAAATATTGTTTAAAAAATGGGTTTTTATGAATTTTGGTAAAATTGATGAATGCATTTCAATCTGGATGATAAAATTTATCTAGGGATAAAATATTGAAATTTTGTAAACAATGAAATGTTGTACTAAGTAATAAAAATACAAAATAATATGGTATAGATTCTCCAGTTTGATTATATGATGTAGATATACTTCAATAGATGGTTGGCCCTTCACCCCCCATCATAAAATAAAGGGGCATATGACTTGATAATGAAACCTGTTGTGTGAGAGCTCAATGTTGGATCAGCATCCCCCTCCATGAGGGAGGGGGAATTTCCCATTGGTTTGATGTGTTTTTATTTTTCAGAATCTATATTTTATACACATCTTTTTTTGCTGCCAGTGTGAGATTGGTGATGAACTGATTCCATGCTCCAATGCAAGAGATATGACCAACTTACTTGATTGGGGATGATCAGATGCTTCCCACTACTAGTGTGAATGTCACTAATGGCTAGAATTAGGGATGACAAGTTACTTATAGTCACCTAGAGTAGGTTTATTTTTTGATATTATGTTTGATTCTAGTGTTAGTTTTTATGCATGTTCTGGTGAAAGACTCTGGGTAGTTGTTGACTCTACATAAGCTTTGAACCATCGTTGTATCATTCAAAATGATGACTAAAATATGTTCGTGTTTTTATTTTGGTCATATTGTTACCAATTATGGTTCATTACGGTTTTTTTGTTTTTCCATGACTTGGAACCCTTAATGTTTTGACTTTTGTTATTTTTTATTAGGATGAAAATCGATATAATACTGGAAGAGAAACTCATCTTTATATCAAATGAGCCTAGAAAGATTTCTATATGGTTAGTGAAATCCTTGGAAGATGTATTCCTTTATATGTGACGTGTTAAAAAGTTTTCATCATGTGTTTTTCAATTAAACCTTTGTCAACTACAAGTATTTTTTTGACTATGGATCCACAGTTATATACTTTATTTCAATTGAGAATTTTGATTTAGATTTATACCATAATGGTGTTTTTTATTAGGTTCCCTAGGAACTGTACCACCTTCCCTTATGAAATAAACATTTATTAGAGATTTGATGTTGGTTGTGTTAGTTTTCATACCTTGTATTTATACGACTATGTAGTGGTGGTTCCAATTTAATTCTATTTTTTACTCTAGTATATGGGTTCAAATTCTAGTATGGTTTAACTTAGGGGCCTGTGGGCGTACTCTTTGTTCCTGTCTTCCTAAGCACAGTAAGCACCCAAATTCTAAAATTAGACTTTAGATTTTTACATTATTTTTGTGTGAATGGGGTTTTATTGTGGTTGTGTTTTTTTACATAAAATGGACTTGAACCATAAATCAGGATTCATCAACAAGTGTAGTGACTCTTTCATTGAGGCTGTGTCTGGTAGAAATATAACTTGAATATGTTGAGCCTAATTTACAATGATATTTTGATCATTTTATTTTTTCTTTATCTCTAATTTTATGTATTATTTCCTTGAATATGACTCTTTTTATAATATTTCATCAGACATTTTCCGTTCATACCAAATAAACATTTGAAAAGACTTTCTTGTTCTGTATTTTCCATTTCTATTGAAAATGAGTTCTAATGCCGAACATAGGATAAGAATTTTTGGGTTTGTTTACTTTGGAACACCAATGGATGATTCTTTGGCTTCAAAAGTCCCACCATGGGCGATGGAAAGAGCACTGTGTTCACATATAATGGGGCAATAACTTCTTCATATATGATGGATACTAGCCAGTAGACAATCATTCATTAGTTCTTTGTTGGACTATTTTTATCGTCCCCCTTATTCAATGTCTAACAGTTTAACCTACTTTGCATGATGGAAGATTACACTATTTTAAGGTAATAGAAAGGAAATTAATGAAGAAGACCGTATGTATACATGATTTTTCTATTTTTTCCCTTCACTTAAACATTCATTTATTACTATTTTTCTTTTATTTCTAGTATATATTTTATAATGAGTTTTAGGTATGCTATTTGGTTGTGTGTGGTGTAGAACATTGAGCTGAACAGTTTGGCATAAAAGTGACTTGAGGTTCCACACTGGTACTAGATATGACTTGGTTTATTTCTTATAGATGCATACTTGGTGAGTGAAGAACGATATTTGGTGGGTGTAACTATTCTTCTACCATGGTGGGTGATGAAGGACTATAGTTAAGAGAAAACATACCCGTGGGGTGGCATAATAGATGGATCCTTGTTTTTTGTATTTTTATAGGTTGCAATAATTTTATTTGGTGCTACCTGATGGGAGATGATGGGATGGAGCTGATGGTGCTAGAGCTAACTCATCAGAGTTGGTCGATGGAGCTAGGGTTGGGGTTGGGTCACTCTGGAGGGGGTCCAATGTTTTTGTATTGCTTCTTTTTTACAATGAATTTAATTATTTATATAATTATTTATTTTTATATTGGAACATTTGTTAAAATTACAGTGCTTTTAATAATTAAAAATATTGAATTATATATGATAAATTAATAAATATAATATTAAATTATTATGGAAATAAAAATTTATAATTTTTATTCAGATGTAATTCATAAAAAAATATTATTTGTTTGTAATATTATTACCAATAGAAAAAAAATTCCACCAAAACATGTTGCTAAATACTATAACTAATATATATATATTACAAGTTGGTATTATTACAAATGCAACAGAACTATTTTATCTATCAGAAAAACACTTAGCGACAGTGTTTTAACTGACAGTTTAGTGAAAGGGACATATATGTTGGGAAAACGTTTTACCAACAGGAAATGCACTTTTACCAACAAATATTCCCCCATTGGAAAATTTGAAATATTATGTAGTGTACCTACCTTTGTGTTCCCATTTTTTTTGGGGAAGACCCAAATCTAGCTATTTATTCAACATTTTTTATCAATTATTTAATCAACTCTTCTCTTTGAAAGGAAATAAAAATATCTATGGAAGGTAGAATCTTCTTTGTCAAGTTGGTCATTGTCTCCAAAATGGTCTATTCAATGATGATTTATAAATGGCATGCTGGTCTCATTTAAAAATGAATGTTTCCATCAAATTTATTTTTTGGTTTGGTATCACTCTTTATTGGAAAATATTGACTATAACGTTTTCTACTTATAAAAAACCGTTGGATAAGGGTGGTCTCAACATAAAAAAATTGAATCTTTTTAATGAGGCCCGTCAAGCCAGAATTACTTAAAACCTATTCAACAATGATTATCCATCTATTTCATTCATCAAAAATAGGTTTCTTGATAAGTTGAAGATATTAATCATGAACTTTCTATAATCTTTCATCTAGAATTAAATTAAAAATGTGTATGTAAATATTATAACTAACTCTATATGGATGTTTTCTAGGAATTCCACTATTAACTTTTTATTGGAAATCTAGACTAGTTCTCTTATAATTTCTATGAACCCTACTGAACAATCTTTTGAAATTATTCGTAATTCTCTTAGGGATGTTATTAAATCTCATCATGATATTCTCCCTAATAATGTTAATCATATCATTATCAACTATCATTTTTCTAATACAGATGATATTCTAATTTTGGAGCCTTCACACAATATTATTCTAGATTCAAAAACTTATTATAACCACCATTTTGGTAACTATGGAAATAATTTTATTTGGATTAAAAACATTTATACACTATAGATAAAACCTTTAATACAAACACTTATTTTGAGTATTTTATAAAATTGGGTCCCCACAGAGACTCGTCTATTATCTTTTGAGATCCACACTTGCTCAAAATTTCTTCTCTGTAATCAACATATTGAAGATTCAAACCATTTATTCATATCATATACCACTACCAATGCACATTGTAACTATATTTTTTGACATTTGTTTTATTACAGATCGTCGATTCTTGACTCTGTCAATACTCATCTAAATCATTGGGTTGATATGGATAACTCCCAACAAATCAAGAACTTATTTCTTTCTATAGTTGTAGAGATTCATCATTCAAACTGGTATGATAGAAATTCAATTATTCTCAATAATTTCTCACTCAACATTAAAGCAGGTTGGATGAACATCCTCATTGCTATTTGTGAAGCAGCTTTGATTCAGAAGGTATTATGAAACAATTCACTGAAAGACATTTTGATTCTACAGTTAGTACAGGTTGATGGTATTTTTTACAAACTGCGACACAGTATAATTTTTCTGTAAACCACCGTTCCCTAGCTAGATCAAAGTCAATGTGGATGGTGCTTTAAAAGGTAATTTGGGCAATGTTGGATGTAGCGCCATATTGAAGGATCATCTTGGTCATATCCTCAGGTGCTTATTTATAATATGTGGTTTTTCCTCATCTCTATCAGATGAAATGATGAGTGTGTTTCATGATATTTCTTTTGATAAGAACTAGGGTTGGTACAATATATGGATAGAAAGTGATTTTACTGCCATAGTGCAAGAGATTTGGCATGGTGTGATTCATCTGTCTTTTTCAACTATAACACATTTGATGGATTTTCTCTATTAGTTTTATGAAATCAAAAATATTACCACTCATATCTATTGTGAAATGAATACGGTTGCATATGGCCTCACCAATAAATTATTAAATCAGAATATTAGTTGGTTGGATGATCTACCTGACGATTTTCTCCCCCTTTATGTGAAATATTATAATATGATCCCTTATTTTGAATGCATATAAACTCTTTTTTAATAATAATTACACTTTGTACTTTTGGCCAAGGCACCACTTTCTTCAAAATATTGAATTCAGTGTGCTTAAAGATTGTAGATAAGAGCAATAATTTGGTGGGGAACACATTATCAATTGTTGGGATGCAATTTTTATTTAGATAAAGGATAGTGAATTTAGTATTTTTTATATTCCTAAAATTACTTTCAGTGGTAATAAAATTATTTTTTCAGCTTCAAAATGACATTGGAACATGTGATACTCAATTAAATTGGAATTATTCTGAAATTTTTGAATGATATTGATATGTTCGTCACCCGATTGTTGTAAAATTTGAGACTTTTCCATTATAGGGATTGAGTTGACAAATGTATATTATTTCTAAGAAAATGAATTAATGTAATCATCAAATTGGTGATTTTAATAGTGTTAATTCATAATCAATCTTAGGGATTCATAGGTGAATCCATAGTGAGAAAATGTTTACCTTAGATAGAGTCCATAAATTAGGCTAAATTTGACATCGATTCTCAGGTGTTCATGAGTATTATCGAGATAAAATCATAGGCATGAATGCTAAATGAAATATCAAAATGTTTTATTATTTATGTAGTGGAAGAAGTTAAGATAAGTTAATGTCATAGAGTATTAGATGACTCTTCTAATATTTATTTGGTTGTGATGATGTTAATATGTTATTATATATACCGTCTAGGATATATATGATGAGGATTACATATTAGAGTAGTATGTTTCGTTGGTGGAAGTACTTCTTAGAAGTGGGTGTGTAATATACTTATACTATTTCTGTCAAGGAATATGATTTATAATTTTATTCTAGAATGTGAGTCAAATAAAGATAAACACTCTGAATACTTCTCATTAATAAGAAATTGTATGGTATGGAATTTGTACTAAATCATTTCTTAAAATGGAAGTGTAATCTGTTTTAAGTTTCATATAACTAATATAGATTAAGAATTATTTGAAAATTATAATTTTTTGAAAAAATAATATAGTAAGAGGATGAAAATTAATTTATTTTCACATATATTTTAATGTATCTTTGGTGGGTTATAGGATTCGGTGATGGTCTAGAGGTAGGTGGAATGAATTTATATAGTTTAGAAGACATTAATTACCCATTATTGGCTCACTCGGTACCTAGTAAAGATCCCAGAAATGGGGGTGGCCCTAGAGGACCAAAAGGTACCCAATGGTCTTATATCAGGTACTTAATAGGCAGAAGTTTTTTATTTTATTATAATAAATTAAATAAATTCTTTAAACATTTAAAAAATCACAGCTCACTCTCATTCTATTGAACCAAGATCTAGGGGAGATACAACCAAATTTGTTCCCTTGTTCTTCCTCTACTTCCTTATCAATTTTAAAGAGTTTTTTATTTGATTTTGTATCGTAATAGAGTATTAGATGTTTATCCCTATTATACATCTTTTTCTTTACTTCTCATGCTTTCTCTTACTGTTTTTTTCTAAAATAACTTTTTAATTAGTTTTTACTCAATTATGAAATTATAATAATTTAATGTCAAAGAAAATGTATATGTTGGGTAAAATCGTATTACTAGTCCATATTATGTGTTCTATTACATTTCACTTATTTTTTTATTTATTTTCCTGTATGGAATAGATGAAATCTTGGGTAAGTGGTTGTGTATGATCCATGACATGGTTTATAGGGGTTGTAATTATTTCTTATATGTAACTAGGGATCCTTTGGACTTCTATTATATTTCCATTTAAGGATTATCTAAATTTTCGTTTTTTATTTTTATTATAACAATGTAAAAGTGTCATATATTATTGGGATATCAAACCTCAAGGGGGTTTTTGTCCTTCGAATAAGTCTTAAATTGAATTATTGTATTTTATAGAGTCATGATGCATGTACCTCTTATAATTTATCTTGTGTTCACTAAGGTTTTATTATTTTTAATAAAAATGTATTTGTACTTAAATCTTTTCAAACCACTTTATATGGACAAGTGGGGTTGATTTTTCAAACCTATCAAGATTTTCTAGTCATCTCTAAATATATGTTAATTAGAATAAATTCCTCGATGAGAAATCTTACTTCATTGAGGGGAATGACTGGTAAAAGGGTGTTTTATGATGGTAAATGTTTTCATAAAGGTAAAATTAAGGTAATGTTAAGACAAGAGTGGATCTGTATAGATTTTTTCCTGAGGTAATTACCTTTTGTGTTTGTGTATGGATAAAATATAAACTTATCACCACTGATAATGTTATTTGGTATCGAGTGATCTAAAATATTTTATACAAATGATTGATTGAGAGTAACTTTTGTTATTCAATTTTAAAGAGAGGGTGATCCCTTATCTTAGGTTAGATCAATAGTTTATGAGAAAATAAACATCAAGTAGATTTAGATGGGAATTAAAATTTTATCTTTCATTTGAAAATAATTAAACAGTGAAATTATTCTCTTGGAGTTGAGATAAAAAAGTTGTAGTTAATGTAGATTTTTTTATGCATGCCTAAAATATTTTACAAACTAACTTGTTATTTTTTATTATGAAAATCATGTCATATGTCACCTCTTTTTGTATGTACATAATATAGGATTTGTTTGTCTATCATGTTGATCATGAAATGTTTTATACATGTATTGTTTATTAATTTATATGTATAAGGTTTCTTATTAATTTAGTGATGTACATATATGGAATTATTATTAAATTTGTTAATTAATATACCAAATATAGTTACATTTATACTTTTTATGTATATACCGGTTAATTGTTGTGAGCTGGTTGATGCTCAATTATAGTTATGCATTGCTTATAGGTTACTCTATTTTAATAAACTTGTCATTGATGATTTGAAAATGGTTGGGAGTGGGATCTCAAAATACACAAGAATATGGGATCCCCCATGACCCATTTTGTTATTTTAATATATATAGGCAATGTCCATGTCATGCCTTATCACCGTTATATAAGTGCGGATATGGAGTACCACTAGTGGCCACATAAATCCCTACAGTTTGTTTATTTGGGATGGTCAATGGTGTGACTGGACCATAATTTTTAATATGGTTATTCTATAGTGAGAGATATAAGACTTAGTGAATAAGAACAATTTCTATACAGTTACCTCTGATATGAATATGAGTGATGGCTTGAAGTTGGTATTGTGTTCCTTGAGTAAAAAATGAAGTTTGTTTAATGGGGTTTCTAGTGATCTTGTATTCCCATTGGGAAATAGTTCCAAGGATTATCTTTATTCTATTATATAATTATTTTATACATATGAAATATTATTTTTATAAATACTTCATGTTTTGATCTAATTTTATGTTATGTTATGTATACAATTATATATAAATATTGTATTTTTTAATGTAACCATTTTTGGTGGCCTACTTTGGTTAGTACTCTCAACCAACTTATAATTCTCAATGTATATACAACTTCACATGTTTTATTTCAAGAAAATGTTTTGGGAAATTTTCTAGATACTAAAATGATGTTTCATGTTAGGATGTCTATTAATAGTTTGGGTATAGGAGTGTAGTATTGGATAACATCATGGTCGGAGGAGATGCTTTTGAATATATCCATTAGTGTTATTCATTCATTTTATTTGACATTAATATAGATGTTATATTATTATTATGGAAGGAAATTCTCTTTTAATTAAATTTATATAGAGATATTATTTTAAATTACTTCATAAATACAAGAGGTACTCCATGATTCCTAGGTTGTCTTTTTTTAAGAAAAAGACCAATGTACAAACATGTCAGGATAGAATTTTGGTGAAATTCAGAATATATTTGGCATGTTAATCAAATTTTATAAATAATTCTCTATGATAACCCTATATCATCAGTGTTAGTCTCCATAACTTAGAGATATAGGAATATAATTATGGTATTTATGGTCTCGGTTGGGTACTTTTTGAGTATTCAGATTGAGTTTTTATAGTTATTCTCAGGATCAATATTCCCATGTGTTGTAAGGACCATGACTATTCATTTTCCAAATATCTATTTAATGTATTATATCATAGACATTGGATATTCATAAAAAAATAGGGATTAATATTGACTGTTGATGAGATGTTTTACAAACTAAAAAAGTCTACCAGGAAATAGCACATAAGATGATATGCCACATGGCTTGAAGTTCATTTCAAATCACCACAAACCGGAAAAAGCATCAAGGAATCAAACATACTCTATTGTGAATTATTTTTTTGTTAGAGTATATAAAAATAATTGATTCCACTCAATATTTTTTTATGACCAGTTCATAAGTTAGAGTTTTCATAATAATGGAATAAATACTTTTGGTAATATATATTTTCAAAACAAGATACTATGACAACATGATAAACACATTACCGCAGAACATAAGAAAAAAGACCATATCTTTCAGGTTGTGAAATACATAACCAAATGTAAAATAAGTAATATAAAATATAAAATAAACATGAATTGATGAGAAAGGAAGGAAAAGGTGGATGAAGATAAAGAATAGTTCTAAATTACAATATCAAAGATATAATAAAAAATAAAACAAACCACCAATATCTATATGTTAAAAAAGTCAATTTAATATCCAACTCTTCCACACTCGGACAAAAAATATAGACATCTACAAGATCTATAAAATCTATAATTTACCAATATACGATGATAGAAAATATACGTAAACATGATGTGCGTATAACGGGAGTGTTCAAAACAAACCCAGTAGGATTCCACCACATGATCTATACAAATCCATTTATAAAATAAACCAATAGATTATAATTATAAATAAATATTGTCAAATTATACCTTTTTATTTTAGAAAATAAATCATAAGGAGAAAATATAATTTATCATCAATTTTAAAAACAAAAATAATTTCAATATGTTTAACCAAAAATAATTTTTTATATAGAAAATGGAATGTTTTCTTTTTAAGTTTTTTTTTAAAAATAATTTATAAACCATATTTGAATTTTTTTACTTTAAAATTCCCTAGTTAAAATTATTCATTATTAGTCTTCTATAATTATAATTTTATATTTAAAATAAAATGAAAATTTTCGAATGAATTGGGAAACCAAGAAAAGTTACCACACTTATGGTGACGATGGGAAAATAGAAGCAGAAAATTCATCAGTAAAATGATTAAAGGAGAAGAATTAGTCTAAGAGTGAAATTCAATATCAACATCCTTATCCTCAAAATGGTGATTTTTTTGATCAGATGAGAGTTTTTCTAAATACATCATCAAATTATTTTTTGATATAGAAGTCTCGATTGATAATGTGGTTGATCAGTTCTTATTTCATTCTTTATTCATGTGATTCTAGAAACTAGGGGCCTAAATGATAGAAACACCCTTAAAAACATCTCTGATGGGGGAAATGATTTTTTTATATCCATTAGAGAATTAAAAATAACATATAGTGTTAAAAAAAACGATCCACTGACAATAACCTATGAAGTGGATAGTGGGAAATCTATACTTCTCATGCATCCACTAGCCAATGAGGTGTCATCATTTATCATAGAGGTAGACCCATTGGGACCACTATAATCCTATCTAAGTAATCTATGAAACACTTTTATTTTTAAAATCTTATCCACCATGAAATAAATAACTAGGTAAAAATAAATTGGTTTATCTATAAACAAAAACTAAAAAAACATTCATTACAAAGTAATAATAAAATAGAGAGAGAGTAATCATCAAGAAACAGAGTAACATGTATCTTACACCATGGATTAAAAGATTATAATAACATATCATAATATTAAATTGTAAAAATATTGAATAATGATATAATGAAATGAATATCACATAATGATCATAATGTTATAATTATATATGATTTAGGAGGAAAATCTTTGGTATAAAAAGGTGGAATCTATATCATTTTTAGGTAAAGTAATCAAAACTATTATTATACATACTTCACTCTTCCCTAAACTACCTGAGTGGAAAATCCCCTATCCATAAAAATGATCATCCAATTGGGGGACACTAGTTTGTGATTTTGATCAACCAATGAAAAATATATATTTATTTTACACAATTTTTATAAACTGAACATTATATCTCATAATAATCTAAAAATACTAATGATTATGGTTCATTATTTTTGAGGAATAATTACATAAGAAGTTTATTTTAAAATACCAATGTAAATTAATACCTAATTTAGCCACAACAGACTCCTTTTAAACTTCTCATAGGTTATAATAATCTTTATAACCCTTGGAAGTTGAAACATAAGAAACGAGTGAGATTAGATGATCAGTAAGGGTAAACCTAAGAGATCATAATGAAAGATCATAATTGAGAATATGATAATAATATGAGTATAATTAGGATACATATGATTATGAATCTCAATAAAATTGAGATCATAAACCATGATTCAGGGCATACAACATGTCATAAAATTATAAATAAATCAAGAGAGTGCAGAAACATGAGTCAATAAACCTGATCTATTAGAGAAAAATATAATAATACAAAACATATTTCAAATATGTAACGACCATTAATCCTAGAACATTAATTTCATGATCCACACAATCACTGACCATACTTATGGGAAACTAAGATATACCCTTGAATACTTTTCTTATGTTATATAAATCCTTATCCGGTTTATTGGTGGGAGATATAGGACCCCAACCACCATTCATTCATACTTATATGGGCTACTTGATATCATTTATTCATCTCATAATAAAGAACCAATTGAAAGGAAAATGTGTTTGATTCCACACATCACAATGAACCCATTAAAATAAAATGGGTTTCATTTTATTGTGAAATGAATTAACATAAAAAACCATTCATAATTCCATCAATAATCATAAAATGAAAGAAAACATATAAAAAAATGGTTATCTAACAATATTCAGTAATTTTATTGGTAAATACATTTCAATCAAGATAATAAATCATATGAAATTTACACCTTATAGATAAAGGTTATATCGTAATTTCAATAATTTCACAAATAAATCGATGTTTAGAATCAAGGGTAATATTCTCAAATCAATGAAATATAAAATATGGTGTTTATAATAAAAAGTAATTGAAAGAAAAGTTATTACTATTCACGCTTGATGGTTAGGAAATAATAATACAGTGACGGATCGTATATTAGATAGAAAATTATATTAATTAATTCATATTGGGAATTAAAGTGGATGATAACATTTGAAAAATATCAAGGATCAATCATAAGTTATGTTAATGGAAAATTACTCTGCTGAAAAATACTTTTTAGGAGTTCTTAAAAAATAAATTTAAAATTTGGAAATATCCTTTATTTTTTGAAATCATATTACATGAAATATTTTATACTTATAGGATAAAAATAATTTAGTTTATAACTCATTAAAAAATATAAAGATGTATTTATTTTAAAGGAAAAAGGAAAAGAAAAGACATGTTCGCATGAAAATCATAAAAAAGTGATTCTTTTGAAACATTGATGAAAACGACCCATATTGAAAATGTTTAATATTTATTTAAATATTTTAAAAAGTAAAGTAGAATAAAATAAAATAAATAAATTATTTAGATACATATAAGGATATTCTAAAAATAATTTACTGAACATGGACTTGAAAAAATGGATTTTTAAACTATGAATAAGAAAGAAGTTTAGTTTTAGCATAACCGTTAAATAATGATCGAAGAGGTAAAATAAAATAGAGAAATGATATGTTAAATCAAAAAAAAAAATCAAGGTAGAAGAATATGACATGTTTTTTTTGAAATAAAGAGAATAAAAAATTCCTAGATAGATTATCTTTCACAAATAATTATGAATTAAAATTGAGATCGAAGAGAAAACACTTACGGTAAAGATAATGTAAGAATTAAAAAAAGAGTTTTTATATGGAATATTAATTAAAAAATCATGAAATTAAAAAAATTAACTATTCTTTAAGTAAATAGGATATTTATTACACTATAAAAAATAAATGAAAATTCAAAATATAAAAAAATTCTCATGGAATTGGAAATAGAGACAAATAATAACTTATAACATTGATATCTTTTCAATAATAATACTTTTAATCAAAGAAAATGATTTTTCTCTTCAAACCCCATGGATTAATTGAATATAATATAATATAAATTTATTTATTAATCACAATATAAAAAATATATTAGGGTGTACAATAAAAATTATTTCTCAAGAAATTAAATTTCAGATAATAAACCCCTTCCTTTAATTCCCAACTTTCTCTAAAGAGAATAAATTTTATATATAAAGATATAAATAACTTTATCACCTATTATAAAACCTTATTAATATATATATATATATATATTATTTTATAAACTTTATTTTTAATTATTCTCTACATGTATATTAGTATGTTATTATATATTTTTAATATTGAGTGTGAGTAATTTTGATTTTTTGGAACTAGTTTCATAATATCAGTGTTGCTATTAATTCTTATCAAAATATCACCATTACCATAATGAAAAAAGTATTGTAGTTAAATACTTGTATACATTTATAATTTTATAATTTAATTATATTTTTATTTTTTATGGTTCATTTAGCTAAAATTTTGGTCCATCATGTTTCAGTGATTTTTTAGAAACATTTAGTTGTATCTTAATTAATAGTTAAATATTAATGATACGATTACATAACCAAAATAAAATATTTATTTTTTTATTTATTGAATATATTATTAGTAATTATGTTCTCATAGTTATCTATGAGGTTATAATATAGCCCTGTTTAAATTTGTTGTTAGACAAACCCAAATGTGATTTTCACAACCCTTCCCCCAGGGCCCGTGCTGTGAATACCCCAAGCCAGGCTTCCATTGGCCTGGGGCTGGAGACTAGCACTGGACAGGAATATACCTATAATGTGAAGGCATTCTATTTAAACCTGTACAAACACACAATCCAAGAACACAACAAGCAGAAACTATGATGTAAACAGCTGCAGTAAAAAGTGTGATTAAAGTAAAGGGGCCGAAATACAAGCTCATATAAAAAGTACAAGTACAACTAAAAAGAGAAAAATAGCTCTTGGATTGTCCATCGAGGATCCTACATAAAGGGTAGGTAAAGCTCACGATCAGTCATCATACACCACATCACATTAAATGGTCCACCTCTGAGTACCATCCACACCTCGCTCCCTCAACCTCGATCAATGCTGTCTATCATCTACACAAGACACAACAAGGTGCTGGTGAATCCTATGCAAGGGTGAGTATAACAATATTCAGTAGGGACCCCAAGACCCCCAAAGGTCTCCTAGAGGTCCAAAAAGGAAAAACCACTAGGCAAGACCTCAATCACAAATCATGAAACAATCAAAAACTAAATTAGGTATATGACCATACATATACCTAATTTATCAAGATATAATCGTCTCATACATAAGGGAAGAATACCAAAAAGGTAACACCACTAAGGAAAAATTACTACATAGGTTACACCATAGAGACAACACCGCGATGGTAAAAGTACCCCACAGGTAACAGCACAAAGATAACACGATGAAGGTAAGAGTACCACATAGGTATTACCATGAAGATAACACCACGAAGGTGAAGGTACCACAAAGGCTACACCATGAAGGTCAAAGACTCATCTCACTCCAGGTATATAGGTAATGAAAAAAAGTACAAATGATTACTCGAGAAGTTAGATCATCTTATTCTGTCAAGTAAAACTACTACGGACCGTATGGAGTCTGACCCACACAGGATTGATAGGTACTAACCCTCGCTGACACACACAAAGATCTGACCCACATAGGAATGGTATGTGCTGACCCACAAAGGAAGGCTGAGTGTTGACCCACACAGGATCCTACCCACACTGGATTGGTATGTGGTAACCCTCACAGGATTGTTGAGCCCTGAACCACACCCGATCTAACCCACATAAGATCGGTAAGTACTGACCCACATAGGATCTCTTGGTACTAACCTCCGTATGATAA
Organism: Viscum album; assembly: GCA_963277665.1. NCBI lineage: Eukaryota > Viridiplantae > Streptophyta > Magnoliopsida > Santalales > Viscaceae > Viscum > Viscum album. Next base: position 669,928,773 of record OY728147.1, read on the forward strand.
GTCTCCAACCTTCGCCTCACTACCAACCACGAGATTCCAACTCATAGCATGCTTGATTCTTGGAGTACCACTCCTCAAGACATTGGTCTTACCTAAATAACCAATATGTTCCATGAAGAAGTATCTCAAAGGAATTCCATATCGTAAGGGTTGCAACGTGACAGACGACACATAATCGGATGCACAGACTGTGACTTATTAGTGTTCTAGTCCTGAGGGCCCAGTTATATTTTTGTTTGATCCACCCCGGACACACTCCAACTTTCTTCAAAACTCATGTGTTGTATACCAATAGGAATACCTCGTCCTGGGGGTTCCAGAGTCACACAATGTTCATCAAATGAATAATCAGTCTTTTAGTTACACCCCTTTCCATGAAACGGGGGTTATCGCACCTTGGTTTGGACCAGCACATTCAGACCCACATGAATATGCCAAAGTGACCGCTTCCCAAAAGGGATCCCAATGCCACTGATGGCATGTCGAACAAACACCCGGTTCGTTAGTTACATGCATTTCTTTATTCGAGAACTGGTTGAGTCTGGGCCCGGTCCGACTCGGTCATTCCGGACTGACATAATGGGTCCCAGGTATACCTGACTCGGATCATGTTTGACCCTCTAAGTGTCGGCCTGGTTTACTAGGTCCGGCCTATTGGGGTCGGGCCATTTTGGTTCACAGGCCCAGGATGTGGATGGCTCGGCTAGTCGTGTAGGGATCGGCCCACCGTAGTTGGCCCACTAGGTCCTGGGATTGGCCCGGCCAATGAGGTCATGGGTCTATCCTGGCCCGTTGGGCAGGTCCGGTCTGCAAGGCGGTTCTGGTCTGATGGGCGGGTTCGGCCCGCTTGGCCAGCCCGTGTCCGGACTGATCGGCCAGATAGTGGAATGATCTTCCCAGCTGGCCCCGTGGGTGCAGGACCATTTAGGCTAGCTGGTGGGACACTACCCCACCACATAATGGTTGGCTATTTTGGCCGACCGGGGTTCTTCCAACCAAGTTTAGTGCAGGACCACACCACTCACCACCTATCGCAACCCGCATGCCATGACTATATATGTCGGCGGCGCCTGCTAGCGCTGCCCCTTGTCCCGCACAACTGGCTTGGGATGGATGACTCTAGCCTCCATGAAATGCCATCGTGCGCTGCCCTCCACCATCTGTGGCTGGTTGTCACAGTTCTCCAGCAGCCACCGGCAGCTGACACAGACTTGGCGTGCCGGTGGTTCGACGGTTTCTTCCACGCTGTCATCGTCTACTCGCTACTGTCACCTAATAAAAACATTCCCAAATAACGCAACATAAATGGGGTGGTGTGGGGTCCAAGCCTGGTTCTTTTGGCCTGCACCCTCAGGGTTAAAATGATAACAAATGGAGAAATGAAAATATTCAAGATGAACATTAAGAAGAACCCCCACCTCGATATCATTGGAGAATACCTGTGATTAAGGAAGAGTCGATATTTTTCGACCCCACAACAAGCTGCCAACATTGCCACTCAAACTTCATCCATCAGTTCGGGATTTGGTGTCACTCGTCACCGCCCGCTAGAACAATCTCAATCCTCCAATTGTTTCACATCGCATAACTTTATCTAAAATTCGTCTCTAGGTGAAATCGTGCCAATACCTCTCCACAATATGAATATAAATTTGATAGGGGAGGGTGAGTAATGCCCGTGGAATTTAATGGGGGTTCATTTAATAGGAACCTTATTAATTCCAACAGTGCTGTTACAAAGGATTTGAGGAGTCACACCATTTAATGTCTTGACACGTCATTGGTCCCGCCACTGCCGCTTGGCCATTTGAGGAAAAGAAAGAAAGAAATAAAATTAAAAAGTAATTTTATTATTCTTTTAAAAAGTCCAAAGTCTATCTTTTTCTAAAAGCTTACTGGGGTTGAAGTGAATCCTCCCTTAAGAGAATCTTAGTATTTCGGATTCAATGGTGGTCTCATATTTTTAATCTGAGCACCTGTTCAAAAGATAGAAAATGCCATCTGCGCGATTACTGAACGTACCGTAAAAAAAGTTCAGAAATTCATTGCGGGCACACTAGGTATATGAATCACACACCATTAATTTTTCTCAGATTCTTAATAATTCCATATAATAAAAAAAATATATGGATAATTTGGTTCTTTACATTCTCCCCATGTTAGGGCTTTTCATCCCTGAAATCCACAACATAGACTAAGGAAACAAATGGTGGTACTGATCATGATTTTGTGCCTCCCACTCCCATGTACTCTTCTGGAGGTTCTAATGATTCCAATGAATGCGCATTGGAGGTATCGATCATCCACAAAGGACCCGCTCTTATCGATCCTCAATCTCCACTAGAACCTCCATAAACATCTCTCCATCATCAATGTCCAGCTCGCCATGGTCGATGATATCAGATGGGTCATGCACATATCTCATCAGCTGGGATACATGGAAGACATCGTGCAGCCTCTCCATCTGCGGTGGTATTGCCAAGTGGTACACTACTTATCAAATCCTACGAAGTATCAGAAAAGGTATAATAAACCATGGTGAGAGTTTTCCACCTCAGCCAAATCTCCACAAGCTTCATTGTAGTGAGACCCATAAGAAGATGTGGTCTCCCTCCTCAAACTCAAAGGCCCTCCGTCTCCAGAAAGCATAAGGCTTTTGTCTTCTTTGTGCAGTCTTCATCCACTCATGGATGATCTAAACATTCTTAGTGGTAGCCCGTACCCACTCTGCACAGATAAGTGTTGACTCCCCTAGGCTTTTCCAGCAAAGATGCACGGTCAACCGTACACGTCCTCAAATGGATCCATACTAATGGTAGAGTGATAGCTATTGTTTTATTCACACTCCACCAAGGGAAAGTTGTTCTCCCAACTGTAGCCAAAATATCGGACACAAGAAAATATTATGTCCTCAAGTGTCTGAGTGGTCCGCTCCGTCTGAACATCTGTCTGCAGATGAAAGATAGTGTTCAAACATAACTGAGTCCAGAATGCCTCCTGTGATCCCTTCCACAACCATGATCTAAAACATGCATCATGGTCGGAGATGATCTTCAATGTAATCCCATTAATTCGTACAATATCTTGTACATTGGGGGGGTCTTGTGCCCTATACTAATCGCTGCTGATGGATGGGTAGGATGTGGGCTGACATGGTGAGTTGGTCAACGATCATCCAGATGGAATCATATTATTTGGAAATCCGTGGCAGCCCAATCACAAAGTCCATGGAGATACCATTCCACTTATTCTTCAGTACCTCTAGTGGCTACGCTAAGCCAGCTGAAACCTGATGATTGGCCTTCACTTAGTGACAAGTGAGGCATCATGAAACAAACTCTACCACAACCTTCTTCATCCATGGAAACTAGTGATGACACTAGAGGTCTTGGTACATCTTCTCCACACCAGGATGTACCGTCAGAGGGGACGTATGGAACACTCTCAACACCTCCTCCCGTAGTACCACTAGTACCATGGTGTGTCCTCTAAAAAGGATGGCATGATCCCCACCTTCAAAAAATCACTCAGGTTCCTTTCTTGAGGATATCTGATCACGTCGAGCAACACAGTAAATTTACCCAAGATGTGCCTCCCGAACTTGCTAAATAAGTGAGGGAGTGATAGTCATAGACTTGTGGTAAGCTAATACATCTCTATCCACAAACGATATTTGCAACACAGCTAGCTTCTTTATTGCCTCACTCTACAACTGTATACTAGACCTCCTGCTGAGTCCATTTTCTACTACGTTCCCCTTCCAAGGAGTGTAGACTATCTTAATGTCATAGTCTTGGAGGAACTCTAGAAAATGTCACTATCTCATGTTTAGGTCCTTTTGTGAGAAGATATACATAAGATTCTTGAGATCAAAGTAGAATGTAAAATGTTCACCCATCTAGTAATGTCACCACATCTTCAAGGCGAAGACCACTGCTGCTAACTCCCAGTCATGGGTGGCGTAGTTCGACTCTTATTGTCTTAGCTTCCAAGAACCATACACGATCTCTGCTCACTATTTCATCAAGACACATCCATGTCGGTTCCATGATGCATCAAAGTAGACTACATACCCAATGCCCTCTTCTGGTAGCCTCAAGATGGTGGCACTCGTCAGTCTCTTCCTCATCTCCTGAAAAATATGCTAACATCTCTCCATCCATACGAAGAGCTGTCCCTTCTTCACCAATGCTGACAAGGGTGAAACAACTCTAGAAATGTTGGGTATGAATCTCTAGTAGTACCCAACCAATCCCAAGATACTCTGCACCTCGGTCACACTCCTGGGTGGCTCCTAAGCAAGCACTGCCACTATCGCTGAGTACATCAAGATGTCATCGATGAAGACCACCACAAAGTGATTGAGGTATGGTTGGAAGACCCTATTCATCTGTCCCATGAACACTACAGGGGTGTTGGTCATGCTGAATGGAATTAATAAGAACGTATAGTAGCTATACCGACATCTAAAGGCCATCTTCTACACATCATCATCTCATAAACAGAGTTGATGATAGCCCAATCTGAGGTCTATCTTCGAAAACCATTTTATCTATTCAGCTGATCAAAAAGATCATCAATCGTCAGAAGTGGATACTTTTCCCACACAGTCACCAAGTTTAGATGCCAATAGTCTACACAGAGTCTCAAACTCCCATTTTCATTCTTGGTGAACTAAATAGGGGCTGCCCATAGAGAAACCCTGGGTCTTATCAACCCATTTCTTTGTATGTCCTCCAAATGTACCCATAACTCACGAAGCTCCATGGGAGCCATCCGATATGCTGGTGTAGATATCATTACTGTCCCAGGGTACAGGTCAATGTGAATGTATTCCTCTCTACGTGGAGGTAGTCTCCAAACATCATTGGGAAAGACATCAGCATACATTTCCACCACTACAGGATATCTCAGACTCTCAACATCAACTTCCCCAAGGGTATGGCTAGCCAACTAATGTGTGATCGGCTGAACCCTCATCCCGGAAAGTCCATATTATGCTGCAAAGGTTCCCTTTATACCGGTGAAGGATAACCTGGTCGCATCCTCATTGACACACCACACTTTTTGCCTAATACAGTCAATATGATCATAGACTGTGGATAACCAGTCCATTCCCTAAATGACGTTGTAAGGCCTCGATGCTACTACTAGATGATCTCATCTGAAGCTTTCACCTCCTAGAGCAAGCTCACATAGCCATAATTAGTTTGTAATTATCAAACCCCCTTCTGTAGGAGTAATTATCTATATGGATCGAGACAATGGCTCCGTTAGAATCTCTGATCTCCAAATGAGGGTTGTTGCAAAAAAAGAGTAACTAAAACCTGTATCTACAAGTACTGTAGCTAGGATGGAATAGACACAAATCATAAATCTAATCATATCTTAAGTGTTGTAGTCATAGACCTCAATAGCCTAGAGCAGTGCTTGTCCCTGTCCTCATGCTCTTAATGGTCCGTGTGGACCACCTGGAGGTGGTGGAGGTAGAACCTCGAACTGTAGCCCACCGCCTGCTGCACAAGCAATTCCTCTGCCATGCCTGCCACCCTACAGACCTCCTCGCTCAAACCTCTACCTCTCCCTTGTCATTACCTCAATAATCATTTGGTCATCCGTATGGAAGGTTAGGCAATCATGAGCCATGTTACCCTGCCCACCGCATGAGTAGCACTTCCTGATCCTCAACTATCCTCCTCTATTCTGTGAGCCCCTCACAACTGACCCTATATCCTTAGGTAGTCCACCAGAATCTCTGTCCCTCTAAGGCCCCTGCATCATTCATCTACTACCTGCTGCGGATTATTCTGCTACCTGATGTCCGGTGGGGGACCTCACTTTCCATGCCTGCTCCGCTAGGAATATCTCCACCAAAAGTGCTCGCTCTAGCACCTAGGCCTGTGTCGGAATGATTAGTGATATCATCGATACTTTGATCTCCAATCAAAGACCTTTCTCAATGGTCCGAGCCATGATGAAAGGGACCTATACCATTTTGGTGGTGTATAAGGGGAGTTCAGTAAACCTTGCCGAGTACTGGGCCACGGTCATGCTTCCCTACTGTCAGTGAAAAAGATCTTGTATACACATAGAGTGTAGAGTCACTGGGATGAACACTGCCATGAAAAGGCTCTCGAAGTCTTCCCAAGTGTTGGTTTCCTCATTGTGTAACTGGATTGTAAAACTCCACCATCTCCCAACTTCTCCCTGGAAGAGACTGGAATATTGGATCACTACCAGATCCGCTAGTGTCCAAACTGAGCAAAAACTACGGCCATAGCCTCCAACCAGTCCTCAGCCACCTGAGGATCTGTCTCACCTCAGAACCTCAGAGCTCTCTACAAATAAAACTCATGAAATGTGCTCAGTCAGTGTGCAACCACTACTGGTAGGGCTAGTGGAATATTATGCCAAATGGGTGGTGGTGCTACTGGTGCACCACCTGATGGTACTATCGTTGTAAGAGGGCCCTACACCAAATCCTCATCGCTCCGTGGGCCGTCTTCATGTACTCTCTCCGAAATTTGGGTTGGATGTCTACGTTGGAGCATCCTGAATAAAAATAGGTTCTCTATAGTTAATAAGTTATACTTGGTGAGCTGACTCAAAGAAATAATAAGAAAAACTTTTCAAAACACACGTAATTAGTGTTTTTGTGCACTGTGTCGGAAATCAGAATTCAGCGTCCTTGGATATGGATATCCGGTCAGCGCACCAACACTTGATTACCCAAACTAAAAACTGCACTCATAACACTTAACACTATTTCCACATAGAAAAGAGAAAAGTCTTAGTTCTTTTCTAGAACCAACTCAACTCATACAACTTTTTCATGACCTATCCCCCCAGGGCCTAGGATGTGTCTACACCAATACCATCTTCTATAGCCTAGGGGATTTCAACTAGCACCAGAAAGGCGTATCTATATAACGGGAAGGAATTTACTTTAAACCTGTACAAACACACAATCCAAGAGCACAACACGAAGAAAACAGGATGTAATCCACTGCAGTAAAAAGTGTGCCGAATATAAAGGGGCCAGAATACAAGCCCAACAGAAAAGTACAAGTACAACTGAAAAGTGAGAAAACAACTCTTGGAACGTCCATTGAGGATCCTACCTGATGGGTAGGTAAATATCATGATCTATAGTCATGTTCCATATCCAGTTAAATGGTCCACCTCAGTGCACCATCTAGTCTGGGCTCCCTCAAACTCGATCAATGTTGTTCATCGTCTACACAAGACACAACAAGGTACAAGCGAAGCCCATGCAAGGTGGAGCGAAACAATAGTCTGTAGTGACCCCAAGACCTCTGAAGGTCTCCTAGAGATCGAAAAAAGAAAAAACCACTAGGAATGACCTCAATCACGAAGCACGAAGCAGTGAACAACTCTACTGAGGTATATTCCTATACATATAAATATGTTATCAAGATTCACTCATTTCATACATGGGGAAACAATACCACAATGTTAACACCCCGAAGGTAACATCACGAAGGTTAATGTACCACACATGTAAGACCACAAAGGTAAATGTACAACATAGTTAACACCATGAAGATAACACCACAAATTTAAAAGTACCACACAAGTAATAGCACATAGATAACACCATGAAGGTAACAGTACCACACATGTATCACCACCAAGATTACACCACAAAGGTGAAGGTACCACAAAGGAAACACCATGAAGTTCAATGACTCAACTCACTCCAGGTATATAAGGTATATAAGTATAGATAATTAGTCAAGAAGCTAGATCATATTATTATGTCGAGAGGTAGTGCTGTTGGCCGTATGGAGTCTGAACCACACTGGATCGATAGGTACCAACCTTCGCTGACCCACATAGGATCTGACCCACACAAGATCGGTATGCCCTAACCCACATAGGATCGCTGAGCATTGACCCACATAGGATCATAATGCACTGACCCACACAAGATCAATGAATGCTGACCCACACAGGATCTGACCCACACCGGATTGGTAAGTGTTGACCCACACAAGATCGCTTGGTTCAAACCTTCGTATGATCTTTGTACAACCTCTGCATCACAGTCAATCATCCTTCAATTTGTGACTCATTGTCGCTTATCACCAACAGCTAGAACCGGCTCCATCCTCCAAGTGATTGGCATCGCCACACTTTATCAGAACTTCATCACTTAGTGAAGCTGTTCCAATACCTCTCCCCAAGCACCATTTAAATAGAAGAGGAGGAGGGTGAGTAACGCCAGTTGAATTAAATGGGGGTTCATTTAATAGGAACCTTCCTAATTCCAACTACATTTTTACAATGGATTAGAGGAGTCAATCCATTTAATGGAATGACACGTCTTTGGTCTCACCGTTGCAGCTTGTCTGTTGGAGGAAAAGAATGAAAGAAATAAAATAACAAAGTTATTTTATTATTATTTTAAAAAGTAAGAAATATAATTTTTTTATAGATTTACTACAGTTAAAGTGAAGCCTCCCTTAAGTGAATCCCAGTGCTGTGGATTCGTCGATGCCCTCAGATTTTTAATTCGATCATCAGTTCAAATGATAGAAAATGCCGCCCCCACGTTTACTGAACATACCTTAAAAAAGTTCATAAAATCATTCCGAGTACACCGGGGCACGGAATGATGTTCTATCTATTTTTACAGACTCGTAATAATTCCATATAATAAAAAAATTACATAGAATATCCCAATCAGTACAATGATCATACGTTAATTAATTGATAATTGTGATTATGAAAGTTGTTTCTTTTGGAATAATTTCCTTTTTATAGGAGAATAATAATAATATTTAATTGATTTTAATGTGGTGAATAATAATTAAATATATTTTAACAAATAATAAAGAAACCAGATGAAAAATGTGACACGATACTCTATGGTGGTGGTAATCCACACAACGCATGGTAAACATTTTCATTTTCACAATGAATGATAAAGAATAAAGGGGGATTATGATTTTTATTTTAATTAAAATAATAATATTATATATCTTATATATATTTTTCAATTTCACAATTATAATTATTGAATATAGGAGGTGGTGAAATATTTGAAGTCATCCCCTTCTGGAGGGGGTAGTTTGCACAACCCATGAATGAATGTTTTGTTTTTATTAATAGTAAAGTGGAAAGGTGGTTATTAGTTATTAAATTAGAAAAAAAATTAGGTATAAAATAATACTTATGTCATTATATAAGAATTATAAAATAATATTTTTGGATTTAAAAAATTAAAATCAAATAAGTTAACAAAAAGGTACACATGTTGGGGACTTGAACTTTACCTTGGAAGATCCCAGAGAAATAGATGTCTTAAGACAATATCTTGTGACAATAAGATCAATGGGAATAGATTTTTTTAAAGGGGATTGAAAAGTTTTATATTTTTAATATTAAACCAAGTTCTTATGGTGGTCTTTAAGGGGTGGGGAGATGACCCTTTTATAAATGGTGAGAATGAAATTTCTATAATTATAACTGGTTAATTAAAATGGATCACATGTTAAACATGTGAAGTGGATAAAAAATGTAAAATAATGCGATTTTGTAAGAGATAATGTTGATAATACATTAAGTATTAATTTTAAAACATGTTTTAAGAATATTTTATGTCCCTTAGTCTATGATTTTTTCCTTTTACAATTTTAGGTTTTATCATTGTAATTAATTATTAACTTAGTAATTTAAAAATAAAATGGAAACTTTCACATAATTTTTACATACTAACTCCAAATATGAAATTAATTTTATCTGATTAAATATGTGTGTATAATAAAAATCAATTTTAACATAAGCACATGTAATTAATAAAAACCCATTTTAAGAAAAAGTGTACTTTTATGCTTAAAATTTATGTATGTGTTAAATTATACATATATTTTATTTTCATGATATAAATTAGTTTATTATAAAGTAAAATAAAATTTATGATGATTTTAAGGTAACCTAAAACCAAATTTTATCAAAATATTTTTTATTTAAAATAAAAGACCAAAAATAGTTTTAGGGAGTAATACCTTAGTCATTAAATTGTTAATCATTGTTTTTCAAAAATTAAAATTTAATTTTTTAAATTTATAGTTTTAAATATTAAATTCATATTTGAATATTTAAAATATATTATACACCTTTTTCCTGGCTTATAATGTGATAAAACCTACTGTTTTAGTAAAAACATTATGTTCATTATTCTCTTAAAAAATAAATTATTTAAGAAAATTAAAAGAATATTGGGCAAAGATAATATTTTTATTATATTTTTAAAAAATAATATTCATAAATTTATAGGTTTTTAATTTAAATAAAAATGAAAATATAAATAAAATCAGTTTTTATTTAATAATGGAATTTTTAAATAGTATGTGTTGTTAATATTATATCCAGTCAATGTGAAATTTAAATAATATTAATATATTAGTTCATATATAATAATATTTTAAAATTTCTCAATTTAATTTGATGAGATAGAACATAGAACATTTAATAAAATAGATCTGTGAAAAAATATTACTTTTATAATAAATAGGCTTTGACATAATACCATTAAAAGTAATTATTTGAATTTTAAAATTCAATTTTACAAATCCATTAATTTTAAAATATTTATTTTAATTTTATAAATACATCATATCATATTTTAAAAATAAAAATATAAATATTAACACCCAAAAAATATATATAAATACTTATATATATATATATATAATATTTTAATATAATATTTTTTACTTCATTATGTTTTGTATTTTTTAAAATTTACTACCAACATTACACAAATTCAGTATTCCTACAAGATACATGTATATCCAACAATCATATTATCAACTATCAAATTTATAATGATCAGATTTTTTTACAATATATAGACGTTATAGATTTAATAGTCTCTTTCCCTCTTCTTAAGTCATACTTCACATTTTTATAGTTTTCATTTTGATATCACCACATGATTTATCATTTCAATATTTTCTTCTTTATTATATGTTTTGTTTGGATATAAGTGATCTTTAAGGGTGAATATGTTCTAAGAGATCTCCCAATGTTGAATATTAAATTATTATGTATTTTTTTCTAACTTTTAATTTATTCACTTTTAATGGATGCAATAGTCCATGGTGATTAATATTTAGTTTCGTATACTTTTGATGTAACATTTTACTATGAATTAATAAAGTATTTTCAGTTTAATTTCTACCTTATATGACTTATTACCGATTAAATTCCAATTCAATTGGGAAAAAGTTTATTATTATAAATATATAGTTTCTGGATAGAATATTCTTCTTTAAAACCCCGATCATTTCATTATCCAACTGAAATAAATTTCTTCCGAAAATTTTAGTTATCACTTAAGAATGAGAAAGTTAAGGGTGTACTTAAGATATACACGTATCAAGATTTTATTTTAAAAGACGTATCCACCTTAGTAACTTGGGTATATCTAGGCCACTAATCTACTCATTCTTAATAGACACAATATGTTATTTATTATTAAACATTTAGGCTATATAATACTCATAATTGGGTTTAAGGATTATATAATTGAATAAATTTTCATGTGGAGATTATCATCGACAACATAGTGAAAGGTGATCATAAATTTATTTGAGATATGAAATATTATCTATTTATTTTGTTAGAATAGAGTCTATGTGAAAATATCTAATCCATTTCCTATATCACATAATATTCATCTAAAGGAAGTATAATAAGCTTTTAAAAAACATAAAATTTGGAAACCATTATCATACCACTAGAAGTTTTTAGTAAAAAATTAAACATCTTGTCATCTAGGGGATTATTTAATGTTTGTAGAAAAAATAATAGTAACAATATACTGCATCTATCAAGACACAAATATAAAACTCACTGTTCTTGAGTGGATTCTTTTTATTCTTCACTCTATATTATTTTTGGAAGCCCCTCCAATAGTTATTATTGCATATGATTTATCTTATTCCATTGGTCCTGAAAATTTATGATTCCTATAATCCTCATTAACCCTTATATTAGGGAATTTATTTATGTATTTCCTATATTCTTTAAATTTAACACATTAATCTATTATTGGTAACTAAATAAATATATTTTTTACTTTCACCATGTACATTGAAATATTCATGTTTCCTTGATAAATAGTTTCTCAATTCCCTCCCTTTTCACACATAAATCATCTTCTAGTTATTTATAGACATTTTAATTGGTGATTCATTAAATATTTTTTACAAGAAGGAATTTGAATACTTCTCCTTTATCATCTTCAACACCAGAACATCCATTTGACTCCATATTTATCTTTTTTTGTTTTTTTGATAATTTAATTACATTTTCAATGTTAATTATAGTTTTTTATATATGGTTGGACATAATAACATGATTTTTTACTCCAGCTCTTATCCCACTAGGTTCCTCATTGGTAAAATATATGCATTTTTTATGGAATCCATTATTAAATTGTCTCCTTCAAGCTTCATCGAATACCAATACCAAAAGTAGTCAATATTGAGTGATGAAAAATTAACACCATAATAGAATTATTATAATATAATTATATGAAAAAATCAACAAAAAATTGAATTAATATTGAAAATTATTACATTATCTTTCAGTTTAAACAAAGTCACTATCGGATCAATCTTGGTTTCTTTAGATTGGTTTCATTCATATCTGTTAACATAGTTCCTTAACACAATAAATCCTACACAATTGATTGTAATAAGAATGTGATTAAGCAAACCATATATACGATTAGTTTCTAGATATATGTGAAATATTAGGAATGCTCATCGAGCATCCGATTAAATATTGAGTGGACACTCAACCATTATTTTTCAGGTTGATTTCACATAGGTTCATATGTTCTACAACCACAACTACCTTCCAGTATATATTAAGGGATTTAATTTCAAGAAAAATAATAGAATATCAACTTTACCATAACTTTTGGATGATATATTATATATAGACATAGTAATTAGACTTATCCTTAGGGTTTTCTCAAAATTTCTCTAAGCCTAATCCCCCAAAAAAATAAATTAATCCTAAAAAATAACAAAAGCCTACTTTGATACCAATTATAGAGGGACAAGATAATCATATATCTTTTTATCAATATCATAATCTAAAAATTTCTTATCGTAATTATCACACAATCTCTTGAATGGAATGTTTAGTGTCTATAAGGACAATCTACATATGTAATTTATTTAACAATATTTGTCACCATTTTTTCATAACTGAGCCATGTTATACCACTTCTAGACTGATAAATAGGTATAATCATCAACATAACCCACAAAAATCGAAACATGAGAAAGGGGTGAGCTTAGATGCTCTATAAGGGTAAACATAAGTTATATAAATCAAATATCATAAGTGTTCAAAAGATAAGAATATGGGAATAATCCCGATACATAAGTAAAGCATACATTATTAAGATTATATTATAAAAACTGTTTCGTGACATATGACATTATATAACATATGTAATAAATCAAGAGATTGTGGAAACAAGAGTTAATAAGCATGGAACATGAGAAGATAATATAATAATGCAGAAAAAATTTGAAATATGGGATAAGCATTAGTGTATGGAACATTACATTTATAAGCCACACCAAGAGTTCCCACATTTACGAGCATGTAAATTGTACTCAAAAAAACTGTTATAATGAGATATAACTCCTCAAACAATGAATTTTCGGGAAATATAGGACTTAAATATTCATTCATCCATACTTATTGGGTCCACTTTAAATGAATAACTCATCACATCATAAAGAATGCATGGGAAAAAATGGGTTTCATTCCTCACGTCACAAAGATCCAACCTAAATAAAATGAGTTTCATATCCTTTTCCAATGATTTCACATGATTAAATAAGTCATATATAGAAATAATATGAGTGGTGACACTTAAATAATATTCTTAATCATGAATAAGATATATCAAAGGATAATGAATTATATTATAAATAATTTTTATGAGTTTTAGATTTATTTCTTTGGCAATAAGAAATATCCTTGATCATTGGAAATTATTTTAAGATAAATATTTTATAAATATAGGATAAAATTAAATTCTTCTTAAACTAATGAAAATATAGTGAGAAATATTCATATATAATGAAAAAGATGGTGGAAATATGTGTTTATTTGAAAAAATTAAAAATATATGCTTTTCACTCATTGAAAAAAATAAACCACACAAAAATCATAAATTTTTTTTAAAATCTAATAGAAGCACAAGAAGTGAAAATTGTCTATAATAAATTATTTATACATAGATAAAGAAATTTACAAAATCATATATGGAATATAGACATTGAAAAATGGAGTTTCTTGGCCAATAATAAGAGTTAAGGTTAGTTTCCTTACATTTGTTGAATATTGCGCTAAGATAAAGAATTAAATAGTGATAAGACATATAAAACCAAAAATATAATTAGAGGAGAATAAAATGATATGATATTTTTGGAAGAAGGAGAAAAAAGTTCCCTATAGAGATTATCTTTTTAAAAAAATAAAAAATTGAAGTTGATATTGAATAAGAAACTATTATGGTAATGGTAATATAATAAATTGACGAATTTTAGAGAGTTACCATGAAATAGAAATTAAAATATCATGAAATGAAAGATATTAATTATTAAGGAATTAAATATTGTTGTGATTAATCAATATAAAATAAAGTATGGTGTGAAATATCAAAAATGCATTATGGAATTTGGAATCTTGACGAATTAAACTATATAAAATCGATATCCTTTGAATGAAAATCAATTCAGTTAAATAAAATTATAAGGAAATTAAAATAACATGAAATAAATAAATAGATTTTTAGGACATAATTAGCTTGTAATCCCACCATATTGATGATATCATGGTGCACAATAAGAACCATGTTTCAATAAATTAAATTTGTGACAAATAACCCCTTATATTAATTCATGACTTCTACTAAATAGATGGAATCTCATATATAAAAAACAATATCAATAAATTATTTAATAAAATTATTCATATATATAACCATTTATAAATGTAATTTATATTTATTCTTTACATTTATTCTTGTTGGTTGTTATTTATTTTAAATATCATGTGTATGTAATCTTTATCACTTTGAACTAGTTTTGTTGTTGCAGTGTTGTTAATCATTTTCCTCCCAAATTACACCATTAAATGAGCAAGGAACATTAATTGATGAATTATAGTAATTTATAATGTTACTATTTAATTATATGATATTTTTTTCATGGTTAATATTTCTAAAATTGGAGACATGATTATTTCATTAGTTTCTAATAAATGAACTCTGGTATCTTAATTAATGGGTTAATTTTAATATTACCATTAAAGAACACAAATAAAATATTTATTTAAATATTTATACGATATATCATCCATAATTATGTTCTCATATTCATTCATTATATTATTTTATATCATTTTTCATGTAGGTGGTTACACTGACCAAAACATGAACAAACCTTAAATAATGGATGATAATGACTATGAAAGTAGTGTATTTTGTAATAGTATAATCATAATAGAAGAATATTGATATTATTTAGATAATTTTTTTGGATAATCTTGTTTTAATATATTTTAATATATTTTAATAAATAATAATTAAAATCGATGAAAAATTATATACATTACTTTAGAGAGGTGGTAGTCCCCACAAAAAATGATTATCATTTTCATTTCCCAGTGAATTAGAGGGAATAAAAGTTACTTAAAATTTTCCACATAACATTAATTATTATATTATATATTACATATTTATTCCTATGTTCCCTCTTATAATTACATAATATAGGTTTTTGTGAAATGATGGATTTCATCGCTTTGTGGATGCCTTAGTTTTCTCAAAAAATGATTTATTATTTCATTTTTCTTAATAAAAAAGGTTAGAGGTCATTAATATTCATTACACTTGAATAATAAAATGAATTATAAAAAAACTAATGTGATTATATATTAATTTAAAAATTATAATTTGGAATGTATGAATGAAAAGGAAATTAGTTAGGGAAGAAAGTACCCAGGTTGAAGACTTGGGCTTTCCTCTGGAAGACTCCATGTAAATGGAGTTCTTAGAACAATATATTATGATTGGAAGATCAAGGAAAAGGAATGGGATTATATGGTAAGAAATAATAGTATAATTTAAATGGGAAATATAAATTTTATTGTGGTCTTTAATGGTTGGTGAGATTCTACTTTTATATGTTGTGAGAATGACAATTCTATAATTATGACAATTTTGTTTAATGGGAGCACATGTTACAGAAGTAAGGCGGCACAAAAAATGGTCTATAATGCTTTGGGAGATGATATAAGTTTTATAATCCTAAAAAAGTCATTTCACACATGTTTTAAACATTTTTATAATTCCTTTATTCATAGAATCTCAACATTTAAGATTTTTTGGTTTTCCCGTAGTAACTAATCATTGTGTAAGTAAATTAATTTTAATGACTAAAAATAAAATAGACCTTATTAAATAATTTTTACCTATTGATTCCAAATATTAATTTTTTATTAGATAAAATTTTTATGTGTAAGAAAAATCAATTTTAATATTTTCGAATGTAATGTGTAAACATATATTTTTAGAAAAATCATATTATTATGAAAAAAATTATTTGTAGGGATCTTTTTTCTATTAATGTGATTTTAATTATATAAATTTTATTATTATAAAAAAAATTTCATTTTTCCAATGAATATAAAACAAAACTTTACCAAAATATTATTTAATTAAAAGAAAAGATCAAAACTCTTTTTATTGGAAAAAATTACCTAAGTGCTTAAAATGTTAGTCACATGATTTATCAATTAAATATATTATTTTAAAAATGAATAGTTTTAATTTTTAAGTATTTGTTTTATTAATTAAAATATTATAAAAAATTATTTTTCTTTCTTATAATGTCATAAAATTTAATGTTTTGGTAGAAACATTATTTTTACTATTCACCTACAAATTTATATATTTAAGTATATCCAAAAACTTTATTATGAGAAAATATTTTTATTATAAGTCTAAAAACTATATTTAATTTTATAAATCTAAATTATAAAATTTATAAATTTATCTATTGAATAAAAATAGAAAATATATAAAAAATTCCTTTTATTGATAAAATGATGTTTTTAAACATTAAGTGTTTTTTATATTATATCATATCAATTTTCAATTTAATGAATATTTTTATTTTATTTAATATTTTATAATATTTTATATTTTTTTAATATAATTTATTGGGATAAAGTATACAACCTTTAATAAAATAGTTCTTTGAAAATAAATATTACATTTATAATATTTACAATTTAGCAATCCACCATTAAAATCAATTGTTTAGATAAAAAACAAGGTAATTATTAAATATATAATTTTCATGTCTTATTAATATTCATTAAATTTATTTTTTTTATTTATATTCATTATAGAAATATTAGTTAAATTTTTAGTCAAAAAAGAATATTTATTTCAAACCAAATTTGAGTTTTCATGCATTAAATGGTTTTGCTTAAAATATTCATTTATAAATTTTTGAATTTTTGTTTTAATAAATTATATATGTTTTTGAATTCATCATGTAAAAATTTTATAATGTTGATTTTTAAAAAAGTTTTGATTTTTTTTGTTTAATAGTGAAAAATCCTGATTTTTATTGAAAACAAACTTTTCACATTGAGCATTTAAAAAGATAAATTTTATTTTAAATTAAATTTTATTCACTTATATTATTAATAATATAATTTTTTAATTTTTAATGAATTTTATACTTTAAATTTATATACAAAAAATCATTATACTTAAATTTCAATTTTTTAAAAAAATTGTTTTTTCATCCCAATTTCTTGAATTCATTTTAAATTAAAATATACCCAAATTTAGAATTTAATTTGATAAAATTTATACCATATTTATAATAATAATAATTAATATTATTTAAAATGTATAACATTATTTTATGGCATAATGAATAGTAAAAATAGTAAAAATGTATTCCCACGGTTAAGGTTTAAAAAAGTTTATTAGTGGTTAAACATATGTGATAAGTGTTAAAATGACTTATAAAATTTCAAAAATTATAATTTATGTCCATATTAATTCCTTGTATCATATGATATTTGAAAATGGTCTATCTTGGAGCCATTTATCTTGAATAATAATGTTTTATATTTTAATCTTTTTAAATAGTCCACCTGTTTCCTCTCCCCCACTTATTAAAAGAAACCCTCTATCCTCATCTATACACACTCAAAAATACTTTTTGTTCCTCCCAGAACTACCCAAATCCATCCTTAAGTACCTCCCCATGTCCCAGATTCACTTATTTGATCATAAAACGATCCCAAAAAGGCATTAGTTAAAAACATAGAGGATGTCTGAAGAAGATGTTTACATCAGAACTGAGTGTTTTGGTTTTATTTATTTTTCTACCTTGTTAAAGTATTATTCAAACTTTATGAAATAATAAAAATTTTATCTAAAATATACTAATGTGTTTATATATTAATGGAATAACTTATATCCTTCTCCTTATTCCATGAAATGGGAAATGAAACCATCGTTCGTGTGTACAATAGACTACCACCTCACAAAACAACATAATTCATTTTCCATCACTTCCTTTCATGGTTGGATATAATGATTTATTTAATATATATATGTGTGTGTGATATTATTTATATATTTTTCTTCATTTAATGATAATATATCATCTTTTTTTCTTTCATTATATCCACTGAAAAATGGTAACATCATTTATACATATGTGTTAATTACCACTTCAACAAAGTGATGTGATTCAATTTTTAAGAACACATCACATTAATAGTATATATAAAAGTTTATTTAAAGGTATAAAAAATATTGATTATATAATCATAATTTTGGAATGATAAAAAGATTTTACCATATTCCCCTCTTTCTCTTTGACTGTATGGCCCAAAGGCTGAAATTTTTAGGGACTTTAGATAATCTCCCTTTTAAGGGTAAAGGGGGGAGAAACCAAGACTTCAAGGGCATCAGGACATTAAACCAAACAAGAATCAAAGGGTAGCAACCCAAAAGAAAACTATGAGGGATTGCCTCAACGTAGCTTCAAAATCATTAAGGCACACCTCCATCAAATCATGACTGCTCAGCAAACAGCCTTGTACAAGAATGCACGGGCATGGTATTGATTGCTACACCATACCCTCTCAATCTTCCAAATATGAAAAGTCATGCGTGGTGAAGACGAAAAGCTATATCCTTCCCTGAAGCAAAAACATGAAGAATGTATGGGTTCCCCATCAAACCATTCAATTCAACTCCAATTAAACTCATGAAACTCAATAATTCATAGCAGATCAATCACAAACCGCACTTCACCAAATCAGAAGCTCAAAACAACTTCCAAAAGCACAAAAAATCACAAAAACGAAAGTCCTCCCCCCTCCAATACATGGATCCAACCCCTCACAAATCACAGCACGCCATGACCGATGTTGAGCTGGGACTAATCCAAGTAAGGAACCAGATCCACTGATGCTGAGCTTGTCAAAGCCAAGCACACCATAGCCGTGACGGAATCCCAAGCATGCAGGGCCGACGAAGCCAATAGAAAATCCACCGAGCTGATGAAGAGCCATATCCATGACTAGATCCTAAATCCAGGGCGAGCCAAAGCGACACCAGGCACACCAGAGGCAACACCACACACCTGGAGCTGCAATGAGAACATGAACTCGGAAGCAACAAGACCGTCGCATATTCGAGATCATGAATCTGAACTAATCAGAATCGATGCATGCCACGCTGAGCTGAGATATCGAATCCAGGAGTTCCAAGGTCTTCTTTGAATGAAATAGTGATGACGATGTAATCAACACAACTGAGGAAAGATCCTGAAGCCAAAACAAATCCTCCACCGAGCCCATAGTGAATCTAGACCATGTGGATCCAACACCCAATGACGCCGAGCCGATCAAAGACAGCTGCCGCCGAGGCCGGGCCATACCAGAGGAGGGAAGAAGGTGACAAAAAGTGGAAACACTAGTCTGGGGAGGGAGTGGGGGAAGCTTCTATGTAGAGGCCCTCTCTTCTTCTTTCAATGATCATTTCAAATTTTCCCCCTCATGCTCTTTAAAAAATGAAAATGTTACTTATGTGTACATATGACCTACCATCTATGTGATTGTAATATTGTCGTTTTTTGTAACCATATCTCATTCTTGGTTTTAAAATTATAATTTATTGATAAAATTATTATTACATCATGGTTATTATTATATAGATCAAGGAATAATGATCTCTTTGAGAATAGTCAACCTACCAAATTCATTTTGGACAAAGGATCTAAATATCATCAAAACATCCGATATGAATTTGGGTGATTAAATAATTATACAAAAAATGATAATGTTTAAACTAATGGGAATAATATAATTGAAATATGTTATTGGGATGGTAAACAATTTACATAAATTTTTTATTCAAAAATATAATAAACATACTTGATGAATTAAACATGAGGTAATGGACACATTAACTTAAAATATATATTTTATATGTTTTAAATATTAACTGTAAGAATATTTTTCTTCCAAAACCATAGTAATAAAATTATTTTATGTATGTATTTATATAGACCAAAATAAAAAATAAATTTAATTTTGTTTAAATTTTTTACTTTCAATATTTTTTTTCCAAGGGAACATTTTTCTGTATTTCAAATGTATTATTCTGGAAAAAGTCAAAATAAATGTTCTATTTTAACATATATGGTCTTAATGGGTTTTACCACAATTATAACCATTATTTTATGTTTTTATTCCTTTCAAATATTCCCGGTTTTATAAAAATAAAAACCATATGACCCTTTGTTTTTGGTACCATAAAAAAGGGTTTTAAATTAAATGGATATATCAACATCCGAATATGATTTTATTGTTAGTGAAAAGAATATTTTTATGAGTGTAATCATGAAAAGTAAATTTTTTTTTTATTTTTTTATTATCTTATGGTTCTCAGGATTTTTTTTAAAATGATGGGTGATCCCGATATTGATAATGATTATGGGTGTGACCAATATTACTAATGACGATGGGTGTGGATGATATCGCTCTACAATGTATTGGGTAAAAGGACTGAGCTAACCAATTATAAGTTTCTCCTATTTCATTATTACAATTTACTAGTTAGATTATTATATTATTAATATATATTTCAAGAGGTATATGTAAATGATGTACCAATTTAATTTCTTGGTTTATCTATGAATTCTATGATTTTTTACATAAATTTTATGATTTCACAACATAATTTAATGAGATTATATTTTAAAGAAATTATATGATACTTATTAACTATAGAATGTATAAAATTTTGAAATAGATTTCATTTGTTTTTCATGATCGAAAATAAATATTTATGAGTTTTATTTCTCCTTAAATATTTCTTATGAAATATTTTAAGAAAATCCTTTTGCAGAGAAATTGATTTCTTGGTTAATAAAATGATTATTTGTGTTCAATGTTTATTTTAAAAAGTGAAAATTTTTACGAGTATTCATCGAATAAAGATATTAGTTATTTCTTTTAATACTTACCTTATTGATATATTTATTCGTATCCCACATTTTTGAGTTTTTTTCACTAGGTTTTAAGGATGAATATAGATAAGGACGAGGTCAAGATGAAAATTTAGAATATATGCCCTGAAAATAAAACGTATTTTTTCTTAAATTATTAATATGAAAGGGAAAATGTAAATTGAGTGTAAGTGTATAATTGTTTATATATTATATTATTTTTTTAACACTAATGACCTAATTATTTAAAAATTTAAACATATAATATCTTTAGGAATGAAAGAAAATGAAATAATATCTAAAAAATATTTTTTACAAATTTTTTATGGATAGGTCATTAAAATTAATATTAAAAATTTAATATTAATAATAAATTAATATTAAAATATTTATTTTTATTTTATAAATTCAACATATAATATTTTAATAATAATAAAATTAATATTAATACATAACACACACATATATATTTATAGTATAATATTTTTTGTTTCTTTGTGAGTTATGCAATTATAAATTTACTACTAAAAATACCAACTTTAGCATACCTATTAGATAAATGTATATCTAATTAACATATTCTCAATGACATTATTTGTAATGAAAATATTCTCAATGACATTATTTGTAATGAAAATATTCTATTCTTACATATTTACATTCTAAAATCAATCATTCCTGGCCTACTTCTGAAATCAAACTTCACATTTTCATATTTTTCATTTAAATATCATAACATGATTTCTCATTTCATGATTTTGATCCTAATTATATGTTTTATTTTCCTATTTGCTATCCTAAAGGATGAACAAGATCCCAAGGATCTATTAGTGTTGATGGTTTCATTCTTCTCTATTTATTTTCTTATTTTATGTCCGGAAATTCTAATGGATGTAATAATCAATGGTGAGTAATACTTATTTTCATGTGATTATTTTGTAACATTTTATTTTGAATGAATATGGTTTTGTTAGTTTAATTCATATATTATATAAATTATTAACTAAAATATTTAAATTCTAATTAATTTTTTTAGGATTATAAAAAAATAGTTTATAGAAATAATATGCTTCATAAAAACCTAGGGTATTACATGTGAAACCTCAATTAGCTTTATCCCTTAAATTCCCACTTACCTTCCCAAAGTTTCCTGTGAAATTATAATTTGAGGTGGGGAAAATATTCAATGTAATATAATATAAATTTAATACAATATATCAAATAAACTAAAACCTCACCTCTAAAAACATTAAAAGGAACAAACTATTATAAATTAATATTTAACAGTAACTGATTAGCGTTATACAATTCCATATTCACATAAACTATTTTAAAAGGGGAAATTCCATCGAGGGAAAAAAATAAATAATGATCTTCATTCAATTTATTATCAGGCTTTAAATACCAATTCCATAATTAAATCATAATATAAATACGTAATCAAACTGAAATAAGTGATATTTAACCGAAAAGTAAGATTTTGAAAACAAAAAGGATAATCATAGTGTCTTACTTTCATATATCAATCAAAAAATTATTTGAAACACATTAATAAAAATAAACACTTATTTATACATTGAAAATATCATAATAAATAAATTATTCCCAAATTATAAATCATAATTAATCCACCTATCCAAAACAATTTGGTTATTTCATGAGGATAACAACATATTCATTTCATCAAGCACCTAATTTTAATGACATTACTTGATTACAGTTATATACATTGGAAGTGGAAATCACCCTTTATGTCAGATGCTATTTTAATAAAAAAAATCATCATAAGATCATTTTAAATATACATTATATGACTCACAACCAAGAAATATCTTATTGAAAAAAGCAAACAAACATATTTTTATAATCAAAAGGAGTTGTATAAAACCACCAATCGATAATCCATGAACATGTTTTGAAATAGAATTTATTTTTCAGTTGAGAAAAAGAGGAGGCATTAAATGATAAATGAATGACCTATAAATGGAAAAAAATAAATGAATTATCATAAAATGAAAACCTTAGGCCACCTCATATTTTATATGTAAATAAGATTTATGATTAAGGGATAACAATAATGGAAAAAATAAGCATATAAGAATAAATATAATAATTATATTAGAATACATATGAGACTTTCTGGGAGAATAAAAGTATAAGGGAGGCATTGAACATGAAGCTTCTTGAGAATTCCCAAATCAGTGAGGGGAAAAAATGTGAAAATAGAAATAAATAAAGTAATAAAAAAACATTAAAATAAGGTAATAAATTATGATATGATATCATTATTAACCTAACCATATGTCTAACCATGCCCAACTAATGGTTTTGAAGAATTATACCACCTGGTTACTATTGATTGAAAGGTTAACCATGAAACATCGTTTGGAAAACTAGAAAAATCTTAAACATTCCCCAATTTACTCCAATGCTCAGAATAAATAGTATAAAAAATAAATAAAAAATTACACACTGAATAGTGAGATCACATGTCTCATAATATGTACATGCAATCCATATATACATTGATATAATAATTAATGAAAATTATTAAGAATATATTGTTCCCTATTTTCCTTTAATTCACACTTATTTAATTATTGATGCATGTTAATAATTGTTCACCATAATTTTTTGAAATATAACATTTTGCTATCAATTGAGTGTTCATGTTCCTACTTGGAAACAAATTACACATTCAATCAGTGTTTTCGACATCAATTGTAGTGAACCATACTAGGATGACACAATTTGTTAACCAGAATGATTATTCCCTTGGGACAAAGGGAATTTATATTCCTCATGGGTTGAAAAAAAGTTTTAGGGTATCAGGATCATACATTGGGGAATGTTCTCACCAACACATCAACCAAAAATATGTGTAAACTTTACAAAGAATCTAGCACGACCATCTATGTATCATAATCCCAATTAAATTTTATGCAATTTAAATAATGAAGAAATATATAAACTTAGTAATATGAAAGAATTATAATAATAGAGAAAACTCATAATTAGAATAAATCCTTAAATAGGATAGAACCCAGGCATTGCACATACAAAAATCCAAAAAAGTACTGGTATGGAAATGATGATACATAAACATCCCTAAAAGAAAATAAAATCAATCCTATAAACAATTTCTATTTAAAACATGATCACTGACCACATCACTGCACCATCCATCATCAGATAGCCCTCTAATGAACCTTGAGAAAGAGACCAAATCATGGTCACATGAAATAAATCATGAATGTTACATACAACGAATGGTGTATTCAATGGGTGAGATAAAATCACCCTGTAATATTTAATTAAATATTTTATATCATTTCATTTAAAATGTTATTTCATTAATGCATGATTTAATTATTGATTGGAAATAGTTTTTCCATTTGTTCTTTTAACAAAACCATAATATTTACAAATCTTTCCCCTTATTAGATTATGTAGTGGTGTAACTAAGACCTTTTTATTAAAAAACCATAAATCCCCTATAATATATCTATTAATAAATTCATAAAAAAGAAGAAACATCTAATTTCCTATTTTGAAAAAAAATTCAAACACTTTTTTCTAAAATACATACTCATTTTTTTATAAAACGTATTTTCTAAACAATTTTATAAATCGATACTAAGGTAAACTAAAAAAATAACTAAATTGAAACCAAACACAATAAGACCCACCATATTAATGGAACATAAAAAAATAAAAAAAATAGATAAATGGTGTCATGAAATCGAATCAAGATCTAGGGGAAAAAAAGTTATATGAAAGTTTACCCTAATAATCCTCAATAGTAATAAGGAATTCTTAGAAACACTCTAGTAATCAGGTACTAAGATCTCAAACAAGTAATTGCAACCCTAGGTAGATACTAAAAAATATTTCACCATCCCAATATTCTTGAAGAACTAGAAAATATATGAAATCCATCCCCAGAGTTCTTATCATCCATGGGCCGTGAGATCTATCCAATTAAAACCCATCATATCTAACTAACAAAAATACCCAATTCAAAAAACATTCTACACTAGGTTTTGAACTTATCCATATTATCTACTAACTCCTAGTATTTCAATGAAATGTCAAAGTGGAGTTGAGAAAAAATGAAAGGAATAACCACCACATAATCAATATGATAACTAAATAAATAAATCCTATATCTCACCTGCAATACCCATAAGTGTAAAACCCATTTTTACATACAAAGATTCAAATAAAGGTATAATATATAAAATATTCCCCAAGGGTTCACAACCTATACTCGGAATAAAAATTAATAGGAACTCAATCAAGTGTCACGTGTATTTTCAAAATAGATCCTTTAAAGGTTCAAAACAGAATATTGAAAATAATCATAGACTTCCTAACCATTTAAAATCACATGAAATTTCATTTTCAGACATCCATTAAAAACAATTTGAAATATTATTTGAATTTAAATCATATAAAACTATATATAAAACCATTTAAAACCAAAATTTTATTTATTTTAAAAATATTTAAGGAATTATATTAATTCCTTTCTTTCATGAAATCCCATATAATTCATAATTTTACTTTAAATATGGCCCGAACAAAATTAAAATACATAATCAAGAGATTCATTTAAAACAAGGATCATGTACAATTTTAAAAAAAAAATTCCCTCTAGTTATTACATTAGAAAACTAGAAAACCATTAAACACCATTATTCCAAGTGATAAAAATCTTAAAAAATTTCTAAAATCCCAATTGATTACCACATACACATTTAATATAGAAAAAATAAATTAGGAAACAAAAATAATTGAATATAATTACATTTATAGTTATTGAAGAGAACATCAACCTCATTCTAATAGGAAAAATGTCTCAATGCATCACCATTGATGAGGAATCGAAACTAAATAAGGACATTAACTTCATAATCCTTAACGACCAATCACCCCAAGAATAGTTTACCCAGAATCCAAATCTCATCCTAAAAAACCATCTTCAATTTGTGGGAAAATATCAAATAAATTTATAAAATAAGATAAGGGAATAAAAAAGAGAGAATGGGGGATTAAAGTAATGAAACCACTTGAAATCGAAGTGGTTTGGGAGGATTAAAACACAAAAATAGGTATGAAGATCTCCCTAGTTCATGATAGGGGGTCTAATGAATGATATGGGAAAATAGGGAGTCCAATGACATAAAATGCTAGAGGGTATAAGGGAATTTTAACATTTTATTTAAAAATGGGTAGCTCACATAGTTAGGAAACATGGTTTGGAAAACCATTTTCCAATTTTGAAACTAGAACTGGACATGTAAAAAATAATTTTGTAGTTTAGAAAAATGATTTAAAAAACCATAAACTGCCCATGTAAATCCTGACTACAAAAAACTGTAGCACTGGTGCATGGTCACTCGCATGACTTCTCTATACCATACTGCAACACCTTGAGCTAAAATAGAACTCACACAATTTAGACTACATTTAAAACAGTTTTGAGAATACCATTACCATTCCTTGAAGACCAATCATTCACATAAAGAAGGAATTGGAAAGGTATATTTACTCGAAATTCCATGTGATTCATTTTAAATACTTGCACACTAAATGTGAAACAGAGGAAAAATAATCTAAAAAATAAAAAATTCACATTAAAACTATCTAAAATTCAAAATTCTCAATGATGTTAATAAATATAAAAAAAAGTGACAAGGGGGTGACACAAAAATTTGATAATATATATATATATATAATATTTAATAAACATTATAATTGATATAATTTTATATAGTATATTAATTTCAAATCCTCACCAAGTGTAACACCAAAAATTATTAATAATAACCAATATAAAAAAACTATAACAACAACATAAAATACTTCACATGAAGAATACTAAATGACTATTTATTTACTCAAATTCCAAATCATATTTGGCGAAACAGAAGTAAAAAATTCCAACTATAACCAAAAAGAATTTTTGTTCAACCTTCCATGATGGTTGGTTTAAATTTTTTAATGATATTAGTTTGAAATAGTCTATAATTAATGAAATAATTTTATAGGAAAATAAAAAAATAATGATAATCAATTAAATAGAATGTTAAATAAATTGACCAATTTATATCATTTGTAGTCTATTTCAATGAATTAATGAAATAATCATTATTCAAGTCACGTTGTAAAACTCAATCATTAAGTGAATAAATTATATGGTAAAAAATATATGTTCTCATATGTATAAAAAACTTTACAATAAGATTTTTTATTACAAAATATAAAACTTATGAATATATAAATTAATAAAATGAAAAACGTTATTAATTACCCATGAAAAAATAGTGATTATAAAAGAATAGAAATCCTAAAAAACATGTAAACTAAATGTGAAAATTCAATGAATGAATACTGAAAATCATATAAAATAAAACCAATAATTGTATCAATATTTTTTCTACAAGAATAAAATGAATGGATTCTAGAGAAGATATATATAAAAAGTGATATAATTACAGAATCCAAAAAATGAAAAACTATAAAAGTGAATAAATGAATAAATGTAATGATATATATCATTACATGATTTATCTCATCCTGCACCACCTGATGAAACACTTACATGTTGTATTATCATATATAGAGATAATGAACAACTCTCTCATTAACAGGGTGAAAATATTCCATACCTTTCCTATTTAAAATACAATAATTATGTTATATTATTTATAACATCATCATGAAACCAAATCATATATTTAAAATAAAATGTACCATTATAATCTCAAACCATAAAAGTTTATAGATAACCTGAAATAATAGATCTTAAGAGGTTATCAATAAAATAAATCAAAAATGGATTCATACACTATAATGTTATTGGATATCATAAAATGAATTAATCTTTGATTCAATCAATTACATAACATTTTAATGAAATATATATATATATTATATTATTTTGTATCTTATTAGAGGAAAATAGTAACAAATTTCAATTTCAATAGAGGTTTACATACATAGTTTTAACAGTCCATCATAATTAAGAATGATTAATAATGTTTAAACCTGTAAAAATTGAATCAGTAAAACGTGATGAGTAAAATATTATTCAACAGAGTTTAATAAATTCACAACTTTAATATTTCATTTATTAATCCAACTCAATTCAATTTAGTTAGTTTTAATTGATTAGGTTGAAAATGTATACCCCTAATGAAAGGCCCAAACATTTGAAAAATTAAACCCACTTTCAAGGAAAACCCATAGAAACTTGATACAATGTCAAGTATCATTGATGAAATAAAAACACCATGACTAAAACAAAATAAAAAAAATTATTTTTTAAAATCCAGCACAAATATAGGGATCCATAGTCCTCAAGAATAATCTCACAAAACACCCAAAATCACTAAACTAATTATGTAAAAGAATAAATACGAAATTAGTAAATCCTACGAGTTCCATAAACATCCAAAATATAAACCTCAAACCCAAAAATAAAAAAGAAAATCCTTAGTAGCTATTGTATGTGATTCGTTATAGTAAATTAAAAGACCATATTTTTTAAAACTCAAATAATTTGATCATTGGTTTTTGGGACATCAACAATCCTTTCTAGAACCCCTATATGTCATTCATTTTATATTGATTTATCCCTATAACCATTCTCCGGACACAATTTTCCATGTTGGAAACCCATTCAAGCATATAAAATATCCTCATCAAAATAGATTAAATCACACCACTTTAAATATTGACGCAACACTATATAATAGGTAATTCCATGAGGTCTTCACTATTATACTCCATGAGTGTGTAGAGTCATTATAATAATAAAATATATATTTAAAAAATTATTTTAACGACTAAAAATGATAAAATTTAATAATAATATATTTTCAATGCATTATTTAAATGAATTCTTTAGAAACCATCACAAATTGATTAAAATATGTCCCCTCTTCACCCCTCCCCTCATATCATTTTTTCTCTCACAAAGATTAATTATTATAATAACCCATTAAAAATAAAGTTCCCAAAATAAATCTCCATCACAAATTATTTTCTCAAATAATCCAATAGTTATTTATCCATTTCAAATCCCTACTTACACTAATATATAAAGGGCCTTTATCAGTGTCATAAATGGTTTTTTATTGATGGATCTAAAGCATTGATAATGCATGTACTGATATATGACGAATCCTCTTATCATTATTAAAAAATAATTATAAAGGATTCTATCAACTACTATAGTTTTTCCCCATAAAAAAAATATTAAATTGAAAAAGGGTAAAATTTACAACACATGTTCATTTTTTTCAAATAATAAAAAGTTTTATCGCATTTCAATGTTTCATTATAATTACTATATTAATCATGTTGTTATAAATCATCTAAAAATAAATTTGTAACCATAAATATTAATGAAACTACATGAAGAATAAATTATATGAAGGATACACATCCATTGAATTAAATATTTTTTAACTTTATACATACCAAATAATCTTGTGTCTGTGATAAAAATATTTTCTTTATTTACTAAACATCACTAAAAAGTGAAAAAATAATTATAATTTTAATATTATATAATATATGATATTATATAATTAATTAATTGTCTGTTGACTTCACAATACATGATATATAGTTAAAAATGGAAAACATAATAGATAAAAAATCCAAAATTAATAGAAAACAAGTTAATATTAATTTTTATTGTAAAAAAATAAATTTGGAACATTCAAATTAGATCACACCTTGGTTTGAAATGTGGGTTTTCTGAATAATTCAATAATTAATTAATGATCATTATCTCGAATATTTGATATATTTAAGCATGTTTTCATAGTATTTATTATTTGAAAAATATTTAAAAATATTTAATTAATTTTGAATTTAAAAAGACACATTGGATAATTAATGTCAAATCATATGTTGGATTGATTTGTGGTTATTTACCATTAATTAAAAAATATTTTATGATCATTTTAATAAATTGTTTGGAAGAATATTAGTTTTTTACTTAGTTACTCCCATTTTTCTCATATTTATAGAAGTAGAGAAATTATCAATAGGAAAAGAAAATTTTGTATAATTATATAAAAATACCATGTATGATTGAAATGTAGTTTATTACCATTAGTCAAAATTTCATAAAAGATCAATTTTTTCAAAATTTCCATGACAAAAAGAGGTTTTTTCTTAGTAAAAATTATTTTATTCATGTTTATAGAACAGAAAAATTCATTTTTATTCATTCTGGTGCCATTACATATTAGATTGACAAAAACTTATTTCATACAAGTTATAAAATAAATCAAAGAACCTTTTCACACATTTTTATAACAATTATATATTTTTTTACAAATTTTAATCTTTAGATGAATGTTTGAAAAAAATTATTTTTAATTTAATTATTTAGTTTATGTTATTATAGGAAAATCACACATCGAATGTCTATTCTATTTTAACAGGACATAAATAAATAAATGATAATTATCCTAATTTTTTTTGACAATATGTGTTTTCATAGCTGTTTTTGAATTTCTGATAGATTTTTATGAGATTTTATATAATTTTAGATAGTAAAAAATCACTTTTGATCATTAATATAAAATTGAACATCAAATTGACATATGGTTTTTTCATAATGGTGATAAACTAGTTAAATATATTTATAATAAATATTTTTTAATATACATGTTCGTTTTATTAGTTATGGTAATTTTAATATAATTAGAAATAATTTTAATAATAAAAATGAACTTTGGGTCATTCCAAAAAAATCAACTGTTGGACTGATACATAGTTTATTTCTTGTAGGTTATAAATAAATCAATGATATTTTTCATAAATTTTCATGAAAATTCATTATGTTTTTTATTAATTTTGAATATTTTCACACTTTTTTAGAACCTAAAAATGAACTTTAATCATTCTTATAAAAACCCACATTGTGTGGACATGTGATTTTTTCATATAGATTAAATTTTTGTCAAAGAAATTTTAATTTACGTTTTACAATATTATGATATTTTTACCATGTTTTTATCTTTGGATTCATGATTTTATAACTATAAATACTTTTAATATTCAAAATTAATGTCATATAATTTCATAAAAATAACATGTTAGAAAGAACTATCATTTTTTTCTATAATATTAAAATGAATAAAAATAAAATGTCCTAAATTTTCATAAAATATTGTCATCATTTTCTCATTTTTTTGATTGGATTTTATTTAATGTAATAAACTTTTAATTATAAAAAGTTAATTATACCATTAATTTCATATCAAACAATGGAATGAGATGCCTCATTTTAATAAATGTGAAAAATTAGTTATATATCACTATACTGATTTTTAATAATATGAATTTAATTACTCATTTATGATCACTAGAAGAATTTTTATAGAATTATATTTACTTTTAATAGTAAATTGAATCTTTTTTTAGATTTCATATAGATTGCACATTGGTGTGAAATATTGTATTTCACTATATACCATAAGTTAATGAATTATGATTATCTAATTTTCTTTAGAATAATCAAAAATTTATTACTGTGGTTTGATAATTTGATATATGTTTATAAAAAAATTATTAATATTAAAAATTAGATTTGAATCATTTCAAGCACATCACACTTCAAATTATTATGTGGTTTGGTAATAAACGTCATTGATGAATCAATGATCATTTGTTTTTAATTTTTATGATAAAAATCATGACATACCAGTTTAGATATTTTTCCACTATACCAAAATTATTTCCAAAAATCTCAAATCATGCCCCTAATTTCCATTATCTATAAAATGGTACCAAATGATTCATACAAAAATTAAGAGTGGTTTACACTTTGTAGTTTATAAATAATAAATGATTATAAAAAAATCTCATTAATTAACTAAACATGTATAATACCATTCATGACATAAAATAATAAATAAAGGAACATGTGAAATAATGAAAGGTTACAATAAAAAACTCTACTTGAGATAATAAAACCTCTTAAAAAATACGTGCGAAACAAAATCTTTTCCCATTTCACCACATTTAGAGCCTCACACATGATCCATGACTTAACCCTAAGGACATGACTATAAATCAATTATATAAGAAATATTATGGAATAAAAAACTATATACGTACTTATGTGTGTGTGTATGGTGTGAGCCTGAGCCATGTAATATTCCATTAAATTTTATACTTATTCAATTTCATTCAAAATCCATACATGATAGTATTAAATATAATTATAAAAATACATTTATTATTATCCTTTTGGGAATAAAATAAGATTAGTTCTCTTTAAAGAAATTATTTCAAAGGTGAAAAAATTTACATATAAATGAATGAAAACAAATGTGAAAGGACATATTTACATTTATTATAAAATTTTAATTTGGAAATAATATCTAATGATTGAGAGAAACATGAATCAAGGGAGATCATATATGGTACTAATATTGGAAAACCTTGCAACCCATTTAGAATGTCATGTCCTTTGGGTATGTTTTACTAGAGAATACAATGACCCTATTATTTAGTTTATTTGGCAGTTTCATATCTCTATGATTTAATATCCATGGTAGCACCATGATCTTATTATTTAATTTATATAGAATCACCATTTCAGTACTATAATAATTTATATATATTTTATAGAACCATATCCAGATAGGGAGCCATATATAGAAGTGTAAAACTAGGAGTGTTGAATTATAAGTCAACATATGTTCTTATGTGGGGGACCGCCAAAAACCAATGGTATTTCCAATGATTTTATTTAATGTAAGATTGATCCAAATAATTCCAAACCTATTATGATAAACAAAAAATTTATTTTCATTATTGAACTTTTATTAAAAACATTATCATAGAACTATAAATAAAACAAAAAAGTGTAAACTATTAAAAGTAAAAAAGTTATATAGAAACCCCCTTTGGTTATTATTTAAAAAAATTATGTCATTTAAATAATTTAAAAAACTTATAAATTTATTATAGTTACTATAATAACATTCCATGAAAATAATTTCATAATCACCACTAAAAACTATAGTAATTTACTCAAATATTTCGTGTGTATAGAAATCATCAAACTAGTATTTATTTGACAGATCAGGGAGAAAATTATTAAATACATCATGGATAATGTGTAACAACATTTTATAGGTTGAAAATAAATTTATAAAAAAATAATCCCCTTGGTTTTACTAAGTAAAAGGGAAATAATAGAATCAACTACCCAAAATCCATGGAAACATGATGCTCTCATGAATTTATAGTGAATTGAGGTTAGGTATGTTACTGTCATCCCTTTAGATCCCAAACCCCATGAGATTTTGTGAATTTCTATTGACATATAAAATCCCTAATTTTCACCATGAACCCTAATTATAAATCAATGTAAAAGGAAGAAGTGTATAAGGAATAAGAGAGGATATATAATTATTAGATTCACTTAAACTATATGTGGTAGATCCCCTCTTAATGTTTGAAGAGAAGGAAGGAGGAGAAGAGTTGTCCCTCCCCCTGTTGTGTGAACCTCACCCCATTATAGGGATTAATAAGAGGTATTTTCCGCTTTTATAGAGAAATTATTATAATAATAAATATTAATATAATATATCATAACATAATTGTAAGTATATCCATATATTATTTTAGAAGTATCCATTAATAATAAAAAAATAACCTGTATATTAATAATTCTTTATAAATCATAATACCGCCATTATCAAGGTTTATTAAGAACAAATCCTTATTATTATTATTATTATTTATATCACAATAATTTAAGTAAAATACTTAAAATTTAAAAATAATATATATTTTAATGAATAGGAAAAGTAAAGTGGATAAAACTGAAGCAAAAAATTTCATAACCATTATAAAAAAACTAAGCATACTTTTAATATTGCATGAATTTTTAATAAAGGGTCATGTGATACTGGGACATAAAATTTATGGTTTAGGGTCAACAAATAGGAATGAATAGTTATAATATATGGTTCCACAAAACTCTCACCTATCGGTTAGTATAGAATGAATAGTGGAGGAGGATGGATGAATTTCCTTTGAAAAATTAATGTGATAAAATAAAATGAAAAATAAAAAATGAAAAATATTTTTAAATCATAATGAAATGTAATTGGTTTAGGGAAAAACGATAAATTTGAACCATATTAAGTAGTTAATATCATAGAAAAATAATAATTTTCAACACTATAAAGTGGACGAGTCAATCTTATAAAATTTATACATATTTAGATTATAAATTTTCATTCCATAAATTTAAATATTGAGTAAAACAATTTGATAAGTAATTCAAATATAGTTTATGATATTCCCCTATGTCAACACCCCTAAAATAGATACATATGACTTATTAGATATTCCATTGGATTTAATGGAAACCTAAGAAAATGCTTTCTATTGGTTTAAAGGGAAACCAAAGAACCAACTTCCCTTGGTTTTAAAATAAATCCAAGGACTGCATCCCTTTATTTAATCAGAATCTGAAAAACCAAATGTTGAAGGTTGGACAAGAAGAAATTACTTTCATGGATAAAATAACATAATTTTTTTCCATTCATCTACCTTATATAATGGATATAATTTCCAAAGAGTGTGAGAGTGATAAATGTGAGATAATGTTTCGATAAATAAAATAATATTAGAACTTTGAGAGGTGGGATTTAGGAAACTTTGAGATTCAATATCATTCAAGAATTACAATTTCACTATAATTGTGGGGTGAGATATAATAAAAAAGACTCTATTTATATTCTAAAAAATATCTAGATATGCCTTGGTTTAATCAATGGAATTAAATATTTGACGAGAGCCTTTTTGAACATTAATAAATGCAGCCTATAAGCTTTTAAAATTGTTCCATAGACTTGTTACCTAATGCCACCTGCTACCCAGTGTGTAAGGAAACAAATATAAAATTTTGGAAACTCTAATGACAAGCTTGTTCACATCCATTAGGTATTTGGTAGAGTGCTTCTGGCAATAAAATCTTTTGAAAGTCTTACTAGAAATCCAGTGAACTTCTACTGAATGGCCGGTGCATTATTATAGTATTAGACTAAAACTTATCCCTTTAATATTACTTCAAATATGCCTTTATATTCTATTTTCCTTCTTGTCACTATAACTCAAAAAATTGTAGAAAACATTTAAAACACACTTGAAAAAATTTCAACAAACATTATTTTTCTTGCGGCCATTAAAAAAAACAGAAATTAGAGTTAGTAATCTAACACTTTTTGGTGATAAAAAACAAATGATATAAGGATAAAGATAATGAAGGGTGAGATGATAAAAATAAAGTATTTAGAAAATTTTCAAAAAACTATTTCTCCCCCTTAATAATGAAATTCTCCCCCATTATCATCCTAAGATAATTTTTCTCCCATTGATGTATGAAAATTGGAAGATCCTTTACCATTTTCTTCTATCATAAACACTTCGCCCCATTTGAAATTAAAAGAAGAAAATTTTAGATCATAAAGGTCATAGAAAACATATAATATGAGAGAAACAATAAAAATAACCTTTATTCCACAAGAATTAAATTGTTTAACACCCCTTAATTAAACTATGAAATTTTAAAGAAATAGGACTTCCAAACATAAATTTTTATTCTATAAATTGAAAAAAAATAATTAAACTCCTGAATCTATGTATATATTAACAATTAGTTTCATGCAGAAAAAAATATAGGTAGAAAAACTCCATTAAAATTGAAAATTTTGTAAAAAAGTATTTTTAAACCATATATAAATACACTCAAATAATTTATAAATGATTTAAAAAGAATTAGAAAGTTCATTCCATGATATATTAATTTAAAAGATTGTTTTATCAAAATATTTTATATATATAAACTGATTAGGAGAAGATAAAACACTAATAACATGTGTAACATCCCTAACCCAGGATCCACTAATGTGGTTCCCTGAGCCGGGTCAATACATGACCTCACGTACGCCTCCCTGTATGGTCGAGGTTTCTGAGTAGCTACGACGGTCTAGTAGGTCACATGGGGAGACTATACCCTCAATATCATAGTAATCCACAACAAATAATAATTTAAAAATTATAAAAAATAGGAAATAGTAGAAAACAAGAATAACTAACCCAATCCAAAAACTGGGTACAACTATATGAAGCTGTAAATATGCCATGCTATACTGCAGTGCTAAGTCAAAAAAACTCCAAAAGAAACAAAAACAATTGAATCCCCAAAATGGTCTGATAACCCAGCGTAGCGCAGGTCAGCGCCTCTCTCCACCTTTCGCGTCCCACTGTCCACGACTAGAGCCGACGATGGCCGCTGTGGGCACCACCTCTTATCCCATGCGTCCCACTCGATTCAGATGCCTCCGGCCTCTTTGGTGTGTTGTCACGCACCACCCTCCACCACCCATGGCCAGATTCCATGAGTCTCCACCGTCCACCGCCGGATGACGCCAACTTGGCACGCCAGTGGTTCGATGTTTTCTTCCGCGCATCAACTGTCTTCTCACTACCGTCACCAGAGTAAAACATCCCAGAAGAACACAAGATAAATAGAGTGGTGTGGGGTCTGGTCTTTCTTTGTTTTTCCCAAACCGTCTACATTAATATGATAATGAATGAAAGCAAGGAAAATATCAAAGATGAACTTTAAACAAACCCCCTATCTCAAGATCATTGGTGAACGCCCATGATTAAGGTAGATTCGGTATTCATCATCCCTGCAACAAGCTGAAAATGTTTCCGCTCAAATGTCATCCTTTAGTTTGTGATTCACTATCACTCATCACCACCTACTGGAACTGGCTCCATACTACAAGTGATTAGCGTCACGACACTTTATTAGAACTTTGTCGCTTGGTGAATCCATGCCAATACCTCTCCCCAAGCACCATATAAATAATAGATGGGGAGGGTGAGTAATGCTTGTGTAATTTAATGAGGGTTCATTTAAAAGGAACCTTTCTAATTCCAACTGCATTGTTAAAATTGTTTTGAGGAGTCAATCCATTTAATGTCATTCCACATCTTTGGTCTCGCCACTGCTACTTGTCTATTGGGGGAAATAAAGAAATAAATAAAGTAACAAAGTTATTTTATTATTCTTTTAAAAAGTCCAAAATAAAACTTTTTTCTAGACATACTTTGGTCAATGTGAATCCCGCCTTAAGTGAATCCCGACACTGCAGATTCAACAGTGCCCTCATATTTTTAATCCCAGCACTGGTTCAAAAGATAGAAAATGTCACACGCGCGTTTACTGAACGTACCATAAAATAATATAGAAATTCATTCCAAGCACAAAAGGTCATTGAATCACACTGTCTATTTTGGAAGACTCATAATAATTCCATTTAATAAAAAATTACATAGAATATCTCAGTCTTTACAATGATCATACATTAATTAATTGGTAATTATGATTATGAAAGTTGTTTCTTTTGGAATAATTTTATTATAATAGAAGTATAATGATAATATTTAAATGATTTTAATGTGGTGAATAATATTTAAATAAATTTTAACAAATAATAAAGAAACCATATGAAAACTATGACAAGTTACTCTATGATGGTGGTAGTCTAAACAATGCATATTTAACCTTTTTATTTCACAATGAACGATAGAGAATAAAGGTGGATTATAATTTTTATCTTAGATAAAATAATTATATTATATATTTCATAAATATTTTTCAATTTCACCATTATTATTGGGGAATATAGGAGGTAGTGAAAAAGTGGAATTCATCCCTTTCTAGAGGTGGTAGTCTGCACAATGTATTATTGAAAGTTTTGTTTTTATTAATAGAAAAGTTGAAATGTGGTTAGTAGTTATTAATTTAGAATGAAAAAATTAAGTATGAAATAATAATTATGTCATTATATAGGAATTATAAAATAATATTCTTTGTATTTAAAAATTAAAATAAAGTAAGTCAATAAAAAAGTACTCATGCTGGGGACTTGAACTTTACCTTGGAAGATCCCATAGAAATAGATGTCTTACGATAATATCTTTTCACAAGAATATCAATGGAATAGAATTATTTTATAGGGGAATGAAAAGTAATATATTTTTCATATTAAACCCTGTTCTTAGGCGGTCTTAAAGGGGTGGTGACATACCCCTTTTATAAGTTGTGAGAAGGAAATTTCTATAATTATAACTGGTTAATTGAAATGGATCACATGTTAAACATGTGAAGTGGATAAAAAATGTAAAATAATGAAATTTTGTAAGAGATAATGCTTATAATAAATTATATATTAATTTTATCACACGTTTTAAGAATATTTTATGTCCCTTAGTCTATGATTTTTACCTTTAACAATTTTCGGTTTTATTGGGGTAATTAATTATTAAGTGAGCAAATTTACTTTTAATTACTAAAAATAAAATGAAAATTTTCACATAATTTATACATACTAATTCCAAATATGTAATAAATATTATCAAATTAAATTTGTATGTTTAATTAAAATCAATTTTAACATAAGCACATGTAGTGTATAATACCCCATTTTTCGAAAAAGTTTATTTTTATGCTTAAAATTTATGAATATTGTTAAATTATACATATTTTTGATTTTCATGATATAAATTGGTTTATTATGAAGTAAAATAAAATTTATGATGATTTTAATGTAATATTAAAACAAATTTTTTCAAAACATTTTTTAATTAAAAAAAAGACCAAAAATAGTTTTTGGGGAATAATACCTAAGTCATTAAAATGTTAATCATTTTATTTCTAAAATCAAAATTGAATTTTTGAAATATGTAGTTTTAATTATTAAATTCATATTTTAATATTTAAAATATTTTATACCCTTATTTCATTACTTATAATGTCATAAACCCGAAAATTTTAGTAAAAACATTATGTTCACTATTCTCATAAAAAATAAATTGTTTAAGAAAATTGAAAAAATATTGTCCTAAGAGAATATTTTAATTATATTTTTAAAAAATAGTATTAATAAATATAAAGGTTTTTAATTTAAATGAAAATGAAAATATTAATAAAATATGTTTTTATTGAATAATTTATTTTTTAAACAGTATGCGTTATTAATATTATATCCAATTAATGTCAAATTTAAATAATATTAATATATTTGTTCATATATAAGACTATTTTAAAATTGGCCAATTTAATTTGATGAGATAGAATATACAATACTTAATAAAATAGTAATGTGAAAAAATATTACTTTTATAATAAATATGCTTTAAAATGATACCATTAAAAGTAATTATTTGTATTTTAAAATTTAATTTTACTAATCCATTGATTTCAAAGTATTTTTTTTAATTTTATAAATACATCATAAGATATTTTAGAAATAAAAATATTAATATTAATACCCAACACACATATATATAAATACTCTTATATATATGTATATCTATAATATTTTAATATTATATTGTTTATTTCATTATGAGTAGTATTGTTTAAGATGTTCTACTAACCTTACACAAATTCAGTATACCTACTAGATACATGTATATCCAACAATCATATTGTAAATGATCAGATTTATAATGATTATATATTTTTACCATATATAGACGTTATATAATTAAAAAACGCTTTCCCTCTTCCTAAGTCATAATTTTCATTTTTATAGTTTTCATTTTGATATCACCACATGATTTATCCTTTCAATATTTTCTTCTTTATTATATATTTTGTTTGGATATAGGTGATCCTTAAGGGTGAATATGTTATAAGATATATCCTAATATTGAATATTTCATTATTATCAATTTAATTCATGATTTTAATTTATTCTCTTATAAAGGATGTAATAATCCGTGGGGATTAATTTTTTGTTTCATATGCTTTTGATGTAACATTTTACTATGAATTAATAAAATATTTATAGTTTAATTCTTATCTTATAGGACATATTACATATTAAATTTCAATTCATTTGGGAAAAAGTTTATAATTATAAATATATAGTTTTAGGATTGAATATTCTTCTTAAAACCCCCGATCATTTCATTCTCCCACAAAAATAAATTTCTTCCAAAAAAATTTAGTTATTACTTAAGAATGAAAGAGTTAAAGATATACTTAAGATATAAATGTATCAAGATTTTGTTTTAAAAGATGTATCCACCATAGTAACTTGGGTATATCTAGGAAAATAATCTACTCATTCATAATAGACATATCACAATATTTTATTTATTCTTAATCATTTAGGATACACAATACTCACAATTGTTTTTAAGGCTTATATAATTGAATAAATATTCCTACAGAGTTTATCATCGATAATGTAGTGACAAGTGGTCATAAGTTTATCTGAGATATGAAATATGATCTCTTTATTTTGTTACAATAGAGTTTATGTGGAAATATCTATCCCATTTCTTAAATCACATAAAATTCATCTAAAGGATAATAATATTTTAAAATACATAAACTTGGGATACCATAATCATACCACTAGAAGTTGTTAGTATTAAAATTCAACATCTAGTCATCTTGGTGATTATTTAATTTTTGAAGAAAAAATACAAGTTACAATATACTGTATCTAAGAAGACACAAATATTAAACTCACAGTTCTCGAGTGGATAATATTTATTCTTCACTCCATAAAATTTTTGAAAACCACTCCAATAGTAATTGTTGCATTTGATTTCCCTTGTTCCATTGGTCTTGAAAATTTATACTTCTTATAATTCTCATTAACCCTTATATTAGATAATTTATTTATGTATTTACTATATTCTTTACATTTAACACATTAATCTATTAGTGGTAACTCTATAAAAAAACGTTTTTCTCTCACCATTTACATTGAAATATTCATGTTTCCTTGATAATTAGTTTCTCAATTCCCTCCTTTTTCACACATAAATCATCTTCTAGTTATTTTCAGACATTTTACAGGCCGATTCATTCAATATTTTTTACAAGGAAATTGAATACTTCTCCTTTATCATCTTCAACACCTGAATATCCCTTTGACTCCATATTTATCTTTTTTTTGGGTTTTTTGATAATTCAATAACATTTTCAATTTTAATTATAGTTTTTGATATATGGTTTGACATAATAACAAAATTTTTAACTCCAGCTATTATCCCACTAGGTTCCTCATTTGGAAAATATAAACATTGTTCATGGAATCCATTTTTAAATTGGATCCTTCATGATTCATCCACTAACAATACAATAAGTAGTTAATCCCAAGTGTTGAATAATTAACACCATAATATAATTATTATAATATAATTATATGAAATATTCCACAAAAAATGTATTAATATTGAAAATCATTACATTATATTTCAGTTTAAACCAAATCACTCTCGGATCAATCTTGGTTTCTTTAGATTGGGTTCTTTCATATATCTTAACTTAGTTCCTTAACAAAATAAATCCTACACAATTGATTATAATGAGAATGTGATTAACCAAACCATATCTGCGATTAGTTTCTAGCTAGATGTGAAATATTAGGCATAATCACCGGACATCAAATTAAATATTGAGTGGCCACTGAACCATTATTTTTCAGGGTGATTTCCCATAGGTGCATATGTTCTTCAGCCACATCCACCTTCCACTATCTAGTATGGGATGTAATTTCTCAAAGAATAACATAATATCAACTTTACCATAACTTTTGGATGTTATATTATACATAGAGATAATAATTAGACTTCTGATTGATATTTTCACAAAAGTTCTATAATACTAATCCCCAAAAGAACTAAATTAATCAAAAAAATAACAAAATACTACTATGATACTAATTATAGAGAGGAAAGATAATCATATCTCTTTTTATCTTTTTCATAATCTAAATTTTTTTCTCGTAATTACCACACAATCTCTTGAATGTAATGTTTATTTTCAATAAGGACTATCTATATATGTAATTAATTTTATAACACTTGTGAACTTTTTTCCATAATTTAGCCATGTTATATCACTTCTAGACTTATAAATAGGTATACTCATCATCATAACATGGAGAAATGGAAACATGGGATAGGGGTGAGCTTAGATGCCCTAAAAGGGTAAAAATAAGTTATAAAAATCAAATATCACAAGTGGTCATAAGATAAGAATATGTGAGTAATCATGATACATAAGTAAATCATACATTATTATGATTATATCATGGAAAATGTGTCATGAAATATGACATTATATTACGTAAGTAAAAAATCAAGTGATTGTGGAAACAAGAGTCAATAATCATGGGACATGAGAAGATAGTACAAGAATGCCGATCAAATTTGAAATATTGGATATGTATTAGTGTATGGAAATTTACTTTTATGAGCCACACCATGAGTGCCCACACATAGGATAAAGTAAAATGTACCCAAAAATACTTTTCTAAGGAGATTTAAATCCTTAACAAATGAATT
The DNA here is from genome assembly GCA_963277665.1 of Viscum album. NCBI lineage: Eukaryota > Viridiplantae > Streptophyta > Magnoliopsida > Santalales > Viscaceae > Viscum > Viscum album. Next base: position 669,971,825 of record OY728147.1, read on the forward strand.
TTAGGTAAATATAGGACCTGAATTTTAATTCATCCATACTTATAGGGTCCAATTGAAATAAATAACTCATCACATCATAATGAATGATTGAGAAAAAACGGGTTTCATTCCTCACATCACAAAGAACCAACATAAATAAAATGAGTTTCATATCCTTTTCTAATGATTTCACATGATTAAAATATTTATAATTCCATAAATAATAATAACCTGATTAATACATGTAAACTCTATGGGTTTAAAAACATATTCAGTAACATTTTTGGTAGATAAAATTTAATTAAGGAAATTAAGTATATGAAATTTACAACATATAGATCAAGGGTACATGGTTAATAATTTTACCAATTAACCAATTAATTAAATATAGGTGAAAACACTTAAATTAATGAATTGGGAAATATGTTATTCATAAAGAAAAGGCGTTGGAAGAAAAGTTATGCCAATTCATGGTTGGTGGTTAGGTATGAAAAGTATTATGATATAAAATATCATTGATAGAAAATAACATAAAATAAGTTATCTATAGAAATAATATGAGTGGTGACACTTAAATAATATTATCAATCATGAATAAGATACATCAAAGGATAATTAATTATATGAAAAATAATTTTTAGGAGTTTTAGAATAATTACTTTTGAAATAAGAAATATCCAGATCATTAGAAATTATTTTAAGATAAATATTTTATAAATATAGGATAAAATTAAATTCATTTAAAATTAATGAAAATATAGTGATAATGATTCATATAAATTGGAAAAGGTGGTGGAAATATGTGTTTATTTGAAAAAATAAAAAATATATGCTTTTCACACATTGAAATAAATAACCCACACATAAATCATTAAAAATTTATTTAAAATATAAAATAAGTACATGAATTGAAAATTTTCCATAATCAACTATTTATACATAGATAAAGAAATTCCCAAAAGCATATAATTAATATATACATAGAAAAAGGGAGTTCCTCTCCCAATATTAATAGTTAGGGTGAGTTTCCTTAAAATAGTCAAATATTGAGCCAAGATGAAGAATGAAATTTTTATAAGATATATAAAACAAAAAAAATAATTATAGGATAATCAATTGATATGGTATTTTATGAAAAAAGAGAAAAAAATTCCCCACATAGATTATCTTTTAAATAAAATCTCAATTTGAAGTTGATATTGAATAAGAAACACTTACGGTAATGGAAATATAAGAAATAAAAGAATATTAGAGAGTTACAATGAAATGGAAATTAAAATATCATGAAATGAAAGATATTATTTATAAATGAATTCAATAGTGTTGTTATTAAAAAATATAAAATAAATGCTGGTTCGAAATAACAAAAACACATTGTGGAATTTGGAATAGTGACAAATTAAACCATATAAACTTGATATCCTTTGAATGAAAATAAACTTAGTGAATGAAAATGATATGGATATAAAAATACCATGAATTAAATAAATATATTATAAGGACCTAATTAGGTTTTAATCACACCATATAAATGATTTCATGATGCACAATAAGAACAATGTTTCAATAAATTAAATTTGTGACAAAGAACCCCTTATATTGTTTCATGAATTCTACTAAAGAGCTGAAATATCATATATAAAAAACTATATTAATCAATTATTTAATAAATTTATTCTTATAAATAACCATTTATAAATGTATTTTATAATTATTCTTTACATTTATGTTAGTTAGTTATTATTTATTTTAAATATCGTGTGTGAGTAATCATAATCACTTTGAACTAGTTTTGTTATAGCAGTGTTGTTAATAAATTTCCTCCAAAATTCAATCATTAAATGATCAAGGAATATTAATTTATGGTTTATAATAATTTATAAGTTTATTATTTAATTATATTGTTTTTTTGGTTGTGGTTCTTATAGCTAAAATTGGAGACAAGATTGTTTCATTAGTTTCTAATAAATGTACTGTGGTATCTTAATTAATGGGTTAATTTTTATGTTACCATTAATGAACACAAATTAAATATTTATTTATATATTTATAAGATACATCATCCATAATTATGTTCTCATATTCATTCCTAATATTATTTTATATCATTTCTCATGTAGGTGGTTACACTGACCCAAACATGAACAAACCTTAAATAATGGACGATAATGATTATGAATGTTGTTTATTTTGTAATAATATAATTATTGTAGAAGAATAATGATATTATTTAGATACATTTTTTTAGAGAATCATGTTTTAATATATTTTAATATATTTTAATAAATAATAATTAAACTAGATGAAAACATATATACATTACTTTATAGAGGTGGTAGTCCCCACAACAAACAATTATCAATTTTATTTCCAAATGAATTAGAGGGAATTAAAGTGGCTTAAAATTTTCCACTTAACAATAATAATTATATTATATATTACATGTTTTTTCCTAAGTTTCATCTTATAATTACCTATTATAGGCTATTGCTAATAGATGGAACTCATCACTTTGTGGATGCTTTAGTTCACACAACACAAGATTGATTATTTCATTTTTCATAATAGAAAATGTGAGAGGTCAATAATATATATTACATTAAAATAATAAAATTAAAAAAAATTCTTATGTTATTATATATTAATTTAAAGATTATATTTTGGAATGTATGAATGAAAATGAAGTATGTTAGGGAAAAAAGTATCTATGTTGATGACTTGGGCTTTCCCTTGGAAGACTCTACGTAAATGGAGTTCTTATGCCAATATATTATGATTGGAAGATCAAGGAAAAGGAATGGGATTATATGGTAAGAAATAATAGTATAATTTCAATAGGAAGTATAAATTTTATGGTGGTCTTTAAGGGTTGGTTACAGACCCCCTTTATATATTGTGAGAATGACATTTCTATAATTATAACAATTTAATATAATGGGATCACATGTTACTAAAGTAAGGTGGCTCAAAAAATGGTCTATAATGGTTTGGGGGATGATATGTTGTTTATAATCCTAAAAAAATCATTTGACACACGTTTTAAACTTGTTTTTACGTACATTATTCATATAATGTCAACTTTTAATATTTTTCTGTTTTCCCATAGTAACTAATTTTTAAGTAAGTAATTTAATTTTAATGACTAAAAATTAAATAGACGTTATTTAATAATTTTTACCTATTGATTCCAAATAATAATTTTTAATAAGGTACAATTTTTATGTGTGAGAATAATCAATTTTCACATTTTCTAATGTAATGTGCAAAAATACATTTTTAGAAAAATCATATTTTTAAGAAAAAAAATTTATGTGTTGGGAAATGTTTTCTATTTATGTGAATTTAATTATATAAATTATATTATAAAAAAAATTAAATTTTGGTTCTTTTACAATCAATCCAAAACAAAATTTACCGAAATATTATTTAATTAAAAGAAATGAACAAAACTCCGTTATTGGAAAACATTACTTATGTCTTTAAAATGTTAATCATTGGATTTATCAATTCAACATAGTATTTTTAAAATGAATAGTTATAATTTTTGAATATTTATTTTATTAATTAAAATATTAAAAACACTTATTTTTCTTTCTTATAATGGCATAAAATTTATAATTTTGTTAAAAACATTAATTTCACTATACACCTACAAATTCATATATTTAAGTAAATCCAAATAAATTATTTGGAGAAAATATTTTTATTATAATTCTAAAAAATATATTTAATTTTATAAATATAAATTTATAAATTTATAAATTTATCCATTAAATATATATATATATATATAATTTTCTTTTATTGATAAAATGGTGTTTTTAAACATTAAGAGTTGTTTCTATTATATCATATCAATTTTAAATTTATTGAATATTAGTATTTTATTTAATATTTTCTAACTATTTATATTTTTTCAATTTAATTTATTGAGATAAGGTATTCCACATTTAATAAAATAGTTATTTGAAAAAAATATTACATTTTTACTATTTGCAATTTAACAATCCATTATTAAAATCAATTATTTAGATAAAAAACATGTTAATTATTAGATATATAATTTTCATGTCTTATTAATATTCATTAACTAGAATTTTTTATTTATATTCATTATAAGAATATTAGTTAATTATTTATTCAAAAGGAACAAATATATATTTCAAACCAAATTATGATTTTCATGAAATATATGGTTTTGTTTAAAATATGCATTTATAAATTTTATAAATTTTAATTTAATAAATTAAATTAATTTTTGAATTTAGCATCACAAAATTTTATTATGATTATTTTTTAACAAAATTGAAATGTTTTTTTGATTAATAGTGAAAAATATAAATTTTTATTGAAAAATTGAAAAAAAATTGATTAACAGCCACACAACCAACTTCTATACCCAATGCATTTGAGGTTACAACGTAAACACCCGTCCCGGTATTCACGGAACCACATTTCATTTGGTTTATTACGTAACCACCTGTCAAATGTCCAAGTACAATTATAAAATCATAAGACATAAAACAAATATAAATGAAAGAAAAAATTTCCATATTTCAGTCACAATATATCACATAAATATATTGACATAAGAAATCCATTATCAAAACCATTTTCAATACCAAAATATATAAAAGAGTATATGATATTTATTTTCTTTTAAAAACATTATAACTTATTGAGGAAGCCAAACATCAAATAATAATCGTAGTGGTGGAAAAGGTCGTTATCACCACTTAAATTAAAAGAAACATTCCTTTTTGTCGTTTTGTAAGATTCTCCGTAGAAAAATATTCCCTTTGAAAAGTCAAGGGTGTTTATACAACATATAAAAGAAAGTCGTGTATTAAAACAAAATACCCCTCAATGAAAGCTTATTGAGACGATGTCCCTTACCTCGTGTCTGACTTGTCTCGATTGTTCTTTAATCTTATGAATAATAAACTAAAGTTAATTTATACTTTCCTAAGAACCTATTTCTTTTTTATTATTGCTTTTTATATCACTCATTACCATGTTATTAATATTATGTAATCATTTAAGTTAATACTATTCTTTTTGTCGATATTTGGTACTTGATTCAAAAATGGACTTCTTATAATTACATGTTGTCCATGTGGTCAAAGGTACATTATATCCAGAATTATATTCATGATTTGGATATCATATATATCATTTATATCCATCATATAAATGTATTTATAATAGTACATAACATTTATAGGTAAGAAATGAAATGCACCTTTCATGGAGACGGTAAGACGTACGTACGCATGAACGCTACATCCATTTCTATTTCATATTTAATGGAATTATAACATAATGATACATAGTGGTATTATAATTACAGTATTTTATCATATATAATATCTTCAAATATATCCTTTATACGTACCACATATGGTATGAATGAGTCATTTCACTTTGAGGGGAGGTAGTCCGCACTTCCTCAAATGAAATTATCGTGTTTACACATAATGGAAACCATAAAGTTTTTCTATATAAAAAAATACAGAATCATAAATAAAACAAAAAAATTATATTTATCATATATAAATATAGTTCCATTATATTTTCTGCCATGAGAGGTGGTAGGAGATAATCGAACAATCATCATTTCGTGAGGCGTTAGTTTTCGATCCACAGAAACATTATGTTCTACACCCATTTGATGGAGGTGTGTGTAAGTTTCGTTATAATTATTCTCATAATTACAATCTAGTATATTGAGAATACTATTTTTGTTAAAAAAGAAAAGAATAAAAAGTGTTTATGGTGTTGGATAAGTAAAATAAAAGAAAACAAGTTAAGATAAACTGTTACTTTTAATTTGGGTAACTTCCTTTGGTTTGAACCAAAAGGACTTCTTAAAGTTCTTTTTTCCTATGTTAAGGTTTCTAGGAGGAGGATAGGGATTTAGGGAGATTAATTGGGTAGAGTTTGGACAATCTAAAAGGCTTTAGAGGTGTTTGGAATTGGTTAGAAGCAGTCTCCTTTTATAAGGGAGGGGAGGGGCTCTTTAAGAATGTGTGAAAATTTTTTTTTATTATATATTGATATTCGGTTTTTAATGGTCCAAAAATCATTATAATCAAAGATAAGATTACTAATGGTAGAAATAGAATAATCCAATAGGAGTTGGACAGGTTTAGGATAATACTGTAATCATTAAAATCTTATTTATTTAAATGATTTATTAATGAGGCAAACAGTGCATCATTATTGTGTCATAAATAATTTAAATTATTTGATGTATAAAAATTATGAAAAAATACAATGATTTAAGAAATATTTTTATATTTCCAATTAATATTTATATTTAAAATGATAATTTACATAACCCTTTCGAAAAATTAATTTACTAAAAGATATTTACTTTTGTCATTTTTGCCTTTACATTAAGTTAATTAATCTAAACTGTTATTATCACTCCCAAGTGGCTCAATGGGGTCCCAAAATCAACCCAAAGATGCCCATGGTCGTTAATGAATCAACCAATTATGATTGGACAAGTGTTAAGAAAATTTGGAATTATTATAATATTATTTTATAATTGAATTGCCATATTTACCTTTAACCGTGGTAAATAAATGTCAAGAGTTACTTTACACCAAATGTTATTTTTATCTTATTGAACAAAATTTTACTTCATCATAAAAAACATGTATGTTATATTTTTTAAATTAAATTCACATAAGTAGTAAAATTTCTTTTTAATGAAAAAAAATTCAGTTTTTTAAACTTCTACTAAGTGGTTTCACTATTCATCAAAAATTGAAGTTTTTTAGAAAAATACCAAAAATTCAGTCTAAGATTTATTTGATACACCAAATTAAATAATTATATATATTTTTCAAAATTAAAAACATAGAAATTTAATTAATTAATTTAAAATTAATTCCCCTTTTTAAAACAAATAACGTGTTTTTAAGAAACAATAACTATCAAAAGATTGACACTTGTTTATGTCCAATTTCAAAGTGTACTTAATTACAATGACCAACATTAGATTAAATGGTAAAAATATATTATAATTTCACCTTAAATCCAATTAAAAAGATAATATAACAATATAAATAAATTAGATTAAAAGGCACTTTTGAATTAAAATACAATATTTTTCACTATTCATTAAAAATGAACTTTATCGGAAAAATTCCCAAAATTTACACAAGGTTAATTTTGATATCCCTATTCTAAAAAAGAATTTTATTTGGTCAAATATAATGTATTAAAGTGACCAAAACTATATTTAAATAGGGTTCTCCATTAAAAGGTGGTAAATCAATCTTTTAATGTAAATTATGCTTAAAATTAGATTCATTCACATTTTAAGCCCATAACATTTATTGGATAAATTTAAATACATTTCACAAAAATGTGTAATCATATTGTAGTTAGTTTTTTTTCATTCCCACCAATACAACAGTTAGGAGTTAACTACCATTTAAAATAATAATATTATATTATTAGTGTGTAACGTAAGATTTCAATGAAACCCGCTGTTGCGTATTGGGTACGCTATCGAATATAGAAACCCCTTATAAGTAAAATTAATATTTAATTCACAAATATTAATTAATATGAAAAATGTTTTATTCTTTATTTACCCAGGATGTTACATCCTTCCTCCCTATTGGAAATTACGTCCTCACAATTTTATTCACTTATCAAATAAGTGGGGGTATTTATCCCTCATAGCATTTTCAGATTCCCGCGTTGCCTCTACAACCACATGGTTTTTCCACAATACATTTACCTGGTGAAATAACTTATTCCACAACGCTTTCTCTCTACAGTCAAGAATCTGGACTGGTTGTTCTTCATAAGAGAGATTCTCTTCCAACTGAAATACCTCTGGGATCAAAACATGAGATGGATCTGGGATATACTTTCTCAACATTGAATCATGAAAAAAATTGTGTACCTGGGATAAAAATGGAGGAAATTCCACTCTGTATGAAACTGATCCAACTTTCTCCAGGATTTCATAAGGTCCTATGAACGCTGGACTCAACTTTCCCTTCTTACCAAAACGCATCACACTTTTCCCTGGAGAAACATTGAGAAAAACATGATCACCTACCTCAAAAGAAAGATCCTTCCTTCGATTATCCCTAAAACGTTTCTGTTTACACTGAGCTGTTCTCATGTGCTTCTGAAACATCTAAAATTTCTCTACTATCTCTTCCACCAATTTTGGTCCCATCAGTTTTATTTCACCTAATTTATCCCAAAAAGATGGAGTTCGACAACGCTTTCTATATAATTCCATAAATGGAGCCATCTGTATACTTGAATGAAAACTGCTATTATACGAAAATTCAACCAAAGGATGATGTTGGTCCCATCTTCCCTTGTATTCCATTGAACAAGAACGTAAAATATCTTCCAATATATGAATTGTTTGTTCTTACTGCCCATCTGATTGAGGATGAAAAGCTGTACTAAAATTTAATTCAGTACTTGATGATTTCTGAAGGCCTTTTCAAAAGTTATGAGTAAACCCGGGATCACGATCAGATAAAATGGAGAGGGGAACTCCATGAAACCTAAATATCTATTTGAAATACAATTGAGAAAGTTGATCTAGAGAAAATGTATCCCGAATAGGAAAGAAATGACCATATTTAGTCAATCGATCAACAATAACCCAGATTGTATTATTACCTTGAGATGTCCTCGGTAATCCCACAACAAAGTTCACTGATATATTTTCCCATTTCAACTCTGGCACTGGTAGAGGTTGAAGAATCCCATTTGGTAATTTCCACTCTGCATTAACCTGCTGACAAGTCAAACACTTTACAGTAAAATCAACAATATCTCTTTTCATTCCATCCCACCAGTAATACTCCCGAATATCTCTCTACATCATAGTACTACCAGGATGAACAGAAAACAGGGAACTATGAGCTTCACATAACAACTCATTCTTCAACTGTGAATCACAAGACACATATAATCTCTTTTTGAATCACAAAACACAATCATTATCAATGTTAAAATCAGGAAACCTACCCTTCTAAACCAACACTACCTTTTTCTAAAACTCACTATATTATTTATGCTCTTGCTTAATTCTATCTGATAGAGATGATTTCACTGACACCTAAAACAAAAAATAAGAATTTATGCCACCAAATAATTCTATGAAAAGGTTCATCAAATATAAAACCAAAGGATCTCATTCCAAACATAACATGGTTATTACTTTTTCGACTCATAGCATCAGCCAATTTATTTGGTTTTCTCGGATGGTAATGGATCGTGCAATCATAATCCATTATTAATTCCAACAATCTCTTCTATCTCATGTTCAATTATTTTTTAGTGAAAATATACTTCAAACTTTTGTGATCAGTATATATTCCACACTTCACTCTATAAAATGATGCCTCCAAATTTTCAAAGAAAAAACAAAAGTAGCAAATTCCAAATCATGTGTAGGGTAATTTAACTCATGGGGTTTCAACTGACGTGAAAAATATGAAATTACCTGATCATTCTGCATTAGGAAACAACCTAGTCCTTTCAACAAAGCATCATTGTAGATAAAAAACTCACCATTTCTTAATGGCAGTGCCAAATTTGGAGATTTCACCAATATTATTTTCAATTCATGAAAACAATCATCACACTCCTTTTTCCAAATAAACTTAACTCCTTTTTTAGTTAACTTAGTAATTGGACTAGATAATCGAGAAAAATTTTCCACAAACCTCTGGTAATAACCTGCCAAACCAAGAAAACTATGAATCTCGGTTTTATTTGTGGGTCTTGGCCATTCTTCACCAACTTTTGTTTTAGCAGGATCAATAGTTATGCCATTTTTTGAACTAATGTGACCAAGGAAAGAAATTTTTTTCAACCAGAACTGACACTTTCTGAATTTCCCATAAGGTTTCTTTTCTTATAAGGTTTGCAAGATGACCCTTAAATGAATTTCATGTTCCTCCTTACTTTTGGAATAAACCAAAATATCTTCAATGAACACAACCACAAACTTATCCAAGAACTCACAAAATATTCTATTCATAAGAACCATGAATATAGAAAGTGCATTGGTTAACCCAAAATGCATAACTAAAAATTCATAATGGCCATATCTAGTACAAAACGCAGACTTCAGAACATCTTCTTCCATTACTTTCAACTGATGGTACACCGACCTGATGTCAATCTTTGAAAAATACTGAGCTCCTTGGAACTGATCAAACAAATCATTGATATGAGGCAAAGGATAATTATTCTTAACAGTAATGCTATTCAATGCTCTATAATCAATGAAAAGTCTCATTGAACCATATTTCTTTTTAAGAAACAAGACTAGAGCACCCCATGGTGATGTTTTAGGTCGAATGAAACCTTTATCTAATAACTCCTGCAAATTCTTCTTTAACTCTAAAAGATCAATTTGAGCCATTCGATAAGGGGGTTTTGAAACTGGCTTAGCATCAAGAACTAAGTCAACAGTAAATTCAACTTCCTGATCTTGTATTATACCAGACAATTCATCAGGAAAAACATTAAGGTACTCATTTACCACTTTCACATCATTAATCTGAACAATCACTTTTTTTTTCAAAAAATATGTGCAAGGGAACATTAATATCCATCTTTTACCAGTATTTCAACTGCCTGAAATGTTATCAAAATCAAGAATTCATTCTTGCACACAAACTGAAAATCTTTCTGAAAAGAAACCTTGTTAGCTCTATAGTCAATCTTATCATGATAAACAGAAAGCCAATCCATGCCCAAAATAACATCAAACTCTACTAGAGGCAAAAAAATAAGGTTTCAGGTAGATTCTTTCTGCACACAAGGACATGAATGTTCTTATGTTTTTGTTTTGTCTCTATATTTCTTCCAGGTGTTTTCACCGTAAGTTCTCTATTCATATATTGAGATGGAATTACCAATTTACTAGAAAAGTTCTCTGAAATGAAAGAGTGTGTAGACCCTGAATCAAACAACACATTGGCATAATCTGAACAAACAAATAGTGTACCTGATACTACTTCATTTGATGGCCCAACATCTGCAGATGTAGTTGCAAAGGATTTCACTACCCCTTTCTACTTATAGTCTGACTGCTTTCCCTCAGATGAGTTCTTCTTTCGACACTCATTTGCATAATTACCCATTTCATTACACATAAAAAATCTTACCGATGTATTTTCATTGCCTTCTTGATCATCTAACATATAGTTACGAGCAATATGACAATACATACCACACCGGAAGCACCTTCCAAACATTGATAAACATTCTCTGGGGTGCTTTTAACCAAACTTCTCACAATATGGATATTTTTTTTCTTACCTCTAGGCTTCTTTAATGAATTCATCCCCTTTTCCTGCCAAATGGACCTCTTATTATATTTTTTTTCAAAGAACAACTGATAATCTGAAAACTCCATTTCCACCTTCTCTACACATCGAATAAGTTTTTCATAACTTCTGAACTCACAAGAGGCTAACGTTCTTCGATATCATGGATTTAGTCCTGAGTAAAATAGATTTATCTTACTATTAAGGTATCAGATGAAATTTGGTTCATACCTTGCCAGTCGAGTGAACTATACTTCATAATTAGCCACAGAGTCATCCTCCTTCATCAATTCTAGGAATTTTTTTTCCATCCTAAGATGGACCACCTTAGCAAAATATTTCTCAAGAAACATAAATTTGAATTCATCCTAATTAAGAGCATCAATCGCCTCACTATCCCTGATATTTTTCACCGTCGACCACCACTGATCAGCTTCACCTTCAAAATGGTAAACAAAAATACTAACCTTTTGATTTTTTGAATAACCCATGACATCAAAAATCTTTCTCAGTGATTTAATCCACCCTTATTCTAGCATAGGGTCAGATGATCCTCTGAATGATAGGGGATGTTGCGTCATGAAATGCTCCACCACTGACATGTTCCTCTGCGGTTGATCTGGCTGATCTCGTCCAAGGATACCACCACTATTTATAGCCTGAGTCAACTGTGCTATCACTACAACAAACTATTCAGTCCTGATTCTGACCATCTTAGGTTGCTGATTTGGAAGGTTGTCTTCCTCCTGATGTCATCCCAACATAGCTGCCCTTTTTCCTCTGGGGAAAACCATTCTGAACATAGAAATATCTTAGGTGAAGCAACATGGTAATATGCAAATGCTAAATGATTTCAATATTAACATAAATTACTTTATGTATATTAATTTAACAATACTGTAACTCCTAAAGTTGTCTAAACCAACCTCTGATACCAACTATAAGGACCCGACCTAAAACATTATATAATATTAAATTAAATTGATAATTCATATTGAGGATCTTTTCAGGTTTATAGTTTTAGAGAATTAAGATATAACTATTACATCTCAAAAGATTAAAAAGTAGACACTTGTACACAGTTGCCCTTTTTTTACCAAACATGAACTCTTGAGAAGAAGAGTCTTGTCTAGTTCCATGTTTAAGACAAAAAAAATTTTCCATGATCCCATCCTTGACCCTATTCCACATTACGTCCTTTGAAAAACATTTCAAAAACATGGGATGAGCATAAAAATCTCAATAAGGGATACACAAATAAGGAAAACTATTAGTTTTTCAGAACAATAGGTAAACCATGAATAAATTATCATAAGTAATACTTTTCACCTTTATTAAGTATTATATACTCCTCACTGAATAAAAGATCATTAATTACGCTTTTGTAACCAAAATATTACCAAAAAACCCATGTAATGAATACAGAAAATATAAAGGTAACTGGGTACATAAACATACTTAAATGAAATAACCATAAGGTCAACTTCCACACATATCACTAAATGGAATAACCATATGGCTGAATTACATACCCAATGCATTGGAGGTTATAACGTAACCACCTATCTTGGTATTCATGACACCACCCGTCATTTGGTTTATCACGTAACCACCCGTCAAATGTCCAAGTACCATTATAAAATCATAATACATAAAACTAATATAAAGGAAAGAAAACATTTCCATATTTCAGTCACAATATATCACTTACATATATTGACATAAGAAATCCATTATCAAAACCATTTTCAATACCAAAATTCATTAGAGAGTATATGATATTTATTTTCTTTTAAAAACAGTATGACTTATTGAGGAAGCCAAAGATCAAATAATACTCGCGGCGGTGGAAAAGGTCGTTCTCACCACTTACATTAAATAAAAAATTCATTTTTTTATTTAGTAAAATGCTTTGTAGAAAAATATTCCCTTTGAAAAGTACAGTTTTTTTATACAGCGTATAAACAAAATTCGTGTATTAAAACAAAATATGCATCACTGAATGGAGATTGAGACGAAGTCCCTTACCTTGTGTCTGACTTGACTCGATCGTTCTTTAATCTCATGAATAATTAACTAATGTTAATTTATACTTTCTTAAGAACCGTTTTCATTTTATTATTACTTTTTATATAACTCATTACCATGTTATAAACATTATGTAATCATTTAAGTTAATAATGTTCGTTTTGTCGATATTTGGTACTTGAGTCAAAAATGGACTCCTTATAATTACATGTTGTTCATGTGGTCAAAGGTAAATTATATGAAAAATTATATTCATTATTTGGATATCATATATATCATATATATCCAGAATATACATGTATTTATAATAGTACATAACATTTGGAGATAATAAATGAAATGCACCATTCATGGAGACGGTAAGCCATACATACGCATGAACGATACTTCCATTTCTATTTCATATTTAGTGGAATTAAAACATAATGATACATAGTAGTATTATAATTACTGTATTGTATCATATATAATATCATCAAATCTATCCTTTATACGTACCACATATGGTATGAACGAGTCATATCACTTTGAGGGGGCGGTAGTCCGCACTTCCTCAAATGAGATTATCGTGTTTACACATAATGGAACCCATGAAGATTTGATATATAAAAAAATAATAAGAATAAAGATAAAATAAAAATATATATCATATATAAATAATGTTTTATCATAATGGCCACCATGAGAGGCGGTAGGAGATAATCGAACAATCATCGTTTCGTGAGGCGTTAGTTTTCCATCCACAGAAACATTATGTTCTAAACCCATTAGATGGAGGTGTGTGTAAGTGTAGTTATAATACTTCACATAAAAACACTATATTATATTAAGGATACTATTTTTGTTACAAATTAAAGGAATAAAAAGAGTTTAGGGGGTTGGATAAGTAAAATAAAAGAAAACAATTTAAGAGAAACTGTTACCTTTAATTTGGGTAACTTCTTTTGGTTTGAACCAAAAGGAGATCTTGAAGTCTCTTCTTCTTAAGGTAAGGCTTCTAAGAGGAGGCGAGGGACGTAGGGAGATTAATTGGTCAGATTTTGGATGATCCAAAAGGCTTGAGAGGTGTGTGGAATTGGATAGAAGTGGTCTCCTTTTATAAGGGATAGGAGGGGCTCTTTAGGAAAATGTGAAAACATTATTTTATTATATAATGATATTTAGTTTCTAATGGTCCAAAAATAATTATAGTAAAAGATAAGATGAATCATGGTCGAAATGAAATCATCCAATTGGAATTGTACAGGTTTTGGATAATATTGTAATCATTAAAATCTTATTTATTTAAATGATTTATTAATGTGGTAAAGAGTGCATCACTATTGTGTGATAAATAATATAAATTACATGATGTATAAACATTATAATAAAAATACCATGATGTTGGAAATTTTTCTATATTTTGAATGAATATTTATAGTCTAAAATATAATTTATATAACCCCTTCAAAAAATTAATTTACTAAAAGATATTTTCTTTTTTCATTTTTGCATTAACATTAAGTTAATTAATCTAAATTGTCATTATCACTTCTTAGTGGCTCAATGGGGTCCCAAAATCGACCCAAAGATCCCCATGGTCGTTAATGACTCAACCAGTAAGGTTTGGACAAGTGTTATTATAATTTTGAATTATTATAATATTTTTTAACCTTGAATTGCCCTATTTATCATTAATAGTGGTAAATAAAAGTCAAAAGTTACTAATCACCAAAAATTATTTTTATCTTATTGAACCACATTTTACTTCTTGATAATAACCATGTATGTCGGATTTTTGGAATTCAATTCACAGAAGTGGTAAAATTTCATTTAAATGGAAAAAGTCAGTTTTTTTTAATTACTACAAAGTGGTTTCACTATTCATCAAAAAATTGATGTTTTTCAGAAAAATACAAATAATTAAGCCTAAGCTTTATTTGATATACCGAATTCAAAATTGATGTCTATTTTTCTAAATTCAAAACATTTAAATGGAATTAATTAATTTAAAATTAATTCCCGTTGTTAAAACAAATAGCGTGGTTTTGAGAAACAATAACTATCAAAAGATGACTCTTGTTTAAGTCCAGTTTCAAAGTGTAATTAATTCCAATGACCAAAATTGGATTAAATGGTAAAAATATATTTTAATTTAACTTTAAAACCAATTAAAAAGATAATCTAACAATATAAATAAATTATATTAAAAGTAACCTTGGAATTAAAATACAATATTTTCACTATTCATTAAAAAATGTTCTTTATTGGAAAAATTCCAAAAATTTACCCAAGGTTAATTTTTATGTTGCCATTCTAAAAAAGGATTTTATTGGGTTAAATATAATGTATTAATGTGACAAAAAAATTATTTAAATAGGGTTCTCCATTAAAAGGTGGTAAATCGACTTTTTAATGTAAATTATGCGTAAAATTAGATTCATTCACACTTTAAACCTATAACTTTTATTTGATAAATGTAAATAAATTTCACAAAAATGTATATTCATATTGTAGTTAGTTTTTTTCATTCCCGCCAATACAACAACTAGGAGTTAACTACCATTTAAAATAATAATATTATATTATTAGTGTGCAACGTAAGATTTCAAACAAACCCATTGTTGCGTATCAGGTTCGATATCGAACATAGAAACCCCTTTAATGTAAAATTAATATTTAATTCACAAATATTAATAAATATGAAAAATGTCTTATTATTTATTTACCCAGGATGTTACATTGGATCCATTTATCTTGAATAATACATTGATATATTTTAATCTTTTTAAACTGTCCATGTGTTTCCTCTCCCCCACTTATAAAAAGAAACCCTCTATCCTCTTCTATACCCACATAAATATACTTTTAGTTATTTCTAGACCTACCCAAATCCATCCTTAAATACATCCCCAGGTCCCAGATTCTTTTATTTGATCATAAAACTATCCTAGTAAGGCATTAGTTAGAATCATAAAGAGGATGTCTAAAGAGGATGTTTACCTCCAAAATGAGTGTTTTTGTTCTATTTATTTTTCTACCTCATTAAAATATTATTAAAACATTATGAAATAATAAAAATAATATCTAAAATATACTAATGTGTTTATATTTTAATGGAAAAACTTATATCCTTCTCATTCTTCCATCAAATGGGAAATGAAACCATCATTCGTGTGTACAGTAGACTACCACCTCACAATTAAATATAATTCATTTTCCATCACTTCCTTTCATGGTTGGTTATAATGATTGCTTTAATATATATATATATATATGATATTAATTAGATATATATCATCATTTAAAGAAAATATATCATCTTTTTTATTACCTTATATCCACTGAAAAATGGTAACATCATTTATACATATGTCTGAATTACCACCTCATCGAAGTGTTGCGATTCACTTTTCAAGAAAACATCACATGAGTAGTATATATATGTTTATTTAAAGGTACAAAAAATATTTATTATATAATCATAATTTTATAATGATAAAAATATATTACCGTATTCCCCTCTTACTCTTTAAAAAATTAAAATGTTACTTAAGTGTGCATACGACTTACCATCTATGTGATTGCAATATAGTTCATTTTCCATAATGATATTTCATTATTGGTTTTAAAATTAAAATTTAATTAATAATTATTATTAAATAATGATTATTATTATATAGATGATATAATAATGAACTCTTTGACAATAGTCAACCTACCAAATTTATTTTAGACAAAAGATATGAATAACATTAAAACATAAAACATGAACTTGGTTGATTAATTAATTATAAAAAAATGGTAATGATTAAACTAAAAGGAACAATATAATTTAAATATGTAATTGGGATGGTAAACTATTTACCTAAATTTATAATTCAAGAATATAATAAACACACTTGATGAATCAGACTTGAGGTAAGGGACACATTATCTTAAAATCTATATTTTATATTTTTTAAATATTATCTTTATGAATATTTTTATTCCATAACCATATTAATAAAATTATTTTATGTATTCATATATGTAGACATAAATGAAAAATAAAATAATTTTTTTAATTTTTTTTTACTCTCCATAAAATTTTTTCAGAAGAAATTTTTTATGTATTTTAAATGTAATATTTTAACAAAAATCAAAATGAATGTTCTATTTTTACATATATGGTCTCAATAGGGGTTTATAACTATTATAACTATTATTTTATGTTTTTATTCCTTTACAATATTATCGGTTTTATTCAAAGAAAAACCATATGACCCTTTGTTTTGGTTACCTTCAATAATGGTTTTAAATTTAATGGATATATTAACATCCAAATATGATTTTATTGTTAATGAAAAGAATATTTATATGAATTTAATGATGAAAAGTAAATATTTGGTATTTTATTAAAATATTATGGTTCTTGGGATTTATTTACAATAACAGGGGGTCCCGATATAGCTAATGATGTTGGGTGAGACCAATATAACTAATGAAGAAGGGTGTGGATGATATCGCTCTACAACGCATCGGGTAAAAAAACTGAGCTAACTGATTATATGTTTCTCCTATTTCATTATTACAATTTACTAGGTAGTTTATTATAATTTTAATATAGATGGTAAGAGTTATATGTCAATGAAATCCAAATTTACTTTCTTGATTTATCTATGTAATCTATGATTTTTTACATAAATTTTATAGTTTCACAAGGTAAGATAATGAGATTATATTTAAAGAAAATTATATGATACTTATTAGCTATAGAATTTATATATTTTTGTAACATAATTTAAGAGTTTTTCTTGATTGGAAATAAATATTTATGAATTTTATTTTTTTGCATTAATATTTCTTATGAAATATTTTATGAAAATCCTTGTGCAGAGAAATTGATTTCTTGGTAAATAAAATGATTACATTGAGTTCAATGTTTATTTTGAAAAGGAAAATTTTTTATAAGTATTCATGGAATAAATAGTTTCATTCTTTCTTTTCATACGTACCTCATTGATATTTTTATTCTAATCCCACATTTTCATGTTTTTTTCACGTGGTTTTAAGGATGAGTATGGACAAGGATAAGGTCAAGATGAAAATTATGAATATATGCAATGAAAATAAAATGTATTATATCATAAATGTTTATTATTAAATGGAAAATTTAAATTGAGTGTAATTGTATAATTTTTTATATAATATATTATTTTTTAACACTGATGACCTAAGTATTGAAAAATTAAAACATAAAATATCTTCGAGAATGAACGAAAATGAAATAATATCTAAAGAATAATTTATAAAAATTATTTATGGATGGGTCATTGTAATTTATATTCTAAAATTTAATATTTACAATCCTTTAATATTAAAATAATTATATTTATTTTAAAAATTTATCATATTATATTTTTATAATAATATATGTAATCTTAATACATAACACACACATATATTTACAGTATAATATTTTTGGTTTCTTTTTGGGTTATGTTATTATAAATTTACTACAAAAAATACCAAACTTTAGAATACCTGTTAGATACATGTATATCTAATAAACATATTCTCAATGACATTATATGTAATGAAAATTTATATTCCTATATATTTATGTTCTAAAATCAAGCATTCTAGTCCTACTTCTGAATCCCAACATCACATTTTCATATTTTTCATTTAGATATCAAAACATGATTTCTCATTTCATGATGTTGATCCTAATTATTTGTTTTATTTTCCTATTTGATATCCTAAAGGTTGAATAAGATCCCAAGGATCTCTTATTGTTTATTACTTCATTATTCTATATTTATTTTATAATTTTAAGTCCTATAATTTAAAAGGATGAAATAATCAACAGTGAGTAATAAATAGTTTCATCTGATTATTTTGTAACATTTTAATTTGAATGAATAATGTTATGTTTGTTTAATTCATATAATATATGAATTATTACCTAAACTATTTCAATTGTTTTGAATTCTTTTGGATTATAAACAAATAGTTTATAGAAATAATATGCTTCATAAAAACCTAGGGCATTACATGTGCAACCTCAATTAGTGTTATCCCTTAAATTCCCACATAGCTACAAAAAGTTTCTTATGAAATTATAATTTGAGGTGGGGAAAATATTCAATGTAATATAGTATAAATTTAATATAATATATCAAATAAACTAAAAACTCACCTCTAAACACCCTTAAAAGGAACATACCATTATAAATTAATATTTAACAGTAACTAATTCACAATATACAATTCTATATTTTCATAAACTATTGTAAAAGGAGAAATTCCATCAAGGGTAAAAATAAATAAATAAAGATCTTAATTCACTTTATTATCTCGCTTTAAATACCAATTCCATAATTAAGTCATAATATAAATACATCATCAAAATTAAATAAGTGACATTTAACCCAAAAGTATGATTTTGAAAACAAAAAGGATAATTATAGTGTATTACTTTCATATCTAAATCAAAAAATTATTTGAAACAAATTAAAAAACTAAACACTTATTTATACATTTAAAATATCATAATAAATAAATTATTCACAAATTACAAATCATAATTAATCTACCTATCCAAAACACTTTGGTTATTTCATGAGGATAACAACATATTCATTTCTTCAATCACCTAAATTGAATGACGCTACGTGTGCTGACTTATATACATTAGAAGTGGAAATAACCCTTTATGTTAGATGATATTTTAATAAAAACTAAGAAAACTCATCATAAAATCACTTTAGATATATATTATAGGACTCATAACCACAAAATATCTTATTGAAAAAAGGAAACACATATATTTTCATAATCAAAAGACGTTATATAAAACCAAAAATCAATAATCCATGAACATGTTTTCAAATAGCATTCATTTTACAATTGAGAAAAAGAGGAGGCCTTGAAAGATAAATGAAAGACCTAAAATGAAAATAAAACAAATGAATAATCATAAAAGGAAACCTGTGGCCACCACATATTCTATATGTAAATATGATTTAAGAATTTGGAATAATAAGAATGAAAAAATAAGCATAAAAGAATAAATAGAATAACTAAATTAGAAAACATAGGATACTTTTTGAGAGAATAAAAGTATAAGGGAGGAATTGAGCACGAGGCTTCTAAAGAATTCTGAAACGAGTGAGGGGAAAAAATGAGAAACTAAAAATAAATAAAGTAGTAAAAAAACATTAGAATAAGGTAATATAACATGATATGGTATCATTATTAACAATACCATATGTCTAACCATGACCACCTAATGGTTTTGAATATTTATACCACATGGTTACAATTGATTGTTAGTTTAACCATGAAACATAGTTTGGAAAACTAGAAAAATCCTAAAAATTCTCCAATTTAATCCAAAGCTCAAAATAAATAGTAAAAAAAATTAAGAAATTACACACTAAATAGTGACATCACAAGTATTATAAGTTGTACATGAAATCCATATATACATTGATATAATAATGAATAAATACCATTTAGATTATATTGATCCCTATTTTCCTCAAATTCACACTAATTTAATTATTGATTCATGCAAATAATTTTCCACCATTATTTTTGAAAATATAACATTTCACTATAAATTGAGTGTTCATGTTCCTACTTGGAACCAAATTACACTTTCAATTAGTGCTTTCTACTTTAATTGTAGTGAACCATCCTAGGATGACATAATATGTTAACCACACTGAATCTTCACTAGGGAAGAAGGGAATTTATATTCCCCATGGGTTGAAAAACAGTTCAATGATATCAAAATCATACACTTAGGAATGTTCTCAACATAACATATACAAAAAAAGATGTATAAACTTTATGAAGAATCTTACATGGCCATCTATGTATCATAATCCCATATAAATTGTAAGAATTTTAAATAATAAAGAAATATATAAACATAGTAATATGAAACAATTATATTAATAGAAAAATCTCATAATTAGAATAAATCTTTAAATAGGACATAACCGAAGCATTACACATTCAATAATCAAAAAATAAAGGACTGGGATGTAAAGGATGATACATAAGCAAGCCTAAATGAAAATAAAATCAATCTCATAAACCATTTCAATTTAACACATGATCACTAACCCCATAACTACATCATCCAACATCAGATAACCCTATAATGAACCTTGAGAAAGAGACCAAATCTTGGTGACATGAAAGAAAACATGAATGTTACATACAACGAATGGTGTAATAAAGGGGTGAGATAAACTCACCCAGTAATATTCCACTAAATATTTTCTTTCATTTCCTTTCAAAAGTTATTTCCTTAATGCATGATTTAATTATTGATTGAAAAATGGTTTTCTATTTCTGCGTATAACAAAACCCAAATATTTATAAATCTTTCCCCTTATTAGATTATATAAGACTGTAACTAAGACCTTTTTATTAAAACACCAAAAATTTATCCTTTAATAATTTATTAAAAAATAAGAAAAATCTAATTTCCTATTTCAAAAAAAATTCTAACACCTTTTTTCTAAAATACATACTCATTTTATTTATAAAACATATTTTCTAAATAATTTTATAAATCAATTTTAAGTTAATCTAAGAAAATAATAAAATTGAAACCAAACACAATAAGAACCACTATATTAATGGAACATAACAAAATAAAAAACTAGATAAATGGTGTCATGAAATTGACTCAAGATCTAGGGGATAAATAAAAGATATATGAAAGGATACCCTAAAAATCTTCAATAGTAATAAAGAATTTTTAGAAACACTCTGGTAATCAGTTAATACTAACTCAAACATGAAATTTCAACCCTAGGTAAATACTAAAAAGTATTTGAACAGCCTGATAGTCTTTAAAAAATAGAAAATATATGCAATCCATCCAAAGAGTTTATATCATCCATGGGTAATGCGATCTCTCCTATTAAAACCCATCATATCTAACTAACAAAAATCCCCAAAGAAAAAAATAATCTACACTAGGGTTTGACTTATCCATGTTATCAACTAACGTTTAGGATTTTAATGATTTTTCAAAGTGGAGTTGAAAAAACTTGAAAAGAATAACCTCCACATAATCAATATGATAAAAAAAATAAAAAAATACTATATCTCACCTTCAACACCCATACATGTAAAACCCATTTTTACATACAAATATTCAAATAAAGTTATAACATATAAAATATTCCCCAAGGGTTCACAACTAACATTAGGAATAAAAATTAATAGGAGCTCAATCTAGGGTCTCATGTATTTTAAAAACAGATCATTTAAATGTTCAAAATAGAATATTGAAAATAATATTTGGCTTCATAACCATTTTATATCACATGAAATTTCATTTTAAGACATACCATGAAAACAATTTGAAATATTCTTTGAATTTAAATCATAGAGGACTATATATAAGGCAATTTAAAACTAAAATTATCTTTATTTTAAAAATATTAAATTAATTAAATTAATTCCTCTATTTCATTAAATCCCATATATTTCATAATTTTCTTTTAAATACAACCCCAATGAAATTAAAATACTTAATAAATATATTCATTTAAAACAAGGATCATGTACAATTTCAGAAATAATTGGCCCTCTAGTAATTACATTAGAAAACAAGAAAACCATGAAATACCTTTATTCCAAGTGATAAAAATCTTATAAAATTTATGAAATCCTCATTGATGACCACATATAAATGTAATATAGAATAAAGGACATTAGGAAACAAAAATAATTGAATAAAATTACATTTATAGTTAATGAATAGAACACCATATTTATTCTAATAGGAACCATGTCTCAATACATCATCTTTGATGGGGAATTAAAACTAAATTGGGACATTCCCTCCACAATCCTTGATAACCAATGACCCCAACCATAGTTTACCTAGAATACTAATCTCATCCTAACAAACCCTCTTCAATTTGTGGGAAAATATAAATAAATTTATCAAATAAGAAAATGGAATAAACAAGAGAGAATGGGGGATTAAAATAAATAAACCACTTGAAATAAATGTTTTTTAGAATGAATAAAACACAAATATAGGTATAAAGAGATCCCTAGTTCATGAGAGGGTTTCTAATGAATGACATGGGAGAATAGAGAGGCCCAAGATATAAAATTGAAGAGGGTATAGTGGAATTTTCACATTTTACATAAAAAGGGTTCTCTCATTGTTAGGCCACATGGTTTGGAAAAACATTTTCCAATTAAAAAACTAGAACTGGATTAGTAAAAAAAATTATATTTTGGAAACATGATTTACAATACCATGAACCACCCATGAAAATATTGACTACAAAAAACTGTAGCAGTAGTGCATGGTCACTCACATGACTTCTTCCTACCATACACCAACACATTGAGCTAAAAGAGAACTCACAGAATTTACACTAGATTTAAAACAGTTTTGAGAATACCATTCCCTATCCTTGAAGTCTAATCTTTCACATAAATAATGAGTTGGAAAGGTATATTATCTTGAAATTACAGATGATTCATCTTAAAAACAAGCACACTAACTGTGAAACAGATGGAAAATAATCTATAAAAGTAAAAATTCCTAGTAAAACTCTCTAAAATTTGAAATTCCCTAATATAGTAGTAAATATAAAATAAAAGTGACAAGGGGATGCCACATCAAATTGATAATATATATATATATATAATATTTAATAAACATTAAAATGGTATAATTTTATACAATATTTTTATTTCAAAACAGCATGAAGTGGAATACAAAAAATCATTAATAATCACCAATATCAAAAAAACTATAACAACAACATAAAATACTTCACATGAAGAAACTTAAATGACTTTGGAATAACTCACAATCCAAATCATATTTTGAGAAATAGAAGTAACAAATTCCAACAACAACCAAAAAGCATTTTTTTCAACCTTCCATGATGGTTGGTTTAAATTGGTTAATGATATTAGTTTGAAATAGTCAAAAATTAATCAAAATGTTTAATAGAAAAATAATAAATATTGATCATCAATCCAATATCATGTTAAATAAAAATGGAAAATTTATATCATTTATAGTTTATTTCAATCAATTAATGAAATATTCATTATCCAAGTCATGTTGTAAAACTCAGTAATTATGTGAATAAATTATATCGTAAGAACAATTATTATAAAAAAATAGAAATCCAAAAAAACATGTAAACTAAATGAGAAAAATCAATGAATGAATACTCCAAATCATAAAAAACAAAACCAATAATTGGATCATTATTTTTTGTAAAATAATAAAATGAATGGATTCCAGAGAAGATATATATGAAAAGTGATATAATTACTTAATACAAAAAAAATGAAAAACTATAAAAGTAAATAAATGAAAAAATGGAGTGATATATGTCATTGGATGACATAGCTCATCCTACACCACCTGATGAAACACTAACATATTGTATTATCATATTTAGAGATAATGAACAACTCTCTCTTTAATAGAGTGTAAATATTCAACACCTTTGTTATTTATAATGCACTAAATATGTATTATTATTCATAACATCATCATTAAACCAAATCATATTTCTAAAATAAAATGTACCATTCTAATCTCACACAATAAAATTTTTATAAATAACCTCAAATAATAGATCTTAAGAGGTAATCTATAAAATAAATCAAAAATGGATTAATAAACTGTAATGTTATTGGATATCTTAAAATGAATTAATCTTTGATTAAATCAATTACATAACATTTTAGTGGAATATTAATAAAAATTATATTATGTTGTATCTTATTAGAGGAAAATAGTCACAAATTTCATTTTCAATAAAGGATTACATACACAGTTTTAGTGGTCAATCCTAATTCAGTATGATTAATAATGTTTAATATTATATAAATTGAATCATTGTAAAATGATGTGTATAATATTTTTGAATATAGTTTAATCAATTCAAAAATTTAAGATTTATTTAAATAATCCATATCAATTCGATTCAGTTAGTTTCAATCGATTAGGTTGAACATGTATACCCGAAATGAAAGACCCAAACATTTGAAAAATTAAACCCACTTGCAAGGAAAACCCATAGAAACTTGAAACAACGTCAAATATCATTGATGAAATAAAAAAATTATGACTAAACCAAAATGAAAAAAAATATTTTTTAAAATACACCACAAATATAGGGATCCATAGTCCTCAAGAATAATCTCACAAAAACCCCAAAATAACTAAACTCAATCCTTTCCATAACACTTATATATCCTTTATTTTCTATTGATTCATCCCAATAACCATTATCCCAACACACTTTTCCTTGTTGGAAACCCATTCAAGCATATAAAATATCCCCATCCCGATAGATTAAATCCCACCACATTAAATACTGACGCAACACCGTATAGTAGGTAAAACCTTGAGGTCATCATTATTATACTCCACGAGTGTGTAGTGTCACTATAATAAAAAATATATTTAAAAAAATATTTTAACTAATAAAAAATATCAACATTTAATAATACTATATTTCCAATGAATTATTTCAATGAAATTTTTAGGAACTATCACAACTTGATTAAAATATGTCCCCTCTTCACCCATCCCATCGCATCATTTCCACCCTCACAAATCTTAATTATTATAATCATCACAAAAAAAAAAATAAAGATCCCAAAATGAATCTCCTTCAACAATTATTTTCTAAAATAATCCAATATCTATTTTATACATTTCAATTCCATACCTTCACTACTATAGAATGAGCCTTTATCAGTGTCGTAAATGGTTTTCAATCGATGGATTTAAAGCATTGATAATTCTTGTACTAATTAATTATGAATTATTTAATCATTATTAAAAAATAATAATAAAGGATTTTATTAGATAATATGGTTTTTTACCATAAAAACTATATTCTATTGAAAAAAGTTAAAATTTACAACTCAGGTTCATGTTTTTCTTCAAATAATAAAAAGTGTTATCAAATTTTAATGTTTCAATATTATTACTATGTCAATCATGTTGTTATAAATCTGCTGAAAATAAATTTCTAACAACCATAAAAACATAAAAAACTACATTAAGAATAAATTATATGAAGGATACACTTCCATTGAATTTAATATTTTTTAACTTTATCCAAACCAATTAATATTGTGTCTATGATAAAAATATTTCTTTATTTACTAAACATCACTGAAAAGTGAAAAATAATTATAATTTTAATATTATATAATATTTGATATTATATAATTAATTAATTTTCTATTGACATCACAGTACATAATATGTAGTTAAAAATTGAAAACACAAAAGGATAAAAAATCCCAAATTAATACGAAACCAATTAATATTAATTTTAATTGTAAAAAAATCAATTTGGAACATTCAAAAAGATCACACCTCAGATTGACATGTGGTTTGTTTCAATAAATCAAAAATTAATTAATGATCATTATCTATAATATTTGATACTATTTAAGCATGTTTTCCTATTATTTATAATTTAAAAAAACATTATAAAATATTAATGAATTTTAAATCTAATAGTGCAAATTGGTTAATTGATGTCAAATATTATGTTGGATTGATTTTTGGTTATTTATCATTTAGTAAAAATATTTTATGATCATTGTAATTGATTTTCTGGAATAATATGAGTTTTTTAATTAGTTACGGTCATTTTACTCATATTTATAGAAGTAGAGAAATATTTAATAGGAATAGGAAAAGTTTTATAATTATATAAAAATACCATGTCAGATTCAAATATAGTTTATTACCATAGGTCAAAAATTTATAAATGTTCAATTTTTTAAAAAATTTCATGACAATTTGAAGGTTTTTTTCTTTGTATAAATTATTTTATCCATGTTTATAGAACATAAAAGTTCACTTTTATTCATTCTTGTGATATTACATATCAGATTAACAAGAAATTATTTTCTACACGTTATAAAATTGAATCAAAGAACATTGTCACAAGTTTTCACAAAAATTATAGATTTTTTTATGAATTTTAATATTTGGAGGAATGTTTGTAAATCAAAAAATATTTTTGATTTAATTATTCAGTTTTCATTATTATAAGAAAATCACACATCGAATGTCTAGTATGTTTCAATAGGATTTAAAAAAATAAATGATAATTATTCTAATTTTGTGTGATAATATGAGTTTTCATAGTTTTTTTTGATTATTTGATAGATGTTTATGAAATTTTATATATTTTTTTTAGTAAAAATCACTTTTTTATCATTAATATAAAATTGAACATCAGATTGACATATGGTTTTTTCATAAAGGTGATAAAATAGTTGAATATCTTTATCATAAATATTTTGGAATATAAATGTTCATTTTATTAGTTATGGTAATTTTTATATAATTAGAAATATTTTTAATAATATAAATGCACTTTAAGTCTTCCAAAAGAATCTATTGTTGGATTGATGTATAGTTTATTTCTTGTAGGTCATAAATAAATCAGCAATATTTTTCTTAAATTTTCTTGAAAATTCATTATGTTTTTGATTCATTTTGAAAATTCTCACTCATTTTTAGAACCTAAAAATGAACTTTAATCATCTTATAAAATCACACATTGGGTTGACATGTTAGTTTTTCCTATAGATTAAAAGTTTATCAATGAAATATTAATTAACTTTTCACAATAAAATGATATTTTTACCAAGTTTTTATCATTAGATGCATGATTTTATAACTATAAATTCTCTTAATATTCAAAATTCACTCAATACAATTTCATATAAATAACATGTTAGACTAAACTATGATTTTTTTCTATAATATTAAAATGAATAGAAAATGATTGTCCTAAATTTTCATAAAACATTTTGATCATTTTCTTATTTGTTTGATGGGATTCTATTTATTGTAATAAGCTATTAATTCTAAAAAAGTTATTTGAACCATTAATTTCATATCAAACATTGTATTGATATGTCTCCTTTTCATAAATATGAAAAATTATGTGAATATCACTATAGCTATTTTCAATAATATGAATTTAATTACTCATTTATGATACTTTTAGGAATTTTTATAGATTTATATTTACATTTAATAGTAAATTGAGTCTTTTTATTATTTCATATAGATCACATGTTAGTGTGAAATATTGACTTTTCCTATAGACCATAAGTTAATGAATAATGATTATCTTGTTTCTTTAAAATAATTGAAACTTGTTTACTGGGTTTTGATAATTTGATATATGTTTATAAGACCAATTTTATTAATATTAAAAATTAGATTTGAATCATTTCAAGCACATCAAACTTAAAATTATTGTGAGGTTTGGTACTACACATCATTGATGAATAAATTATCATTTTTTAATTTTTATAATAAAAATCATGACATACCAACTTAGATATTTTTCCCCTATACCTAAATTTATTCCAAAAAATCCCAAATCATGATCCTAATTTCCATTATCCCTAAAATGGTACCAAGGGTTTCATACAAAAATTAAGAGTAGTTTACACTTTATAGTATACAAATAATTAATTAATTGAAAAAAATCTCATTAATTAACTAAATATGCATAATACCGTCCATGACATAATATAATAAATAATGGAACATGTGAAATAATTAATGGTTACAATAAAAAAATCCCCTTGAGATAATAAAACCTTTTAAAAAATATATGTGAAGCACAATCTTTTCCCATGTCACCAAGTTTAGAGCCTCACACCTGATCCATGTTTTACACCTAACAACATGACCATGAAGCAATTATATAAGAATGATCATATAATGGAAAACTATATACAGGCCTATATGTGTGTGTATTGTGTGAGCCCTACCCAAGTAATATCCCATTAAATATTATACACATTCAATTTCATTCCAAAGTCCATACATGAATGTTTGAAATATTATTATAATAATACATTTATTATTAACTTTTTGGGAATAAAATAACATGAGTTCTCTTTTAAAACATTATTTCAAAGGTGAACACATATACATATAAATGAAAAAAACAAAAGTGAAAGGAAATATTAAATTTTATTTTGAAATTATAGTTTGGAAATAATATCTAACTAAATAGATAAACATGAATCATGGGAGATCACAAACGGTAAAAATATTGGAAAAATATGTAACCAATTTGGAATGCCATATCCTTTGAGTAAGTTTACTAGAGAAAACAATGACCTTATTATTTAGCTTATATGGGAGTTCCATATCCTTATGATTTAATATCCATGGTAGAACCATGTTCTTATTATTTTATTTATATGGGATCACCACTTCACTACTATTTTAATTTATATATATTTTAGAGAACCATATCCACATGGGGAGCCACATATAGAAGTGTAAAACTAAGAGGGTAGAATTATAAGTCAACACAAGTTCATATGTGAGGGACCTCCAAAAACCAATGGTATTTCCAACTATGTTTTTTAATTTATGATTGATCTAAATAATTCCAAACCTATTATGATAAAAAATGCATTTATTTTCATTAATAAAATTACTTTAAAAATATTATCATAGTATTATATTTAAAACAATAGGTGAAAAATATATAAAGTAAAAAGTTATATAAAAAACCCATCTGGTTATTCTATACACCAATTATCAATTTCAAAACAATTAGAAAATTTATATTTTTATTATAGTTACTATAAAACCGTTCCATGAAAATAATTTCATAATCACCATTAAAAACTTTAGAAATTTATTCAAATATTTGGTGTGTATGGAAATCATCAAACTAGTATTTACTTAACAGATCATGGAGAAAATTATTAAATACATAAAGGATAATGTTTAATAACATTTTATAGGTTGAAAATAAATTTATAAAAAAACCCCCTTGGTTTTACTATGTAAAAGTGAAAGAATAAAATCAACTAGGCAAAATCCATGGGAACTTGATGATTTCGACAATTTACAGTGAATTAGGGTTGGGTATGGTATTGTCATCCCATTAGATCCAAAACCCCATGAGATTCTGTGAGTTTCTATTGACATATAAAATCCCTAATTTTATCCATGAACCCTAATGTTAAATCGAGGTAAAAGGAAGAAGTGTATGGGGAATAAGAGTGGATATAGAATTATTAGATTCACTTAAACTATACATGGTGAATTCCCTCTTAATTTTTGAAGTGAAGGGAAGAGGGGAAGAGTTCTCCATCCCCTTGTTGTGTGAACCTCACTCCATTATAGGGATTATTAAAAGGTATTTTCCTCTTTTACAGAAAAATTATAATAATAATAAATATTAATATAATATATCATAACATAATTGTAAGTATATCCCTATATTATTTTAGAAGTATCCATTAATAATTAAAAAATAACCTATATATTAATAATTCTTCATAAATCATAATATCCCCATTATCAAGGTTTGTTAAGAATAATTCTTTATTATTATATATTATTTAATAATTTATGAATAATGCATAACAAATCAAAAACACCTATATTTTAATGAAAAACAAAACAAAAGTGGACGAAACTCATGAAAAATATTTCATAACCATTATAAAAAATCAAATCATACAGTTAATATTCCATAACTTTTTAATAAAGGGTCATGTTATACTAGGATATAAAATTTATGGTTTAGGGTCAACTAATAGGAATGAATGGTTACTACATATGGTTCCCAAAACTGCTCACCCACCGGTTAGAGTATAATGGAAAGAGGGAGAGGTGGGATGAATTTCTTATGAAAATTTAATGTGATAAATTAAAATGAAAAATGAAAAATAAAAATATTTCTAGATCATAATGCAATGTAATTGATTAAGAGAAAACTGATAAATTTGATCCATACTAAATACTTAATATCACAGTTAAATAATAATCAACAATAATATAAAGTGGATGAGTCAAATTTAAAAATTTTATACATATTTATATAATAATTTTTCATTTCTAAAACTTAAATATAGAGTAAAAAAAGTTGGTAAGTAGTTATAAAATAGTGTCTGAGGTTCCCCTATGTCTACACCCCTCAAATAGAGACATGTGACTTATTAGATCTTCCCTTGGATTTAATTGAAACCCAAGAATATATTTTCCCTTGGTTTTAAGGGAATCCCAAGAACTCACTTACCTTTGTTTTAACATAAATCCAAGGACCAATTCACATTATTTTATCAGAATCTAAAAAATAAAATGTTAAAGGTTCGACGAGAAGAAATTATTTTCTTGGATAAAATACCACATTTTTTTCCTCTCATATCCCTTATATAATGGATATAATTTCAAAGAGTGCGAGAGTGATAAATGAGAGAGAATTTTCTGATAGATAAAATAAGATTGGCACTTTGAGATATGTGATTTAGAAAACCTTTGGATTCAATATCATTAAAGAATTACAATTACATTATCATTGTGGGGTGAGATATAATCGAAAAATAACTCTATTTATAATATAAAAAAGATCTACATATGTCTTGGGTTGATCAATAGAATTAAATAGATTAAGAGATACTTTTTTAAAATTAATAAATGCACACTATAGCTTTTAAAACGGTTCCATATACTGGTTACCTAATGCCACCTGCTACCCAGTGTGTAAGGAAATAAATCTGATATTTTGGAAACTCTTCAGAATAGCCGATTCACATCCATTATATATTCGGTAGAGTACGTCTGGCTATAAAATATTTTTATGTCTTACTAGAAAGCCAGTGAACTTCTACTGATTGGTCGGTGCATTATTATAGTATTGGACTAGAACTTAGTCCTTTAAGATTACTTAAAATATGTCTTTAGGAAATTTTCCTTCCAGTCACTATAACTCAAAAGATACTAAAAAAACCTTAAAACTCACTTGAAATAAGTTAAAAAAACACAATATTTCTTGTGAACATTTAAACAAAAACATTAATTAGAGTCAGTAATCGAAGACTTTTTTGTGAAAAAAAACACTTTATATAAGGATAATGACATGGAGAGGGACATAATAAAAATAAAGGATTTACAAATATTTCATGAAACTATTTCTCCCCCTTAATAATGAAATTCTCCCCCCTTATCATCCTATTATAATTTCTCTCCCTTTGATGTATGATACATTGAAGATATTTTACCATTTTCCTCTATCATTAACACCTCTCCCCCTTTGAGATTAAAAGAAGAAAATTTTAGATCATAAATGATAGACAAAAAATATAATATGATATAAATATTCAAAGTAACCATTATTCAACTTGAATAAAATTATTTAACTCCCACTAAGTAAACAAATAAATTTTAAAGAAAGGGGATTTTTGAACATAATTATTATACATATAAAAATAAAAAAATAATTAAACTCTGGAATCTATTTATATATTAACAATTAGTTTCATGCACAAAAAAATGTAGGACGAAAAACTACTTTAAAATTGAAACTTTTGTAAAAATGTATTTTTAATACATATATAAATATAATAAAACAATTGATAAATGTTTTAAAAAATTAAAATGGTCATTCCATGATATTTTAATTTAAAATATTATTTTAACAAAATATTTTAAATGTAAAACATGATTAGGAGAAGGTTAAACCTAAATATCATGTGTAACGTCCCCATACCAGGAGCCACTAAGGTGGTTCCCTGATCCGGGTCACTATAGGACCTCAATCATGCCTCCCTATATTCCAGAGGTTTCTAACTAGCTACGATGGTCTAATAGGTCACATGGGGAGACTATACCCTCAATATCAGAGTAATCCACAACAGATAATAATTTAAATAATATAAACAATAAAAAATAATAAGTAACAAGAATAACTAACCAAATCTCAAAACTGGGTACAACCATATGCAGTAGTAAATTTTCCATACTATGGCACATTGCAATGTGAACAAAACTCTAAAAGAAATAAAAACAACAGAATCCCTAAAATGGTCCAAACTCCAAGTCTGGAACCCCACCCATACATGTCCTATGTCTAACTCATCTTCCTATAATAGAGCCTTTTACCTTCTCCTAACCTACAATCATGATATGTACTAGGGTACCCAATAGCGGCCTGACCAGGGTGTGAGTATAACATAGTAGGCCACCACTAATGATGTATACAAAAATACACAACAAATTATATAGTACATGAAAATGATGATTAAGGCTAGTAAAGATATACAATTCAGTAGGTCATTCTTGACTGTGTTCCTTTTAATTATACTAGCATTGATTTCAAGTTCTATATGTTGACATTTCAAGGTCTAATCTATGTTTTTCATGAGTTCAATGGATTAGTAATATTCAATGTTCTCAAGAATATTGGAATATAATCAAGACATTTCCTACTAGGTATCACATTAAGACATCTCCATAATCCTCACCTCGATGCCTCAGTCTGGGTGGAATGCAACTGTTAAGGGAATAAAACTCTATCACCTTCCCTATCTAGAGCATATAGGGGCAGATCTAGAACCTCTATCCAACTCAATCAATCGGTGTAGAACCTGAAGTTGATACCCCATTATTTCAAGGCATGAGCATGTAATTATTTATCATTCTCCACATTCAACCATAGCCAACACAAATTACAACATCACAAAAATATCAGTAAATGGGAAATTAACATTATTTCCTCAATCCATGAACACAATAATCATTCATATTACTTACCTTTGGACCCATTTTCTATTTACCATTCCAATCTCACTAAGAATTTCATGTATAAAGCTAATCCACCAGTATTTTCCCATTAAACCATTTAATCCTTTTTCATGCCATCCGATAATTTATTAGGCCATTACCCAACCTAAGTGTATCATGAAAATCCCAATTTCAGATCCATCAAGTATATTAACATATTAATCAAGGGATCCATGTTCCCACATAACATCCTACACGTAGAAAACTCTATGTCCTTGGAATATTGGCACACCCCATGGGTGGCCCCAAAATAGGTCGCATCTTTCTCCATGCATCTCACAAGGATCATGAGGGTTTAATTAGGTTATTTAGACACCAAATACATCACCTCATGTCAACGGTACCAATAAATCATCAAAATAGGGAAAGAATAATATCCATACATGCACAAATCTACATAAAACCCAAGGGATATAATTTGTAGACCACATACCATGAATCTGTTGGCGAACACACTTCCAAAAAAATCCTTAGATATTGATTAAATCAAACCTTGACCCTTTATCCAAAATATCACCAAAAAAGGTGGGATTGAGCGCTTCAAATCGAGATGGGGAAGAAATAGAAACCCTCTACCAACCTAAGAAAGTAAGATGGGGATTAGCCTTACTCGGATCATCAATCTGCATCCAACAACACTCCAAATGGCTCTACGATGAGGGAGACTGATTCTTGGAAGATCTAGGTGATTTTGGGGAGTCACTTGGGCTGGTGGAGGAAGAAAGGAGGAAAATACTGAGTGGTATAAGAAATACCATATTGGAATTTTGGTAATTTATTAGAAGTTTCCAGGCAACACGGTTTTCCCGCATGGTTTACCAAACCATGCGGAAACCGTGCGGAGGCTACTGACTACAAATCCTTAGTCTGCACAATTTACCTAGTCTGTCCACATGTTCAAGACTAACTATGAAAAATCCATGTGGAGGCACTTCCCGCATTCCCTTCACTTTCATGATTTTCCAAACCATGCACAAATCGCGTGGATTTCCTAAAATGCCCCCTTTTTCCCAGTATTCATGTCCTGGACCCTTGGAACCCCCTAATACATCCTAATGAATTTGGAAAAAACTTAATTAACCAAAAATGAGATTAAAAATAAAACATAATAAGAACGTACCGTACATAGGAATTCAGTATCTTACAACTGTCCCACATTATAATGGATTGTCCTCTTGTTGGTCCTGTCGATCTTCATCGGGCTTCCAAAATGAAGAGGTTGGAACACTAAGCCCGAATATCTGATTCCCACTCACATGATTCTTCTTGAACAATTCCATGCTTCTATTGAACATGAAAAAAGGCAATAACCATACCCTAAAAACATTATCACTGTGATCCACAATACAAACTGGGTGCTTCTAAAAGGATGCACCAGACTCAAGATCGATATCCTCATCATTTAACACATGAGGTGGATTAGGGTGATACATGCAGAGTTGTGAAACATAGAAGACATCATGCATCAAACTATACCGCTGTGTAAGGGTCAATCAGTAAGAAACTATCCTGTACCTTTCCACAATCTCAAATGGCCCCACATATATAGGTTTCTGCTTTCCCTACTTCCGAATTCGATGGCGACCCAAACTTGCAGACACCCGAAGAAGCACACTATCACCCACCATGAAATCAAGTGGTCTATGATGTTGATCTACATATGAATTTTTCATACTCAGAGTCGTTTCCATTCACTTTTTCATCAAATAATCCTTCATCGATGTATTCTACATAGGACTCAGTCTTAACAGCTCAGACTCTCTGGCCCCTACCAATACAGTGGAGATCCACATGGTGTCTGATAAAGTGACACAAAAGGTTCCACATGGACTGTAGCGTGAAAGATATTTTTGTTAGAAAACTCAACAGGAAAAATGTTTTTCCCCATTAACCATAGAAATCTTGATGACTGGATCTCAACACGTACTCTAATATCTAAATTTTATGCTATGATTTCTCGTCAATCTATGTGTGATAAGATATACTCAAAAACAACTGGGTACCAAGTGCCTTCTGTAGTCCCTTCCAGAAGCACGAGGTAAAATATTGAACACAATCCGAAACTATGGTTCTTGAAAAAACATGAAAACATACTATTTCTCAAGAATATAATTCTATCAGCAGGATGAAATTGTATGTCTCCAGAATCATCACGAAATGGGACACTTTGGTCAACTGATCTACCACCACCCAAATTGTATCATTATTCTGAACTGTCCTCAAAAGACCCACCACGAAGTCAATTGTAACATCATTCCACGTACACTCTAGAATAGGCAATGACTACAACAACCCACCTCGATGCTGATGTTAAGCTTTCACAAATTGGTAGGTAAGACATTATGCCACAAAACCGACAACATATTTCTTCATTCATGTCCACCAAAACTACCTACAAAGACCAAGATGCATCTTAGTCATGCCCGGGGTGCACTTCCCACGTTGAAATGCGAAACTCACGCATCAACCCCTCAAACTCATCTACTGGTACCAAAATATGACCATGATAATATGCAAATCCATTAGCACCGAAAGTTCAACCAGAAGGTGACTCCCTACCTTTAAGACATTCCTTCAAATCCAAACACTCTGGATTTACCAGCTGAGTCCCATTAACTCAGATTGAAATAAAAAAATAATCTACTATAGTTGAAAGGTCCATCTTTTCATGCACATCGTGTACCTCTAAATGCATTTCCAAAAACATGGCCATAATCACCCACTATGAATTGCATTCCTAAACTACTTGACTTTGAGTCTTCCAACTCAGAGCATCGGTGAAACTAATCCATTTCCCTATTGTATACACCTACTCAAAATAAAAATATTCTTTGTACCCGAACCGCCGTCATTGTTGAAGATTCAAATCCTACTGAGAGAATATGTACTTGAGGATTTCATGGTCGGTGAACACTGTAATGGGTTCTCCCAAAAACAAATGACTCTAAAACATTAAGGAATGAACCACACCAACTTGATATATGTTATTAGTAGGACAATTCCTTTCATGTGACCTCAACTATCTTGACCCATAAGCCACAACCCTATCATCTTTCATCAACAATGCCCTATGTCAAATAGCAGATGCATCGCAGAACAAGGTGTACCTCTTACCTAATTCAGTTTAGATTAAAATCAGTGCGGTAGTCAATTTCTTCTTCATCTCCTAAAAGAAATTCTCACAAGACTTTGGCCAATCCAAATTAATCCATTTCCTAGTTATGCATATGAGTGGCATTTCCAAAGAATAGAAATATCTAAGAAAAATTTGGTAATAACCATCCAAATCAAGAAAACTCTGAATTTCAGAGTCATTCTTGGGTTGCATTCAAGACACCACAACATTCACCTTTTTTGGATCCACCAAAACACATAACTCAGAAATGATGTGTTCTAGAAAGTGCACCTCATCAATCTAGAACTGAAATTTTGAAATCCTAGCATAAAGCCTTTTCTCTCTTAGTGCACTGAAGACAATTTGAAGATGATTTTCCTGATCATCATGAGTTAGGGAGTACACAAAGATTCCATCAATGAAGACAACTAAAAAATGATCCAGGTACAGGTGTAATATCTGGTTCATCAAGGTCATGAAAATCGCTGGTGGATTAGTCAAACCAAAAGACATCACTATAAATTCATACAACCCATACCGGCTTTAGAATTATGTACAGTGTATCTCAGAAATTTTCACCATCAATTGATGGAATCCCAATATAAAATCAATACTATAAAACACTGAGGCACCCCTAAGCTGGTAAAACTAGTCATCGATTCTAGGAAGAGTGTATCAGTTATTAACCGTCATTTGGTTCAGCTTCCTATAATAGACACATAGCCTTAGTGATCATTAATATTTCATAGAAAATAAAACTGGTGATCCCCAAGGTGATGTACTAGGATTTATTAAACCCTCACTCTCCAATTCTTCTAACTGAACCTTTAGTTCTTGTTTATTTGTACGTACCATTCGATAAGGTGGAATGGAAACTGGATCCACTCCTAGAAACAATCCGATTGTAAAATAAATATCACTCTGAGGTGGTAACACTGAAATGTCATCCGGAAACACATCACGAAACTGGTCCACAATAAAAGGGATGTTTATCTATCTTTTCTCCCCATAATCTAACATAAGGCATGCCACTTGTTCTATGAGTTCCCCCAACTACTGGTGTAGTGGCCCTGTATGGCCTGATCGAGTATCCCACCCACCACGAAGAACATAACTTCTCCTATTTAGATATGTGAACACTACCTAATATCGGTACCAGTAGATATGAACTTGATATAACAACAACCACTCTATTCACAAGATTAGGTCAACACCTAACATCTATAGGACAAACAGATCCCACTGAAAATGATATTTACCAACCTCCAGATTACATCCCTTACACTTCCTGATGTCCTCAACTCATACTCCTAACATATTATCAGGCAACATTACACAACATGAAGTCTCTACAGTTAAGCTCAAAACAAAAATTCACTAAACATAAATAAATGAATGTGTATCACCTGTATCAAATAAATATCTAGAAAGAGTGGAAGCTACAAGAATCAATCCTATAATAGTAGATTGTACTACCTCACCACCTTCAGGTATATCTTGAACTGCAAGGAGATAACCTTCCCCTTTACCCTAGATTGCAGCCTACGTACCCTGAACTACACTACTCTATTGGTAAGTATGATCTTGGCCAAGAGTTTCACGTCCACCGCCTCTACCAGTGCGACACATGGAGCTCCAACATCTTGCCTGATATAGGGTAACCGACCCCCTCTCTACACTCGACATATGCCTCAGACCTCTATCATTCCCTGACTGTCGTGGGTTCCTACAAAACCTCTGATCATGGCCCAACCTGCCGCATGATCGAAACATAACTGGTGGGTGGGGGCAATTGTCATTCTTGTTCCTAGTCCTACCACACTGAAAAAATAAACATGGTCACCACCTTTAGAATTCTACTAGATCTTCCGACTGATCTATGCACTTCCACATTGCAGAAAGGTTTCGATGTGGCACTTTTAACTATTAGAAGTTGCACCACTTTCTCACCTAGCTAGTGCCAAAAGTTCACTACCTGAAGCTCCCATCAGGTTCCCCTATGAGATATAGGATTGATCCACCACTTCAGAAAACCATTTCAGATGAAATATATTCACCTTAGATCTGATCTCATGTCTCAGCCCAGCCTGGAATCATTTCTCCACCACTTCCTCATTTCCTGTTAGTGTTAGAACAATGCACCTCAAATTGGTGAAGCGACTAGGATAGTCCATTACTGACATTTTTCCTTAGCCAAACCCATGAAATATGCATCCTTCTCCTTCCACAAGGTTCCTGACTAGAAGTGATCAAAAAACTTCTCCTGAAAATTTTCCCATATCATGCCTTCATCCTGCTCCGTCTGAACCATGATGTCCCATCAACGATTTTCCTAAACCCTCATCATATATGCCTCTAACTTGACTCACTTCTGGAGAGGAGTCTCTATATGGTCAAGAATAGTTTGGATGGACTCTATCCAAAACTCTACTACCTCTAGCCCACCCACTCCGGTAATGGTCAAAGGGTGTTGTAGCAGAAAGTCCTTGGTCAGTTCAAACATACTCGGTGAAACCTGCACTAGGTCCCGTTCCATCATCTGCGTAAAGTGATAAAAGTTCTCCTAGATCTTCTCTTCCCTATCTCCTTGGATCATCATGTTCTCTTGATCTTCTACCAGAAGATCATTCTCAGTAACATCCTCATGTCTCCCAAATGACACACATCTTCAAAGTGGCATTTCTCTACAATTCCAAATATAAGATTTAACACGCAACCATTACAATCTTACAAAAGGAAAAAAAGATATAGATCGGCTTATCAATCACCCCAACCAAACAAGTTTGCATAATCTACCCAAAAGATCCAACTCACAACTGGATCACTACACTTTTACATATACCCCATGGTAATTTCTGACACAGTAACTAATTCACAAGATTACAAGCCTTATATTTTACTCCCATTCAAAACTATTTCCATATCCCAATTTACTCTTGTAATAGAATAATCTACTTTTTCGTCATTAGTAAACACCATTATATAATTACTACTTATTCTTTTGAATTTCCATTTGACCCATTAATACTACCCCATTTGGAATAATTTCATTACTTTTAATATAACATATACATCCAAACCATTATATCCCATACAGCTATCCCATGTGTGTGCCTATCATGACACATGTAAATTTTCTACATAGGTTCATAAAATGGTGATTGAATGCACAACCTCATACCTTTATGGCCATGACAAAAATATCATAAAATCATAAAATCACACAAAAAGTCCATCAACCAATGATGAAATATCATCAAATATAACAACACATAATAAGAACAAAAATCCCCTCCAAGGGTGACATGCGTTTTACCTAGAACATGTGTTAGATACTCTCAAGAATAAGATAATTACCAAGTCCTTACACATTCCTAATCTTATTTCTACCATCCCTAAATAGTAAGAAAGTGAAAATAACTCCTCTGATACCACTTTGTAACACCCCTGACCCGAGATCCACTAATGTGGTTCCCCGAGTTGGGTCACTACATGACCTCAAGTGCACCTCCCCATATGCTAGAGGTTGCCAACTAGTAGCGAGGGTCTAATAGGTCATGTTGGGAGACTACACCCTCAATAATTGAGTAAGCCATAGTATAAAATAATTAAACTAACAGAAACAATTGAAAAAATCAACAACATGCATAACTATCAAATTACCGAAACTGGGTTCAACCATATGAAATAATAAATATGACATGCCACGATATAGTGATAAGTGAACAAAACTCCAAAAAAAATAAAAACAACTGAATCCTCAAAATGGCCTGGACTCCAAGTCTGGAACCTCACCCATACATGTCCCATGTCCAACTTAACTC
Source organism: Viscum album (assembly GCA_963277665.1). Taxonomy (NCBI): domain Eukaryota; kingdom Viridiplantae; phylum Streptophyta; class Magnoliopsida; order Santalales; family Viscaceae; genus Viscum; species Viscum album. The sequence goes on from OY728147.1 coordinate 670,012,733, forward strand.
CCTAGAATAGGCCCTTTACACTTTTCATGACCTACAAGCATGAAATATTCTTGAGTACCCAATGTTGTCCTGAGAAGGGTGTGAGTATAACCCAAAAGGCCACCATCAATGGTGTCTACAAAAATATCTAGAAATGTAGATAATTCATAAACCTGACGGTTAAGGCATGTAAAGATAAATAGTTCAACAAGTCATTATAGACTATGTACCTTTTGATTATACTACCATTGAATCCAGGTTCACTACTTAGACATTTCATGTTTTAGTCTAACATTTTCACCTGTTCAATGGATTGTGCATATTCAATGTTTCTATCATATTGGAATAAAATAAATCCCTATCTCACTAGGCATCACCTTATGACATCCTCGTAATCCTCACCTCGAAGCCTCAGTCCAGGTGGAATGGAACCATTAGGGGAATAGAACTATGTCCTCTTTCCTAACCCATACATTTAGGAGTGGAGCTAGAACCTCGGACCAACTCACCCCATTGGCATAGAACCTCAAGTTGATACCCCACTCTTTCAATCCATGTGCATATTCTTATTTATCATTCCCCACATTCAACAATAGCCAACATCAATTACCACATCACAAAAAAATCAATAAATGGGAAATTAACATTATTGGTTCAATCTATTAACACATTCATCATTCATATTACTTACACCTTTGGCCTGATTTCCCATTTCCAATGCCTATCTCACTATGCATTTCATGTATAAAGCTTATCCCCTAGAATTTTCCCATTAAACCATTTAACCCTTTTTCATGCCAACCAAACAACTTCTTAGGAAATTACCCAACCTATGTGTACCAATAAAACCAAAATTGCACATCCTTCAATCATATTAACATATTTAACATGGGATCTATTTTCCTGCACATCATCCTATGCTTACTTAGCTAACTCTAAGTCTAGATAATATCTGCACACCCCATGGGTGGCCACAAAATTGGTCACATTATCCTCCATGCATCCCACAGGGATCATGAGGGTTTAATTAGGTTTTTTAGACACCCAATACACAACCTCAAGTAAAAGGTACTAAGAACTCATCAAAAGAGGGAAATTATAAAAATCCTACATGCAAAAATCTACATAAAATCCAAGGTATATAACTTGTAGACCACCTACCCTGAATCAGTTAGAAAACACACTCCCAATCAAAGACTTAGATCTCAATTCAACCAACCATTGAATATTTACCCTAAATATATCAAAAACGGTAGGGGTTGAAAGTTTCAAATATAGATGGGGAAGAAATAGGAAACCCAAAACCAGAAATAAAGAAAGGAGCAGATCAGCCTTACCCGAATCTTCGATACGCAACCAACATCACTCAAAATGGGCCTAAGATGAAGAAGATTGATCCTTGGATACTCTTGGAGATTTTGGGGCGTCACTAGGGATTAATGAGGATGAAAGGATGAAAATCCCAAGGGATATAAGAAATCCCGTAATGGCATTTTCTTAAATTTTTAGATGCTTCCAGGTTACATGGTTTACCAGCATGGTTTTACTAACCGTGCGCAAACAGTGTGGAGGCTACAACAAAAAAATCATTCTTCTACATGGTCTAACTAGGTTGTCCAAATGGTCTAGAGTAACCATGCTTAATATGTGTGGAGGCTACAACCCGCATACCCTTCCCTCACAATGTTTTCCAAACCATGGAAATCCCATGCTGATTGTAGAGTATTACCCCTTTCCCCCTATTTCATTTCTTGAACCACTGGAACACTCCTGAGATATCTTAAGGACATTGGAAAACACTTCATTAACCAAAAAAGGGGAATAAAATAGAAACATAACTAGGAAATACCTTACAGAGGAATATGAGATCTTATATCATGCTTTTATAACAGGGTAAAAGAGAATATATATTTGAAATAAGTCCCCACATATAAAACAAATAGAGCATATAGAAATGATTTATTTCATGTATATCAAAACATTTACTAATCAATGAGTTTTTCATCATTGTAAATAAACCATATAATATTTTAATATGTTAATGTGGTGTATCCCTGAAAAAAGTTCAAAATAACATTCCTTTAGAACCTAGGTTTTGGGTCCAGTAGTGTAAGATAATAAAATATTCGAATATGAAACAATCTCAGGTCCCTTAATTTTTACTTATAAGGTTTTATGAACCGAAAGTGGTTTATATTGTTGAATAATATTAGAATAAATATACATATATTTTGGTTCACCTTACCTATTAATTATTTACAATCACATTGATAAATTAAATGACTTGATTTTTAACAATATTTAAAAAATTTATTTTTAGAAATACCTTTTACAGACATATAATGTTTTAAAGAGATATCATTTATTGAAAAAACATACCCATTATATTTTCTTTTAAAACATTAAGGTCCAAATATTATGTTAATATTTTCTTCACCATCAATGATTTTAAAAAGTTATCTTTTGGGAATCTTTATTTCAAATTTGAAAACATTAACTTCCAGTTTCTTCTTTAATATCGAAATCAAATAATAATTTTCTTTTATAATAAGATACTTTCCATTAAAATTTTTATTTTTATCATTAAGAAATTGTTTTCATTTTTCATTAATTTCATTTCTAAAGTAAAACTTCATTTAAATATTTTTTGTGTTAATAATTATTTTATTTAATGTCTTAATAATTATTTTATTTAAGGTCTTAATAATTTTGTTCGTATGAGGATCAAGAATAATAAGAATTTGAATGAGATAGAGAGTGAGGCATTTGATCGCTTATGTCATGACATACCACAAGATGTGACCTGATGAATCTAGGACTTCAGTCAATTAAGGAGGTCGACTCTTCATTATCTCTCTTTGTAGAATAATTAATAATTTATTACAATTCATAATGTATTTTAAATTCTTTTTCTATATTGAATATTCCATTGAAATATAACCCTTTTTGTTAAATTAATAACATGTCACAACCATTGTTTCAATAATATATATACTTTTTATATGTTAGGACAATTTATTCTTCTTTTGATGTTTTTTTCCATTTTGATAATTTATCCAAATCTCAATTTAGTCATCGATGTCACTTGATGAAGAATAATCATATTAGATTTTATTAAAATCCAAGTTCTTTTTGTGTTTCTTGGCTTTTATTGCTTTTTTTATTATATGGCGTTTCATAGTGATCTCATATATCATTAGTGATCCAATTATTTCCTCAACCAGGGTATTCTTTCTGTACTCAGATTCTTATATATTCACCACTTTGGGATCCCATGAACTAGATAAAACCTATAGGATTTTCTTCCCAAGTGTTTCTTTTGAAATATAATCATAGAGAGATATTCTATCATTGTAAATATTGGTAAACCTTATAAACATAATAGTGATGAATTCATTTGGATGTATAAAATAAATTTAAAAAACATTTCCAAATATATAAAATCTGATGTCTTTGACTTTTTTCATGCCTTCACATGTAACTGATAATAATTTTTATATTTTATAATCCAATTTACAAGTTGAAAACAGATTAAACTCTTTTCGATAATGGCCACTATTTAAATAATTCTTTATTTTTATATTATGATCAATTTTTTTTATTTTTATTGGGATTCTACTTATATTTAGATTATTTAGTTATAACATACTCATGATTTAACATTTTACTAATAAGATAACATATGATACTAATATAGTTAAAAATGTGACTTTTCTACTAGGGGTAATCTATAGAATAAAAAACAAGATAATATGAAAAAGATTCTGTAGAAAATAACAAGCATTCAAATCAATTTCAGTTTTAAAAGAAAAATTATAATTTGAAAAATAAATTTTTTAAGAAAACCATAATGGTTATCTTTGATACTAATTATTGGACAGAGTATAATGGAAATCATGTGGGGGGGGGGGTTAATTAACTATTTATAAATTTAGATGATAAATTCTAATGGAAAATTCAAAATAAAAGGGTTTAGAATGGATAAAGTGATTAAATATATTAAAAAATAAATGATAAATTAAATCCATATTTAATAATTAATACAAAAATTAAATTATATTTTAATCCTAATAGAATAAGGATGAATTAAAATTATGAAATTTATGTGTATCAATATTTTAATGATGCACTACAGAAATATATTGAGTGAGAAGACACAATTTTTTAATGATATTGAAAATAATACATGAGGTTATCCTACATCTCTACCATTAAACTTGAGTGATATGTCTTATTATCCCTTCGCTTGGTATTAATGGAAATCCAATAACCAAATTACCTTTGTAGTAATGAGAATCCAAGAACTAACTTTATTTGGTTTAAAAAGAAACCTAAGGACAACAAAACATTGTTGCCCAAGAACCAAAGGTATAAGGTTGGATGAGAAGAGATGAAACCTAATTACATTTCATAACTAACAAAACCATATAAAAAAAATGTGCCCCATCACTTTTTTATCAGAATTTTCAAATTTATATTATTTTTGTTCCGTGCATAATCAACATAATGTTTTTAGGGAATTCAATTTCTAGTGTTACAATTATTACACCTATAATTATTTCCTTCACTAAATGTACCCATAGGAGATACCTTTTTGAAATCAATACTGAATTTTAGTAAATAAAATATTACCAAATAAGTAACTTGTGGTATATAACAAAACTCCACTATTCTTTTATGAATTAAATATCAACTCAAGATATCACTTCAACTACTAATTCACTGGTGCATACTCCCCACAAAAAATAATATTATATCAGTTTGTATCTAAAATAAATATATCCAAAAATAAATTAAATAGATTATTGTGATACTCCTATGTTTATAAAATTTCCATATAGTGTACATAACAATACAATGGATCTATTACCCAATTAAAATCTCACCTCAATAGACACTAAATGTTAAAATTCAAAACTACTTTTCTCATTCAAACATTTATTTCATTATAAAATTTCACAAATTTTATAAATTCAATGGTTATAAAGAAACTAGATATGCTAAATTTTTAATTCAAAATCATTGCAAATCCAATGAATTTTTAATTTGCCTATTTATGCATGGAACTCATAGTTTCATGTTTAAAAAGATTTTATTTAATTAATGTATGTACCATCCTATAAGACACCCCTCAATTAACATTAAATGACTTATAAAATAAGTTTTTATAAAATAATACCTAATATTCCCTAACTTCAAAATTATATCATACAACATAGAACAAATGTAAAAAAAGATTTTATATTGAATCACATTCCCAAACCTTCAACTCCCTCTATACTAACTGAATATAAAATAAAAGGAAAAAACCATAACTTAATATGAATTCATTTCTTGAAAACACTTCCACAGCCAACAAATATGTTTACCATTAAAACGTCATTTTGAAAATAAATATACACCCAAAAAAGATATAGAATTAATGTGGATATGGAGAAGAAAACATCATTTACCAAAAAATATTAATAGTACAGGAGAATTCCCAGAGAATTGAGTTTTAAATAGTTATTATTTAAAGACCATTGAAAAATTATAAAGATATAAATTTAAAAAATCCCTAAAAAACCCCTACCAATCAATTCAATCCATCCTAAGAACTATCCAAACATTAATGAATCCTAATAATTTCTTCAAAAAATTACATTATTTATATATGATCACACATTTAATGAATTTTTAAAAACCTTTTCACCTTAACGAAACATTTTTCCCGGAAAATAACACACATGGGAAAATCAAACATATATATTTACATGTGAAACGTTACTTCCATTTTTCAAATCATGTAAAATTTGATAATTGGAAAAAATAACATTAAACTTATGAAATAAGTCCTATGATACAATATTTTAAATAACATAAGTGGAAACATATATAAAATCATTTCTTATAAAAGTTAAATCTTGATATATATTCATATAAGACAAGAAAAGACACAAATCAACCTCTTCTTTTAGTCATGATGAAATTAAATATTCATAATAATTTATATACCACCGATCATGAAATTCTATTTGATATCAAAATAAAAATCAATTTAAAAATGTCTTATAATTTTAGATAATGATTTCATAAAATGTGTTTACCAAATAATTTGATTTCAAAATTCACAATTTTGGCAATTTAAAAATAAATTTATGTACCCATAATTTAGAAAAAAACACTGTTCAAATGTCCCATTTATAAATATAATACCCATTATTTTCATAAATCAGGGAGGTTTTAGAAAATAGAAAACTAATACAAGTTAAATACATTACATACAACTAATATTTAAATTAATAATCCACAAAATGACTTGTAAAATCCTTACCTGTAAGGTTACCACAAAAAAGGTAATTTATCATTATCTATGATACTTATTTGGTGACTGTAAATTTAACATTGCTTTCATTTCGATTAATAACATGCTAACATAAGAAAGAAAAGATTTCCCAAAAAATTACACCCCATGAGGATATATCCATATCATGATTCACATATGTATTTACCTATAAGAATTACATTGTTCTTAGGGAAAACCCTTTCAATGATGTAAGTAGATTCAAGAACTCTTGTAATTTTTAAAATCAGTCAAATAAGATATGTGAGACAATTTAATTTTTTATTCACGTTACATATTTAAATCCTTTATATTATCTATTTTAAAAATACCATATTGTAGACTCATCCATTACATATTAAATTCCAAAATGTTAGGTTCATCAAAAAACAATTACAATATAGTGGAAACCAAGATCATTTTATCATAAAACATAAAAATACAATTGATAAATCTCTTCCCCCTTTTGAAATATTTAGATTCACATTCATTGTTCATGGAATCCCTTTCTTTATGAATTATTAGATAACATAACTTCATGTAATTGTTAAAATTTCATATTTTAGAAAATCACTATACCCCAATGTACATTACATTATTTACTTACATTAATAGATCAATTTCACCCCTTATATAAAAATAAATGGAAACATCTCAAAAGATATCACATGACATTTAAATCATTTGTCTGTCTACTCCAAAATGCTTCAGGAACATTCAGAATATGTGTATGGCTTTTCTAATCAGCTTTAAACCATTCATGATTTTTTTCATTTCAAAATAATAATTATCTACATTGAACACAAATGATTATGAAATATCACTGTTGTAGTAATAAAATTGAAGTATCATTTTTTAAGGGATGATGGACACCACTAAATCTTGAAAATACAATGATAATTTGGGCTTCCACTATGAATTGGTTGATTAAGTCAATTCATGGATTAGTTATTAAGTTTTAACAATCTTACAACCACAAAGCACTTACCCAACTACTCACTCCTTATTTGATTTTATTTTATAATATACCAAGTTGGATATCTACAACTACACCTGAATATCCATTCCAAAAAACCCATAGCATTGCCCAAATCTCTATAGGACGATAACTAGTGCTAGGGGTATCATATAAAAATTTAGAGAGATTTAACATTTATAATATATAAATAATTAATGACAATAAAAAATATAATCAATACACTAAAAATGCATAATAACTATCATGAAATAGTATAATAAATAAATGAACACGTGAAATAGTGAAAGGGTACTATATAAAACTAGAATTTAGAAAATAAAACATATAAACAACATTATGCGACACATGAACAATTCACTTATCCCTAACTTTATAGATAAACACTCATGGTATGGTACACTATTAAAGATTAAACCATTGATCAAACCTACTAGAAATATCAAGACGTAAAAACTCTATAAAAAATAGGATGTGTTTATAGGGAGTGATCCAAAGACCAGTATGATTCCATCAAACACTCTACCCATTTTATTTCTTTTAAAATCCATATATGATATTTTGAAATAAATTTATGAAAATATCATAGTCATTAATTTTTTTGGAAATTAATTAACATTAGTTTTCAGTTAGGACTCTATTTAAAAAGTGAACACAAATAAATAAAAAGTAAAAAACAAAATTAAAATAATATATATAAGTTTATAATATAATTATATAAATGAAATAATTTATAATGAAAGAGATAAACCTTTGTCATGGGAGATCACATATAGTACCACAACCTGAATTTTTTTTAACACCTTTAGATAACTATTGTCTTAAGGTAATATTACAAAAGATTTTCATTTCCCTATTATTTAGCTAATATGGGGGCAATATATCCCGATGGATTTGTTTACATGGGAAAACCATGTACCTATGGGTTAATATATAAGGGATCACCAAGTACCTCTAATTTTATAACCATTTATGTTCTATTTCCACATGGGTATTTGTGTATAAAATAGAAAAAATTAGAAGGGTTTCAATATATGTATACAATAGAGACTATTTTTTGGGACTCCGAGTACCCATGGTATTTACCATGAAGTTTATTTTTAATTTAGATTGATTCAAATCGTTCCAAACCAATTTTGGTAAACAACCCCTTTATTTTTATTATTCAACTTCAATCTAAAAAACATCAATGGAATGAATTTTAATTCTAAATAGAAAACTATTTAAAGTCAAATGTTATATTGAAAAAACCTTTGGTTATAAAAAATTATAATTAACTCTTCTAATTAATTCCAAAAAAACCTTATTTTTTTAAAAGGTTGGGGCTGAAGCCTCATTTTTTATTAAATAAATGCAAATACCTCTTTTAACTGGGTAGAGGGAGACCCATTATAGAGCCCGAAGGGACAATGGGCATTTATCCCATTACATGGCCCGTAGGCCCAAATTTTTGGCCTAAGGACCATTTTATGAATTGTACTGCTACAGTACCTATGTTGCTATAGTATGTAGAGTACCCACCACTGCTACTGTACCCTGCCGTTGCTATAGTGACCCGCCGCCACTACAATGCCCACCATTCCTATAGTTTCGTCACTGCTACAGTATGCTACAGCCTGCTACAGTACCTATTCCCCATGGATTTTGAACCCCCCATCTTTCTTGTAGCATTACGGGGTGCTTACCACTAAACCAAACCCTAACCACCCTAAAAAACTTTATTATATTTAGTTTTTTATTATAAATAAATTACATTAAAATAATTCTACATTCTCCCTTAAAAAACAAAGCTATTTATTATAGTATTTAGTGTGAATGTAAATTGTAGAACCAGTATTTATTGGATATAAATATAAACCACCTTTAAAATCAAAAAATTTATAAAACATTTTCTTGAATAAACCCATTATAAAAAAAATCATAATCCAAATCATAAATATAAACTACATTATAATGAAAAAAATGTATTATTAGAATTTCATCAAATACATTTCAAGAAAAATAATTCATGTGTTGAATATTATCTAAAAATCAAATAAAAATACAATTGACATAATAAAAATCTGATAGGCCAATCCTAGAGAAAATTATTGTACCCATCATGTGAACGGCTAAGTGCCCGAAGACAAATACTCAAATGAGGTTATACTGGAAATTCTCCAGGGAACTCTCACGACATATGAGTTGAGGAACTATTAAAATGATACCTTAAAAAGGATAGTTCCTAGGAATTGGTATTCAGGGAGATGAGGAAAAATTCATAGGAAAATGATCATAAAAAATGGGAAATTGATGGGGTGATATATATACTTTCCTCAAACATAAAATGGGGAAGATAAAGATTCAATAGAAAATATTACAAGTGTTACTTTCAATGTGGAAAAGTATGGAATCTTGTTTAAAAGTGATAAAAAAATTTTAAGATAATTATGATGATAAAGAACCTTTCAATAATCTATCTAAGTTAATAAAAGGAATGTGTGATTCATGATAGAAATTATTCAAAAATAAGAACATTATTTCCCAAAATAAAGTCAATAAAAATGAGAATCATAAGAATTTGGGGATTAAAGAAATCAGAATGGAAGTTCTTTTTTATATCATAAATAAACAAATATTTGATGATAATTTTGATAAAGATGATAATGTTGTGAGTTTGGTAGACCTACAGATTTAATGGATTAAATATTTAAATTTCAGAATCCAAGAGTAGGATGTTGAGATCATGATCACAATTCAAGAGAAGGACTGGATTATTGATGGAATGATAGATTATATTTTTCATTGAAAAAAGTATATATTGGAACTTGAATGAGAAGTAGTATTTTTGAGATGAAATCTTGATGATCAAGAAATACTTCTATCTTCTAACATTACATTGGGGAGATGGAGTAGATTTGTTATGGAAAATTCCTAGAAGGTTAATGGGGGGTTAATGGAAAAGTTATACACATTAACACAAGTGAAATGCTTCAAAGAAAAGGGAAAATATTTTAAAGAGAAGGATTATAAGAAAAAATAGTTTTGGTAGATGTGAAACCTCAACTACCTACACCTAGAAAGAAAGTGGATTTGGGTGATTCAAAATAGACAAAAAAAATTCCAAAATCAAAGAAGTGGAGGCATATAAAATATAGCACAAATATAGTGTTATTATACGAGAAATATGGGGCATTAAAAATATGTGTTTACATATAAAATAGATATGTTTTGGATCAAGGGTACCCATAGCATTGATGAATAAATTTATTCCTCTGATATGTTTTTATTGGATACTTTCTTGGTGTGAAGGTTATAGATACAAATATATTTGATTATTAACAAGGTAATAACAAAGTGTTTTAATAGAGGCTCATAGGAGGAGATATCAACAAAAGGAAGCTTCATCATGTGGGATGAAATATAATAACTAATTTTTATCCTTACAAAATAATGATGATCAAATGGAGTTTTAGGTGGAACTGTCATATTCACCACCGAAGGAGGGCTAAAAAAGGATATGTATAGAGAAGGGAAAATCCCAGAATGTGAATATTGTTACCCAAGATTTTCATACATATATATTATATATTTTTGTATAAACGTTCATTACATTACACAAACACAATCTTGAAGATTGTATTGTTATACTACCTTTGGAAACATGGAACATAAAATAATAATTCATAAGAATTTTATATCATCTCCCTAGTAATTATTAATAACAGGAATCTTTATTATACCTATCAAACCTAATACCATTCATCATATGAAGAGGAAAAAAAATATAAAAAATGGGTTAGCTCAGATTCTTAGAAAGTGTAAATTAAGGAAATACATAAACATAACTTGGTCATAAGGGTAATAGAAAAATAGATTAACATATGAAAACTAAACCATATATATCAATGATCAAAATACTAAGTCCTCGAATAAATATTGGTAGCACATAAGGTATAAATAATAATAAAATCAAAGAACTAGATTCATTAGAGCATAAAATTGACATAGGACGTGGAATTATGGAGTGCACGTTTGCATTGAAAATAAATTACATAGTAGTAAATGATCATTTAAAAGAATGTAATAGTGGAATGGTTTAGCTCTCTAAACCATCATAGTAGTTATCGTTTTCTCGCAAGACTATCATAGTGGTTAAAGTCACTTACTAAACTGGGTTCACTCTATATTTCTGTCCAATTTATCTCATCATATTTCTATTTTTACCCATTGAATTTGAGGGAGATATTTATCCCAATTGTTATGTAATGAAAATAAAATATATGTATCTCAAAATATCACAAAAGATTCATCACTTAGTAACCAATTAAAATCAGTGGTCTTTATAAAACATTCATATTTTTATAGCCCTTAGAATGAATTGGGATTCATAAATGATTTCATCATAACATAGCCCACAAAAAATAAACAAGTTTGATAAAAAAAATTATAACATAAAAATAAACCATAAAAATAAGTAATAAATATGGTATTATTGAATCATATCCCCCATAAATATTAAGTAAAATCAAAAGATATCATCTAAGATGGATTTTCTTTTGAGAAAAACATCATTTGGAACATATTTTTTGTGAAATAACCTTTATTTAAAAATGAATAATTTAAAATTTAAAATTAAAAAAATTAAAAAATATTATTCAAAATTAATAATAAATTATTTTAAAGAAATATTTAAGGGAAATTATTTTTATGAAGTAATGAAATTAGATTAATGTCATACATGTTAAAATAAATATCCTTTTACAATTTTTAGTAAAATCCAAATAAGACATATATAGAAAAAAACACGAATATTCTATGTAATAATATTTATTAAAATTAAAACATGGGTAAAAATTTCATTAATAAAAACATTGTGGATTTTGAAAACATTTTTTAACCATTTTTATAAAATATTGATATGGAAGAAAAAGGGGGTTTCAAGTGAGGAGAGAAATAAAGATGATTCTTATTAAAAACTTTTTTTTGTCTTTAATCCTATATGAGATAAAAATTAAATAAAAACATGTATTATCAAGAAATAATCATATTATAATAAAATAATTGATCTTCTTGAGAGTTAGATCATAATATTTCATCATTAGAAACTTAATTATAAAAATCCTTATAAATAATGATACTGTTACATAAAACCATTACTACATTGATATCATTGGAATTATAATACCCAATAAGAAATAAAATAAAAATAAAAATTAAAAAACATGATAAGAATAATATTAATGATATAACATTTCAATGGGAAGTAAATAGACCTCATAAAATAAAGTCAGTGCATAACATAACTTATGCACTAAAGAAGGAATTTTAGACAAAAATACATTACCTGACGTCTCAAATTACTTTATACATGTTCAAACCTCTTGTATAATAAATATATGTTTAATATACATCTATTTCCGAACCATATTGATATTATTAATACCATATACAATTTAATTCTGAATTTTTATTACTGTTTATCAATAATTCCTTGTTAAAATAATGTTTTGGGTAATAACTACTTCATCATTCATGTAGGTATTGGTTTTTTATTTTTAATACTTTTAATTTGGTCATAGCTAAATCATATATAAAATGTTAAACATGATATAAATAACATATATATATATATATATATTCATTATATATGAATTTATATTAATCCATTTATGTTAGGTATAGAAAATGATTTACAACATTAATGGAGATTATAATCTATATATACACATGACCACTGTTTCCATTTTCATAGTGGAATGGAATAAAGGAATGTAAATAATATATCACCTTTAATGATTCATTATTATTTCATATATATCACATATATTCATTGAATTTCTCTTTTATTACCTTACATGTAAATTGTTAGTGAAAAAAACCCATCACTTCGTGAGGCAGTAGTCCATTATACACACGAACGATAATACCATATTACCTATGAATTGGAATGTAAGAAGGTATATATTATTTCATAATTAAATAAGTAAAATTATATCATAAATATCATATATAATCACAATATATATCATTATATCCATCAATAATAAGTGGTTTTGGAAAATTAATTACGTCATTTGGCAAGGCGGTAGTCCATCGTACATACGATCAATGGTTTCATTTGCCATTTTAGGGGGAGGAAAAATATGTTTGTAATGGAATTAACATAGAAAAATTTAATTATATTGAATAAAATTTGGTTATTATATTATCATTATTTAATAATATAAGAATTTTTTTAGGAAAAAATAAAATAAAAACACAAGTTTAATAATTTTACCAATTATTCGGAGGGCCTTTTATGGTTGTACCTAAAGCATTAAGAGGAGGGAGTCATGTAAAATCACGAGTTTTTATGAAAGAAGCACTATATTAGAGAGAATAAATGACATTACACATCAATATTAAATGAACAACTAAATATTATTATGTTACTCTTATAACCTATATGTTAGAATGGTGGGAATGAAATGTATAAATTAAATTTTGAAAATATAGTTTACACGTTTATATATTAATAATTCTTTGGATACCAGTTAATTATAATGGTTAATAAGTATCTTTTCACATTAATGCGGAACCTAAAGATTGAATCAACCCCAGATTTTTTCATCATCGCGGACAAGCAGCAGTCTCATTCATAACAAAATAGGTAACATCTCTTGCGTCAGACTTTCGCTTTTCTCTCATTGAGAAATTTTTTAATCGTAGACTTTCTTTGAAGTATTTGTGATCTTTTCTGGAAGCCTTGGGATTCACGGGTTTTCATATAGGTCTCCTCAACCTTACATATGTTATCTTTAGATTTGGCTCAAAAGAAGAGTATTATAGGCTGTGGGTCAAGATATCATGGTTTTTTGGTGTTTGTTTCATGAAAGTTATTAAATGGAACCTAGATTTTGATCTGTATGCAGAGTCTCTTATTGTGACGATTCAGGTAGGTTTTCCTGAGCATCGCCTTCAATTATTCAATCAAGTGGCCCTTTTTCCTATTGCTAGAATTATTGGAAATCCATTGCGGTTAGATTCAGAAACAAAATCCCTTTCCAAGACATCTCTTGCTAGAATATGTATAGAAATTGACATTTCACAACATTTTCCATCACACATATGGATTCAGAGCGGTGAACTTTGTTTTTATCTGGAGATTTTATATGAGAGGGTTCCTGATTATTGTCACAAATTCTTTAGACTTGGTCACCCATATAATAGTTTTGTTAAAAGTAATGTATGTCATAAGAACTAGAAACCCACTTGGGTGGAAAAGAGTAGCAAAGCTAGACCTTCCAATATCTCAAAAATGGAAAAAATAGAAACCAATATTGAATTGGATCAAACCAAAGCCCCTAAAAATCAAATTTTAGATTTCATATCTTATGTCCTTGACAACATTGTTGTCCCTCCCCTATCTAAAGAGGATCCCTTTAAAAATCAGACCTTACTTTCAAATGATTAGAGGGAATTAGTTTCCCATGATTCAATCACTATTGAGGAACGGGGTGATCACATAAAGTCTCAAGAGGTGGAAGATAAGTTTCATATTAATGCATCGGATGCCAGTGAATCCTCAGTTGAGGAAGAGGATAAGCCTTGCCAAATTGAAGAGTCCTATTTAAAATCTATGTCCAAGAAAGGAAAAAAACCTATAGTGGATAAAGACGGATTTATCACTCCAAATCTGAAGAAAACACGAAGATGTAGAGACTATTCTACTATGGAAAAGACTATTGTGACTAGATCATTGGATGCTTCCAAGAGGGAATCCACTGAAAAAGTCCAAGAAAAACCATTGATAGCTGCCTCTAGCATTGTTTTATATTACTTCTCATAGCATTTCAGAGACTAAGAGATCTAGGATTGGAACAATCATATGGAAAGGCAACAAGAAATTTCCCATAAATAGCATCAACATGGTGTGATTTCTGCTAAACAATATCTTAATAGTAAAACATTTCATTTTCAACGAAATGATGAAGATGTCTATCCAATCTCCTTGACGAAGAATTTGGATTACAGTGGCAGTTGAGTTTTAGATCTTCAGATTTCTATGCCATGTCTAGTTAATGTCTGTTCTTGTTATACTACTTTATATGTTGCATGTATTCTGAATATTTTGGATAATGTACTCGCACAACATGTTGGTGATTATATATTAAGTGGTCAAACATATGAAGGTGGTATTCCTGGTGAGCTTGGGTATGAAGGTTGTGGAACACCTATTGTGGGGTTGCGATGATGATTTTGATTAATGAGGATACAAATGGTGGATATGGGGAGGTCCAGGAAAGTTGACACATTTTGCGTCAACTTATGAATATGAAGACTAAGAAATATGTAGACGGATGGTTCAACTACTGTCTGGAAGGAAGGTCATTTTGGCAGTCTTATTTTTTGATTTTGGTTTGTTTGACCTACATTTTTGTATCCCCATTAACTCCCCGCTGGTGTAAGTTCTTTACACCTTGTGTTTGTAATGCTACTTTTTTTATTAATAAATTCCACAAGGGGCATGAATTGGGAAACCAATTCATGTCACCGCCTTTAAAAAAATTATAATGGGAAATAAAACATTAAAAAAAGGATTTTGTTCAAAAATATATATATATGTTCATGAGTTTATTTTATACCAATAAAAAATAAAATAAATGGTGTTGTATTATATTGATGATATATATATATATAATATTTAATCTAATATTTAACATTCATATTATTTGTTTTATTTTAATGATATTAGAAGAAATCTATTTTTTCTTCATAAAAGTAGTAATTTTTTAAAGAGGCAGTTTGACATCCTTGGATGGAACACTTATTTTAAATTCAATTTGTTTAGACTTTTAAGAAAATTATTTTGAGAAATAATCTTTTTATTTTAATTATTAATATCCAAATTTTCATTTTTTTGAATTTTTGTCATTTTTCTAATATGTTTAATGTTTTGATGAATAGTAATAAAATATTGTATTTTAATTGAAAAAATCATTTTTTTTAAATAATTTATAGTGATAAATTATATAATTAGTTTCTTTTGAGGTATAATTAGATCGATATTTTATCATTTAATCAAATTTAGGTCATTGTAACCAATTTCACACTAAATTTTGATATAAAAACATTTCAATCTTTTGAATATTTTCACTTTAAAAACCGGTTTTTTCATTTTGTCAACAAGATTAATTTTAAATTAATTACTAAAACTTATGGGTTTGGAATTTTTTAAAATGGATTCAATATTTGGAGCCACAAGGAACATATTATTTAAATAGTTTCCTTTTTATTTTTATACAATATTAATTGTAACATCAATAATTGTTTTAATTAACATAGTTAAAGATATATAGGTAATTAAGGGTAAAAATAATACTATATATAGTATAGAATTACCGTAAAACTTGTAATAGATTTATTGGTTCAATAAGTGTCAAAAAATAATCATTGGGACAATTTTATTGTCTATTGGATCTACTTTTATGACTTTAACCCTTTTATAGTATTTCATTTTAAGAAAAGCCGAATTTGTCTTACTCATGATTTTAATAAGTAATATATTTTAATATGTGGATATTGAGAACATATACTCAACTAAAAATATTAATTATAAATATAAAACATTTTATTCATCATGATAATTTGTTTTTAATTTTCAAGAAATAAATAATTTCTTTAAAGGCTTACTGAATGATGATACAATAATTATTTAATTAATGTTAGTATCAAAGAAATGATTATAAAAATATTAACATAAATAATATTTTACTTAATTAATATCATAAACGAATATTATTGAAAACATTTACGTGTTAGTGATAAATTAGAAGAGTTCTTTTGAATATATCATGGTTTTTTGATTTTTTTAAAAGTCAATGTATGGAATAGTATCAAAATTGTCATTAAAGTTATCATAAAATAAAAAATATGTTATTAAATGATAAAAAATTAATAAAAATCTAAAATTATTCCAACTTATAAGTTTAAAGATTAATGTTTAATTAATGACTCATTTAAGGCTCTTTTTTAATTTTTATTATGTATATTAACCTTCAAGGAGTAAAAATATATATTTTCATTGTAATAGTTAAAGGGATTATCTAAATGTTAAAACCAAAATCCAGGGGTACAATCGTGACCTAAACATGTATAAAAAATATTATTTGTGGGGATTTGGATAAAAATCATTAAATATTATAAATAACTCAATATGGAGCAACATTATGTTGGAAAACAATTTATATTAATTTAATATTTTGAGAGTCTCCAAAAGTCACCCCACCTCAATTATAAAAGGAAACCTCCTCCCTCACTTCCTTACACAACATTAAGCATTCTATCTTAACCAAACACTGACCATTTCTCCTCCCCAAATCCTTATACTTGTTTTGGATGTCTTGGACTGCCAAAATCACCAACTCTAAATCACTTGAGAATATATTTAGAGGAAGTACATCGAAGAAGAGGTAATTGTTTTACAAACTCATTCAACTTCGTTTCTTCTTATACACCCTCTTCATGTGTTTTCTCCATAATAGAGTAATAAATAATATATAATAGATATTTTGATATTTTATTGTTATTATGCTAAGAACATATTACATATTTTATCTACCCTACAAAAAACAAAAGATTCATGTGTTCGTACATACAACATACCATATCCACATCATGGTGTAATTTTTTTTCATTTCCAATTTTTTGTATGGGTATAATGATGGATATAATGAATATAAATAATAAATATGACATGATATTGACTACTTATAATTAATATAACATCCAATATCTTACCCTTTCCCTATTATGGGAATGATATCATCACTCGTGGGTATGTATGGCCTACCATCTCCACGACATGATATGATTCGTTTTCCAAGTTAACCATTCAATAATGATTATAAAAATGTATATAACGAGTAAATATAAAATATATGAACTTAGTATTAGTATATATTATAAATAAATACATCCTATTGATATAAAATAGGACTTTCACGACAAAACATGCACAAGAAAATTAAGTAAATGACACCCGAAACAAAGGTAATTAGAAAATATTATTAACAAAACAATATAAGAAGATCATATATAATATCATAAAATTATATGTTGTTATGGAATAAATTAATAACAATATTTAATCCATTATACAGTATTTTAATTCACCTTATTCTAAATGAAAGTAAAATGTAAGAATTATTTCACAATCTTATTATTATTCATGATTGTTTAGGTTTACGTCTCGATGAGGGAATATTTTTCTTACATTCCAATGTTTTCTAAAAGTTTTAAGAAAAATATTTTTAATATTATTATATGATTATTTAATGTCTTTTTTATCCAATTTTTAATTTTTATTAAATAGTTTAAACAGAATATGTTATTGTTTTCAAAATGTGTTACTTTATGACATTTTTGACAAAAAATACAGAAGGAATGTTATTATTAACATATATTGTAGGATCAGTTTTTACTATAATTATGATGTATTATTGTTTTCATGCTTCCTTTAAATGTTTAAATTGTTTGTTTGAAAGAATAAATTTTATTTTAGTACATATTTTTTAAAATAAACGATTTCAACAAAAATTGGGTATTTCTTTGAAGAAAATTTTAATGATTTGGTTAGACTATTTTCATCTATATCAATATCCTTTGTTGATTTTTTATTAATTTAGGTGGATTTATTATGATACCATTTACTAAATTTTATTGAATGGTTTATGATCAGTTTAACTATGTATTTTCCGCATTGATACCATTCATAGTTTATGATTAAATTATTTACATTTCATTGGCTAGTTTTTCAATTCGATTGTTTATATTGTTTATGTGTCAACCATTTTATGTAGGGAATGAATTAGACATAATAGTGGTGGGTGAGGACTAATATATCCCCTTTATGCATTGGTAGGTCTCATGATACAAACTAGTTTATGTATTGGTCGCGAACTTAACCATGTATGTATGGTATCTTAACTAGAGCCTTGCCGGTATTTTTTTGATGTCTGAGATTATAAATTCTCTCATTATGAGATTAGTTAGTGATATTACACATTATTATTCAATTAGTATAATATCTGTGTGATTATTTTTATGGTATTATTTTATTTTCATTTATTGTTACCATGTTATTCTCAAGATTATGTTTTAAATGGATTTTGTTTCCACTTTACACATTTCCTTAATGATTGTGCTTATTTATTAATAATAGATTTAATTATATGCTTAACCTTAATGAGAATCATATCTCACCCCTTTCTTATGTTTTATTTTTCCAATGATTCCAATATGTATATTATGACTGATATGCAGTGTAAATCTTGGAGAATAATGGTGTTCTCAAAGTATTCACTATGTTGAATTTTATATTTTAAATTGTATGGTATATTTCAAGTGTGTATCTAGTTTTACAAGACTACAAAACTGCATAGTCCCTTAGGATGTGATACCTTTTATAAATGAAAATGTAATAAAGTAACCACTGACTCTTGCCTATTGTGGTTGTGGTTTATACAGTTGGTATCAATGAAAGTATAGTAGAAACCTTTGGAAATATATTTATGAAAAAATATATTAGAGAGTAAATCCCAATGATATATTTTGGAAATATACACAAATAAACATATCTTATGTAATAGAGATTAGTTATATTTAAATTTTCAATTTAGTTTTTTTAATTCACTCATAATGAGATTATATATTATGTTTTATAATGTTATTATCTAACCTAGTATATTTCTTTTTTATAGATATAACCTAGTGGAAGGAATCAAAATCATATTAACCCACATATTCTATCTAGAGAATACCCTTTTATGGATGATAATAATGTTGGATCTGGAAATGCAATGGGTGATGGAAAACTTTTAACTATATTAAAACAATTGGCTCAAGTTATAAACACTAACCTTACACGTATGCAGTATCCTGATCTATAACATAGAGGTACAATCTTAGACCATTTCATGAGATAACGACCTCTATAATTCAATTGGAAAACAAACCCTTTTTTAGCTGAGAAATGGATAAGTTTCTTAGAAAATCTATTTTTCATGTTGGGATGTGAGGAAAGGGATGTGTTTTTCACGGAATTTTATCATCTCTCGGGAGATGCAGATCAATGGTGTTCATTGATTCAAAACAGAATGGAGGAGGAAGAAATCTAAAACATAGAGTGGAATTATTTTAAGAAAATTTTGTTAGAAAAATATTTTCATTGTGAACATATAGTGGATATTGAGAGGAAATTTTTATGTCTAAGTAAAAAAGGATGATGATAATGTTTATATGTATAAATCCAACTTTACATGGTTAGCAAGGTTTGTTTTAGACTTCATATGTAAACCAATGAGTAATATTTAAAGTTTCTTTGATAGGTAAAATACATTTATCCAAAAGGTATTGGTCTCCCAAATATTCTTATCATATGATAATATAGTCTCAAGTGCTATAAAGATAAATAAATAATTCTATATGTATTATTAATTTTAGGGAAATAAATATAATAAGAGAATTTTGGGGAAAGAGATAGATAAAGGGAAAAAGGGAATGAATAATTTTCTTATATGTGGTGATTGTGGGAAGAAACAAACAGATACTTGTATGAAGGGAATGGGAGTTTATTACAAGTGTGGAGAGAAATTTTAACAAGCTCGTGATTGTAAGGGAAATAATGAACCTATAGATATTAAATATTTCAATTATAAGGAGATGAGGAACTATGAAAATAAATATCCCAAGAATCAATGAAATATATCCCAAAAAAGAAAAGGGATTAGTTTCAATATTATGTAGTTAATGCAGTCAAAGTGGAATAATTAATAAATGTGTGTTTTAAGATTCAAGAATAATTTAATGTTATTCTGGCTATAAGAATCATGTGATATATAAGAATTATATTCTTGTACTTATTCTTTATGTATTTGTATGAATGAAAGGTATCATTATGGTTTTAATGGTGATAATGGTATTTATATATTTTGGATGTTAAAAAAATATTTTTATTATGTTATTTGGGGAAAATCTGATGTCCAGTTGATTTTGAAGATTTTGTGGCCTTATAAAATTTTTGTCTGAGAATTTGGAAGGATGTATTTTGGATGAATATAAAGGTTTTATTGGATTAATCGTAACATTAGATATTATTTTTTAAGGTTAAATTGTGATTTATTGGATAGTTCATGATAAATATTTTTGTTTTAATAAATTTTTATAAAAAATAAGTAATTACTCGTGGATATTATGATTCATTAATGTTCAACAGGCATGAAAAAAATCATTTTAAACATTTATTTCTTGGAGTAAGGTTTAATGTGAAAATATATTGAATCCCAATAATAGGATGAGATTACGCCTATGATGTATAAAGAAATCAACAACGTTATTTTTGTTATAGTAAAATAATCTCGCAGCTCTGGAAAAAGGATTTTAAAACAAATGTTTTATCAAATTACATTTCATTCTGAGAAATTAATCATCATTTAACTGATAAAAAAATTTATAGTTTTGTAATTATTAAAATTATCATGATCTTTTTTTATATAAATCTTTATCACAATAAGATAGTTAGTTATATATTCCATTTCCATGACTTCCTAAATGAAAACCAAATATGTTTCTTCTCCGGTGAACTTTGTACTTTAATTCATTTAATTTAATGTGGATGTTTCAGTAGTCTATTATCTAATTGGTGATTTATACAAAGGTATTTTGAAATGAAAACTCCTATTTTTTTATATTGAGTTAAAATTGCAAGGAAAAAATTTATTAAAGGGTGGTGGATAATGTAACATTCGTGTTCTAGAAATATAGATTCTATATTCGATAGGGCACATGATACACCACATCAAGTGTAAACGAACAACTAAATTTTAGTATTTTACGATTATAAAATATCCATTAAAATAAATTTAATGAAAAATGTTTATTTAATTATTAAAATTTGGTTTCCACATGTATATATAATCTATTACTTTGTGATTAATTAGTTATAAATGAAAATAAAACCCTTATTAAAATAAAATAAATTTTTTTTCAAAAAAACTCTATAAATGTGCGCAAGTATGTTTTATATCAATAAATAATGAAATAAATATTAATGGATTATATTAATAAAATATAAATATAAATATAAATATAAATCTATTATATTGGATATGATTTTTAATATTCATATTTTTTGCTTCCTATACATGATATAAGAACAAATCCAACTTTATGCATAGAAGAAGTATTTTTCTAAAAAGGCTGTTTTCGTGCCTTTTTAGGGGAAACATGTTTTAAATATTGTATTTGAAACATTTATTATTTTTTTTGAAAATATTATTATTATTTTTCAAAATAATAACATAATTTACTTTGGTTTAATTTTTGGAATTTTTTTGACTAGTTTCATGTTTTGATAAATAGTGATAAAGTACCTCTTTTTAATTGAAAACAAATTTTTTTCCCAAATAATTTATAGTGTTAAATAATATTTTTATTTTATTTTATGGTATAAATAGATCAATTTTTTATAATCTAATCAATTTTACATTGGATTTGAATATAAAAACATTTCATTCTTTAAAACATTTTCACTTGAAAAAACTGTTTTCTCATTGCATCAAAGAGATTAATTTAAAATTATTTTCTGAAACTTCTATGTTTTTAATTTTTATAAATTTATTCCATATTTGGAATTAGTGGGTAAAATTTTGTAAATAGGTTTCTTTTAGTTTTGGAGGAAATGAATAGTAACTTTAGTAATTTTTTAAACTACCACAGTTAATGGTAAACTGGGTAATTATGGGTAAAAATAATATTATAAATAATAGAAAAGTACCCTAACACGTTTTATAATTTTATTATATTTGTGAGGGTCTAATAAATAATCATTGAGTCTATTTTATGGTCTATTGAATCAACTTGGATGACTTTAACACTGTTATTGTATTTTATGCTAAAAAATTCAAATAATTCATACTGATGTTTTTAATAAGAATTACATTTCAAAATCTGCTAATTTAGAACATAAATTATTCTATAAATAGTAATTTTAATGAAAAAAATGATTATATTATCCAAGATAATTAATTTTTAATTTTTAATAAATAAATAATTACCTTAAAGGCTTACACAATGATGATACAGTAATTATTTAATTAATTGGAATATCAAATAAATTATAACAAAAATATTAAAATAAATAATATATTAGATAATTAATCTCATGAATGAATTTTATAAGAATATTTGACATGTTATTGATATATTAACATTTTTCTTGAAGATATATCTTTTTATGTATTTTTTAAAAATCAATGTATGGAACAATTTCAAAATTTTCATTAATGTTATATTAAAATATAAATATTTTTTTAAATTATGTAAATTTCATAAAAATATAAATTTTGGAAAATTTATTGGGATAACGTTTAAAATATATTTGAATACTAATTTCAGGTTCATTTGGAATTTTATAGTTACAATATTAACTTTCAAAGTGTAAAAATACAAACGGTCTTGGTGAGAGTTAATGAGACTAATGGTTAAAACCAATAGATAAGGGTTATAATCTGACCTAAAAATGTCTAGAAATTAATTTTTTATAGGATTTAGACCAATACTCATATAATATTAGAAATAAACTACTTTTCGGCCTTTTTAATTATAAATTAATTTATATTTATTTAATATTTTGAGAGTATTCAAAAGTTACCCTCCACGAAATAATAAAAGGGCCCATCGTCTCTCAATTCCTCAAAACACATTGAACATTATAGATCAACTCAAACCTACCAATTTATCCTTAAAAAATACATATATAAGTTCTATAGGTCCTGGTCTTCCAAAAAGATAAACTCTAAATCCCTTGAGAATAGATTAACGAATGTTCATCGAAGAGGCGGTATTTTTTTACCCACTCATTTAATTTCATTTCTTATAGTACATCTTCTTCATATGTTATTTCTATAAAACATTTACAGCTATAGTTTCAAATATATTTGAATATGTTATTATTATTATGGGAAAACATATTCCTCATTTTATCTCTCCAATAATAAATTAAATCCCCACACGTGCATATGTACGACTTACCATCTCCATGTCATGGTGTAATTTGTTTTTTTATCACCACTTTATTTGAATAGGTAAAGTGATGGATATAATGGATATAAATAATAAATATTACATGATATTTATTTTGTATAATTATATTACCACACAATTACTTATACTTTCACAATTAATGGAATAATACAATCACTCATGCGTATGTATGACATACCATCTCCACGATGCGACGTGATTCATTTTCTATGTTACCTAATAAATAATGATTTTACTAATTTATATAATGAGTAAATATAATATATATGAACTTAATATTATTTTGGGAGATGAATGAAATATATCATATGTATAAGAAATTTGACTTAAATGACAAAACATGTATAGGAAGATGAAGCTGTTAACCGCCGAAACAAGGGTAATAACTTAATATTATCAACAAAAAGATATAATATGATCATATATGATGTCGAAAATTTGTATATGGATCTGTTATAAATTAGTAACAAGCTTTAAACCATTATACATGAGGTTAAATCAACTTTAACTTATGTAAAGTACATGTTAAGGGTTATTTCCCAATCTCAATATTATTCGGTAATGCTTATGTTTAAGTCTTGACTGGGGAATATTTTCTTATTTTCCCTTTATTTTAAAATGGGGTTTTAAAAATATTTTTACTATTGCACTAGGATTATTTAAATACATTTTTACCTATGTTTTACTTTTTATTAAATGGTTTGAAAGGAATTTTTTTTTGTTTCTTATATAAAGTACTTTATGAACTTTTCAACAAAAATATGGAACAAATGATTTTTTAAATTATACAGAAGGTGATTATTTTATTACTTTTATGACTAATTCATGTTTTTAAGATTTTGTTACATGTTTATAATGTTATTTTCAATGGGAACAATTTCTTTTATAACATTTCACTTTTAAAATAAACGGTTTAAAAGTTAAAATGACTATTTACCTCAAGAGATTTTAATGATTTTATTAGAATATTTGCATCTATGTCAACATCCTTTGTTGAATTTTATGATTAATTGAGGTTGAGATCATATGATACCATCTAAAAAAATTATTTATGTTTTTATGATCTGTTGGACTGTGGATGTGCTACATTGATACCATCAATTGTTTATGAATAAATTATTCACATTTCATATGAAATTTTTTCAAAAATAATTTTTATGTTGTTTTTGTTAAAAACTTTTTATATGAGGAATGAATTGGACTTAGTAAGTGATTTGTGGGACCCGCTATAGTCACTCAATGCATCAGTATGTCTCATGAGACAAACTAGTAATGGTATTGGCCCTATTATTACCAATTTATGTATGGTTTCTTGGCTAAATCTTTGATAGTATGTTCACGATATTCGACATTACACATTCCCTCATTATGATATTATTTATTGATATTCAATTTGATTATTTTATTCATAGAATATCTATTAGATTATTTTTATATATTTTTTAATTTATCATTTATTCTTTTCAAATTATGCTTTGGTTTTTGTATTATATGGATTGTTTTTAAGCTATACATATTTAATTAATTCTTATTCCTATTTATTCATAATAGTTTCCATTTTATGCTTACCCTTACGGAGCATCTAAGCTCTCCCCATTCTTGTGATTTATTTTTCCATGGATTCTATGATGCATATTATGACTGATATGTAATGTTAATCTAGGATAATAATGGTTTTATCAGAGGATTATATATGTTGAATTTGATATTTTAAATTTAAATTTATGTTTCATGTATGTATCTATTTTTCCAAAATATCTAATGTATTCAAACCTTCACGATGAGATTCCTTTTGCAATGGCCTATGTAATAACATAACCATTGAATATAGGATATTGGAGTCAGGGTCTTTACATTTCATAATCAAAATAAGGCCTATATGATGATTCTATGGATACAGGGAATGGAATTGACTATGTATGGGTTGAACCAAAGGGTTTTGGATGTGTGAATAGAAGAGGATAGGGGTGGCCTTTTATAAATAGGAGAGAGGACACACACAGATTTTTTGTAAAGAATAAAGTATAAACTCATTATTTACACACTAAAAGGATAAAAAATGAGTCAATATAGAACCTTATATGTAATAAGTCAAAAATATGTCCGTAAAATGGTTTTGGGAATTTATACTGTCCATTTTACCCCTTAACATTTCAGTTTGACAACTAAATAAATCTGTTTTATCCTTAACCATAGTATATATTTTTAACTTTTCTAACAATTCATTATGGTAAAAAATTATGTTGATCATATTTGATAATATTAATTATACTAATTGAAAATATAGAATACATTTTTCCAAAATTCAATTCAATGATGTTGTAGAGTATAATTTTCTATTAATCTCATAAAGGCAACGAAAAACTATTTTCCAAAGAGAAAATTTTTGAAAGATTAAAAACATTTCATATAAAAATTCAATATGAAATTGATTCCAATTATCTATATTAGTTTAATAATAATATAATTGAACAAATTTTAATTTTAAAAAAAAATTAAAAAAAATTAACATTACAAATTATTTAAAAAAACAAATATGTCAAGAGAAGCCAATATTTTTCACTATTCATTGAAAATGTAATCTTCTTATAAAAACCCAAAAATTCAAGAAAAACTAATTTTGATATGTTGAGTAAAAAACAAAGTTCATTTTTAAAATATTTTTTTAAAAAAATTTCAAAAATTACTTTTAATATCTTTTTTTATAAAAAAAACAATTTTATTTTTATTAAATAAAATTCTCGAAACATATAAATTATTTACAAAAAATTAAGTACTTTTTAATCAATATGATTTATTTATATAAAACCATTATACTTAATATTAAAAAGGCTGTTATTCCTATTCATATCTCCAAGATTTATGTCTAGGTCATAAGGACCATGTTAAAATGTATATAAATAATATATTATGGTTCGTTAGAGCTCAGTGTTGTGTGTAGCATCAGATATCAAAGAAATTAAATTTAAATAAAAATAATAATCAATTAAGTCTCCTGGTGTAACATTTTTACCCCTAAAAATGATTTTACCGCTTCAAATTTTATTATATTAGTATAAAAAACTATGGATACGTCTACCTTATTTCATCCACTACTTCCCACATTGCTTCCTCAAACTGGTGGTTTGACCACAAAACATTGACTATGTGAGTGGTCTTGTTTCATAGAACTTTTTGTCAATGATCCAAAAACTATACCAGTTGTTCCTGAGAAGAATTATCTTTCTATGTTCAGTACATGTGATGGATATGGTATGTAAATCATTGTGAGAGATACTTAAATTGCATCCTGGACTTGTGATAGGTTTTGTGGAAGCCCTAATAGATAAGATCTCATCCCAATAAAGTCAATAATTTTAAATAGACCAATATACACAGGGTTTAGTTTTTCCTTTTTTCAAAATCTCATTACCATCTTCTATATAGAAATTTTTAGAAACACCTTATCACCTGCATAAAATTCCAGATCAGGTCGATGATTAGCAGCATAAATTATATTTTATTTGTTCTTCCTGGATGTGATTTTGAATGGATCTAACCATATCATCCATTTATTCTTCTATTTTAGGTCATAAAAGCTTTCTTTATCCAAATTCATTCCAGAACATTGTATCTCTACCCTTCCTTCCATAGAGGGATTCACAATGATCCATCAAAATTATTTTTTGAATGTTATTGTTGTATGAAAACTCAACTAGAATAAGTGGTTGATTCCAACCACCTTTGAAATCCAAAGAAAAATACCTTAAAATTTCCTCCAGGCTTTGAATTTATTTTCTTAAACTGGCTATCTATTAGGTTATGATACATAGTGATGATACTCAACATTATTTCAAGAGCTTATTGAGTACATAACAAGTACATCAAGAGAAATATAGGATCCCGATCAGTCACAATGGAATTTGGAACTCTAAGGATCCATACCACGTTCTTTATTTATATCTTATAAATCTTATCCAAAGTGAAATATATTTTTTTAATGATGATATGTGCTGACATTATAAGGTGATCAAATATAACCCATATATCATTATTATATTTAGAATTTTTGTAGGCTCCGATGATTAAATCCATGGTGATGTTTTCCTATTTTCATTCTACTATGGGTAATGGATGTGAAATCCCATTATAATTTTGTCTGTCATTCATAATTTGTTGACTTATGAAAAATCGAGATACAAACTCTAAAATATCTCACTTTATGCCAATCCAATGGAAATACTTATTGAAATATTTATACACCTTCGAACTTATAATAAGAATACATAAAAAAGAACCCCATGCCTCCTATAACAAGTACATTAAAAATGGTATGGAAGGAACACAATACATCCCTTAATCTGGAACTCTCCCACCTGAAATATTTGGTTGGTTATAGGACCTAAAGAACCCATCCCCCTATTATAGAAGCTATAACCTAGAAGGGGGGATTTAGGGAACATAGTGGGGATACTATACCCCTTGGAACAATTTAAAAAAATTATATATCAAAACAAATACCAAAGTAAAATAATATATCACAATAGATAAAATAAAAAATAAATGTCAACTAAAAATTGTATTAATATAAAAAGAAGATAATGAAATGAATAGACCAAATGTATATAAATGTCGAAAACAAAATAATATAGGTAAAAGAACATGTTGACACAAATAAAATCAAGATATCACAGTCCAAAATCTGATGTCATCCCTATCTCCATGCTCCAACCCATCCAAAAAGAAACAATAAACAATAATGTCCTTTTCCTTGTTATGTTCTACATCGAGGTAATTTGATTGGGTTCTAAACAATGTCCCAAATAGAGTTTGATTAGAACATTTTTGGTCGACACCATCATGTCTAATAGTACCATTCTGATAATAAGTGCATGAAATAAAGCGATAAACATGTGTAATAATTACTTAATTAACTTGATACTATAATTTAACTACTTTGAAAACATGCCAAAATATCTCTGAGCATGCTGTATAACCATTCAAACTAAAACTACAAGTCCATGGAATAATCACGTAACCAATTCAATCACTATAAGAATAATAGAATAATGAATATATCCATTTATATAATAATATCATCATTACCCTGAAATGTACTTTTTATAAGAATTTCAACATTTGCAGGTAGATCCCTTTATATAATCATTTCAGTAGCACTAGGACAATCTCCTTATAAATGTATTTCAGCATCACTAAGTAGATCCCTTTATATAAGTATTTCATCATGAATCCCAACACAAGATATAATAGTTAGAATGACACACATAACATCATTAGCCACACGGGTCAATTCATCCAATTACCCTCTATCTTTAAAATACTATTTTATTTATGCAGTTGGTCTTAAACTATTAAATTTATAATTCACACAACCATATCATATCAATAATTGTCCAATCATTTGAATAATAAGTAATCAATTTTCTAAGGTTAATCCATCTTAATTAACCCTATGAGGTCTCATATCATAGTATAAATTACTATAATTCATTATATAGTTCTAAATTATTCAAGGGTTTTCTCACCCTACGGGTAGACAAAAGCTAGGTCTTGAAACATTTAGAACATAAGGGTTACAAGGAGTATTCCAAAAACATTATTAACATTACCAATTATTATTTTTTAATGCACAAATTGTGTCAATGTAATCAAATATTATTTCACATACCTGAAACAATTTGAAACAGTTTGTAGTGATTTATTTTTATCACCTACCTTTAATTTATCTATTAAAGTAGTTCTTCTAATAGTTAACACTAATATGAATGAATGTGAAGATGATCATAAGGAAACCCTAGATCACACAAGATCAAAATCATAACATGACTTTTCAATGATCAAAATATTACACAAAAATAATAAAGAAAAAATTAACGTGAGGGGAAAACCAAAGAAAAGAAATTCACCGGAGATTTCATACTTGAGAGAGACATTTGGAAGTGAACAAATGGACCCAATGTAACATAGAGTGACCTAGGGTAATATATAGAGATTTATTCACCATGAAAAACATAAAATCATATGGGTTGTGTGGTTTAAAATTGTAAGTTAGGAGAAATTCCTGACATAAAACCCTTTAAAATTTTGAAATTCTTGATTTATGAGATAGAATGAGAAATGGTTTTACCTCAGTTCAATATAATCCTGATCAACCAATTCACAACCTAACATTATTTCAAGGTGTTCAACCATTTCACACCCTAATCTAGTTCAACATTTCTTCTAGGAATCATTTTCATGTCATGTAACATGTTCATGGTATTTAAATGCTCAACAGATATCTCTCAAGACTGTTTCTACTATAAAAGCATAAACCACCTGAAAATACTTCCAAATCTATTTAGAACTATCATATTCCATTTGAAATTTTTTTACAATGATTATCTTTATTAAAAAAACATACATCTCTAATGTTTAGTTCATTTTACCCGTAAAATTATTTCATCTCCCAAAAAGGACCCCACCACCAACAATTTGTGAAAATGAAAAACCCAAACAAAATAAGTTCAATGGAAAACTCAAAGTGGTATCTACTAAAATATAACACTATCTTAAAACCTCCCTAAAATATAAGAGATAATCCCCAACAAAATATAAGCTTCACTATGAGGTCTCATTACACAATTCTATCCACTATTCTCACCTATCATATTCTCTCTCACATGTTTTCAGTTGAATATAACTATAATGAAACTACACTGGAACTTGAAGTACAATATTTCCCCAGAGATAATTCTCACTACAGGAAACAATCTGTATCATATTCTCCTCCAAGGGTTCATATATACCAAAATCTAAATCATAAACATCTAGCATGTGATAATTCTTTAGATGATATATATAAACGTATGGCATGTGAAAAATATCATGCATCGAGGTATAGTGCTATGGAAAGATCAATTATTACATGACATAAGCAAACCTTTCCACTATTTATAATGGCCTAAAAAACCTAGGTGATAATGGTCCTTGTTTCATAATAAGTAATTATTCTATTCTTGGAGTCACCCAAAGGATAACATGATGACCCACCTAAAACTCCATAGTTCATCTCCACTAGTCTGTGTAAAATTTTTGTCTGATATTCATTGTTACCTACGACCTCAGGATCAACTAAACCTAACCAAACATCTCTAACACCTTTCTATATCCAACAATTTTGAACTCACCAACCTCCAACCAACAAATAGTTGACCAAAATGACTTTCCTAAACAGCCTCAAATTTTTCATTTGGATCGATTCCTTGAAGGTTTTATATAATTAAACTCCATATGTTCTAAATTTTGATCCCATGAACCATTGAAATCCAAAACACAGGGTCGTAACATATCCTTAAGAATATAAATTGTCTATTAATATTAGTTGTTAGTAAAAGGATGATATAATTTGATTAGAAAAAACTATGATTATAGACCCTTATGAAGACCCAACATGTACTGAAACATGAAACATGAATCAATATATGAAATAATACTCCTCAGAACACCATAAATCCAAACAATATCCTGTACATAATGAAAATCAATATCCTCAACAGTGAAGTTCTACATCATTATAAATAAGTGGGAGACCTTCATCAGTCAATCCAAGATCACTCATACATCCCCATTATTTTGAGGATTCATGGGTAAAACTGTCAAAAAATCCCAAGTGACATCATCCAATTTCAATTCCAGAATAGGAAGAAGCTTCTACAACCGAGGAGTCCTATGATGCTTGGAATTAACATACTAAAACTTGAAACATCTCACTATCATGTACACTGCCTCTTTCTTCTTTCATGGCCACATAATCTATCTATGGTTATTATGGTACATCTTTTTCAGACATGGATGTACCACCCATATAGAAGCATGGAACCCTCTCATCATTTTCTCAAGTATACCCATATGAACCCATACCTAGCCACAGAAAGGAATAATTTTACCACTACCAAGAGAATATCTTTATGGAGTCTCCCCCACCATATAAGCTATCTCTCAGATCCAATACATCATTATCTAATTACAAATTCATCTTGATCCAATCAAGAAGCATGGGTATAACTGATATCAATGTTTGTGTTACTCATCCCCGGGATTCCTGAACCTCTTAATTCATTCCCAAAAAGAGTACCATCATTTTACACTCATTATAAGGTTCATTAATTTCTGATGTATGACTTGTTCATCACAAGGAATCAACAGGGAAATTTCCCTTTCTCAGTGTATTAACAACCTCAATGTTTTAACTCTACAGATAATTGATGAACCTCTACTACAAATGGTTCTGGTCCCACTGAGAATAAAAGTACCTAAGGATTTTGTGGTCCATATATACCACAAACATCTCACCCATAAAATAATTTATCAAGAGTATTAGTTCTTTTATGAATTCATCTAACTCCATATCCTTAATAGGAAAATTTCTCTTTGGTGTTCTAATTTCTCTAGAGCCATAAGCAACCACTCTATATACTTGCATCATAACAAATCTGATTCCAAATACAAATGCATAACATTAAATGACATATAAATTAATCAACAGATGTAAATTGATGATTGGTATGGATTTCAACCAAACCTTTATCCATTTAAAATATCTATCACATGAATCTGACCAAACATAATTTACCCCTTTCTTGTTCGGCCTATACATGGGTTTAACAGGCTATTATAGATACTTGATCCATTACTTCTCTTA
This sequence comes from Viscum album, assembly GCA_963277665.1. Classification (NCBI taxonomy): domain Eukaryota; kingdom Viridiplantae; phylum Streptophyta; class Magnoliopsida; order Santalales; family Viscaceae; genus Viscum; species Viscum album. Next base: position 670,045,757 of record OY728147.1, read on the forward strand.
TCTGGATGAACCTGTGTATAGTCTGAACAAGAAAGGGGTAAATTTAGTTTGGTCAGATTCATGTGACAGATATTTTAAATGGATAACGGTTTGGTTGAAATCCATACCAATCATCACCTTACCTCTGTTGATTAATTAATCTAACTCTATATCATTAATAAGAGAATTTCTCTTTCGTGTTCTAATTTTTCTGGAGCCATAAGCAACCACTCTATATTCTTGCATTAGAAAAAATTTGATTCTAACTACAAATGCATCACATTAAATGACATATAAATTAATCAAGAGAGGTAGGGTAATGATTGGTATGGATTTCAACCAAACCTTAATCCATTTAAAATATCTATCACATGAATCTGACCAATCAAAATTTACCCCTTTCTTGTTCGGCCTATACTTAGGTTAATCCAGAAAGGAGAAGTCATGGATCAAGTATCTATAATAACCTGTTAAACCCAAAAACCACCAAATACTTAAGAAATTATTGGGCCTATCTAAAGATACCATGAATAATGCATTCTTCGTGTCCACTGACACACTATACTCTTAGAAGACATGGCCCAAGAAGTGTACATTATCAATCCATGAACTGCACTTTGTTATTTTGGTGTAAAATTAATGATATCTCAATAAATAGGAGAATATGTAAATATATTTGGATCGATCGTATATTGACTAGGATTAAAATAATATTAACTAGAAAGAAACCACCACAATCTAATCCATAAAATGATGAAATATCTAATTCATCAAGGCCATGAATATCACTGGGGCATTCGAAAAACAAAACTAAAATGCAACAAACTCATACAGGACATACATGCTCTTACAAGTAGTCCAAGGTATGTCTAGGGGTCTTACTCTCAACTGGTTGTATCCTAATCTATAATTTATCTTTGAGGAGATATTAGGACCTCCCAATAGATCAAACATACTTTTGATGCATGGAATGGGATAACATTTTTTGATAATCACCTAGTTCAATCTCAGATAATCAACGCTCAAGGGGAAAGTCCCATTATATTTATTAGATAAAATAACTCAAGAAAACCATTGATATTTACAATTATATATGAAAAATTTATCTTTTAGGTATTATAACCAAACAAGCAATTCCTGAAGCTTTGTTGGTGCCATCTTGTAAGGTGTAATAAAAACTGGCTCTACTCGTGATGCCAACTCTATCATGAACTCTATCTCCCACTCAGGTGGTAAACAATACAATTATTATAGAAATTAAGAATTATAATGGTATACCACTAGAGGAAAAGTATATTTCAAACTTCTAGAATCAACTAGGAAAATACCTTCTTTCTAGGCCACAATACAATATAATCTTTACTGAATTGGTCCTGTATGACTAGCTTGAAGATCCCACTCACCCTCATTAAAATAGTTTCCTCCTTCAAGAGATAGAAATATAAAATTCTATGGTAAAACTATAATATCACATGGTGTTTTTATGGATTCCCACTACCCTGGATTCTCTTACCATTATTTCCTTCGTGATAACTATTATAGATGTTCTTTTTTACACCAAAATAAGTGCTCCCAGTTTACCTCCTGAAATAGCATGGACACTACTCGAGGCCTCTCTAAGATTCCATTCAATAAAGTGATCCTAATTAATAATTTATGAAATTTTACTCAAGTGAAAAACATTTACATATGAACTATTCTCATAAGGAACGCCAAAATGAAAATACCTCACCCCAGCAATATCATCAACTATTAAAGAGAGTGAAAAGTGATGTAAGTCACATAAATTTATAGTTTAGTACATCATAGTTATGCTCTCATATGTCAGGTTCTTGAAATAATGATCCGTGTAATCCATCAAGATCTTAGGATAGAATTAGATCAAATTTTTTCCTAAAATTCATTCTAGAAAAAATCTTCCTACAACTCATATGTCCCCACAATTTCTCACCAACGCTTGTCTAGACTATGTATCTTATATGAAGAATGATTCACCCTCTTATACATAGGTGAATCGATGTGTTTGAAGATCATATAGATTGAATGAATTGAGAACCCAGCTTCCCAGGGGTCTCCCCCCCTAGTGAATTTGGGTGCATGTTGCAACTAAAACTCACTCATCAGCTCTGATGTCAAAGGAACTATATGAAAAATACCCCTTTATATGAATTGCATGAAACTAGGAAAGATACCATGATCTTAACATTCATCTTATCCTCAAGAGATACATGATATTATGGTTTATCTATGTATGGAGTATGCGAATTTCTCCTCTACTAATTCTCAATTAGAATATTAAAAAGAGGATTGTTCACTAAAAGACAAACACACTCCATAGAACACTAGATAACAACAAATTCAACCTCAATAGGTGACAACAGTAGAGAAGCACTAGCTCATGGTATCTCTAAAAATGTTTTAACAAGTGAATTATCCTGAAATAATGGTTCTTTCATTTCATTAATCAGATATAACATGTATCCCATTTCAAAGTTGATATAGGAAAATATATCATATGAGAGAAATATGTCCCTATCATGAACAATGCATATATATATATATATATATATCCCTATGTTTCCTTCCGATGCATGGAAACTAATATAATAATTTATAGATCCATGTGTATAAATGTAATGAAACAATAACATCACACAACATGTGAATCTCCCAAGGTAAAATAATATCAACCGTTACAAACAAATGAAAAGAAAAATAATCCCAATATTGGGTACTCAGATTCCCCTCATACATTTTTTAGCTACTCCCACACACAGTCTCAATGAATAGTCATAACACATCCTATTCTCTTTTATACCTATCCCAAATAGTAATGTAACAAAAAGAACAACTGACTCCTCTAATAAAAATTTGTAATGTCCTCCAATATGACACTATCTCTCATGGCCAAATAAAGTTATGTAGTGGGCCTAAAGTGTGCATCCTTGTATTCCAAATGCTTTTTACTAGATGCATTGGTGTATATGAAATAGTGGGGTGGGTATACCCGATGGTAAAAAGTTAAAAAATAGAAGAAATAACAAAATATCAGGGTAATGGAAATTGAAAAAACAATAAATCCAAGTGGATAAATCAAATAATAAATATAAACTGTATAATCCAATAAAAAATGATAATTTAATAATAGGTTGGAATGTATCTAAATTTCAAACACAATATAATATAGGTGAAAGACCATGATGAAGAAAATATGCACCAAATAAACTAGTCTTGAATCCCATGTTGATCCCATCTCCAAGGTCTAACCCTTTTAATAATAAACAATCAACAACAAGGTCTATTAACCCTATCCAAACCCACATCCATGTAATCTGCTTGAGTACTAAAAAAAGACTCTAATAGGGTCTGATTAAAACTCAATAGGTCTACACCACCATTTCCAAAATACTATTTTGATAGTAAGTGTTTATAATAAAGTGATAAATAGGTGTATTAATTAATAAATTAATACCATATAAAATCAACCTACTTCGACTCCATTGAAGAATATCCTTGAGCATGTAGTTAAACCATGCCAACCCAAATCATAGGTCCATGGAATAATAACACAAATAGATCAATCCCTATAATCATTACAACATAAATTCGGAGAATAATTTATTTAAGAATTTCAACTTTATCATAAAAATACTATTACAAAATCATTTGAGAATAATTGAGAAAATATCTGTATATAATCATTTCAGCATCACTTAAAAAATCCCATTATATAATCATTTCAACATCCCTAAGCCAATGTATTTATATATATAATTTCATCAATACTAAGCGAGGCCCTTTATATAAGCATTTCAACCTCACTAGGAAGATCCCTTTAAATAATAATTTTTTCATGAATTACCACACAAGATATAACTGCAAGAATAACAGATATAACATCATAATCTATAAGGGCCAGTTCTCCTAATTACCCTATATATTTCCATTAGTATATAATTTGTCAAGTTTTACTTAAACAATTTACATGATAATACACATATCCATGTCAAATCAAGCATTTTTCAATAGTTTAAATATGAAATTAATCCATTTTACAAGGTTAATATATCACAATCAATCACCTGGGGACTCATGTAACGATAAAATACTCCAAGACAATAGATAGTTCATAATTATTCATGGGTAGGCTCACCGTATAGGTAGCTACAAGAAAGGTCTCAACACCATTGGATACTAAGGGATCTAATGAGTAGTCTAAACTTGTGATTAAAGTTACCTATTATTCTATTTGTTAATTTTAACACTATGTCGGTTCAATTATTTAATATTACACATATAAGAACCATTAGAAATAGACCATATAGATTTGTTTTAGATGACCTAATACTAATCTACTTATTAAGGAAATGCTTCCATTATGAAACACTAATAAGAATGATGGAAACGATTATCATAAAGAAAAAATATATCATAGAAGATCAAGATAAACACATGATTCTAGAATGGTCCAAATATTAAACTATAATAACAAATAATAAATGAGTGAGGGGAAAAATAAAGAAATGAAACTAACCTAATATTTAATTATTAATTGAGACACTTAGAAATGAATAAATGGATCCAAAGTCACCTTGAATCATACTAGTGTTTGAGAGAGAGAGAGAATCACCATGAATGAAATAAAATTATATGGAATGCATGGTTTAAAATCGATGGTTGGGAGAAATTCAATACATGAAACCCTTTCCTGACATGAAATTATTGATTCATGAGATATAAAAAAAATATTTTCCTTATGTTAAAATGACATTGATTTACCAATTAAGATTGTAATCTTGTTTCATGGCATGTTACCATGTGTTCCCTGATATAGTTCACGACATCTTCCTGATTAAAGTTTCACACTGTGTGGCATGTTCATGGAATGTAAATGTCAAGTAGACTGCATTTATCCTAGTCTCTATAGGTAAATCCCTTAAAACCTTTAAATCATACAAAAACCATGAAAAAAATCTCATATTCTCTTTGAAATATTTCTACCCATACTTAGTTAATTTAAAAAAACATACATCCAAAAAAAAATTATTCATTTTCCCTAGAAATCATAGTTCATCCCCAAAAAGGGACTCAACCACCAAGGTTTAGTGAACATGGAAAACCAAAACAAAATAACTTCAATGAAAAACTCAAATAGGGATGTACCTATAGAAAAAAGGGATATTACATAATGCATTAACAATTCTTGAAACTTATCATTCAATCACAATCATCATTAAAAACAAGAACATTTCTCACCTTTTTCTATAGTTGTATATATTCATTATATACCACTTTAATCTTCACTTGGTTATATTATTGAACACTCATTTGAGAAAGATAATATTTTTCCCACTCCTTAAATGTTTCTTGATCCTTCCATTAAAAATATATAAATTTTGAATCTTTGTGATCCTCATCCTGGATAATCATACACAATTGTTTCAATTAAAAGCATAAAACACCTTGTTCTCTTTCTCAGGGTGGTAATTTATTGAGTAGTAATAATATTTAATCATCTATAAGCATCTTATATGGTGAATGACTGACTCTATTATGAATATATATTATTAAATTTTTTAGTATATATATACCAACTTATCCAATAAAGATAAACATTCCTTATAATTAATGTAAATATTACCACAACTAACTCCAAATCATGAGTTGGGTAATTTTTCTCCTAAAACATCAATTTTATTGAGGCATTAAATATAAAAATTTCATTCTAAATAAAAAACCCTAATCCCTTCTTGAATTCATCACTAAATATTAAAGACCATTCTTAACTACAAGGTAATGTAAGAATAGGTGAATTAAATACTCTTATCATTTGTCCCTTTTAATTTTACTCAAATTTATCCTTCTAAAGAAACATGGATCACTTTTGAGTTAACATGATGAGTGGATTATACAGTCATGAAAAATTATACAAAGAACGTTATTAAGATCTATCCAAACCAAGAAAAATTTGGATCTTACTCTCTATGCTTGGTTGAGGCCAACATTAAATGGATTCAATCTTTGATAGATCCAACCATATAACCACACATGATATTCTTTTATCCCAAATAAATATTTTTATAGCCAAAATTCATAATTTGTAAATTTTTCAAACATATTCTCCTTCATACTGGTCTTGAGTACCATTGTGAAGTGATATTAAATCTCTTCCACACCATTTGAATTGATAAGAATATCTTCAATAAAGACAAATGAAAACTGATAATGGTAATCCCTAAATATTCTATTCATTAAATCCACGAAAATAGTGGGGGAATTATTAATACAAAATGATATCACTATATTATCATATTGTCTATAACATGAAAAATATGTTGTATTAGGTATATCCTCTTTCATAAACCTCAATTTATGATTTCTATAATAAAGGTAAATCATAGAAATGTATTGAGCTCAATAAAGTTGTTCAAACAAGTCATCATTATGGGGTTGAAAATACTTGTTCTTGATTTTTATTTTGTTTAACACTCAATAATAAATGTAAAGTTGTATTGATCTATCACTCTTTTTGAAAAATAGAACATGATCGCCCCATGGTGGCACACTTGGTTGAATCAATACCTTTTAAGTACACACTTGGTGTTTATTCTTAATTTACTACAACTCAATTATGGATATTATATAAGAAGTATTTGAAAAATATGTGGAACCATTTATGAGTTTTATTGAAAAATAAATGTCATAATTAGGTGGAATACTTGGAAACTCTTAGGAATATACATCAACAAACTCCTACAAAATACGTATTTCATTAATTTTGAGTTTTTACCCTACCATCTAAGACAAACAACGCATTTTAATAACAATTAAAACTTATATAATTCATCTAGTTTCTAATCGATTTTAATATTTATTATCTCAACGATAGAAAATCATGGGAAGGTTTAGAATATCAAATTTGGTTTAGCTTCCTAAAAAATTGATGTGGGGGTATATGTATAGAAAGAAAATCCATGCTAAAAATAACATCAAATTCACCCAGAGGAAGAATGAAATGATTTATAGGAAGAAAAATCCCACAAACATCAATCATAGTGGAATCATAAACATGGTATGTGATCATTATACCATTAGGGGTTCTCAATCCTAATTCTATATCAAATAGTAATGGTGGAATCTTGGTACCATCGAAAAAGTCTTTAGATATAAAATAATTGTAAGATTTAGAGTCAAATAATACATTTTATATTCTAGAGTTAATGGAAAGTGTACCTTTTACCATGTTGTGATCACACCCCTCATCCAAAAATAGTGATCACCAGAGATTTCCCCTTATCCCTCAGCTTAAGGGGTTGCTGAAATCGATCATTATCATCATTTATCATTATACATGGGAACTGTTTTATCATAGTGCCCATACACATTCCATTTGAAACACTAGAGTGTCATAAGACCTTTCTCCATATTTGAATAATTGGATAACTTATTTCCATCACTTCATCATTAAATGGACTAATGAAATTCCCATCGATATTTAAAACATTTACCAATCTCTTAAAGTTAGTTACTTCCATATTTCTTCCCACACATTTATCATGAATGAAATCTCATTGTCTTTTATCCATGGTTATTACTGTTCCACTTTAACACCACCCTTTATTTCTTATGAAAACATTATTATTGATTAGTATCTCCAGTATTTATTTCTACCATGAGAGCACATCAAATAATTAATTTATTTCAACAATATCCCCTTATGGATAATTCCCTTATGAGACATGGTTTTAATCCACTGAAGAATTGATTCACCATGCATTAAGGTTGTGTAAAAATTCCCGAAGCATACCTTGCATGTATTGTAAAATTTTCCTTGTAGATACTAATGTATTCGTCATCATTATACATTAGATCAAGGAACACTCTCTCCATTTTCATATGAATAATGTGAGGTAAGCACTTATTTTAAAATAATATCTTAAACTCATCCCAATATATGTAGTCATTTAATCATATTGAATCATATTTTTGATGATATTCTATCATTAATCCACTTTTACTTCTAAATAATAGTCATCCAAATTTTTCTCTTCAAGATCAAACCACTGGAGAACAAGAAATATCATTTCATTGGTTCTGATACATTTATTAGTGACTAGTGGATATATGAAACCCCTAAAAGATGGGGGATGTTTTCTTATAAATTATTCCACAAAATGTTGTTCCCTCCATGGATCATTTGGTTGTTCAACAAGATTCATATCTTGAGAATGTTTTTTATGCAAAATTACATGATTATTAATTTTAGATAACATAAGATTCAGTTTCTTTGGGTGTGAATCATTTAATTTTCCATTACATTCACCATTAAAATTACTCCTTCAGGCATCGTCCATTGAATAAAACCAATAGGAATAGTATGAGCAATACTAATCATTGTGAAAAAAAACACATATTCCTAAAAAATAATTTTTAGGATATAAAAATCATGAAAAAAAACGTAAAAACATAAAAACTAATGTTTAACCAAGGGTTTTCATGAATATAATATACTCAAATCCTTCATAATGGTTCATAAAGAATATGTAAATTAACCAAATCATATCCGTAGGGAGTGTAAGACCTAGTGCATTGTAATTCCCATTATTGAGTACTAGGTAACACTCGATTCGATCCTGACATGAATTTTTATGTTTCATTCACCGTAGGGACATCTATGCATGGACAATGTCTACGTATAGTATCATTATAGAGTTCTATTTATAGGAAACTCATATAATATCTTATTTACCAAAACTTTAGGATATTACCCTATATAAAGTCTTATCATAAGTATCCTCATTAATTTTTTATCATTCTAGTTTCCAAGGGTTACCAAAACATATCCTCTAATACAAACTATGGATAACCTATCTTTTCATACAACTATATTTCATGTTTTTAATGAATACTCATTACATTACATGAACACACACTAGAGGATCATAGAGGTATAGCTCCATAAGAAATTCAGAAGCATGAACAACTAATTTTTAAGATGTCTACGTTAGCTCCCACTAAGTTCCCCATAATAATAACCCTTTTGATAGATATCAAACATAATACTAATAATCATAACATTGGGAAAAGATATATAAAATATTTTGAGCTAATATTCAATGTATCAGTAAAATAGGAAAATATGTAAACATAACATGATAATAAGGGTATTACAACCTGAGCATAACAAATTAAAAACACACCCTGTGTATAAAAAAATTATTTCATGGAATAAATATCATTTTTTTTGAGACACGAATCATAAGAAAATCAAAAAAACGATACAAGAGAGAATAAAATTGACATAACACATGTAATTGTGGCATTTACATAAGCATAAAAAATAATATCCATAGTATTCAAGGATAACTTACAACTCTATCATAGTGAAATTTGTTCACTCACTATACCATTTTAGTAGTCACGGTTCACTCCCAAGACTATCATAGGTGAAAAAATACCCTTACTGAACTGAGTTCACTTCCCATTACAGTCTTATTTATCTCACGAGATTTCAATCTTTTCCCAATTCATTAGTGGGAGATATAGGTCCCAACCTTCATGTAATGAAAATATTATATATATGTTCTAGAGGATTATAAATAAAATTTAGATCAGAACCAATGAAAATAAACGGGATTCCTTAAATATTCGTTATATATGAAACCAGGGAATGAACTGGGTTTCATAAAAAGTTTTATCATAGCAGAATGAGTGGAAAAGAAATGGGTTTCCGAAACATATTATCATTATAAACATAAAAAATTAAATTAAAGAATAATTTTGGTATCATAAGATCATATTCTATGTAAATATTAGATAAATTCAATGTATTTCATCTTAGATGGAAAACTATATTGAAATAAGGGTCCCTTGGAACATTTATCGAGAAAATATCCTTTCCTTGAAAATTATATTTTCGAAATTATAAGTTCATAAAAATATTTTGGAAATAATTTTATTTGTATATATGTTTGAAAATTTATAAAGAAATATTTAAGGAAAATATTGTTCATGATGGTATGAAATTTTGTTCTTGCTATAAAAGAGAAAAAAATATTCTTCCCATATTTTTAAAAAAATCAAAAAATGCCTTTTTTGGACACAAATCTGAATATTAATTTCTAGAACAATTTTTAAAAATTAAAACATGGTTAAAAATTTATTTATTAAATAATTTTGAGTCTAATTATTTTTTAGTTTTTTTAAAAAACATGGATATCGGGAAAATGGTTTTTTTTGAAGAGTGAAATAAATATAATTTTTCTCAAAAAAAATATGTTAGTGTATTTAATGATTTAATAGATGAAAATGAATAGAAAAAAAAATATTCTATTGAAATAAAAATTGAATAATAAAACACATGAGTTTCATTAGTGGTAGATTATATGATTTCACCATCAGAACCCTAATCATAAACAATTCTAATAAAAATTGAGATTTTGACATAAAACTATAACCACTTTGTTTTTTTTTGAATCATAAAACCAATTAAATAATAACATTAAAGGAAACTTAAATATACTTAAAATTATGATATTTATGATGTTAAGTTTAGAATGTGAAGTATATACACTCCATAAAAGGAGACAGGTGCATAACATAGTTCATGTCTCAAAGAAGGAAAATTGAGACAGAATTACCTTACCTCAACTCTTGAATTCCTTTATAAACGTTAAAAATTCTTTTATAATAAATATATGTTTATTATAAATATATTATATAAACATAATAATATTTTTCATTACATATATGATTTACCTATTACTTTTTATTATCATTTTATCAATAATTTCTTGTTAAAATTATGTTTTGGGTAATAAATCCTTCATTTTTTGTGTAAGTTTCGATTTGCTATTTTTTATCCTTTTATTTTGATCATGGTTCCATAATCTCAAAAATATTAAAAATTATATAAATACCACACACCCACAGACACACACACAAATATATATATATATATATTCATTATATATTTATTTACTGTAATCTATTAGCATTACATATAGAAAATGAGTTACACTGTTCTTGGAGATGGTAAGTTATACGTACACATGAACATTGTATCCATTTTCTTGATAAATAGAAATAAATGAAGGTAAAAAATATTTCACCTCTAATGATTCATTATTATTTCATATATATATAATATATTTATTAAATTTAACCTTTATTATATTCCATGTGAAGTGTTAGTGACAAAATAATGCATCGCTTCATGAGGTGGTAGTCTACTGTATACACAAACCACATTATCATATTTCCTACAAAATAGAAATAAAGAAGGTATATGTGATATTATAATTAAAGAATAATAATTATATCATAAATATAATTTATAATCATTAAATAGATAATTATATAATTAATTATATATATCCTTAATTATTTGTGATGCAAAACAAATTACATCAGTCTGTGAGTCGGTAATCCACCGTACACATGATCAACGATTTCATTTCTCATTTTAGGGAGAATAAGAATGTTTTAGGTCATGAAATTAAAAAAACAATGTCTTATTATATTCAATATAATGATTTTATTATATCATCATGTTTTATAATCTTTTAATGAGATTGGGGATGCAAGAAAAAAATGTTGTTTAAGAGTTTTACCTATTCTTTAGAGAGCCTCTTCATGTTTATACATAAAGCCATATTAAGAGTTTTTATTAATAAAAATAAGGAACATATAATTAATGGAGGGAAGTAACGAATTGAATTGGCATGCTCTTGTCCAAACCAAATGGGTTTTTAAGTGTTAATAGGGTATGAGTGGGGGCGGCCATTTATAAATGTGGGAGAAGACATACATGGATGTTTTCAAATGAATAATGTGCTACCACGTTTTTCATATGAGATAAGGATAAAAATGGGTCAATATCACAAATTATTGGTAATAAAGAATAAATATGGCCATAAAATTGGTTATGGACAATTTTTAGTTCATTTTACCACTTATCGTTTTTGTTTAACCCCATGTAAACCCGTTTTAACTTTAACCTCGTTAATTAATTTTGACTGTTTGACAATAAATTTTGGAAAAAAATTAAGATAAAATTATTATATAATATGAATTATTATTATTAAAAATATGGAAATAATTTTTATGAATTTAATTAAAAAATAGGTATAATTTTATTTAAAAATAAACTGCCTATGTGATGAAAAAACTGATTTCTAAAGAGAAGAGTTTAAAAAACATAAAAAGTTTTTTATATTAATTAAATATAAATTGAATCCAATGACATATATTGGCCTAATAATAACATAATTTAACTAATATTAATTTTAAAACCATTTAAATAAAATAAAAAATTTAAATTATTTAATTGAAAATGTTGTATTCCATAAAAACTAGTATTTTCCATAATTAATCGACAAATAATCTTTTTAGAAAAAATCCAAAAAAACTGAAAGAAATTTTGATATTTTTATTAAAAAATGTTAATATTTTAAAATAATGTTTCTAAATGTTTCATAATTACAGTTATTATTTGTTCAAAAAAAATCAATAAAATCATTTTTTGAGAAAATAGAAATTTGAAAACTTATTTATACATTACCGAAAATTAAGTAATTTTTTTGTAAATATGTTTTAATTATATAAAAAAATTATAAAAAATATTTAAAATTTAGTCATTCCTATTCATACCTCTTTGTTTAATATCTAAGAAATAACCACCATGTTTAATAGTAATATAAATAGTATATTGGGGTTCATCAGAACTCGATGTTTTGTGTAGGGAAATCCGTCGACGAAATTAAATATATTAGAAAAAATATTTCATAAAACCATGAGGTATAACAATTAATTTAATGTATCTTTTTTAAAAAATAATTTACTGGGATATATTGTGGATCCATTATATTGGATGCACTTCACATGACGTAGGAAACCATAATCATGTTACGAGAATCTAATAAAATAAATAAGTTGATTTTTATCTTGGAAATGACGATATTTTCAAGATAATTAGCCTTTTAAAATCCAAAATATGTGTCAAATACTTGAGGTTCTTGGATTTTTTTTGTTAAAGGATTTGACCCCAAATTACTTGGGGTAAGAAAGTTATGTGACTTGAGGAATGTAGTAAATTCCAATACAAAGCTTACTTTATCAAATAATGATATGAATTTATTATGACATAAGGGAAGAAAAAATGGAATCTTTATCTCATTATTGTTTAATAATATGTATTTTTTCTATAAATTATGTAGAAGAAAAATTGATGACCCAAGAGGCATGAAAACTTGAGCAAAAATCCATGGAATACATTGAGCATAATGAGGAAGCATGTGATATACATAAACCTTCAAAAGATCATGCACACACATTTGGCACTTATTCAAGAGGGTAAATCATTTAGAATACATTGAAGATAAATTAAAATATATCAACGAGATTTATTGAGATGGAATATATTGATGTATGTTGACCAATATCACCCAAAATCAAGGATAAAAATATGTATTATTTACTTATTATTGATGCTTAAAACATTAATCTATTAATGATGGAAATATCCAAAAAAATTTAAGTGTTCAAGAATATTACATGATATTATAGTTTAGTAGAAAATATTCTTGTGATGAAAATTCAGATATTGTAGACTGATAAAGGTATGCAATTCATTAATAATTAGGTATTAGAATCTCTATAATCATGAGATAAGAAAAAAAATCTCATATATGAAGAGTCATCAACAAAATGGATTTCTTGAGAGGATAAATTTTGTTTTTTGAAATATGGATTAGAAAATTTTCATAGATAATGATCAACCATAGAAATATTAGAAAGAAAAAGTGATTACATTAGTTTATATCTCCAAAATAGATTTTAAATATCCTCTTTAATATAATACTATGATGCCCCGGGCCAGCTATCCTAGCATATGATTGTCCTAAAATAATTATTTACTTACTAAATTTTAAATAAACCAAAGAGACCCAATTTTTAACTAATAATAATTAAAATGTCACTAAATAATATTAACTCACTTACATGTAAATAAACATCTAAGTTTACATTTTTAGATAGTTATTAAAAGCTTCTAATTAACAAAGAAATCTTCTTTGTCATAAAACTTACATTTTTCCAAAATATAATAAAATACTAAATCTATTATAAGTCTTCTAAATATCCAAGAAAATTCCAAATCAAATTACTCTTTGAGACCTCTCATGTGTAGATAATGTTTTCATAACCTAAGATAATGGAACCAAAACATGGGTGAGATTGATTGAAAAATAACGGAAAATGTATATTAGAAGCTATCAAGGTTTTTACATGGGAAGAATAATATATTAGTAAACAACTGATGATCAAATAATTTCATATAATTTATAAGAAGATATGGAAATAACTCTCTGATTAATAATACAATTAAACACATGGACACCAATAACTGAATTCTTGGTGATGGTATACTTAATTTTGAACATCTTTATCTTTACCATCATGGACTTGAACAATACATTATTCATTCCATAAATGAAACAATCCATAAATCATTATTTTAATCAACATTTCATCCTATATTCTTTTTTTGTTAAGGAATACACCGAATATCTGAACCCTATGTATCATGAAACCAAATGATCCATTAAGGGGATATATAACACTAAGAGCCACTAAAAATTTCTTTATCTCCAATGAATTCACCATATTAATATCAATAAAATGAATAATAAAGTTTCCATACGAATAAATAAACATACATATTGAGATAGAAAAATACAAAACATAAATAATTTCTTATTTATGAAGGGTGTTATCATGGATATAATGCATCTAGATACACAATGTGGGTGGTTAAACAATATATAATCATCTTTATTTAGTATTCCACAATAATATACCTTGGAATAACAACATATGATATTTTAATACTTTCCACAATCAATAAATAATTATAATTAATCCATAGAAATACAGTGGATGGTCAAATAATTCATATCCCAAATCAATCAATGCAATGGTATCTAGGTGAATTCCACTAAAAAAGTAATGATTTTTTATTCATATAGAAAATATATTAGAAAGAAATCTTGCCTATAACGGATAATGATTTTGGAATACAAAGGTAGTGATATTCCATTTAGCTTATTGATATTTTATTGAAATATTCGTAAATAAGAAAATTTATTTGTAATTAACATTAATAAATTATTGAAATAATAGATGAGAACATTTGTAAAATCTGTTAATGTATTTGAATATGGAAGAGAAGGATTCCTGACAAAAAAAAGATGTATGTTTAGTGTCCTTACAATAAGTAAATAATGTGTTAAGGGGGAAATGAAACAATGATAATAAATATAAAAATCTATAAATAACTAGAGCGGATGAAAATGATAGGGGTTTTAGAGTACTTAAATTCCCCAGATGGATTATCTTTCAAAATAAATCCCAATTTTTGAGTTGAGATTAGAGATAAACCATTACATCATGGGTAACATATTAATAAACAATACGAGGGAGGTATAATGATATAGAATCATATATCACTTTAAATAAACACATAATATGATAAAATTTCTTCCATGGAAATTTTTAGACCACACAAAGGGAACAAGTTATTAGTTCAATTAATATCTTAATGAATCAAAAATCGATATATAAAAACCCTTACGACAAGGTAATGTATGACTCCAAAAAACATGAGGGGGATAACAGGAAATGGAAAATATAATTAAATGAAAGATATTCATTATACTTTATGAAAATAGGATAGTTAATACACCATATAAATTTAAATATGATGTGGAATATCAAACATGTCTCGTGGAATTGAAAATAATGAAAAATACCACATACAAATTTAGACAAATTCGAATCCAATCCAATTAAATGATATAATTTAAAATATAAAATTTAGTAAAATAAATAATGAGATAATAATGATATGTAATCGTAAATGTTTTTTATTGACACCATAAAATAGAAAACATGGTTTATAGATTAAACACGTCTCAAGAAATTGAAATTTGAGACAAAGAACCCATAAGACACTAGAAGCATTTGAATCAGAACCACTTGAAGGATATAATTTCAAATGGAATATTAAATAACATGAATTATGAGAGAATAATGATTTAAAATGTCAAAGGTATAGAAATAAAAAAATGAAATGGAAAACATAGTGTATAATATTAACAGGTCTCAATTATTTGAAATTTGAGACGATAAACCCCTTACAACTTTGGTATCTTTTCAATAAAAAGATCACATAAGATAAAATGTGAGAAGGATTTATAAATCCATTTTATTTCCTGAAACTAATTATAAAAATAAAACCATTTTTGATATATGTAAAAAAAATAAATATCTAGAATATTAATTATATCTCAATTAATAAATTTTGATATGAAAACACACTTCTCTTGAATCATACATAGCAGAATATTTCTTGACCTCCTATAATAAAACTTATTATCTTAATCACCTATTTCCTAATCATATTCATGAATATAACCTTTTATAAACATAATTTATAATTATTAATTAAAAATATATAAATTAATTATGTTTTACTTTCATTATCAGATGTTATAACATTTGATTGATTTTTTTCCTAAACACTCTAAAAAGATGGGGGATATTATTACTTATTGGTACAAATTTCATCATTAAAAAAAATTTAATATGGAATAATAATTTTGTTTCTAAATATTTAAAAATTATCATTTCATTAGCTGAAATGCATGAATATGATTCATGAAAAATGAAATTATGTTGAACTAGTTTTTGTGTGTTTAAAAATCAGAATTTGGAATATTAATAAATAAATAAAATAGTTATAAAACCACTATATAATTATTCAAAAATATTAAATAAAAATTATTACATGATATTACAATTATAAAAATCATTCATTATGTAAAAATTTGCATTATTCATGTAGGTGGTATAACCAACTAAAATGAGAGCGTGTTATAATGATTTACCTAGTAAGGACATTTTTAATAAAATGAAAATATAAATATCAAAAAATCTCACAAATTTCATAAATATAATATATCATCCTTTAATCCATTCATAAAACCATCAATATTGGTGGTAATGAAAAATGAAATTTATAATTTGTGGAGGCGGTAGTCCACACATATACACCATTAACGATTCCATTTCATAATGAATGTGATGGAATTAAGGTATAAAATATATTATCATATAATATTTATTATTAAAAAATATTCAATATAATAATTCATGAAATCCAACCTTTTTAATAACCATGAAATGTGGAAATGAAAAATGAATCACATCGCTTCATGGAGCCAATATTCCGTACAAACGTAAGATCGATGCCATTTTGTTTTTCTTAGTGGATTGAAACAATTGAATAATGATTGGTATATAAATACAATAAAATTTTATTCAATTAATAATACCTATATAATTATGTTAGGATGGGAGGAATAATTTTGGCAGAGAAAAATTAAGATGAAATGTCTAAGGATAAGAAATACTCACTTTGAGCACCTATGATTTCTCTGAGAAATTTACTTGGAAATGGAGGCCTTTTGTAAAATAATTGAGAGTATATGTGTATTAACATGATATATTATTATATAATGAGAAAAGTTTAATGTTTTAGAGAGATATTACATGTAATATGTGTATCATGAAGTGGTATAATTGTTTCACTTTTATAAGTGACCAGAAGGGTAATTTTGGAAGTACTCATTACATTTCAATAATAGTAT
This sequence comes from Viscum album, assembly GCA_963277665.1. Classification (NCBI taxonomy): domain Eukaryota; kingdom Viridiplantae; phylum Streptophyta; class Magnoliopsida; order Santalales; family Viscaceae; genus Viscum; species Viscum album. The sequence continues at coordinate 670,063,444 of OY728147.1, forward strand.
GTCACTATTAAAGGATCTAAGGTTCCAAAAGAGGAAAATAATATAATTTTGGGTGATATAAGGCCTCAAAATACTATACCAATCATTTCCATGATGTTTTATACATTTTTAAGCTACTTACCTCTTGGTTTTTCCATCTAACTATTTTAAATTTTAATGTGGTAATTAATTTTTACATAAGTAATTTACTTTAAATGCCTAATAAATTATAATTATTAAATTATATACACCTAATAATCACAAATATGAGATAGAATTTATGAAATAATACTTATATGTGTAATAAAAATTAATTCTAACATCAGCTCATTTCATGCTTGAAAATCCATTTTTAGATAAAGTGTATTTTGAAGATTAAAATGTATGCATAAGATAATATTATCAATGTTTTATGTTTTAAAAATATAAATTGGTTTATGATAAAATAAATAAAATTTATTTATATTTAAAATTAATCCAATACCTAATTTTACTAAATGAATATTTAATTAAAAAATGCCCAATGAGTTTATTTTATTGGGAAATATTATTTATGTCTAGAAAATGTTAAGAATATGTTTTGGAAATATATAATAGTCTTTTTAATTATATATTTTTAATCCTTAAATAAATATTTTACCATGGAAAATTAGTAGTATGTATTTAATTAATACTTCTTGAAATATCATTAAACTCTGTGGCTTTAGTAAAAAAATGTATTATTCAATGTTCTTTGAAAAATATATTATTTTATAGAAATACACTTAATTAATCCTAATTTAACATCGTTATTATAAATAGAAAATAAATCTAATTTTTTAAAATTTAAAATAAAAATCTGAAAATTTAACATTAAAATATAAAAATAAATATACAATGAAAACCACTTTCATATGAAAATGAATTTTTTAAATATTAGTTATTTTTATTCTTATTTTATATAAATTACTAAATAAATTTAGTGATAAAATATTACATAAAATAATATATTTTATCCCAAATATAATTAATATCTTAAAAAATAGTTCATAATATACAATTTTAGAAGTGTTAATTTTAAATACAGTAATTAGTATTATTATTTACTTGGCTACACAATAGAATTTTATCCATTCCTTAGTATTAATAATTAATTTTTTATTTATAAATATATTTCATAATTAAGTTATCACTTTTTTACCATATAATTATATGACTACATTTTAATGGGTATATAATGTTTTATGGTTTTTGATGGTTTGATACTGTATGTTAGGAATGTTATCAAACACATTATATTTCAAAGGGAAATATAATTTTAAAACTATAGGTGTTACGTTATCCCTTATTAAATAAATTAAATCATTATAATTTAAATTATAACATCCTTATAATATCATTTAAGGGTATCTTAAAGATATGAATAACTTAAGATATAAAATCAAATGAGGTATTTATATTAATATCATTGGTAAGACTCAAAAACATCTCATTTCCCCTCATTGTGTCAACCGATTACTTCATATTTCATTTCCAATTTCTTTCTCTACTCCGTCCTTCCACATAATTGAATAATACTCTCGTTCAATTTCTGTAATCCCCTTGGTGATTCTAACCACATTTTTTTGTATTAAGGAAATTGAATCTTATTTCTTTCATCATCATCATCACCTGAACATCCATGTGACTACATCATAATCCTCCTTGGTGTTTTTTAAAATGCAATTAACTTCACATTTTTAATCATAATTCATGATCGTTGATCAGGAATGACCATAAGGTTTCTCACTCAATGTTTTATCCCATTAGGTTTCTCATTACTAAAATCTTTAAATTATCCATGAAATCCATTGTAAGTTGGTTCCATAAAGGTTTAGTGATTAATGAAATGTGAAGAAGTTAATTTTGATTGATGGACAATTAAAATTAAAATATAATTATTATTTGATAAATTAGACAATAAATTATCTTACTCTTTGAAATTATTATATTAGATTTTAGTTCAAATTAAATCACTAGAGATTAAATATGTTTTTATTTTGGTTGGGTTCCCTCATATTCCGTAACCTAATTCCTTAACATAATAAATCATTCCTAATGGATTTTAAGGACAATTTAGTTAACCCACGTATATCCATAAAAAGTTTATATCGAGTCAGGTAGTCTTTGGCCTACTCATTATACACTAGAGTGAAGATTGAGTTGATACTAAAAAATATATTTTATGGTAACTAACCCTAGGTGCATCTGTTCCATATCAATATCTAATTTTTATAATCCAAATTGGTATGTAATTTCCAAGATAACCACACAATATCCACTTCACCTTAACATCATGATGTTATCATAAACATAGACTCATCACTTTGGCTTATCCCTACATTTTTTTTTAAAATTTCTCTTATCCCAATCTCTAAAATATTTAATATTAGCTTAGCTAACCAAAATAGTTATCTATTTCTCTGAAATTATGATGAACTTTAACTATCATGCTTTGATTATGTTTATAATTCATAAATTATCTTTAATCGATAACACCCTATTCTGTTGTTGTTTCTTAGTGTTTTATTTTTCTTCCACGAGTTAACATGTGTTGAATGTGAATTGGTGATTCTTGGAGAATTATAATAGAATTAATTAATGGAATTTTATTTAATTCTTGAGTAATTATATTTGTAAATATGATGATTTTTTATGATTTTCAAAGGAATATAAGACTTATATTGGTGGATGTAGATACACTGTCTAAAATATTTAATGGAATATTTAAAGCCATGGGGTTGATTATAAAGGTCATGAATTGATTTTAAGTTAAAATGGACACCTATTTAAAGGCAATGTTTTCATTATCTTACCTTTATAAATATAAATTTTTATTTTCATAAAGGTATAAAATGCTTTGCATAACAGTATATCACGATCATGTAAGGGTACCCAACACATTTATACAGATACGTATCAGGACATAGGTGGTCCTGTAAGGGTAAAAAATAAGCACTTGATCATACAAGAAGAGTTTTTAAGGTTATGTAAAGGTATTCCATTACCAGCATATGGGTAATGTGCAGCATATGAGTATCTACATAAGGGTAACTTGCGGGTTCTACATATTTTTTAAGGGTAATGAGGTTATATAATGGTACTTGTGTAAGGGTAACCCATGAGTTCCACATATTGTGTAAATGTGAGTGGAAGTAGTGTAATGGTACATTATGGATACATAAAGGTAAGTGGATGTTTCGTAAGGGTGAATTAAGATTCTCACTCCTACATAAAAGTGAAACAGACATTAAATAAGGGTAATGTGTAAGTTAAACTACCAACATAAGGGTATATATATGCTCATACAATGGTATTTTATGCTCATGTGTGGGAAGATGTGAGCTTCCCCATCTAATGTAAATGTATCTAGTGTATGCATAAGGGTTAGAACAAGCTACTACAATACCACTGCGCAATCTATTGGATTGAAAATGTATTTTATTTGTATCAATCGTATTATTTTGGATTGACTATATGAGTTATGAGATAATAAATAAAGAAAACAACATCTATAATTATACCCATAAATATATTGAGATTAATGTGAGTCTAAAGAACATTTTGAGTACAAGATTCATGCCTCTTCCATGTATGAATAAATGACCCCAAGTTATTATGTCTCCTGTAAAAAAGATGATTGAAATAGAAACATGGTAAATGCATGAATTATATTGAGAGAAATTCATAAAATAATATCCAAGTAATCATTTAATAATTATAATACATGATGTGATGTGAATCCAAAGGTATTAAATAATAAAGATATAATGTCAGAAAATAGGTTTTCCAAAATTAATCAAAAATTATAAATATAATGTATTGAAATGGAAAATCTTGAGTTGTGTATGAATTTTACATGATAATTAATTAATGATAATTCTTCCATGTATGAAACCATAAAGGAGACCATGGGATAATGTGAACATTTTAAATGATTACCACTTATAAGTTGTTTGATACTTCTTGAACTTGTGATGTGTCACGGTATTTCAATATATATGTGACGAAAGAAGATAACCTGAATCCTTTTACTATTCCCAATGAGCTGTATGGGGATTCCAAATACCATTATAATAATCAGTTATTAAATATGAGTAAATATAATACACATAACCTTACATGTATTCCTAATTAAATTGATAAAAATAAATGCGTTGTTTATAAAAAATTTAAATCATGGAATAAATGAGATATCACATACATAATATTGTTTTTTCTTATGGATAAATGTGTCGATGTTAGAGATGATGAATTGTTGTAGAGTTGTTTTGATGTTTCTCATCTATTGTGAAATAATATTTTGAGAAGACTTATACATATTTTTAACAAAGAAATAAAGAGTCGATGATAGGGAATTATTTAAGAAGAATATCAAATTTCATTGATTATTTTAAGAATATAATTATAATAATTCAAGATCTAAAATGTGTTTTAAGGGAAATAATGTTGATTTAAATAGTTTTTGAAGACCTTAGAGAATCATATAGACATTAATTTTATTCAGTTTTATTGTAATGAAAAACTATCTAAAGAAGAATTTCTTTTGGTATTTTTATTAGCATTGAAGAAGAAGATTGGAACTATGGTGTCTAACTAACTACAAGAAGAATATTATTGGGTATTATAACCAATTAAAAAAGAGAAGAAATTACTGTGTCTGATAAGAGATTGTAACAGGGTGTCCAAATACATATATTCACATTTATGTATAAATGATAATCCATGTTGGGGAGTCTAATCAATATGGAATATAGTAGGTTTTTATGAAAAAACAACTAAATATCTTTTCATGATCCATTTTATATTACAACTACACACAAGGTAATATTGAGAGAAAATATTTAGTTGACAGAGAACCTTATCAAGTCTGAGTGGTTGAATTTGAAAGTAAAAGAATTTGTTAAATGAGGGAACCACTGATTCACTTCCCCTCGTAGTGGAAGCTAACCGATCCTTAAACTATAAAATTATTATTAGAGTAAGGTACCCTCTAATGATCTAATATGTTTGGAATATGTAAATTTTCATGTATTTTAGTGATGTCATAACTCTTATTTCATGAAATTCAAAAAGGGTAAATTGATGTACGAAGGAATTATATATGAAATCAAATTTATTTCCTTTTTTGGGAATAATAACAAGAAAAAGTCATCATAAAATTTTTATTCTGTAGCCCATGTAAAATCTAAAAATATAGTTATATTTAATTTAACCCTCACGTGTAGAAATGATTTGAAATTTTAGACTCTCTTTTAGTGCGTAAATGGATATTTGATTCTGGGGATAAAGAGCCAAATTTCTAATCCAAATCATTGTCATGTAATGAAGAATAAGACTATTAGAGAATCATTCATGATGTTTACTATTAAATGGTAAAATATTTTCTTCTAAAAATAAATGATTTTTAGGTAAAGAATGTACCTTGAATCACAACATAACAAAAAGAAGACCTTAGATGAATGAGAAACGTGATATGATTGAAGACATTCCCCAAGAGTTATTAAAGTAAATTTCCATAGAGTATGAGTTTAATGCTAACATAATATATCTCTAAACCTAACATAGAGAAATATTAAATAAATTATTCATTCTTCCCCAAATATGAGTGTAATGACTTCTTAGTTAAAAGTTAAAGATATAAAAACAAGACATATTGATGAGAATATAAACACCTATAATAAGATGATGAAGATAGCTTAATAATCCATATCAACATGTGTTCTAACAAGTATGAATCCTTATAAAAAATATAGAAATAATGTGGTTTCCCAAAAAAATCAAGAATTATGAATCTCTAAAAGATGAAATCAATCATGTTATTTTATTATTGAATATTTAAGAACATAATGAGTGGATGTTTCGAGTCCAACAAGCCTAAAGATACTAGAGTAAATCGAATAGTGCCAATATCAAAATCATGGTAGACTAAATAATGTATAAATCTTACACTAAATGTTTCATTTTTTCTGAAAATTTTTCATGTGGAAAGAAATTGAAATTTTTAAAATTCATTGAATAATAAATTATCCATATATATAAACTCCACTTATATCAATTAAAAATAGATTTATTATCATGAAAAAACATATTTAGTTGGAATATAAGTTCATTATTTTAGATGATGAAAATAATCCTCAACTAAGGGTGTATCAGTCAATAAAATTAGATCAATCAAAAAAATATCTTTGATTAAAAGAAAAAAATAGAAGTATGAACAAGGGGGGTTTTAAGATGTGACGTAGGTGGAAAAGTTAATTCCAAAAAAAGTGGAATTAATTCAAGGGTATAAAATATGTTCAAAACTCATGAATCCTTTACAAAAAATATATCATATCCTATTTTGAGATTTGAAATAAGAAGAAAACAACGATGAGAGGAAATTATAACAATGAATGTTTCTTCTAAAAACTTGAGGTTCCTCATTCCCTATAATCTTATGTACTTTGAAATAATCTTTATGGAATTAATAGAGAATGATGATGTTTTCACTTATATATATTAATGATGATGTGTTATTTCATCAAGCTTGATGTTTGGAAACTCACCATGATAATAAAAAAGTGAATCCATTTACAGAGAGAAAAATTGAAAATGGAGGATACTAAATAATTATTCATATGAATTTGTAATATTCAGGACAACCTTGTCATGAATGTGTTTTAGGTATTCCAATAACACTTTCAAACCTAAATTCTATTCTATCATTATGATAATTTATGGGTAGTGTTAGTTGAGAAAAAGATGAGACAAATTGGGATTTATTATTATGCACCATAACATTATAATGTGTTTGTTAAATTGTGTGTAGGATCATGTATTTATTTTCATAATATTATATAGATTGGTAATAGAGAGGTTTTAAGCATGGTTTCACATGAGATTATTTTTTATATAATTATTATAAAACCATGGTGATATCTCTTTTGTTTTTCTACACAGGTTTATCCCACGTAGACTTATTTTTTATTAAAAAATGATCTTTTCAAAAGGAACAATGTAATATCATAAATGAGTTAGAAGTGTTTAATAAATATTAATTTTGGGGTGGAGAACATGTTTCTAAAAAAAATAAGACATGGTAGGACCCTTTATTTTTCTTTTCATTTTATTTTTAATAAGGGGAGAATGCTTGAGGACACATTGACTTTAAAAATATGAAGTGATATTGAAAAAAATATAAATGAGATGATTGTTGTTCCCAAATTTAGCATTTAATATCATTGAGTTAATATTTTTTGTATATGAAGTGGTGATTCTTGGAAAATATAATGGAATAATTTAATAGAATAAGAGGTTAGGCTTAGGAAATTCACCTTATAAGTGTGATTATTGTTGGGATGATATTCAAATGAAATTATACCATGTGTTGGTTGATATGAAGAAACTATCTATAGAATTTTATTGAATATCGAAGGCCATTAGAATTATTATGATAGTTTTGGATTAATTTTGAGTTAAAACAGATAACTATGTTTTGGTAAATTGGACTTTACAATACCTACGTAAATGTAAATTTCTATATTCATAAGGATAGAATATGATTTTTATAGAGGTACAAGAAGATCATGTAAGTGTATAGAAGGCATTTTTATGGCTACATATAGGTACATATGAGATTTTTTAAGGTTATACAAAAATCACGTAATGGTAAATAATGAGTTAGGAAGGATACATAAAGCTAATTCATTACTTGCGTAAGTGAATTCTGTTGTGTAAGTGTACTTATATAGGAGTAAATTTTGAGTTTCACCACCCATGTAATGTTAATTAGTCTTTGTAATGGTTCCTTCATATGGGTAACTTGTGAGTTCCATGACTTGTGTAAAGGTAATTGGGAGCTACATATGGGTAAATTTTGGTCACAAAAAGGTATGTGGAATTTACATAAGGGTGCATTGAAATTTCCATCCCTATGTAAATGTAAACAAGTAATTTTTTATGGATAACATGTAACTTACACTACCTATATAAGGGAACATAGTTGCTCATGTGGGGGAAGCCACCACTCACTTAAGGGTATATGTGAGCTTCCTTAGCTCATAGAAATGTACTTGGAAGATATGTAAGGTTCAGACCAAGCTTCCTCATGATGTCCACATAATATATTATATTGGCCATGTGATTTATTTGGATTAAACATGATCATTTGGATCAATTGTATAAGTTATGAACTACCAAATTAATAACCCCATTTCCATGATTATAACCAAATATATCCTAAGATTAAGGTGAGTCAGAAGAACATATTCCACATGATATTCAAGCATTTTCCATTCATAAAAAAGATTCGAATCAATGACATTGACTATAATAAATAGGATCAATATTGCAACATGGTAAATACATGAGTATGATTGAGATAAGAAAATATGATATGGTTTGTTGTATTATATAATAATGAGTTTATAAGATGATATTTGAACCCACAGCTATTCAAGTATGAAAATTCCACATGAATAAATAGGCCAATATGAATAAATTGTTCATTATAAATGAAATTTATTAAAAATTAAAAGATCAAGTTGTGTGGAAAATATACTTGAGAATTAATGAATGATCATTATTATGAGTACAAATTCATGAATGATACCATGTGATGAATTGTTCTTTTTTAAATGAGGATCAAATTTTGTTTTTTATACTGCATTAATAATAAATGATTCATAATATTTATTTATCCATGTGAAGACTGAAAAGAAACCAAAGCCCTCAGGTATTCCAAATAATCTTTATGATGATTTAGAATATCCTAAGAATAATCAATTATTTAATTTTAGGGAAATATAATACTCAATAGAAAATAGGTATTCATATTTAAATTGTGAATGATAAATATGTAATTTATAAAACATTTAAGTAATGGAATAAATAAAATATCACATATAAAAATTGGTTTCATTTGGGTAAATGTCTGAACTTAGGTGATGAAGAATTAGTGTAGAAAACAATGAGATATATTGCATCCATTATAAAATATGATTTTAAGAAGATCAATATTCCTTTATATGAAAAAAATAAAGAGTCAAATCTGGCCAATTCTTTAAGAAGGTGATCACATGTATCCTAGTATTTGATGAATAGAATTTTGATTATTCAATACAGGAAAATATTATTAAGGTGAATAATATTTTTCCAAAAATACATTTAAGCCCAAGAATAATCATACACAAGGAATGGGAACCAATTTTTATTGTCCTGGAATAATATCTTAAGAAGAGGTTATATATATATTTGGATCATATTTGATGAAGAATCTAAGAGATGGGGTGTCTATCCAGCTATTAGAGGCTTGTGATTGGTGTGTCTAACCAATAATATAGGATAATAAGTTGGGGGTGTCTAACAAATTATTGAGATAATAAAAGAGGGGTTCCAAACTAGTTTTACTCACTTGTGGGTTTGGAAGAGAATCTATGTGAGGGTGTTTAACTAACATTTAATGGAGTAAGATTTTATGCTAAACCTTGTATATACTATTTGGTCCTTTATATTATATTAAAACTACAAAAGGGAAGAAATTGGGAGATGATATTTATTGGATTATGAAAATAAACAAGTTTTATTGTTTTAATTTGAATAAAAAATAATTTTAAAAATGAGGGTTAGACTTCATTAATCCCCTCCCAATGACACTGAACCAATCCTTGGAGTTGACAATTTTAATGAATGTAAATATTCCTATAAATAACAAATAATTTTTTAAGGTGTAATTTGGTATGTATTTATTTGAGATCATATCTAATATTTCATGAAATTTTAAAAAGGATAAGGTGAATAAGGAAGTAATTATAAATGAAATTAATCTCCTTCCCTTTTTTGGGAAGAATAATAAGAAGAATTCAACCTAGAAGTTGTGTTCTCCAACCATAGTAAAACAAAAACATAATGTTTTCTATAATTATAACCATTTTATGAAGAAAATATGTGTAATATCAAACACTTTGATGTAGATAAAAATTATATGTCATTATGGTGATGAAGTGGTATGTTCATATGCCAGGGAATGCTCATAAATGAAAAAGAAGACCAATGGAGAATCATACCTTAAGTTTACTAATCAATGGTAAAATATTTTTCTTTGAAAAAAATTGATTTAGAGGAGAAGAATCCACCATGAATCTACGAAAAAAGAATGTGGGAACCAAGAAGTTGGAAAAAAGTGATATAACTGAATATATTTCCCTATATTTGTAATGAAAATTACTATGGAGAAGTATTTGAGGGAAATGATCATATCTCTCAAATACCAACATAAATAATGGATAAAATCAGGTATGGATTCAACATAAAATATGCTCATAATGAACACGCATTTTAAAGGAAAATGTTTAAAAATAAGAGACCCATAGGAGAGGATTAAAACCTCTAACGAAAAGATAAATACCCCTCCAAAAGTTGTCTCAAATGGTTAATAAAAAGATGAATCAAGATCTGAATTTTGGAAGTAAAGTGTTATTCCATAAAAAATATGGAATTGTGCTTCCAAAAAATATGGTAGAAACCTAGATATTTTATTGTGGAATATTGGATTCATAATAGGAAGATATTTTGAATCCAAAAATCGTGATGATGTTGGAAGAACACTAGAAATGAAAAAATCTCAATCAAGTAGAGAAAAATGATGTATTTATCTTATAGTAAATGTTTCATTTATTCTAACCATAGTTATTTGGAAAGGTTTTGATATTGGAGGAATGAATGGTAGGAAAATCAATCCCTATATATATACTCAACAAAAATGACTTACTAGGTGGTTACATTTCCTAGAAAAAAACCTTTTAAGATGAAAAATATGTTCAATATTTTTTAGTATTAGAATGATCCAAAAAAAATATCAAGAACCAATGTATGGACACCCACCATAACCCCCATGGAGGAAAATAAGACAAATATGGATGTAAAATCAAGATGTTTTTATAACTACCCATATATTAAATACATTAATATGATTTAAAAGTTGGAGAATATTCATTAAAATATATAACCAATTCATGATAGGACTATATAGGTATAGTGTATTTTGATACTGGCAGACATAAATAACTGCTTCATAAAACATCTACATTTTCTCCCATTTATTTCTCCATAACTAGACTCCTTATTGGCATAAATTACTTAATACCATTCTTCACGACCTGGGGAAAAGAAACATATGAATGGGTGAGATAAAATTCTTATTATGGGTAAAAAAGGGAAATATCAATCATATCATCATTATAAGTCAAAAGAACGCCACATTTGGAAGTCTTATCCTACATATGAAGGATCATAAAATCATTTCCTGTGATAAAAGTTCATAAGAATTAATGGAAATAATCCCAAAAGTCATAAAAGAATACATAAAGTTTTTGGGAATAAACACAATCATAGAAAATCATTTCATATTAGTCAAGGATCACTAACCTGACCATCATAGAAAACAATGTCCATTAATGAATTGAGTTTCTTATCGTTCCATCCCTATATTACTGAATTGGATTTAAGTAATGTTCCATTAATTTCTATCTCATTAGGTATCAATATTTAACCAATGAATTGGCAGGAGATATAGTTCTCACCCATATCATATTTAAATAATTCTTATTAGTTCCACAAAAACATAAATCATTTATCATAGCATAACATAAAGAACAAAAATGGGTTTCAAAAACATCACTCTCTAATAATCCATATGTAATAAATGGATTTCATAAGAATAATTCCATCATAAAAAAATCCAATCATATTAATAATTTGTATAGAAACATAACCCTATTTTAAAATTTTCATATTATATGGAAAATAATTTTGATGAAACACTTGAAATTAAAACATGAGGAAAATATCCTTTCTTCTTAAAAAAAATTTCTTCTCAAAATTCCCAACAATTTTAAAAGAAAATAATTTATTTGAAAATAAAATTTAAATAATGTAAAATAATATTAATCGAAAAAATGTGTTATGAATATGTAAAAATATGATCATGCTATACAAGTTAAAAAACATTCTCCTCATACTTTTGCTGAAAAAGACAAAAAGTACCTTGTATCGAAAGCAAAAAAATATTCCTTTCACAAAATTTAATAAAAACACACCATTAGGTAAAATTGACATAAAAAATTGTCTGAAATAATATTATATATATAGGGAACATATCCATGGATGATAAATATACCCAAATAAATACTTACATATAAACAATCTTGGGTTAAAGCGAGTTTGTAAAATTATCCCTTACCACAGGTCCAATATCATTCATATTTATCTGAACCCCCTGTATAATGATTTAAAAAATGTTATTTACATCTTCCAGAATCATATTCATTTTTATGATATCATATACAATCAAATTATCATCCTTTTGATAGTAACATTTCATTGTCACTCGTTATTCAAATACTAACTCATTTATCTTCTTATGAATGTTTTGTCTCATAAGTTCAGATTCCAATTTTTTGGTCATAGTAATATCATTTAAAGAATGATATTATTATAATTTATATCATATTAATTAATTCAATTTATGTATATAATAATGGTTTAATAAATATAATGTATAATGAATCAAATTTCATTGTGGAGACGGTAGGTCGTACGTACGCACGAGTGATGATATAATTCTCATAGTTGTTGAATGGTATTGAATGGGACAGTGTATAATATTTCTAAAACATTATAATGTTATAATAACAATATATAGTTATTATTTCCATCATTATAACAATCCAAGTAAGGTGACGGTGAAAAACATATTACACCACAACGTGGAGATGGTAAGCTATACGTACTGACGAACGGTGTTTTTGTTTTTCGTAGGATAGATAGAAGATGGAATATGATCGTTTGATTATTATAAAAACATGTTAGTATATAATTGATATTGGAGTTATTACTTTACAATGAAACAACTCGTGAAGAGCTAGTAGAAGAGTAATGAAGATTGAATGAATCAGTAGGGGAGATTACCTCTTCTTTAACGTGATTCCTCTAAATATCCTCTTAGACCACTAGAGGTAGCCTTTGAAAAAAAAACTATAGAATGTTACAAGGAAAGATTATAGGGGGAAATTATTGGTATATACCACCATTAAGGGCCAATGTGTGGTTATTATGTGAGGGAGGAGGTCCCCTTTTATAATTGGGGAGAAGGTAACATTCGGAAACACCATAAATAATAATTTTTATTAAAATAAAACCCTATCTAAAAACCTCAATATGTCCCATATTATAAGATGAGATGATATATGTTATTAATATCATTATACAATAATTTTTTGACAATTATTTCTGTCAAGTTAAACTATATCTTTTTAATTAACACTTAGTTATTCTATTTAATGGTTTAATAGGGTAAAAAATATTTAAATTTTAAAATTGTGTAAAATTTACATATTATATATAAATGAAACCATAAATAAATAAATTATAACATTTTTACCACATAATAATTATTATATATTTTTATAAATGTTATAGGTTTTTTAAAATATTTAATAAAACATTATTTTAATAAACAATTAATAGATTCAATTTCAACACAACTAAAGACATTGATTTTTAAAATTATTAATTTAACACGATAACTTCAAGAAATCAAATTTATTATATTACTATGAGGTCATGATCATCTTGAAAATTCATTATACATGTTAATTTTATCAAATTATATTTACTTTAAAAATTTCATTACATTTATTTGATATTTCTTCTAATAATATTATTAATATAATAGTTTTGTGTAATTAATTAATATTCTTATTTTTGGATTAAAAAATAAAATTAAAAAAAATGATTTATATAAATCTACTATAATTTGGAATAATACTTTTAGTTTAATTTATCTCCTAGAAAATAAGATATATAAATTTTATACTTATTAAATTATGAATGTGACAACTTTCACATCACTTTAAATAAATAAATGTAAGTGTCATAATCCCTTCTATAAGAATAAAAATGGTCCATAACTCTTCCCTTTAATGCTTCTTGTCGATATATACTTGAAAAATATGACTTGGTCATGTTTTTGGATCATTTAATGGGTATTATTATCTTAATAAAAACTCTATTATTGATTTTTCATCATATAAATAATTTTTACATAATTAATGTCTAACATATTAAGGTAATTATTTATTACCTAAAAATATAAAATAAATTAACCTAAAAAATTAAAATATTTTATATTTAAAATTAGTATTTACAATATAAATTATATTTAGTATATATTTATATTATAAATGATTTAGTTATTAAAATTGAAGTGAGACATATTTAACTTTTCGCTAAATAAAATAAAATAAATTTCCTAATCTCATCCAAGTGAATTAAAATGGATATCATTTCAACCGAAGGATGCTTTATATCAAAACACACTAATCTAATTATATTAATACTAGTGTTGGGGAAATTTTATAATATAATTCATACCCTTAATTACCCAGTTTACCCTTTTACTGTATTAATAAAAACTACCGAAGTTACAATTCACAATGCGGAAAAATAAAATAAATCTATTTACATAATTTGGACCTAATTATTTAAAATATGGAGTCAATTTTTCAAAATTAAAAACATATATGTTTTATTAATAAATTTAAAATTAATCCTGTTGTCGAAAAGAGAGAACAAGATTTAAATGATAAAACATTGCAAAAGATTTAAATGTTTTTCTATCTTAATTCAATGAAAAATTAATTTTAATGAAATTAAATATATTTAATGATATAAATATATTTAATTTGTACTATAAAACCTTTTAATATTATAATTAAACCATATAAATTATTTCGAAGAAAATTATTTTCATAAAATTTTGTGTATTTTTACTATTCATCAAAACATGAATGTTTTCAAAAAAATTACATAAATTCATCCAAATTAAATTTTTATATACCATATAAAAAGTTTTTTTCATATAAAAATTATTAAAGTGTCAAAATATTAATTTAAAAGGGGTTCTTCATTCAAAGGCTTAGAATTACCCTTAAAAAAATATAGTTGTTTTTTACATCAAATAAGGTTTATTCATACCCTATGTCCAAAATATCTATTGGATGAATATGAAAAATATTTTATTAGGTATATGACATATATATCTCATTAATTTCATTACTAATAATAATTCTCTCAAAAATAAAAATATCTAATTGGTTTATATTTTTCATAAATCATTGGTAGCCAATAAATTCACATTGCATTTTCATAAGTTAGTTATATTTATTACCGCTAACCTAATGGATAGGCTATAATGGTAATTTTATACTATGGGAATCTCACTATTCATTTAAATTCACGATTTCATGTAATTAAAGTTACTATATAATTTAAACTATTTAGTGAAACTATTGTATAAAAACCTCCTGGTGTTATATTCTACCCCCTAAACCGAATTTCGCCCTCGAAATTCATTACTTGGATAAAAAAGATGAGGATATCTCTCCCTCATAATATAATCATGTTCTCAGTTAGATTCCTCAAATTGGTGGTTATTACATTAAACATTAACCAACTGAGTGGAATTGGTTCGTAGAACTTTATCGCTATGATCTAGAATATCTTTCGGTTGTTCTTTATAAGAAATATCATGCACATGTGGTACAACTTCTATGTTTAGTACATGTGAAGGATCTAGCATGTGATTTTTTAGGATCAATACATAGAAAACATCATGAACTTGAGAGAGATTCTATGGAAGCACCAATTGGTAAGCTACCTTCCTAACATGATCTAGAATTTGAAAATGACCTATAAAACTAGGTCACAACTAGAAATTTTTTGAAAATATCATTACTCTCTTATAGGGATATATTCATACAAACACATTATCACCCACATCAAACTATACTTCCTTTCAACAATTATTAGTATAAAGTTTTTGTTGACTATGAGATTCTCTTATGTGTTGTCAATTAGAATCTACCTTTTCATTTATTTCATCCACAAGATCATATCCTAATAACATTATTTCCCAAATTTCATCCTAGAAAGTTTGATTTATGTGCTTCTTTACATAGAGGGATTCATAAATAGACATATTATTACTAGAGTGAAGGTTATTGTTATTACAAAATTCAATCAAAGGTAGTTGTTCATGCCTAACACCTTTGAAATCCATAGAGCAAGCTCTCAACATGTCTTCTTGAGTTTGAATTTTCCGCTCAGACTGATTTTCTATTTGAGGATGATGAGAAGTGCTGAAACATAACTATGTATCCATATTATGCTAATGAATTCACCATAACTTTGAGATAAACCTCAGACCCCAATCAGATATAATGTAAATTGGTACTCTATGAAATCATACCACTTCCCTTTTATATATCCTGGCATGCTGATCAAGAAAGAAATCATATCTATAGAAATGATGTGTTTCGAATTTAAATGGTGATATACTATAACCCAGTTAGAATTAATACCTTGGATGTTTTGGGATAGATATTGACAATGTCCATAGTGATGTTTTAACATTTCCATTCTGGTATGGGTAATGGCCGTAACATCCCTTTAGATTTCTTTCACGTAGCCTTCACTTGCTGACAAACCATGCATTGAGAGACATATTCTGTAACATATCTTTTCATGACATCCCTCTTGTAATACTCTTTCAGGTCCTTGTGCAGCTTTTTGTTTCCATGGTGAATAGATAATTAATAACTATGATACTCATCCAATAGTTTCTTTTTTAATTCTGATATGGGAGGAATTGAAACCCGATTCCGGAACCTTGTTATTCCATCACAATTGAGGTTTAATTTAGGAACATTTATCACCTTATTTTTTATCTCTACACCTTTCTTATGTGCCTATTTAATCTTCAAATTTATAGATGATTGAAAATTAATCCGAGAAATATAATATTTCTCTCCTTACATTAAAATTTCAAGTTCCATCCGTTGAAAATCCGTAAATATTGGATCTTTTGGTATCCTCATCTTTGATAGGATAGAATTATCTTGTCAACTCAAGGAATATTCCACTTTGTTCGCTTTCCCAAAGAGTTTATGAATTGAGCAGTCATAATCTTTAATTAAGTCCAACCTTCTTCTTTGGTGCATATTCATCTCCTTTTGTCTGAAAATATACATTAAACTATTTAGATTAATATAAGTATTACACCTTTGACCATAATGATAATTCCTCCATATATTTAATGAAAACATTACCACAACTAACTTAAAATCAAGAGTTGGGTAATTTTTCTCATGGATTTTCTACTATCGTGAGACACAAGCTATCACCATATCATTTTTCAAGAGAACACATCCTTGACCCTTCATGGATGCATTATTATAAACCACAAACGTTTATCCACTATTTTGAGCTCTTTGAAATTACATTGATATTTCTCTTTCTAGATGAAATTAACTCCCATCTAAGTCAACTTGGTGATTGGATTAGATAATTTTGAAAAATACTTCACAAAACATCGATGATATCTATCCAAACCATGAAGAATTGAGATCGCAGTTTTCTTTTTTGTTATAGAAAACATTCAATAACTTTTGTTTTTTCTGGATCCTCAGATATCCCCTCTGTTGAAATAATGTGACCAAAAAATGATACTCTCTAATGCCAAAATTCACACTAGTTAAATTTTGGATAAAGATCCTCCTTTCTCTCGGTCTTCGGTAAAATTCACAAGTGATCTTCATGTTATTTATTTATCTTATAAGAGATGGGAATATCATCTATAAAGACTAACATAAACTGATCAATATAGTCTCTAAAGACTCTATTCATTATATCCATTAAGATAGTGGGAAAATTAGTAAGGCCAAAAGGAATCACTATAAAATCATAGTGTACATACCATGTACGAAATGTCGAATTTGGTATATCCTCATTATTGACTCTTAATTGATGATATAATAAATTAATATCAATCATGGAAAAGTGTTGAGCTCCCTGTAGTTGGTCTAATAAGTCACCAATTTCGGGAATATTAATTTTTTTTACAGTGATCTTGTTAAGTTCTTTATATTCAATGAAGAGTGTTATTGATCCATATTTATTCTTATCAAATAGAATAGGTGCTCCCCATGGTGACACAATAGGGTATATTAATCCCTTATCAAGATTCTCTTGGAGTTGATTCATCAATTTTAACTCAATAGGTACCATTCTATACGGTGTCTTTAAATAGATGCAACAACTTGTATGAGTTCTATTGAAAACACGCATTCATGATTTTGTGGAAGACCTCTTAATTCTTCTAGAAATACATCATCAAAATCCCATAAAATCGGTTTATTCTTAATTTTGAATTTCTCCCCAACTATTTGAGATAGATAACCTTCATTTATAGTGATGAAGACCCATAAGATTGAATAAATTTCTATAGGAATGTTATATTCATCCTTGAATCGATATATATTCATATATTGATCCAAAATATAAAATGTGACTTCCCTCGCTTGGAAATTGATATGAGCTACTTATAGAGAAATTTCATCCTTGCCAATAATCACATAAAATTCTTCTATAGGTATGATCAACAAATTTTCAGGTATCTCTTTCCCACATACATCAACTAAAGAATAATTATAAACTTTTGATGAGACCATTGATCCATTAGGAGTTGTCATAGCTAGCTCAACATTTAATTGTTGAATTAATAAGGTGATACCCTTATAAAATTATTCACAAATAAAATATTTGGTTGATATAGAATCAAATAAAACTTTTCTTCATTAGATTGGATGATATGTGTAAATTGCACCACTTCATTATCATATTCCTTATCACTTGTAGAGATCACATGTTAATTTCCTTTATCTTTTTTCTTAAGAGTATGTTGAAATAGTCCATAATCAATAACCCTTTGAATATGACATTTATTGGGATAATGCCCCATTTCCTTTCACTTGTAGCTTTTAAGTGTACGACATTCATTCTTTGTATCATTTTATCTATTCACATCATTAGAAATATTTTTCCCATAAATTTAGCATGAAACAACCCTATGACCTTGTTTTTCACACTTAAAACATTTAAAAGTCCCTTTTAAGATAATTTCCACCATGTTTTATTCCAATCATTGAGAAGAAGGGAAAACTCATATTCTTCTCAGTGTGGTCCTTATATTTTTCATTAAATGGCATTTTTCTCTTATTATTAAACAAATAAGACTGATGGGTTACTCCATTCTCAATATAAACCATGAGATCACATCAAAAAAATTCTTCATAGATATTAAAGTCCCTTATGACTAATTCCCATTAGAAAATTAGTTTTAATCCACTAAATAATTGATCAATTCTACTCTTAGGATGGAAAATAATTCCATAATTGTACCTTGCAAGCCATGTTAAATTTTCTTCATTGGTTCCAACAAATTCATCACCTTTTTTCTTATGTTCAAGGAACTACTTGTCTATCTTTGTTCAAAGAATAAGGGGAATGCACTTATTAAAAATTATGTCCTTGAACTCTTCCCATTCCATGAACTCAATTTCATCTAATTTCCTCATATTCTTGATAAGGATCCACTATTGATCAGTTGTACATTCCAAATGATAAAATGCTAAGATGACTTAATCTGGTTATCTAAATGAGAGAACTAAAAATATATTTTTATTGGTACTAATCCATTTTTCATCCACTAGTAGATCAAAAGACCCACTGAAAGAAGAAGGATGTTTCCTCATGATGGACTCAACAAAATGATGCTCCATTATTTTCTCACTATGATGTCCTACATGATTCATATCTTGTGAATGTTTTTTGAGCACAACTACAAGATTTTTCATTCCAAAAACCACAAAATTTGGTTTCTCATGAGGTAAATCATTACATTACCCATCACATTCAGCATTAACATAGATCCTTTGGGTTTCATCGATTGAATAAAATGAAGAGACATAGTATGAGAAACACAAATAATAATTAGATAACCAAATAATTAAGAATAAAATTTAAATTTAGGATAGTTTGGTTTTTATCCTAGGTTATTCAGGATTATTTATTAAACAATATGATTGTAACTTCTAATTCAACATATCCATTGGGTTCTTACTAAGGTTTTCTCATCCTAGTTTCCAATGGTTAACTATACCTTTCCTCGGATACCAACTATAATGACCCATAAATTTCTTGCATTTATATGATTTCAAAATCAGATAATATTAATTACATAAAATAATAATTTCATGATAGGACCGTATAGGTATAATGTGTTTAGAAACTCAGAAATCTAAGAAACTGGTTCATAAATCATCTACATTGTCTCCCACGAATTTCATTATATCTAGACACTTTTTTGACATATATTAAATAATACCACTCTTTATGACCTAAGGAAAAGAAACATATGAAAGGTTGAATTCAAAGGCTCAGTAATTGTATAAAAGGGAAATATCAATCATATCTTAATCATAAGTCATAAGAATATAACATTTTTAAGAATTATTAATCATATACAATACCACGATATCATGTCATGGGACAAAAGTTCATAAGAATTAATAGACATAACTCGGAAAGTCATAACATAAGAATTTAAGTATTGTGGAATACACATAATCATATAAAATCATTTCATATTATTTAAGGCTTATTTCCAAGACCATAATAGTGGATAATGTTCATTACAGAACAAGGTTTACTTGTTGTTCTATCCCTGTATTACTGAAATAGATTTACTTCTTGTTTTAGTCTTGTTTATCTGAAGGGATATAAATCTTTACCCAATTATTTGGAGGGATATATAGGACCCACCCATCTCACAATGAAATCATTCTTACATGTGACTCAAAAATGTAAATCATTAATCATAACATAACCCAAGGTATGAAGAGGGGGGTTTTAAAGATCATTTCATCATAATCCATATAAAATAAATGGATTTCATAAAAATCATTCAATAATAAACACAATCCAATAATATTAATAATAAGGATAGAAAAATAACCCTATTTAAATAATTTCATCTTATATTGAAAATAATTTTGATAATATACTTGAAATTAATTCTCAAGGAAAATATCCATTCTTTTTCAAAAACATTTTTTTTTCTCTATATGCCTCTATATTTAAAAAAATTTAATTTATTTGAAAATAAACATGAATTCATGTAAAGTAAGATTCATGGAAATAAGGCATTATGAATATGTTAAAATTGTATCTTGCTGTATAATTTAAAAAACTTTCTCCTCATACATTTGCTAGAATAGTCAAAAAATACCTCGTACCGAATATAAAAAATGATTACTTTCATAATATTTAATAAAATTTCACCGCTATGTTAAATTGATTCTAAATTTTTTTGAAATGATATTAATTATTTAGGAAACATATACATATATTATAAATATTCCCTAGTATATACTTACATATAAACAATCTTGGATAATAATGAGATTGAAAAATTATCCCTTACCATAGGTCTGATATCCTTCATATGTATCTGAAAATGCTGTATAATGATTTAAATAATGTTATTGAATTATTATAGAATACTATTAACTTTTATGATATCATATATTAACATATTATCATTTGTTTGTTTGTAAAATTTCATTCTCACTCGTTATTCAAATATTAACTTCTTTATGTTCTTATAAATGTTTTGCCTGATAAGTTCATGATCCACTTGTTATGTTATAGTTATATATTTTAAATAATTATATTAGTATAATATATATCATATTTCCTCATTCCATTCATTTATAAAATCATGGTTTAATGAAGATCATGTAGAATGAATCACATCGCATCATGGACACGGTAGGCCGTACAAACGCATGAGCTGTGATATCATTCCAATAATTGTTGAATGGTATTGAAGTGGATTTTGTATAATATTTCATTATAAGTATAATATTATAATAATAATAATATATAGTTATAATTTCCATCATTATACCCATCCAAGTACGGTGGTGGTGAAAATAGATTACACAACAGTGTGGAGATGATACGTTGTACGTACACACACGTGGTGATTTCATTTTTTGTAGGATGAATAAAAGGTGGAATATAGTTGTTTCATAATTATAAAAAAATATAAGTATATAATTTATTCTATAGTAACTAATTTATAATTGAAACACTAATGCAAAATAAGTGGAATAAGAAAGAAGATTGAAAGAATAGGTAGAGGATTACCTCTTCTTCGACGTGATTCCTCTAAATATCCTCTTAGACCACTAGAGTTGTTCTTTGAAAAATACCAAAACCAATAGAATATTAATAGGGATGTTTATAAGGGAAAAGTTATGGGGATATATGAGATTTAAGGACCAAATTTATGTGATGAGGTGAGGTAGGAGGTGCCATTATTTAAATAAGGTGAGGGGCACTTTTGGAAACTTCATAAATATTAATTTTTAATAAAATAAAACCGTACCCAAAAATCTTAAAAATGTCCCACTTTAGAATATTATATGATATAGGGTTGTAATATAATTAACCAATAATTTTTTACAATCATTTCTACCAATTTAAACATTATCATTTTAACTAACACTTAGTTAATCACTTTAATTTTTAATAAGGGTAACAAATATTTCAACATTTAAATGGGGTAATAATTACAAATTTTCTATCAATGAGACCATAAATAAAAAAATTGAATTTTTTTACGATATAATAAAATTTATATTTATAAAAAAAATTATTTTTATATTATTTAATAAATTTTTTTGATAAACAATCAATAGTATCAATTTTTATACTATTCAATTCATTGATTTTCAAAAATTGTAATATAACAATATAACTTCTAATATTATTTAATATATTACCAGGTGGTCAAGGTCATCTATAAAATTAATTATATATGTTATTAGCTCAACTTATATTTAATTTAATATTTTTAATAACATTTATTTGATATTTCTATTAATTGAATAATTTACTACAACAGTTTTATGTAATTATTTAATATTATTATCTATAGAATAAAAAATAAAAATAATATAATATAATGAAGATAAATATACTTTATTTTATAATAATACATTTATTAGAATTTATCTCCTATAAACTCAAATATTTAAAATGTTATAATTATTAGATTACAAAGGTGGAAACTCTATCATAACTTTAAATAAT
The DNA here is from genome assembly GCA_963277665.1 of Viscum album. Lineage (NCBI taxonomy): Eukaryota > Viridiplantae > Streptophyta > Magnoliopsida > Santalales > Viscaceae > Viscum > Viscum album. The sequence goes on from OY728147.1 coordinate 670,086,478, forward strand.
ATAATATAAGTGTCAAAATCCATTCAATAAGGCTCCAAATGGTTTATAACAAGACCGATAGATGATTATGGTCGATATATACTAGGAAGATATGATTTTTAAAAGTGTTTGAATCTTTTAATGGATATTATAATTTTAATAAAAACTATGATTTTGATTTTTCATCATATGAATAATTTTTGTTGCACTAATGTATAAGATTTTAAGGTAAATATTCATTTCCAAAAAACTAAAAATAAATTACCTTGATAAAAGAAATTTTTTTGATTTAAAATAATCATTTATAATCAAAATAATCATTAGTATAACCTTATATTAAAAATTAATTAGTTATTAAAATTTGTGTGAGACGTATTTTACTTTTTTTAAAATAAAATAAATTAAATGTCCAAATCTCATCCAAGTTGATAAAAATGGATTCAATTTCTACCCAAGTATGATTTAAATCAAATCACACACATCCAATGAAATTATGATAAGTTTTAAAGTAATTTTATAATAGTATTCTTACCCTTAATTACCTTGTTTACCCTTTTACCGTATTAATTAAAACTACATAAGTTACAATTAAAAAGGTTAAAAAATAAAATAAATATATTTACATAACATAGAACTAATGATTCTAAATTTTGAGTCCATTTTTCAAAATTAAACACATATAATTTGGAGTAATTAATTTAAAATTAATCCCATTGTCAGAAAGGGATATTTGGTTTTAAAATCTAAACCATTTCAAAAGATTGAAATTTTTTTAAATATAAATTTAATGTAAAATTAGTGAACATGATATACATTAGGTTGAAAGAAAAAATATATTCTATTTATAATTTAAAACCATTAAATATTATAATTTAAACATATATATTATCTCAATGAAAAAAGTTGTTTTCATAATTTTTTTTTTAATATTCATCAAATAATGAATATTATTAGAAAAGTATCAGAAATTCATCCAAAGTAAATTTATATATCCCGTTTTAAATTAAAACATATATATTTTCATATAAAAATTATTAATGTGTTAAAATATAAATTTTAAAGGGTAAACCATTCAATGGTGTATAATTTCCCTTTAAAAAATATTGCTTTTATACATCAAATAGGGTTTATTCATAACCAATGAATAAAATTTACATTGGTTGAATGTAAAAAATATTTTACTAAATATATAACATATATATCTCATTAATTTCATTACCAAAATTAATTATCTAAGAAATAAAAATACCTAAATTATTTATATTTTTCATTAATAATTGGTATCAAATGAAAACACAATGCATTTTGAAAAGATAGATATACCTATTCCTGCTAACCTAACAGCTATTCAATAATGTTAATTTTATACTAAGTGAGTCTTGTGGTGTTTTCAAACTCATGATTGAATGAAATGAAAGCTACTAAAGAATTAAATTTTTTTGAAGAAAATATATCATAAAAACATTATGGTGTTAATGTTTTCTAGCTACGTAGGTGGTGGAAATATGTATTCCACACAAAGAAGAATCAATCCATTAGAATACAATATTTATACAATCCATGACTACTATCATAAAAAGGAAATAAAATACCACATGAATCTTGGAAATAAGAAGAATGAATGTATGAGGGTAAAATATCACTCTAAATATTTATTCTAAAGAGAAAAAAGGTTCTCCCTTATTCCCTATTATTTTATGTGTTTTGAGATAACATGAATGGAATCAAAGGAGATGTTTGAGGATATCACATCTATATAGTAATGATGATGAGTGACCTCAAGGGGATTCATTATTATAAACGCACCATAAGGAAAAATATGTGTGAATTTCTAGAGGTAAATTAAAATTGAGATGGATTCTTTCAATGCATTGTTAATATAAATCTCAAATTTTCAAGATATATGGGTAATAGTGGAGTTTAATGTATTTCAATCATACTTGATACCCCTTCTTCAATTCTATAATTTTAATAATTTTTAGGAAATATTAGTAAATGAATACATAATACAAAGTGAGAGTTATTATTCTGCACCTAAACTTTTTGATGTTTTTAAAGTGTGTGTAGGATCATGTATTTCTTGTCTTAACAGCCCCTATCTTGAGAAATGTGAATTATATCATGGTATCACATGTCATATTTTTTTATGGAAGTATGAGAAAAAATTTATTATATCTCTAATATTTTATACAGCAGGTTAGCCCATATAGACTATGTGCGGATTATCTAAATGTTCTATCCTAATGTAACTATGTGATATAATCCATATTAAGGAAGTTTTCATTGAACAATCATATAAGTGGTACAAAAATTTAAAGGAAATATGAGATGATACGACCCACACTTTTCCTTTGAATTTGATTTTTAATAAGGAAGATAAATCTTGATAACACATATTTACTATAAAAATATAAAGATATATTGAAAATAAAATACAAAGGGGGATAATTATGTAGCTAATGTTTTTATTTGTTTTGAGAGTGTTAATATTTGTTGAATACGAAGTGGTGACAATTAGAGAATTATTTTTGAAATATTTTAATGGAGTTATATTTCGTGCATGGAAAATTCACTTTTTATGTGTGTTGATTTCTGTACTGATTTTCATAGGAATGAAAGACATATGTTGGTTGATTTAGAGACACTATATATAAAAATATAAGAAGGTTTGAAGGAAATCAGATTTATTATGAATAAAAAATAATAATTTTTAGTTAAAATAGATACATATGTAATGGTAAATTTGGATTTTAATTACTTCTATAAAGGTAAATAGTTATTTGAGTAAGGGTAGCATATTCTTTGTGAAAATGTTCATGTAAATTAAGAATGGGTAGCCAACACATTCGTAGAACTACCCAGAGGTGTATGGGTGCTTTCATTAGGGTAGCTCGAAACTATGTAAGTGTAAATTAAAAGTTTTTAAGGATAAATAAAAGCAATTCATTAAATTTCAAATGGCACTGTGATATATAAGGGTACCTACAAAGGGGTAATCTTCGAGTTTTAAAACCCATGTAAGGATAATAAAGCTGTCTAAGGAAGCCTATATAGGGGTTAACCATGAGTTTCATTGCTTTCACAAAGCTGTGTGGATGATACGTAAGGGTACACTGTGGCTATGTAAAGGTATGTGGATGTTTCAGAAGGGTACATTGAGACTTACAAACCTATAAAAAGGTAAACCAGATGTTATTTAATGGTATTATGTAATTTATACTTCCTACATAAGGTTACATAGCTTCTCAAATAAGTGTATCCAATGTTCATGTAAGGGTATCCATGATATTCCTTAGTTAATCTAAAGATATCTGGAAGATGAATATTGGTGAAGCCATATTTCCAAATGAGCACTAAAAAATCAATTCGAATGACTATATGAATTATTTTGATCAACTATGCTCAGTTGGATCAACCATATGAGTTATAATCTACCAAATGAAAAATACCACTTCCATGATCAAACCCATTGATATCCTAATATCAATTCTCTCCTAAAGAACACATTTCATATGATATCCATCAATTTTCAATTTATTAATATAATAAACCAAGATATGGAATTTCTTGAAATAAAATTGAAATTGGGATAGATGTGATAGATGAATGATTAAGATCGAGATAAATTCATAGGATATAGGTTTTTGTATCATCCAATAATGAGGTCGAGTGATGAAATGTGATGCCATATGTATTCGAGAATGAAGATAACATGCGAAGAAAAATATTCCAAAATCATTTGATTATTATAAATAGAAGTTATTAAAATATACAAGTGCAAGTTTTTTGGGAATTTTACATGTGAATTAATTTATTCTCATTCATAAAACTAAGAATGTATGAAGGAGACCTCCTGATGGTTCTTGAATTTTAAATGGGGACAAAATTCAGGTTGTATGATACTACATTAATTGGAGATGTCTCATGGTGTTTATTTATCTATATGAAGAATGAGGTGAATCTAAAACCTATAAGTATTAAAAATGAGTACTATGGAGATTCACAATACCCCTAAAATAATCATCTTTTAATATATGTAAATATAATACCGAATACATTCTAGGTATTCATATTTATATTGAGAAAAATGAATGTGTTGTTTATAATACATTAAAAAACATTGAATAATTGAGATATTACATGACAAATATTTATTTTCTTGTGGATAATGTTTTGTATACAGATGATGAAGAATCGATGTAGAAAAAGTAAGATAGGTATTAATCTATTATTCAATAGAATTTCGAGAAGACCAATACATATCTTTATCAAATAAAGAGTGATTCAAAGCCATGAACATCTTCAAGAATGTGATCACATGTACCCAATTATTTGTAGAAGAGAATCCAGATCATTCATGCCCTGAAAATATATTTTTGGGCAATAATATTATTCCACAATTATTTTGTATGACCTCAAATAATTATATACATGATAATGGAATCCATTTTTTATAGAGGAATAAAATCTAAAAGAGAAGTTATTTTAGTCTATGGATCATTATAAAAGAATAAGAATAGATCTAGGTGTCTTACAAGCTACTAAAGGATTGTCATTAGGTTGTATAACACAGCATGGAAGAGGAGAAGTTGGGGGTGTCTAACAAAATGTAGAGAGATTATAATAGGAGAGTCTAACTAGTTATATTCACCTATTGGTATGGTGGAGAATCAATAATGGGGTGTCTGACCAACATGGAAGTGAGATTCCATTTATATGGATCCTTGTAAATACAGTGTTCCTGTAGTAGGTATTATTCGTTACTGTTGCAAACAGTACTATTCATCCATCTGAGCCTCTGGTTCACTGATTTGGTCCTCTTGTCCTGCAAGGATTTTGGGCCACCCAACGACTTCTGTCCAGTTGTCTCTTATTGCCTCCAAGACACCATAGGGCCATAGGGCCACCCCAAGGCCTCTGATCCACATGATTGTGCATATATACCAGTCAGACTACAATGTAAAAGGCTCCAAATGAGGATTCATGGTAGGTGAATTTAATAGAGAAGATCTAGCCAAAGTTGGAAGTAATAAAGGGTATGGCATTGCCATCGGTACCAGGCCAGTGCAGCTTTGAATAGGATTGATAACTGACCATCCCTGTGAAGGTGGAGTACTGATATCATAAAATATACTGGGAATGAGTAGATTTAAGTTGTCTTATCTGGGAGATTTCCACTAATACCTATGGGTCATGTAATTATATCTATTCTTTTGGTCCTTTTAAGGGTTCCACCTCACCCATTAATAGGTGGATTATCAAAAATAATAAAAAATTAAGGCCTTTAGGCCATTCCAATCAGAAAAAACTTTTAATTAACAATTTCAATGTCATTCTCTTATCAAATGATAATTTTTTCTACTATATAAGAAAATAATTAATCTATAATAAGACATAAAAATCTACCAAAAAGTTATCCACACATGTGATTCTTATAAAAATATCATATTTTGCACATGTTATCAAAATTTCTAAAATAAGAAAGTAGTAATGCTAGGTTTGGATGCTCACTATGGGAAAATTTATTTCAGAAGCTATTAAGCTATAAAATTTGCATAAATAATATGAAATGAATCATATGATAATAAAATAATTTTATATAACCCATCACATGAGTTTGAAACAAATACATTGTAAAAAAGATAAATAGAAGCACATAAAATAATAATGAATTCATAGTGATAGAATGAGTAACGTTGAAATATTGATTTCCCCATCAGAACCTCATCCAATACAATATCCTTTTAATCAATTCCACCATAAATACATAATTCATACCCCAAAGGTCAAAACCATGACATTATAATTGCATTGGGTATGCCTAAACCAACTAACCAAACCTTTATACCTCATAAAACAAACATGTGTATCAATGGGTTATATAATATCTAGGCCCACCCATTATTTTTTAGGTTTAATGAATTCACTCTATGTTAGATATGAATATAAATACAATGCATAATAAATTTACTTAGGAATCAAAAAACATCGATGTTGATATACAAATATAATGAAAGTCAATTATTTCCTAGTCAGTAAATAGGATATCATAGATATTTACCGTATAGTGAATGAATATGGATTGTGAAATAATATGTTATCAATATTTTTTAATAATTCATGATCCTCTACATTAGAATAACAACATATAGGATTACTGTAATTTCCCCACACAATAATTAATCATAAACTATACAGATAAATAAGGGTAATATTTAAATAATACATATAAAAACAAAAAAGTGATTGGGTATATAGGGTAATTAACATAAAAAATGTAATGAAAAATTAGGTATTCATAGAGGAAATATATTAGAAGAAAAATCATGCTAATAATAGAGGATTATTTGGCAAGATAAAGGCGCCAGTGGATAATTTCTCTTAGAGATATTGGATTAAAATATTTTTTACGTAAAAACCGAGGTAGTGTTAACATAACATGAATTTAATTAAAACCCGTGTATGGTTAAAGTATTGAATCACAATATTAGTTTATTCATCATGCACAATTTCTTGGTTTAACATAGAGATGATGTTGGTAAATCCATCTAAACCATCCACATTATCATTTTTTAAGGCTAAGGGGGATAAATTAATTAACTTCTTATAATGTTATTCAATTATAATCTTGTTTTGAACAATAGGAATACATATATTAATTTTAGATAACATTTTATATGTTTTATCACCCACTTTATTAGAGTAATGATATCAATGTAACATTTCACAACATTGTAGATCTCATTTTCTGAAGTGAGTATGTTTTAATAGATCTTTAGTGAATTAAACATTGGGATATCCTTATTTTTCATATTGATGTAGTGGAATATATTTTATTTTTTATCTCTCGACGTTATCATTATAACATTGTGTTAGTTACATGAAAAATTCTTCTTAAGAGACAAAAATTCATCAGGTTTAGATATATCATGAATCTCTTACTAAGAGGGAACATCTTGATTCTCATTTCTACATTGATAAAGGGATCAATGTAGTTTATAATACTTTATTTCATCATCAATATTTCAAATAGAGATACCACTCCATTATTTAAGCATCATTTTTGAGATTTTCACCATTTTTTCTATCATATTTATGAGTATATTAGTTATTTATATCTTCTAAGAATTCAATATAATTTCCCAACAACCCCGAACAACAATCCATGCATTTTGGAACATTAATGGCATATGTTATGACATTTTTGTGTTAAAAAGTTCAACTAGAAGAGGATTGAGATCAGAATGGGTCATGTGGATAGTATGTCAAGAGACATCCATAACATCATTCCTAGAATGCATGCAAACCAAGTGTCTATCATGTTTGTTGTATTATAACCCATTAAGGGTGTATATACTCAATATGAATGAAGATTTAACCATTGTAACATCAACTATGTATAATTTATATGTACAAAATGTGAATTAAGGGGATACTATAGTTTGTTCTAATATTCTCATAAGGAATTAATACAGTATTTAAATCACCTAACATGTCCCATTTTTGAGTCCAATAATAAGATATGGTCTCTAGAAACCACTAAGGTCCCCTTTTCCTATTGTAGTTATTTGAGGATTATACATAGAAAAACAATTTCATTATCTTCCATGCCAAGAGAGGTGTTGCTGAACCAAATATGAGGTTTGATAAATGGAAATCTAGTAAATAGGATTATCCTGGATACTAATTTGTTTAATAACAAAAATAAAAAATTGGTGCAAACCCTCTAGATTATTAAGCATGATAGTATTGTTCTCCACTTCTACATTAGTGAAGAGAAATATATGAATGGAGGAATATAAAAAGAGAAATTCTATTACCGTTCATGCCATGATAGAATATCATAGATTTCTCTTCACTAATGCAGTTGTGAAGAACGATACTATGATGCTTGAGAATTCAGAGGGTTTCCACACATTTTTTATTTCTTATTAAACAAATTTGTATCCTAGGGAATCACCATTAATAGATTAACATGTATAAATCATAAGTTTTGTTTCGAAACCACCTTATCTATTGGAGGAACCATAAATTTTTAATAAACATGCGTCATCAAGAATTTTATAATAGTTAAGGACTCCCAAGATTCGCTCATTTCATTATTTTTTCACTTTTCAATATAAATAATAATTCTCTAATGATGTCGCTTCCACTTTGTGGCGTGATCAATTCTCAATTGGAAGACATAAATATATATTCATAAAAAACCCTTGCATGGTTGGTATATGTTCCCTGTTGAATGATTCATTCTCCTATGACATGGATATTTATTTACGATGGGTCCATCACCATAGACGCATTTCAAACAACTTATAAAGTTAAAGCCATGAATCTTCGGTATGTGAAAACAATCACAATCATGCCATCACATATGCTACATCATGAAATATTCACCTACAACATTTCTATCATTTCCTTAGGCATTTTGTGGTTTCATTTCACACACTAAATAATATTAATAATTTTGTATTCAATATTTCCTAACAAGAGTCATCCTGATATGAGTTGGTAACCTTATACTAGCTACTGAGGAACAGAGAGCTACCCTTATGCAGGTGTTTACCTTAACACTCTCCTTGGGTACCCTTATGATAGTAACTTTAATAACCTTATACAAGTATCGTATACACTTATAAAAACATTTATACCCATTTTTGAGATTTAAATAACTTTACAGAATCATCTATACCATTACACAACATCATTTATACCCATACACAACACATCCTTCTATAATTCTGCAACTTATAGTTATGTTATTTATACATACCAAAGATTCCATGTACTTCATGTAACTATACATAGTCTTAAACTTGTGTGTGGATACCCCTAAATAATAAATTCATCACTTATGCTTCTCAATGAAAATCACATATCCTCTAGATAATATAAATCAATAATTCCACATATAAACAAAAAAACAACTTTTCCAAAAATTAACACCAAACAACATTAGGTGTTCAATAACCCCCAAGGATTTAGTTCACAATGCCTAATTTCAAATTAAAAACATTAAATTGAATCAAACAAAACCACTCCCAATTTTAACCTCCCTCAATTTATTTTTAATAAAATACATTGGTTTAGTGCACGTTCTCCTACACCATGTGGACTTGTAAATAAAAAAAATAAAATTCAACATTAATGCTATAAGTTTCTATGACATTATCAATAGTGTAATGACCCATAATTTAATAAATGTAAAATTAATTTTTTTTTAATAATTTTATATCGTATAAATCTCATAAAAAGGTTAAAATAATAATGTGACCACAATATAAACATTATAAATGATGAATTAATAAATCAATAGGTTTTTTATAAATTAATGAACTTATACCAATGCAATATTAATGTGACTATTGGAATAATAATGTGACCTTTAGAAATAGTAATCCAGAAAATAAAATTATAACTTTATATATGATAGTATAAATAAAACATTGGTATTTTATAAGTCTAAATATTAGATATTGATATCATTATATTAGTAAATGAATGATTTAAAAATTATAAATTATGTGTTGGTAATTATGTAAAATAGAAATTTTTTAATGTAACACCCTGAGATTTTATGAGATATATTATTTTTAATATCTTTAATATCTTCTGTTGTACGCTACGCCAAGATTATCTTGTACTATACGCAACACCGTATTTTCTTTTATTATATGCAACACTATTCTTGGCTCAAGTTACTCACAATTTCAGGTTTATTTTGTGGAAATTATTCTACACAACATTAAGTGTAGATTTTGTTTAACGTATAAATGAAATATGTTTTGATTATGTTATACAAAACACCAAAAAGAGCTTTCACTACATCCAGACCTAACTTGTCTTGCATTACAGGCAATCAAGACCTTTTTTGATAGTGTGTGTAGTACATAATACCGAGTTTCACTAAACGATATATTATTATAATATTATTATGAACTAGCTATTGTGAATAGTAATACCCACTTTTTGAAATTTTTTAAATTTTATCTATCAAAATGGACATCATTTATTGGATTCAGAATATCGAAATTAGCCTAGGGTGCTTTTTGGTATTTTTCTGAAAACATTCAATTTTTGATGAGTAGTGAAAACACTGGGTTACTATTTAAAAACTGAATTTTTATTTAATTAAATATTTATTTTATTTAAATTTATTTTATGTCAAAGTTGATACATAATACCTATATAAGTTCAATTTAATTCATTGGATTCATTTTATAATAATTTTAGATATATAACATTTTTATTGAACTTTTTACCATCTTTTACCCACCTCCTACGAGCATTTGCAATTGTACATAAAACTTAAATTTACCACTTCTGTGAGTTGAATGTAAAAAATACAAGAAACACGGTTAATATAAAGGAGTAAAAGGTGGTTCAATAAGATAAAAATAATTTTTTATGAATAGTATCTTTTTACTTTTATTTACCACATTTAAAAGTAAATAGTGTAATTAAGGGTAAAAATGATATTATTATTACCCTAACACATGTTCTATTTCTATTGGATAAGTTTAATTAGACCAAAAACAACCTTAGGAATAAAATATTACGCTTTAGGTCCACTTCGATTAGATTTGGACATTTATTATTATTTTATTTAAAAAAGAGGTAAAAGAGTTAAAATCAAATTTTAATAAATAAAACATTATTCATATAAGGTTATACATAAGATAAATTTGACTACAATTATTAATTAGAAAGATAAAAATATTTCCTACATAATGGTATTTTATTTATAATTTTTAGACATTAAATAATTTAATTTATAAATGACACAATGATGATGCATTAATTACCTTATTAATGAAATATTAACATAATCGATGTTATAAACACCCAAATAAATGTAATTTGAGACTTTTTATAAATTCCAATAATTTTTAGGTTATTATGACATGTTAGTATTGATTAAATTAATTTTTTCCGAACTAATCATGCTGTTATGATTTTCAAAAAAATCAATTACCGAATAGTGTCAAAATTGACATAAAATTGTTTTTAAAACAAATATTATATTATTAATTGTTATTATATTCCAAAAAATCTAAGGTTTGGCCAAATGACATATATAAGGTTATATATATTAATAATTAACCACTTTGGGTTCATTTGGATTGTTATAGTATGTTTATTAACCATATAGTGTAAGAAAACAAGAAGACACGGTAAAAGTTAAATTATTTAACTTAGAGTTAAATCTAAATGATAAGGTTAAAATAGTAACCTAAACATTTCTAAAACTTATTGGTTGAGATTATTTCGACCCATACCCACTTTATATTTGAAATAAGTCACTTTTTATCAATTATTAACCGAATATGACTTTATTATAAAAAAAATATTTTAAGTTTTTTCCTAAAGGGTCCCTCTCCTCCCTCGTAAAAGGGCACCTCCTCCCTCTACTTTTTACACAATTTTGAGCATTCAAGATCTTCATACCCCTGAAAATTTCCCGTCTCAACATCTATAGAAACATTATAGAGGTTTTGGTCTCTTCAAAGGTCCAACTGTAGTGCCTTAAGAGAAAGCATAAATGAGGTGCGTCGAAGATGAGGTAATCTCTTTTACCGATTCTTTCAAGTTTAGTTCTTCTTCAAATTCTTCTTCTTTAGTTGTTTAATTTTAAATTAATAACATCAGTATCAATAATATACTGATATGTTATTATAAATATGAAACCACCTCATTTCATCTTCTATCCATCCTACGGAAAATGAAATCACCGAGTGTGCGTACGTACGGAATACCGTCTCCACGTCGTGGTGTAATCTGTTTTTCCCCCACCACCTTATTTGGATGGGTATAATGGTGTAAAAAATGAATATATATAGTTATTATAACAACATTCAGATTCTGAGATATTATATCATCCACTCCAATTCAATTCAATAATTATGGGAACGATATCATCGCTTGTGCATACGTACGGATTACCGTCTCCACGACGTGATGAGATTCATTCTCCATGTTAACCATTCAAGAATGATTATAAAGTATATATAATGAATAATAATGAAATATATGAAATGATAAAGCTACTTTATTTATATATATATATATGACATCTACTTACTTTCATTCAAGTCAACAAGGAAAGGAAAACAACGTTCATGTGTACGTACGACCTACCGTCTCCATGAACGGTGTATTTCATTTCATTTATCTATCTATTATATATATATATACTTAATAAATATGATATATAAATCATGATTTAAATTCTGGAAGTAAGTAAATCATGATATAATTAATAATAATATCATGAACAACATGTACAAACACGTACTATAAATAAAACGATTTTACCCAAAATGATGCTTTAACATGGAATTTACAAAAGAACGGGTAATATAAAGTCATTAGTGAATCATATATGATATCATAACAATTAATATGATTCTGTAATAAGTCAATGACATTATTTAAATCATTATACATGTGTTTTGGATACGTACGAATCATATCAAACCTAAGGTAAGGGATAATTATTCCAATCACGTTCTTATTCGAGATTATTTATTCCTAAGTATTTAGTGGGGTTATTGTTATCATACATGGAAATGTTCTATAAAAGTGTTTTTATGTATGTTTAAAGTCATTTTTACCCATTTTTTACTATTACTAGATGTTATTAAAGGAATATTTTTTTGTTTACCATATGAGTAAATTTTTTACTTTTCTGACAAAAGTATGAGATGAATGTTTTTTTAAACTTATATGACATGAACGGATTTTTATGGTTTCATAAAACCTTATTTTCAAGAAGATTAATCTGCAATATTTCATGACTATATTCAAAAAAATATTTTTATTTTAAAATTTCATGGCATTTTTTGAAAAGAAAATGATTTTGAATAAGAAAGGATATCTTCCTCAAGAATTTATTTCCAGTGTTTTGTGAAAAAACATTTCCATCTAAGATGACATTATTTAGTATGATTATGTTTCAAGTATAATGTCTCTATTATTTACATGGTTTGATACTTTTTATTATGAAATGATATCCATTTGTTTTATATGGATTATGTTATGATGGGATGATGTTTATGAAACCCATTTTATTCTATGGGTTATGTTGAATGATTTATGTTTATTTTGTGGAACAAGTAAATATGATTTGATTATGAGATGGGTGGGACCTATATCTCCCTCCAATTAATTAGGTAAAGATTTATATCTCATGAGATATACATGGATGGAATGGTAAGTTAATCAGATTCAGTGATCCAGGACTGGAATGAGGAGTGAACTCAATTCAGAAAGGGGATTTTTCCACTAAGATGGTCTTGGAAGCAAGGCCTTGGATACTATGGAAATCATATCATGTGCTTAATGGTTTTCCACAATTAAATGTTTTATTACCATGCTATTTTATCATGAATGATGTTCCTTTATGTTCTATGCTATATATACTGCCAAGATTTATTTCACAACTCAAGATTTTGATGTTTAAACTTTATGTTCATGTTTTGAAGTTCAAGTGTATATGGTTTGTTTTATTTTCTCCATGATTAACCTTACTAATCATTTGAACTCACCCTTTATATGTTTTATTTTCCCCGGGATATAAAGAAAGGTTTTAGGTAAAAAAAGTGAATATATTTATGGGTTATTTGAAGATCTTTCACCAATATTATAAGATTATGTTCTATGTTTCCAAAGAAACTAAACTATTACGGTTCTTTGGTGTTTGTTTTTGTTATGTATTAAGTATTCCTCAAAATTAATGTAATTTCTATGTACGGAAAGCTATGGGTCTCTACCATTGGTATCATATGAAAGGTTTGGTAAACCGTTGGAAACTTGGATGTGAAAGCTTTAGTGAAATCCCTAGAGATATTTCTAAGGTATGTCTAGGGATGTCCCTAAGGATAAATATACATATAGGTTATAGTCCTAAAATTACGGTGATGATATTAGAATTAAACCTAAGATGTTATATATTGAAAGTAATCCCCCATTATTATGTTGTTTTCCTAGCATGATTTTTTCCTCTCACAGTATTCTTTCTGGGTTTTAGACGATGGATGGAACCCGAAGGAATTGTGTTGATCAATGTAATGGAAAATGAAATGATTGTCCTCCTCAACAAACCAATGTTATGAGAGATAGAGTGAAAAATATTATTGAAATACATACACAAGCTATGAATCATTATGGACTTCCAAATGAGCAAAGAAGGGAACAATATTATATTGAGTCTGTCATGAGGAAACTCACACATTCTTTCAGCAGGTCTTCTAATACACTTGTTACTGGACAAAGGATCAGTACCATTGAAAGGATATTTTCAAAACATCATTTTTTAGAACATGAAAAACTCATTCCGGCTATTTACCATTTAGAAGGTGAAGCAAACTAGTGGTGGACTCTAATTAAGAATACAAGTTCGGAAGATGAAATTGAATCCATGGAATGGAAAGAGTTCAAGAACCTTTTTTTCAATAAGTACTTCTCTTATATTCTTCAAACAAATATAGAGAAGGATTTCCATGAGCTTAATAATAAGGATGATGAATTTTTTGGTATATAAGAAGTGAATTTTACAAGGCTTTCAAGGTATGCGTATGGATTTATCATCCAACCTAAAAGTAAAGTTGATCGATTCTTCAGTGGATTAAAACCAAGTCTTCAAAGGGAATTAGCTATAAGAGACTTTGGTACATATGAAGAAATTATGTGTTGTGCTATCAAGGTAGAACTTGAAGTTGTTGTTACATATCCATCTCATGGTTTTGACAAGAAACGAAAGATGGCGTTCAAGGAAAATCTCATAATAATGGTGAAAAGAAGTGACTATTTCTTCATGCTCAACGTGTGGAAAAAAGCATGGTGGAGATTGTCTAAAAGGTACTAGAAAATGCTTCAAGTGAGGAACAGAAGTTCATCGAGTAGCTGAGTGCCGAAGTAATGGGAAAAACGATTCTAATGACGTTAATAGAGAAAAGACTACAGTGAATGCTCCACCAACACTTCAATGCTACAAGTGCAAGGAAATGAGGCATTATGATAATCAATGTCATAATCCAAGGGTTAATGATGATCGATGTGAGCAACCTCTTAAGGCAAAAGATAAAGGGAAGTCACATGTGATCACTATTTGTGATTTTGAGTATGACAATGATGTTGTGGAGTGAATAAGTGTTTATATAATGGGATTTCAAAATAGTATCACGGAATCTCATTTATGGTATTGTGGAATTTTGGAATATCTATGTATTGGTTTTCCATTATTATATGTTACTGGTAACCATGAAAAGTGATTGAAATATTTTTGGAAATAATATGATATGGGCATAATGAATAGATAAAGAGAAAATGAAATGATCTCATAACTGATATAAGGACAATGTTATATCATGGTTTTAGTATATATAAATTTTGGGATTTTGGTACGTGGAAAGAGTTATATTTTTGATAGAATTAATGTTTTCACTAAGGTTCAATGGGTATTCATTTTTCATTAGAATACATGATTAAGGTATTCACATGTCTAGAATATGACCAACAAGATATATTTTATGATATATGGGGGATAAATGATAGAATTCACATGCTTGTTATGTAACCATTCATTTAATCGTTTTCTTTATACTATGAGATTGGACATATGTATTTTTGATAAGCCTACGGATTGAAATGGATTATGTTGGAAATTATATAGTATTGTTTAAGGATAAAACATTTTTCAAACTTATTTCTGGAATGTTATAATAGTGTATTTTTAGAAAAATTCCAACCCATAGGATGGGCGACAATCCGTCGCGTCAGACAAGGATGCGGGAATCAAACCCACAACTGAAGTGCGACAGGACTTTATCGCATAGCACTGGCCTACAAGATGTCCCTGGTTAGTAGAAACTAGTTTTATTTTATAATTCACTATGATAGATGAAGTATAAGTCCATTTCTGGAACCATATATGATTAATCTCACCATAAGATGGACTTATAACTTTTGCTAACTTTATGTTTGAGATAGATGGAATGACTTATCATCTTATCGCATGATCTGTTAACAAATTGGAAAAGACAAATTCAACTTCATTTATTTAAGAGGTGAAGTGGAAATTGTTCAAGGCACGAGAATTTGTAAGATTGTACCAAAATCAAATATGTATTTCCTTTAATTATAATTCTTTAACTTTAGGGAAATGATCTTGACAACCAGAAATGATGTCCTAGTGTCCTCAAATCGGATGAATCAGATGGTACCTTAGATCATCACAAATTTATGAATTTGTGATTGTTTGATTTTTTAAATCCATGTCCTATACCACTCTCCATCAGAACTTGATGGTTAGATTTTACTTTCATATCCATATGTTCACCTATGTTCTCATTTGTGGAAACCCAGTGATGAGTTAATTTGGGTCACCATTACATTTCATACTTTAGTTTTGAAAATTAAGTTTTAGTACTCCTTTTTACGATGTGGGTTTCTATGAAAGAAATGTTTTAGTAGTAAACAATTTATAACCCCGACGAATTTTGAGGGCGAAATTCATTTTAAGGGGGGAAGAATGTAACTCCCCAATATTTTATGAGACATATTCTTTTTAATTTATTTCATATCTTCTGTTTTATGTTACACCAAGATTATCTTGTACTATACACAACACCGTATTAGTTTCAGTATATGCAACACTATTCTTGGCATGTGTTACACACAATCACAAGTTCGTTTTTGTGGAAATTATTCTACACAACATTAAGTATAGATTTTGATTAATGTATAATTGAAATAAATTTTTATTATGTTATAAGCAACAGAAAATGGAGATTTCACTACACGCAACCCTAACTTAGCTTGATTTACAAAAAATCAAGACCTTCTTTGATAGCGTGTGTAATAGGCAATACCGAGTTTCACTAAACGAGATATTATTATAATATTATTATGAACTAGCCGTTATGAATAGTAATACCCATTTTCTTAAATTTTATAAATTTTATCTTTCAAAATGGCCTTCATTTTTGGATTCGGGATATCGAAATTATCCTAGGGTGAATTTTTGGTATTTTTCTGAAAATTTTGATTTCTGATGAATACTAAAAACACTTGGTTACTATTTAAAAATAGACTTTTTATTTAAATAATTATTTATTTTATTTAAATTTATTGTATGTTAAAATTGATACATAATACCTATATAAATTCAATGTAATTTATTGGAGTCATTTTATAATAATTTTAGATATATTAAAATATTATTGAACTTTTTACCGTCTTTTACCCACCTCCTAGGAGCATTTGAAATTGTACATAAAACTTAATTTTACCACTTCTATGAGTTGAATTTAGAAAATCCGAGAGACATGATTAATATCATGTAGTAAACGGTGGTTCAATAAGATAGAAATAATTTTTGGTGAATAGTAAGTTTTTAATTTTATTTACCACGGTTAAAAGTAAATAGGGTAATTAAGGGTAAAAATGATATTATTATTACCCTAACACATTTCCTAATTATATTGGAAAAGTGTAATTCGACCAAAATAACCTTAGTAATAAAATATTACCCTTTAGGTCCACTTGGATTAGATTAGGACATTTATTATTATTTTATTTAAAGAAGAGTTAAAAGAGTTAAAATCAATGTTTAATAACTAAAACATTTTTCCTATAGGGTTATACATAAGATAAATTCGACTATAAATATTCATTAGAAATATAAAAATATTTCCTACATAATGGTATTTTAGTTATAATTTTTAGACATTAAATAATTTAATTTATAAATGACACTGTGATGATGACTAATTACCTTATTAATGAAATATTAACATAATTGCTGTTATAAATACCCAAATAAATGTAATTTGAGACTTTTTATAAATTCCAATAATTTTTTAGGTTAATATGACATGTTAGTATTGATTAAATTAACTGATTTCAAAATAATAATTCTGTTATGATTTTTCTAAAAATCAATTACCAAATTGTGTCAAAATTGAAATAAAATAGTTTTTAATAAAATATTATATTATTAATTATTATGATATTAATAAAAATATAAGGGTCAGCCAAATGTCTTAGATAAGGTTATATATATTAATTATGAACCACTTTGTTTTATTTTGTCTTGTTATAGTAAGTTTATTAACCATATAGTGTAAGAAAACAAGAAGACAAAGTAAAAGTAAAATTATTTATCTTGGAGTTAAATATAAATGATAAGGTTACAATAGTAACCTAAACATGTATAAAACCTATTTTTTGAGAGTATTTCGACCCATTACCACTTTATATTCGAAATAAGTCACTTTCGAGCCATTATTAGCCGAATATGACTTTATTATAAAATAATATTTTATGTTTTTTCCTAAAGTTCCCCTCTCCTCCCTTACAAAAGGGAACCTCATCCCTCTTCCCTTTACACAATTTTGAGCTTTAATGTTCTTCAAAACCCTAACCATTTGCCTTATAAAATTCCCTAGAAAAATTATAGAGGTTATGGTCTCCTAAAAATACCAACTCTAGTGCCTTAAGAGGAAGCTTAAATGAGGTGCGTCGAAGAAGAGGTAATCTCTTCTACAGATTCTTTCAAGTTTCTTTCTTCTTCAACTTCTTCTTACTTAGTTTTTCCATTATAAAGTAATAACATCAGTATAAATAATATACTTATATGTTATTATAAATATGAAACAACCCCATTTAAACTTCTATCCATCCTACAGAAAATGAAATCACTGCTCGTGCGTACGTACGGAATACCGTCTCCACGTCGTGATGTAATATGGTTTTCCACCACCACCTTACTTGGATGGGTATAATGGTGTAAATAATAACTATATATAGTTATTATAACATCATACTGATTCTGATATATTATATCATCCACTCTAATTCAATTTAGTAATTACAGGAACGATATCATCGCTCGTGCGTACGTACGGATTACCATCTCCACAACGCGATGAGATTCATTCGCCATGTTAACCATTCTAGAATTATAATAAAGTATATATAATTAATAATAATGAAATATATGACATGATAATTATACTTGATTAATGTATATATATATATATGACATCTACTTACTTTCATTGAAGTCAACAAGGAATGGAAAACAACGTTCATCCGTACGTACGGCCTACCGTTTCCATGAACGGTGCATTTCATTTCATATATATATCTATTATATATATATATATATACTGAATATATATGATTTATAAATCATGATTTATATTATGGAAGTAATTAAATAATGATATAAGTAATAATAATATCAAGAACAACTAGTCCAAACACGTACGATAAATAAAATTATTTTACCAAAAACGGTACTTTAACATGGAATTTACAAATGAACGGGTAACATAAAGTCATAGGTGAACCATATATGATATCATAAAAATGAATATGATTCTATAAAAATTCAATGACATTATTTAAATCATTATACAGGAGGTTTGGATATGTAGGAATCATATCGGACCTAAGGTAAGGGATAATTATTCCAATCTCGTTCTTATCTGAGATTGTTTTTTCGTAAGTATTTATTGGGGTTATTTTTATCATCCATGTCCATGTTTTATAAAAGTGTTTTATGTATGATTAAAGCCCGTTTTACCAATTTTTTACTTTTACCACATGTTATTAAAGGAATATTTCTCTTGTTTACCATACGAGTAAAAAAATTTTTCTGACCCAAGTACGAGGAGAATGTTTTTTTAGCGTATAAGGCATGAACAGATTTATACGGTTTCATAACACCTTATTTTCATGAAGCTTACTCTACAATATTTCATGACTATTTTAAAAAAAATCCTTTTCTTTTAAAATTTAAAGGAATTTTGTGAAAAAAAATTATTTTGAATAAGAAAGGTTATTTTCCTCAAGAATTTATTTCATGTTTTGTCAATACTATTTTCCATCCAAGATGACATTATTTAGTATGATTATGTTTCAAGTATAATGTCTATATTATTTAAATTTTTGGATTATTTTTATGATTAAATGATATCCATTTTTTATATGGATTATGTTATGATCGGATGATGTTTATGAAACCCATTTTATTCTTTGGGTTATGATGAATGATTTATTTTTATTTTGTGGAAAAAGTAAGAATGATTTCATTATGAGATGTGTGGGACCTATATCTCCCTCCAATTCATTGGGTAAAGATTTATATCTCAAGAGATAGACTTGGCTGGAATGGAAAGTTAATCAGGTTCAGTGATACAGGACTGGAACATGGAGTGAACTCAATTCAGAAAGGGACTTTGTCCACTAAGATGGTCTTGGCAGAAATGCCTTGGCTACTATGGAAATCATATCATGTGCTTAATGGTTTCCTATAATTAAATGTTTTATTCCCATGATATTTTATCATGATTGATGTTCCTTTATGGAATATGCCTTATATACTGCCGTGATTTATTTCACAACTCAAGATTTTGTTGTTTAAACATTATGTTCCTGTTTTGAAGTTCAAATGTATATGGTTTGTTTTATTTTCTACATGCATACCCTTAATAAGAATTCAATCTCACCCTTTATTTTTTTTATTTTCCCCAGGATATAAAGAATGTTTTTTGGTAAAAAAAGTGAAGATCTTTATGGGAGATGTTGAAGATCTTTCACCTAGATTAGAAGATTATGTTCCAAGTTTCCAAAGACACTAAACTATTACGGTCCTTTGGTGTCTGTTTTTGTCGTGTATTAAGTATTCAGAAATAGTAATGTAATGTCCATGTACATCAAGCTATGGGTCTCTACAGTTGGAATCAGATGAAATGTTTAGTAAACCTTTGGAAACTATGATGAGAAAACATTAGTGAAATCCCTAGAGATATTTATAAGGAATGTCTAGGTATGTCCCTAAGGATAAGTATACATATAAGTTATAGTCCTAGAATTACAATAAAGATCTTAGAATTATACCTAAGATGTTATATATTGAATGTAACCCCCCTTTATTATGCTATTTTCCTCGCATGATTTTTGCCTCTCACACTATTCTTTTTAGGTTTTTGACGATGGCTGGAACCCGAAGGAATCGTGTTGATCAATGTAATGGACAATGTAATGATTGTCCTCCTGAACAAACTAGTGTACACATGCTATGAATCATTTTGGACTTCCAAATGAGCATAGAAGGGAACAATATTATATTGAACCCTTCATGAGGCAACGTCCACCTTCTTTTAGTGGGTCTTCTAATCTACTTGTTACTGAACAAAGGATCAGTTCCATTAAAAATATATTTTCCATAAATCATTGTTCAGAACATGAAAACGTCATTCTAGCTGTTTAATGTTTAGAAGGTGAAGTAGACCAGTGGTGGAATCTAATTAATAATACAAGTCCGAAAGATGAAATTGAATCCATGGAATGCAATGAGTTCAAGACCTTGTTTTTAAATAAGTACATCCCTTGTATTCTTCAAACAAAGATAGAGAAGGAGTTCCTTGAGCTTAAGCAAAAGGATGAGGAATCTGTTTGTATATATGAAGAGAATTTTACAAGCTCGTGTTATACACAATTTCAAGTTTGTTTTGCAGAAATTATTCTACCCAACATTAAGTACAGATTTTGTTTAATTTATAAATGGAATAAGTTTTTATTTTGTTTTACGCAACACAAAATGGATCTTTCACTACACACATCCCTGACTTGGCTTGCATTACACTCTATCAATACCTTCTTTGATAGCGTTTTTCGTACGCAATACGAGGTTTACTGAACGAGATATTGTTATAATATTATTATGAACTAGCCATTATGAATAGTAACACCCACTTTTTGAAATTTCATAAACGTTATATTTAAAAATGGACTTCATTTTTGGTTTAGGAATATCGAAATTATCTTAGGGTGATGTTCTGGTATTTTTCTGAAAATTTCAATTTTTGATGAATACTGAAAACACTGGTTTACTATTTAAAAAATGACATTTTATTTATATAATTATTTATTTTATTTAAATTTATTTTAAGTAATAATTTATACATAATACTTGTATATGTTCAATGTAATTAATTAGAGTCATTTTATAATAATTTTAGATATATAAAAATTTTATTGAACTTTTTACCGTCTTTTTCCCACCTCCTAGGAGCATTTTCAATTGTATATAAAACATAATTTTACAGCTTCGATGAGTTGAAATTTTAAAATTCGAGAGACACGGTTAATATCAAGTAGTAAAAGGGGGTTCAATAAGATAAAAATAATTTTTTTTTGTGAATAGTAACTTTTTACATTTATTTACCATAGTTAAAAGTAAATAGGGTAATTAAGGGTAAAAATTATATTATTATTACCAGAACACATGTTCTAATTCTGTTGGGTAAGTTTAATTAGACCAAAAACATACTTAGGAATAAAATATTACCCTTTAGGTCCACTTGGATTTGATTAGGACATTTATTATTATTTTATTTAATGAAGAGTTAAAAGAGTTAAAATCAAAGTTTAAATACTAAAACGTTTTAAATATTGGGTTATACATAAGATAAATTTGACTATATATATTAATTAGAAATATATAAATATTTCCTACATTATTCTATTTTATTTATAATTTTTAGACATTAAATAATTTAATTTATTTATGACACAATGATGATGCAGTAATTACCTTATTAACAAAATATTAACATAATTGATGTTAAAAATATCAAAATAAATGTAATTGGAGACTTTTTATAAATTAGAATAATTTTTTGGTTAATATGACATGTTAGTATCGCTTAAATTAAGTTTTTTTTAACTAATAATGCTATTATGAGTTTCACAAATATCAATTACCAAATAGTGTCAAAATGGATATAAAAAAGTTTTTAAAACAAATATTATAATATTAATTGTTATTATATTCTTAAAAATCTAATGTTTAACCAAATGACTTATATAAGGTTATATATATTAATAATTAACCAATTGGGGTTATTTTGTCTTGTTATAGTAATCTTATTAACCATATAGTGTAAGAAAACAAGAAGACACGGTAAAAGTTAAATTATTTAACTTAGAGTTAAATCTAAATGATAAGGTTATAAAAATAATACTTAAACTTGTATAAAACCTATTTGTTGAGAGAATTTATTCCCATACGTACTTTATATTCTAAATAAGTCACTTTTGAGCCATTATTTACCTAATATGACTTTATTATAAAATAATATTTTAAGTTTTTTCCTAAAGTGCCCCTCACCTCCCTTATAAAAGGGAACCTCCTCCCTCTTCTCTTTACACAATTTTGAGCTTTCAAGCTCTATAAACCTTTTCTCATTTCCCTTCTCAACTTCCAAAGAAATATTATAGAGGATAAGGTCTCCTAAAAAGGCCAAATCTAGTGCCTAATTGGAAGCTTAAATAAGGTGCGTCGAAGAAGAGGTAATCCCTTCCTACCGATTCTTTCAAGTTTCTTTTTTCTTAAAATTATTCTTTTATATTTTTTTCATTATAAAGTAATAAAATCAGTATAAATAATATTCTGATATGTTATTATAAATATGAAACAACCCCATTTCACCTTCTATACATCCTACGGAAAATTAAATCACCGCACGTGCGTACGTACTGAATACCGTCACCACACCGTGGTGTAATCTGTTTTTCAACCACCACCTTACGTGGATGGGTATAATGGTGTAAATAATAACTATATATAATTATTATAAAATCATACTTATTCTAAGATATTATATCATCAACTCCAATTCAATTCAATAATTATGGGAATAATATCATCGCTCCTGCGTACGTACAGATTACCATCTCCACGACGCGATGAGATTAATTTTCCATGTTAACCATTAAAGAATGATTATAAAGTATATATAATGAATAATAATGAAATATATGATATGATAAAGCTACAGTATTTATGTATATATATATATTACATCTACTTACTTTCATTCAAGTCAATATGGAAAGGAAAATAACGTTCATGCGTACGTACGGCATACCGTCTCCATGAACGGTGTATTTCATTTCATTTATCTATCTATTATATATTTATATATATATATACTGAATATATATGATATATAAATTATGATTAAAATTATGGAAGTAATTAAATTATGATATATGTAATAATAATATCAAGAACAACAATTCTAAACATGTACGGTAAATAAAACGATTTTACCCAAATCGCTGTTTTAACATGGAATTTACTAAAGAACGGGTTATATAAAGTCATAATTGAAAAATATATGATATCATAACAATGAATATGATTTTGTAATAAGTAAATGAAATTATTTAAATCATTATACACAAGATTTTGATACATACGAAGCATATCAGACCTCAGGTAAGGGATAATTCTTCCAATCTCATTCTTATCCAAGATTTTTTATTCTTAAGTATTTACTAGGGTTATTGTTATCATCCAGTTCCATGTTTTCTAAATGTGTACTTATGTATGTTTAAAGTCCGTTTTACCCATTTTTGAATTTTAACACATGTTATTAAAGGAATATTTCTTTTTTAACCATACGAGTAACTTTGTGACTTTTTCGGCAAAAGTATGAGGAGAATGTTTTTTTAATTTATACGGCATGAACGGATTTTTACAATTTCATAACACCTTATTTATCATGAAGCTTAATATATAATATTTTAGGACTATTTTCAAAAAAATCCTTTTTCTTTTAAAATTTCATGGAATTTTGGGAAAAATAAAATGATTTTGAATAAGAAAGGATATTTTCCTCAAGAATTTATTTCAAGTGTTTTGTCAAAACTATTTTCCATATAAGATGACATTATTTAGTATGATTATGTTTCCAATATAATGACTATATTATTTACATGTTTTGATTCTTTTTATGATGAAATGATATCCATTTGTTTTATATGGATTACGTTATGATGGGATGATGTTTATGAAACCCATTTTATTCTTTGGGTTATGCTGAATGATTTATGTTTATTTTGTGGCATAAGTAAGAATGATTTCATTATGATATGGATGGGACCTATATCTCCCTCATATGAATTGGGTAAAAATTTATATCTCACAAGATAGACATGGCTGGAATGGTATGTTAATCCGGTTCAGTGATACAGGACTGTAACAAGGAGTGAACTTGATTCAGAAAGGGACTTTGTCCACTAAGATGGTATTGGCAGTAATGCCTTGGCTACCATGGAAATCATATCATGTTCTTAATATTATTCCATAATTAAATGTTTTATTCCCAGGCTATTTTAGCATGATTGATGTTCCTTTATGATTTATCCCTTACGTAATGCCAAGATTTATTTCACAACTCATGATTTTGATGTTTAAACTGTATGTTCATGTTTTGAAGTTAAAATGTATATGGTTTGTTTTATTTTCTCCATGCTTACCCTTACTGATCATTTGAGCTCACCCTTTATATATTTTCTTTTCCCTGAGATATAAAGAAAGGTTTTAGGTAAAAAAATGGGAAGATATTTATGGGAGATGTTGAAGATCTTTCACTATGGTTAGAATATTATGTTCCATGTTTCCAAATACACTAAACTATTATGTTCCTTTGGTGTCTATTTTTGTTAGGTATTAAGTATTCCGCGGAAGTAATGTAATGTCTATGTACGTCAAGCTATGGGTCTCTAAATTTAACCATTTTTTAACTCATAAAATTATTTAAATAAAATTTTATTTTCATGAAATAGATTCATAATTTATTTTTTGATGTCTTATTATTATTATTAGTTAATTTTATTTGGTCATAATTACTTTCTAAATCTTAAATATAATAATTCATTTTATTTAAATTAGTTAATTTCTAAATAAATATTTATTTTAATTAAAAATTATCCTTTTCATATTTAGAAAATAATATACATAAAATGGATGTTCTCATGAAGATGGTACTGAATAGATAAAACCCTCCATCTTTTTCTTTTAATTTATTTTATTTTATGATCCTTCCATAACCTCCCATCTCCAAAGAAACTTGAAAACTCCATTATCATACATATATTATAATTTTATTATGTTATTGGTATATACATAATCTTATACATTCTCTTCTTCTTTTATTTTAAAATG
Source organism: Viscum album (assembly GCA_963277665.1). Lineage (NCBI taxonomy): Eukaryota > Viridiplantae > Streptophyta > Magnoliopsida > Santalales > Viscaceae > Viscum > Viscum album. Next base: position 670,112,480 of record OY728147.1, read on the forward strand.
GAAAACATCATCTATGAGGTGTCGATTCACAGCCTTCATGGATGATTACTATTTGTGTTTCATTACCACATTAAATAATGGACATAAAACCATATTTTTGGTTGATGAAAATTATAATTTGAAAATTATAATTTTTTATGTTCTAGAACTAATATATATATATAATACTAAATAATTAAACAAAAATAGTTCGTGATGATGAAAAATTCACCAAAATAAACTAATGTTCATCATTAAAAGTTTATCTAATAAATCATTATCATATCTAAAACAATATATTCAGTAACCAAAAATAATTTGGAGGTGAATCAATATCATTTAATTCCAATTGTATAGTTTTTATTCTATTGGGAATGAACATCCATAAATAAACTCAAGTGAACTGATCCTAAAATCCAAAAATGGACAAAACCAAAAAGGAAAAATTTAACCCTATAAGGGAAAGAAAATTCCATAAACGAACCTAATAAAATTATAATATATAAAATAAACATATAATACACTATTATTTATTTAATCAGTGGATTTAATTTGATTATCACAGAAATTATGTATAAGTGAATAACATTTTCTAACATAAGGTAAAGAAATCATTTCGACCCACCATTTTTTCCTATGGGTTACACATTTTCACTTCATTCCCTAATTTAATTCTTAATTATTCACATGTACTAATCCTAAATTATATGTTTATATTCACAACGTATATTACATTCTCAATTATATGTTATTTTATGATTAAATAAATGTTTTTATGGCTTACTTCTCAATTTTCAGGATAAGAAATGATGATTAAAGGGGACATCGAATGTCTGTTCCCATATTCAATTACACTTCATAATCTTTTTGAATCAATAATTACATTTTAGAAATAATAATTAAATATTGATAATCTATATATGATGACAACAAGTTTTATTTAATCAATTCTACCCTTTCCCTATTTAAATACTCTTTAATATTTTCCCTTAAAACGCACTAACAATGCTAGTTTATAATGTTTCATAAAAAAATTATACATTTTTTCACATCAAATGTACATAATGATTCACTATATAATCCTAGTATTCCTTATGAATTATCATGTATTATTTAAATCCATTATTTAAAAGAAAAATTTATTATTCTTCCATTTTTTATTCCCTATGACATGCTAATGAAACCCATTTATTTCCATGGGTAACCCTTATGTTTAAATTTGATTATTCACGTAGCACACAAATGAATAAATATGTTATGATATGTTCTCCAAAATAGTACTCCAATTCATTGGGTATTTTTTAGTCCCATTAGGCATCATGTTTGGCTAGGGAGTAATTCTAGTTCCATAGTGGGACTTAGTCCACCATGTGATATAGTGCTGGTAGTAAGACATAAATCAAGTTTATGTAAGATTATGTTTTACTAAATATTACTATGTTTACATGATAATATGATCCCATGGGGTATATGTTATTCTTCCATATGTTAATTCATGGTCTATATCTTTTTAGTTCATCATGTTATTCCTTGAAACCTATGTTCGATGCTTTCTTTCTTTTTTTTATTCCCCTACAGTTATTTCATATCATCCATTTGTTCATGTATTCCATAAGTTATCCTATGAAACAACTTAAAGGATGTTAGGTTCTCTTTATGGTTATTAAATTATATAACTTTTTTATTTTTGTTTCATGCTTCTAATAATGTACCTAATCTACCAAAAATAATATACTTTATGATCTTGGTTTTTATTTGATAGTTAATTATGTTTAAAATAATGTAATAATATGTATAACATTATAGGACCTTTATAGTTGGTATTATAGAACTTCCTAGTTATATTTTGGGAATAGTACTGAAGAACATTAGTAATAAACCTGGGGAAATTTCTATCATCACTGATAACATTGATTAAATCACATGGGAATCGGAAGATTTGATATAATTTCCATTTACATGTTTTTCCTTCTATATTAAATTATTAATTTTTATATTCATATTTTCTAAGTATTCGAGACAACATTTTAATACATTATTATTTTAGTTAATGGATAGAAATATGAAAACTAAGGCCAAAATTCAATTTGGTATGAAATATGAAGATTTCCATATTGAAATTCCAAATATGATATAAATGGGAGATCAAAATGGTATGATAATACTTTATCAATCGGGTCATGTTTTTAATAATAACATGAAACTGGTAGAACATCACCGTTATCCTATTTAATAGAAATTTTTAGTCCTAATATTAATGTTTAAAAATAATCCTATCATTAGTGGGACTCATAATCCCCTCATCACAAAACAAAGAAATAACTCAATTAAAAAGATATTTTATGTCAAAAAAGTATCAGAGGAATAAAACTTCATAGTAGTGTTCCATAATTTTGATGGGGAAGCTCATTAACGGTGGAAACTAATCAATAAATGAATTTCCAAGGAATAAAATTATTCTATATGTTTGGAGGAATTCCAAAAATAATTTTCGATAAATATTTTCCCATTACTTTATATATTAATATAGAAATGGATATACTCAGAATGAATAAAATGTAAGATGAGTCTTTTGGAGGTATACAAGGAAAACGCCAAGGATTGAATAATATTTTGTTGTCTTTGTATGAATAAATAATAAAAGGTATATTTCTTTTTCAGAGGACTAATGTCGAATATATGAATATAATTGGTTATTAAATACATTTATATCTATGAGGAGATTGTATGTTGTTCCCTTAATGTTGAAATGGAGATCATAGAATCTTATTTTTCTTATGGGATTAGAGGTAAAATATAAAAAATGATATTTAATATGGGGTGCTCAAATCTATAAATCTGATGATTGAAATAAAATAAAACATCCCTTGTGTAAACATTGTGGGAAGAAGCATCCTGGAAACTCTATAAGGGGATCCAAGAGATGATTCAAATGAGGGTGAGAGAGGAATATAGATAAAAAAATAAAGAATGGATTTGAAGAATCCTACTAATGTGGAAGAAGAAATGAATATTTGGATGAAAACTCATCCAATAGTAAAGTGTTTCAATTATAAGGAACATAGGTATAATGTGATCCAATACCCAATTCCATGATTTATCTGAAGAAATAAAAAAAACACCCATGGAATCAGGTAGGGGAGTATTTCTATCACTACTACTGACGTGGAGCACAAAATTGATTTGGTGATAGCCACACTGTTCATTCATTAATGATTTGAAAAAATATTATTTGATTTTGATTATATGAATTCTATAAATTATTTCTTGTTTAGTAGAACTATTAAAATTCCACCTCATATTATAGAGGTGATGTTATATGTGAGAATTAAGATTAGGTAAAGTTTTTTATCCAATTATATAACATATCCTTGAGTCATGTTTCTGGAAAAAACCTCCCAATAAAATCATGTAATAATTCCTTTGGTAGGTTTTATTCTATATTTGGCATGGATTGGATATCCTTATTTAAATACTACATAAAATTTCACAAAAGAGTGATCAATCTTCATATCCCATGGAATCCTCCAAATCTGTATAAGTGTATAGAGGAGGATGAATCTCTTTCATAGTCATCTTCTTAATTTTAGTTATTATTGCCGTATGAAAATCTTATCTATCTCAAATGATTGTGATAAAATATATTGACGGCGATACTATTTTTATGGACTACTTTGAGGTGTTACTTGGAGAATTTCACGGTCTTCCACATGACCAAGAGGTTGAGATATTAATTGAACATATTCAAGGATATGTATATATATATATATTAATGAAACCCTATAGAATTAATACCATAGAGTTGTAGAAACTGATGATTCAGTTATAATATGACATAGACAAGGGCATTATTCAACAGAGTTCTTAACCATTGGATGTTCCACTCCTATTCATTAATAATAACGAAGTATTGATGTGTATCTTAAATTATTTTCTTGATCTGAAAAAAATCCTAGAAAATTACAAAAATCCAAAACCACTTATAGATTAATTTTTCAATTAATAGCATGAGACAATGTATTTCATTAAGGTAGACCTTCGTTCCGGATATGAAAAATTAAAGGTGAAGAGGGAAGATATTCCAAAGAATCTATTTCAAATAAGGTACGAATAATATAATTTCATAGTGATTTCCTTTGGAATCATTAATGGTCTATCATTTTATGCGGAAAAATGAATATAGACTTTTGATATTACCTTGAAAAATTAATGGATGTCATCATCGATGATATTCTTACATACTCCAAGGGAAAAGTGGAATAATATGGGAATTTGAATACAATGATAATGAATTGGTGATGGGGGAAGCTATTTAAAAGGCACATTAAAATTGAGTTACTTATGGAGGATTTATAATTATTTGGGCATTTTATCACCATCAAAAAAATATTTTGGGTCCCATCTATGATAAAATAAAATAATGTATAGTGTGGGCCATCATATGTAATGGTGATCCATATATTCCATTGTCCAGATGGGTATTACTGTATACTTTTGAATAATGTATTATGATTTTAAAACCTAAAAATCAGGATTACTGGAAAGGGAGTTATTTTCATCTTGTCTAGTGAATCTGAAGAATGGCTCAAATAGTTTAAAATAGGCTTATCACTACACAATTTCTCACATTACTGAAAAGTTGGGAACTCTTTGTAGTATATATGGATGATTAAAATAATGTATTAGGATGTTAAATGATGTAAAATTATATATTTAAAAAAATTTCCTTATGAATATTAACATTCATCTGAAAAAAATATCCCATACATGATCTGTAGCTCACGACTATGGTCTTCATGAAGAAAATCTAGAGGCATATCTCTCTTGGGAGTAGGGTTAGAGATATAATAATCATAAGATCCTAAATCATATATTCAAAAATAAGTATCCTAATATGCACCATTAATGATGGATATAGAACATTAAGTACTCTGACTACCCAATCCATAACCATCATTGTAAATAAAATGAAGTGGTAGATTCTCTATATAGAAATGATCCTGTAACATTATCAATGATGACTATTGATAAGGATCTAATCTTATTTGACCTAAAAAGGATATAAATGTTATTCATTAAGGAAATAACATCACCAATACTTTCTCAAATGATTTATCCAACATCCATAATAGAGAAAATGATAGATTCTTAATAAAATGATATGGAAATAAAGTGAAAATTGTAAGCTAACAAGAATTGGAAATCCTCAAAGATTAAAATTAATGGGGAATGATTTTTAATATTTTTGGTAATGGTTATGTGTATCATCCTATCTAGATACAAATAAATATTTTACGAAATTCACATATATCTCAACATTTTGTACTTGTCCAGGAAGAACAATGATCTATTGAGATCTCTGAGGAACTACTAGTTTGATGATATGATGATAAAGATAACTAAATATACATCAATTTCCCTGGTATGTTAGTAAGTAAATTCTAAAATGAATATTTCTATGGTTTTAATGTAACCATTTCGCATACTAATATGTAAATGGAAAGACATCTTCATGGATTTTTTTCTACAAACATATAAAGAAAACCATAAGGGAAAATGCTATATGCGATGTTGAGGATTGATATACAAAGATAGCTCAGTTTATCAAAATATTATAGGACATCTCATTGGATCAACATAATTTGAATATAAATCTACGAAGTTATAAGGCTTCATGGTGTGCCACTATTCATTTTATCAGATAAAAAGTTGAGGTATAAATATATGTTTTAGAAATGTATCAATCATGTTTTAAATACAATGTTAAACTTCAGATCTATCTGTCATCATCAATCAAATAGAAAATATGAGTGGACTATCCAAACACTATAATAAATATTTATAATTTGTTCAATAAAAACATAAATTTAGAATTTACTAACCACTATCTCTATACGAGTTCTCTTACAACATCTGTTTACACTGGAGACACCAAATAGATCCATAAATACCATTTCATGGGAAAATATGCAGAAAAAATACATTCTAGGATAAAGTTAGTGAACGTAAGATTCTATGTCCTAAAATGGCTGAAGCAATTTTAGAAAATATGAAAACCATTTTGTCATATATCTCGATAACTATGTTTTATAGAAGAGATATAAAGAAAATTGCCCACATGACCTTGAGTTTGATATTGGGGAGACATTATTCCTCTGCCAATCTCCTTGGAAGTGGTTCATTTTATTTGGGAAGAAATAAAAGATGAGTCCAAGTTAAATATACCCCTTATATATTTTTGATCTTGTTAGAGCTATGACCTATCAATTAGACATTCCACTTACCATGTCTCAGATACACAATTTATTCCATGAATCCCTTATGAGGAAGTACATACCTTATCCCCCCAATGTATTGAATCCATAGGTGGTATAGTTTGAATAGGATATCTAATATGAATATTAGTCGATGGAGATATAGGACCGGAGAGATAAAGGTCTATAAAACAATAGTACTCACCCAGTAAATGTTTTATGGTCTAACCATAAGTATGAAAAAGAAACATGAGAATAACAGGAATTGATGAATTAGAAGTACCGTCAAATGTTTTTACCTGAGTATGTAAAATGAAATTTCAGTGTAGAAATTTCCCTAGCGGGGAAGAAGGTAATGGAAAAAAAATTATTAATTGAAATTTATTTCTTATAATGATCTCCTATAGTATAAATCTCATAAAATTAAATATATTACCATAAGGAACACAGAAAATTCTTTATAAATTATGAGTGGATCAAATTGGTGGTATTTCATGAAATTAATGAACATATACCAATAAAATAGTAACATGTCCTTAGGAATTTTAGTGTGACCATTATAAAGAGTAATATTTCCAATAGAATAGAAACCACACTAATTAAAGTATAAATAAACTTTATGTATCTTATAATATGAAATATGATATATTTATATCATCATATATATTAATAATGTTTTAAAATTGATAAAATAAGCATCGTTATTTTTTGAAAACATAAATTTTTATTTACAATTTTACACTTAATATAATTATTTTACAAAAAATTAATTTTCTTAAAATATATTCAAAAAATTTTATTTGTTGTCTAATGATTACTATATAAATTTATTAGGCCTTATTTAATTTTTAAAATTTTTGAATCAATATTTTTGGAATAGATGATGATCTTAATTTAAAAAAACTATGATATTTATATAATTACATAAATGAAATGGACTATATTTTTAATCATTACGTTGAAAAATTTCTAGGGTGATTTTTTGGTATTTTTCTTGAAATAGTTGAATTTTTGGTGAATGGTGAAATATTGTAATTTAGAGTATTTGACAGTATAAGTAAATAAATTAACTCTTTAGTCATTGATGATTGATGAATGACATAAGAACTATTATCTCAAAACATCGTTCTTTATTAACTATATTTATTCATGGAAATCATCACTATAAAAAGTCTTGATTCAAAATAACGAAGAAATAAAATATTCATAACACACATCTCCTCCCACTATAAATACCAACCCTCTACCCCTATTTTCCTCACACCATATACACCTTTGGTATTTTTTATAATCTTCCAAATTTCCCACCCAAAAAAATTCTCCAATTCCATGAATTTATGGTCTCACAAAATCACCATTTCCATGTTCTATGAGGAGGATCTAAAAGAGACACACAAAAGTGGCAAAACCCTCACTCTTTCTCTTTTAATTTCAATTATTTCATTATCATTCCCTCACATAACCTATTGAAAGACATATGATAACTCCATATTCATTTACATAATGTAATTATATTATATTAATGGGATATCCATCATCATATCCATTTTCATCATTATTTGTTTTAAAAATAAAAACGTCATTTGTGAGGTCTCGATTCACCACATTCTTTGGAGATGACTTTTTATTTTTTATTACCACCTTCATGGATTTTAATAAAACCCATTTTCTTTTTATACAATATCATAATATCTATATTATAATTTTTTTATGATATATATAATATATATATATATAATGTTATATAAATAATCAAATCATCTTAATGATGATCGGAAATTCACCAAAATAAATTACCATTAATTTATAACATTTTATCTAATGAATCATTATCATATGTGAAAATAAAGTGACATATGGGTCCATATAAAAATCTATACCTGTATCAGTATCATAAAATTTTTAACACCTTATGATTTCATAGTATTTTATCTCTTCAAAGTAATTCAACAACTTGCACTACACGCAACACTGAGTTCGAGCACACCACGACTTACCAAAGTAGCCGTTCACAAAGAGATTATTAATAGTATTAACTGAATTTTTAATTTTATATGCTCAATATAATTTTATAATTCATTTTATGTGTTTCTTAGACATAATATAAGAGAAAATTCATTTTTTAGATAAAAGAAGTATTTTTAAAAAAATGCAATTTTAATGCCTTTTTAAGGAGAACCCCTTTTAAAACCAATATTTAACAGTTTTATATATTTAATTTAATGAAATTAATTTCTTCTTTAGAAGAGGGGTATAAATATTTAGTTTGGATAATTTTTTGGTAGTTTTCTGATAACTTTCATATTTCGATGAATAGTCAAAAATACTAAATTTTAATTGAAAAGACCTTTTTCAATCGAAACAATTTACAGTGTTAAATTATGAATTTGAATGATTTTTATGTATAATTATATTATATTTATATCATTTAATACAATTTAGGACATTATAATTAATTTCACATTTAAATTTGACACAAAACACATGTCAATCTTTTGATAGTTTTTTTAAAACAGCTTTTTGGTTTTGACCACAGGAAGTTATTTTAAATCAATTAATGAAAATTCAATGTTTTAAATTTGGTAAAATAGAAATCATTTTTGAATTTGTAATTTCTAAATTATCATAAGTTTAATTTATGTTATTTTTCTGATAACTTGCAATTTTTGATGAATAGTGAAAACCACTACATTATGTTTTAAAGACGACTTTTTAATTGAATAATTATTTATTTTATTTTAATTTATTTTTTGTAAAAATAGATATATAATACCTATATAAGTTCAATTTAATTAACTGGAGACATTTCATAACAGAACTATTTGTATAAAAGTTTATTCAACTTTTTAATGTCTTTTACCCACCTTCTAGGAACATTTGAATATTTGCATAAAATGTAAGTTTACTGCTTCTGTGAATTGAATTTCAAAAATCTGAGAGACATGGCTGACATTAGTAAGTAAAATGTGGTTCAATAAGATGAAAATAATTTTTTGTCAATAGTAACTTTTGACATTTATTTACCACAGTTAAAAGTAAGTAGTGCAATTAAAGGTAAAAATGATATTATAATTACCCTAACACATGTCTTAATTATATTTAATAAGTTTATTTCGACTAAAATAATCCTTAGGATTGAAATATTATCTTTTTTCTGCACTTGTATTAGATGAAGACATTTATTATTATATTATTTATAGATGATTTAAAAGTGTTAAATTCAAAGTTTAATAATTAAACAATTTTTAATATAGGGTTATACATAAGATAAAATCGACTATAAATATTCATTATAAATATGAAATTATTTCCTACTTAAAGGTATTTTTTTATAATTTTTATACATTAAATAAATAAATTTATTTATGACACAATGATGATGGAGTAATTACTTTATCAATGAAAGATTAAAATAATTGATATTATAAAGATAAAAATAAATATAAATTGAGGATTGTTTTTCCATACCATAATTTTATAGGTAAATATGACATTTTAGGGTTGATTAAAAAAATTCATGAAGTGATAAAGTTGGTATGAATTTAAGAAAAACAAAATATTAAATAGTGTTAAAATTGACATAAATGTGTTTTTAAAACAAATACAATATTATTAATTGATATAATATTTCTATAAAACAATGATTTGGCCAAAGAAATTGGATATGGTTAGATATGTCATTAATGAAGCACTTGAGGTTCTCTTGGAATTATATTGTATTTTTACAAACTATATAATATAAAAATACAAGGATATATGGTAAATGATAAACTATTTAACTAAGTGTTAAATCTAAAAAGATTTTATAATAAAATAATATTTCAATCTTTTCCAAAAGTGACCCTCACCTCTCTAATAAAAGGGCATTTCCCCTTCTCTTTAAATCACACCTCCAAAGCCATTTTTCTCAGAAAAACCCTTTCCAAATCTCCTCCCAACTTCCCTCACTTCATCCAAGATTCATTCCCTTGATCAGAAATCCATCCAAAGGAGCCCTTTTGATCAAATCCAAATGAAACCCCCAAAGAAGAGGTAATTGTTTTATCACCTCTTTCAATGTTCTTTTCTTCTTCCACTTTCTTTTTGTTTGTTACTTCCATACCAAAATAATAAATCCAGTAACTTCAACATACTATGATGTTATTATAAATATGGTACATCCATACAAATTATTATATCAATCCTATGAATGATAATGTCTCCATTCATGCGTACGTACGACTTACCGTCTCCATGTCGTGGTGTAATTTTATATTCAACACTATGTTATTTGGATTGTTATAATGATGAGTAATATGTATATAAATAAAGAAAATGACATTATTATTTATCTGTAAAATTAATATACCATCTAATTCAACACCTTTTAATCATTAAGGAAATTATATCACCGCTCGTGTGTACGTACATCTTACCGTCTCCACGACGCGATGAGATTTATTTCAAAATTCACCATTCAACGATAATTATAAAAAATATACTATTAATTAGTATGTAATATATGACATAATAATTATGTTGGATATATATATATATATATATATTTATGTATTTATGTACATCCGTTCAATGCGATATGAAAATGGAAACAATGTTTATGAAAACGTACGATAAACTGCCTCCGTAAATGGTGTTTTCCATTTCATATATCTGTCTAATATACATATTTATATTCTATATATATCTGATATATAAATAATTTTTTATATTGTTGATGTATTTATATCATGATCTAAACGATACAATCAAGAATAACAAGTTAAAATACGTACAATAAAGAAAGTAATTATTACCCTAAATGTTAATTTAACGTAGAAATCATTATTAAATGTGTAGTATAAAGTCATAAATGAATCATATATGATATAATAAATATGAATATAGTTATGGTATAATTTAATAACTTACAATGGTCATTATACAGGAGGCTAAATGTACCCTCGAACAAAGGATAGTGCCAGGTAAGGGTTAATTTCTCAATCTCATAATTATCTGATATTGTTTGTGTGTAATTTTTTTCAGGGACATATTTATTATCCATGTCCATATTTCATAAAATAATTTTCAAAATGAGTATTTTAAGGTAATCATTAACTAAAAAATCATTTAAAATGTACTAAATATTTATTCTTCTAAATCTTTCTCATTAATGTCCATGTTTTCAAAATGGTTTTAAAGATTTGTTTATATGGACATGAATGTTTTAAAATATTTATTACTTTAAAAATTTTCAAAGTTTTATGGGAAACGTTGATTCAAAAATATATTTTAAACATCTTCCATTAAAAATTATAATACATTTAAATGATTTCGTAAAAAATGATTTTACTCTCAAAAGGTTTTACTGATTATTTTTAACTATGTCAACATCCTTTTTAGATATTATTCTTGATTGAGGTTGATTTATTAAAAATACAATCTTCAATATTTTATTGAATGTGTTATGATATGTTTGATGGTGAATGTGCAATTTTTATACCATTCATGGTTTAGGGTAGAAATATTTAAATTTCATATGCTAGTTTTAATACCAATTTTTATGTTATATTTCAAAATTTTCATATGTGAAATGTAGTGAACTTATTAAGTGACAGGTGGGGACCTCTATAGCCTTTTGTTGCATCGGTAGGTCTCATGTGAAAAATTAGTGTCTTGGAACAAGGCCAGGACAATAATTTTATTTGTAGTCTAGGCATGAGGACTTGACAATATGTTAATGATGTCTGCAGTTAGGCATTCCCTCATTATGAAATTAACTATTACATGTGATTATTCAACTAGTAAAAATATCCATGTGCATGTTTATATGGTAAATTTTGATTTATTTTTTCTATATTATGTTCATGTTTATGTTTAAAAGGATGTTGTTTTTATTACACATCTTTCCTTAATGTTTATAGATTTTACTAAATTATTTACCATTACTGGGCATCTGATCTCACCCAATTCTTATGTTTTATTTTCCGAGGGTTCCAAGAAGATTATTATGTTTGGTCTGCAGGGTCAAGCTCTGTGAATAATGGAATTATAAACAGATTATTTATTTTGTGTTTTATATTTGAATGTGTAATTTAACGTTCATGTATGTAATCTATTTTTCAGGACTCCTAAACTGATCGGTCCTTCAGGAATTGATTCCTTGTATTCACGCCAATGTATTAAAATAATGTACATGCTCATTGATTCTAGGGTCAGGGATTTATAGTTCGCATTAGAGTAAGTCTATAAATAACCATGGAAATATTTTTAGATAAACTATGATTTTGAAACATTATCCTAAGATAGAATTTGAGGATTATTATAGAATAAATTCCTAGAATTTTGGTAATGTAGTGATTTTGTGAATTTTCCAAACAGCACATCCCTGTATGGATATGAGCAGGTAGGGGCGGCTCTAGCACAGATGTACCCAGGAGTGAAAACATTGACAAGGAGTTCCGGGCTTGACCTGGGGTATCCTATTACATGACAACGGGCCTCGCTTCACTCTTGGTTACGACACTCTCGTGGGATATGCTTAGGATCATTCACATTTTATTTAGAAACATTACAAAGGATTTATGAGTAAATACTTTCTAAATGAATTTTTTACGATTATGGATTGAATGAATAAAAATTTCAATTTATTTTGGGTATTTTACAAGTTTGGAATTATGCTTTGTGATTCATAAACTAACCTAGTTTATGACGTAGTTTAGAAAGGATGGCCAGGAGATGTAATGTGAACTCCAGCAATAAGTATGATCCAAAGAGTTAGAAGGATCATATCTTTCATGGTCTTAAGAATACATATAGAAGATAAATATTCTCCAATGTATTCTCATCATATGAGAAAATAGTATAATTTTTTAATAAGATATGTAAAGAATTTTTTGATTTCTATGGATTTTATGGGATGCCATAGAATAAAAGGATTATAGAGAGAAAGATGGATAAATGGAAGATGGGAAATAAGGATTCTTTTAAATGTGATAAATGTGGAATGAAAAACCTTGGTAAATTCTTGAATGGAATGTGAGATTGTTATATGTTTGGAGAAATGGGACACCAAGTACATGATTGCAAGGGTAAGAAAAAGGTTCAAATGTATAATGTTTCATCTACAAGGAGTGGGGACACTACGCGAATCAATGTCCAAATCATCAGAGTGTGTCCCAAAGGATGATATTATATAATAATCATGTTTTTCTACTACCATAGATGAAGAGTAATAACTAGTGTTCTTATGTTATTATTAAAGGATTATTTCATTTGAGTGTGGTATCAATGATGTATTGTTTATATGAATTATGGAAATTAATAATGATTGTACTACAATACTATTTCATTGAGGATTTGGGATTATATGGTTCTATGAAAAGTGACTCAATAGAAAGATAAACACTTTGGAAAATAAAAGGTTTAAGGAAAGATAAACAATAATATGGTTCTGATACTGAGGTAGTGATTTTGGAATAAGCTATGACAGATTTGGATAAATTATATTCGATATTCGTGACTACTTTGAAACAAATTAATTATTTTTTTATTTCATCATTGTTGGAGTTAACAAAATTTGTGGATATAAGAAGTATATCTAGTATTCTATAATTAATAAGGGATAATGAATGTAATAAATATAGTTTTATGGTAATTTAGGGTGCTACCGTGTTTTAAAATAATACATGATGAAGGTATTCACATGTTATTATGTGGGAAAAATATATTCATTGTGTTTACCTTCCTTATAAATTTTGGACTGCGAGTTTGGATAGAAGTATTATGGATAATTATAAAGGTTGGAATGGATTAATTATGACATTGGATACTATTGTTAAGGTTAAATAATTTCTTAAGAATTATTTTTGTATTGTTATAAAAAGGAAAACCCAGAGGTCAGGTGATAACTCGTCGCGTCCGGAAAGGCCGCGAGACTTAAACTCGCAACCAAAGGGAGAAAGAGGTACATCACCTCCAACTAGCCTATGTGATGTCTTAGTTTGTATAATGTAATTTTTTGAAATAGTCTGAAAGAGGAATTACAAATTCATTATTTTTGGAATTCTTTTTGATTAGGATAAATAGAATATTTTTGAATTCTATTATCTTTTGGTGTGAAAGATGAATTTGTTGTATGAATTATTTGAAGGATGAAAATCTACTTTTAATGTGATTTTTTATCTTATTCTACGAATAAATTAATTATCAGACTTTTGGGATGTGATCTTAAAACCAAAAAAGTGTTATATTAATACCTTGTGTTTTGTTGAACCGTTGATATTTTAAATCATCATAGATTGATGGCTTTGAGGAACTCAATTTTACAGTTGTTTGTGATTGATGACCTCAATCACTACCAATAAATATATTTTTTTCCCTCCAATTATGTGTATCTTATTTCCACAAATGATATCTTAATCAAGATCATAATTTGGTGGTGACTTTTTCATTTTCCTTTCCCTCTTATTAAGACTAATTTTATTAACCCAGTTTCAGAAGTGGGTTTTACACAGTGGTATTTTTCTATTTTAACCTTTTTTTTGAAGAACAATTCCAAATTGGGAGGAAATAATTTATTTAAGGAGTGGACAATATAATATCCCATGATCTCCTAGTACGTTATCTCTTCAATGTTATTCCATAACTTGCGATACATGCAACACTGTGTTCTGGCGCACCACAACTTACCAAACTAGTTTTTAAAAAAGCGGTTATGAATAGTATTATCTGAATTTTGAATTTTATATACTCCATATAATTTTAGAATACAAATTATTTGTTTCTTTGACATAATATAAGAACAAATTCATTTTCTCGGATAAAAGAAGTATTTTTCAAAAAATAAAATTTTACCGCCTTCTAATGGAAACACTTATTAAAAAAATATTTAGAAATTTTATATATTCAATTTAATGAAATTAAATTCTTATTTAGAAGGGGGTTATACAAATTTAGTTTATATAAATTTATGTTAGATTTCTGAAAACTATCATATTTTGATGAATAGTGAAAAATACAAAATTTTAAATGAAAATGACTTTTTTAATGAAAATAATTTACAATGTTAAAATATGAATTTGAAAAGATTGGAAGTATAATTAGATTATATTTTTTATCCTTTAATACAATGTAGGTAATTATTAGTAATTTAAAATTTAAATTTAACACACTACTATAATTGGGACCTATACCAACACTTATTTCCCAACGGTTTAAAAAAACCCTTGGGATAAAGACCTTTTTCCAATGGTTCTAGTAAACCATTGGAAGAAGGTGTTTTAGGTTTGGTTTTCCCAAAGGTTTTGTTAAAATGTTGGGAAAGAAAAAATTTTAACACCCAATTTAGGGCTCCTCATCTTGGACCATCCCCGACCTCCACCTCTCGACCCCCTACCCCCTCCCCGATCTCTATCTCCTCCCGGCCTCCGCCTCCACCTCCCGGACCCCTCCCTCTCCTCCGGTGGTGTTCCCCTTCCCCTCTCGGATCCCTCTCTGATGGCGACGTCCCCCTCTCCTCTCAGCTCCCGACGACGTTCCCCCCTCCCCTCACATCTCCCACTCCTGGCGACATCCGCCTCCCATTAATCTCCTCCTCTGACGTCCCCCTACCCCCTCTCGAGTCGCGTGGGAGACCCCCCATGGCCGAACACCCCACTGGACCTCTTCCCTCTCGGATCCCTCTCCTCCCGCCAGGGTTCTTGATATGTATTTTCCCATTGATATACTCTTCCAAATATTTATCTCGGTGAACTAATATTTGTTATCTTGTAATGGATTTCGTTCTCTAACACTTTTTCAGGTACACATGATTACTCTAGAAAACACTTCCATGGAATACCGATTTTCCAAGGGAGATCTCAATTCCCTTTTATTTTCATTTTTTTCAATATCCATTCCCATAAACATTAAAAATCGATTCCATACCACTCTCACCTATATTTCATTGATAGTAGGGACACTACCTCATTTTATGTGTGGGGGGAGTTTCTCACAGTTTCACATCTGATGCACTTGGATTTTTTTATTATGCTCACTTGTCTATGAGACATTTTTCAAAATAATAAGAATGATTTAAACATGAGAATCATTAAGCCCTTGTTATTAAAAAAGGTTAAGTGTAAAAGTTCCAAGGACCATGTTTGACTCCTACTTAGATTTGTTTATAATAATTTCTAAGTTTAAGGAATTATTTCAAATTCAAAATCATCGAAATAATGACTAATTGACCCATTACTTATGAATTATGCCATTTTTCATTGCCATTTTTGTTATTCTCACTTCCCAAGATGACTCTAATCCTTCAATTTCATACTCTTATCTAGGCATATTTCATGATCGATTCCAGGGGCATGTAAACTGACTAGAACTTGTACAGAGATCTTATCTTAGTGATGACTGAACAAGTATAAAACTAAAATGATTTAGGTCTCTTCCATAGACAATTTTTCTCTAGACCCACTTGACATATATCCATCATTCAACACTTAGTTTCCATTAATTACCTATTATAATGAAGAAATTTCAATCCTATTTCCCTTCATACCCTACTTATTGTACAATGCATATGGATATCTTTGAACAAGTGTGGGTGGTACATTCAAAGATCATGGGATGCTTCCACTTCCAGAGATGTACGATATGCTCACCTGATTTTGCGGTTGCAATCCATTTACCATTTTTTGTGTTTCATTCCTAATCTCTTCCTTTTAAAAATAAAAAAAATGATAAGAAAGGAAAATTGTTATGGGTTGTTTACTAAGAAGGTAGAAATCAAAATTTTCCAGATTTATTAATCCCTCAAAGGATTATCTATCGTTCGGTGATGGATATGATATCTATCCTAAGAATATATTTTGGCGTAGATCAATTGTATACTGTTATACCATGAGGTGTGAGTGTGAGGAAACATTGGAAGATAGAGGAACCTTCCATGAGATGTAATCGTTTTTCTAAAACATAATGTGGGAACATTTCTGGAGTATGTTGTAGTCATGAAATAACCCCGAGTGTCTCCATGAGATAGCATACATAACCCCAAGTGTCTCCATACATCGTATCATCCTTGCATGGGTTGGCCACTCACTGAATCCTATCAAACCTATCCTAATCTATCCTCACATTCACATAGTCTAGACTCATCTCTCAAGGATTATCCCATGCCTCGATGCACATCTCATCATCCAACTAGACAAAGAGGACTATTTAGCTTATGATTGTTCTAGTCACAAAAGCACACCATGTCGAACCCATATATATTATATTCTCAATAATTTAGTCAAGAAACTCATCAAAATCATGTATTGTAACCCTACCCCACTAACCAGGTACCATCCTAAGCTGAATCTCACCAAGCCTCTTGGCATTATAATGCCAGTCTGTCCGCCAATACCTAATACCCACACTAGCATCTCATCCTTCATCTCTTTAGCTGAACTCTTGAATAATTAAATGGAGTTAAACCTTTTATAATACATTTTATATATTTAGAGGGACCATCCCACTCTAAGAACCTACCAAGAATCCAATCCATCCTTATAAGTATTTCCTCATCAAACACTAGATGTTCAATTGCAACACCTATCACTACAGGGCCCAATCCTCTTAGGAATATTTTACTTGATCAAAATCCCCATCGTTAGTGACATAAATCACATTAAAGCACATAAATGTCAACTAAACCCTATAATCCAAGAATTATTCATGTGGACAGGCCCCATGGAAACATGCTAAGAACTAAAACCATAAATTATAATTCCAAATACATTCATCATTTTTAAATAAATATCTCAATTGTAAACATAAAAACCAAGAATAATAAGACCTCATCCATTGTATCAAACAAAACAAAACTAAGTTGAAAATTAGGCCAAATTGATTATATACCATTAATAGTAAGATTAATTGTTGATTAATAGGAATGCACTATTTGATAGTATAATTTTGAAACATTGACATGTTTCCCCTTTGCTTCCAGGAACATGATTTGACCCATGGGGCGCTATGGTACTTATATGTTGGGTGGTGATAGGTATAGTCACAAGAGACAGGTATGTTTTAGTTTAGTTTTTATTTTGTTTTCTTTATCGCATTGGTCACTTAGATCTTTGACTGCTTTCTAATGACAGATGGTACTTATATTATGCGAAGGAGGCCAAAAGGTGTTCAGATTGATTTAGTCCACCAGATTTTATCCGAGGTAAGATTATATTGTTACTACTTGTATCACACATCATGTATTTAGGGATTTATTGTTTTATACTCCATATTATGTTTTCGGAATGGCATTGTATCGTTTCGTGTTGGTTCGGGTGGATTTGGTTCTCCATTTCCAATCTAGGTAAGGTTTTAATGCCATTGGATGGTTTTTCACTGGTTATGTAGCATCCTTCGTGTGTTTTAAGGTCCTTAATATCCATTGTGTATTGTGTCGTTCCCTTCTCGTTGGTTTTGAGTCGCCAAGTCAGGGTCAACTCACATGCATGTGCATAGGTAAGTAAGTATATGTATGTGGGTTCCCCCGTTATGTGTATAGCCACCCATGGTAGTGATTATGCACATATGGGGCTAGGTGTGACCATGTATATATATATAAATGAATATGCAGGTGAGTAGAGACTGATATATGTATATAATCATATGTGCAAGGATCCCCTTGCACATGCTCATGGCCATGAGGGTGTGTACATAGGGGCTAGGTGTCCTTGCATGTGTGTGAAGGTGCGTATACCCAGTGGAGGAGCAACAACTTTTAGTTAGAAAGCTCCAAGAGACGAAGTGGATGGCTTGGTTCTACCTTGAGGTAGAGTCCCTCTCAAAGCCAAATTAATTTAAAAATGATTTAAATTGAATTTAGCTTCTTTATTAATTCTACTTATTTATATTGAATTGCATATCTAGAATAAGTTTTCTTTAATATAAATGTTTCATTTGATAAATAAAGTCTTGTTTTTAAAATAGAACCCCTCCAACAGAGGTGCACAGTTTGCGAAAACTCATAGTGATAGTTTAGGCTATATGATTCTTTTCCGTCATTTCGTTTCCCTTTCGACATTGCATTATTGTTCCGCTCACTACAAACTTCCAGAAATCCCTTGTTATAATATATTAAATAGTTTATTTGTTCTATCATGTCCGTTTTGACCTTATCTTATAGAGAAACCCGTTTCAGGTGTTTGCTTGGCCTCTTGGACACCCATTTGTGTGTTTACTCGAGCCTATATATCGAAAAACACTAATGGTGTCATTTTTTAACACCTATCAGTCTAATAGTTCCCCCCACCATAAGCTTCATCTTAACACTATTTGGGGTGTTTTCCTGGCCTTGATGCACATCTAACTTTTTACATATATTAATTCTCCCATAAGATTTGTGTTGCATCCTGAGATGTTAAAACATACTAAAATTATATTGTTCTCAAGGTTACTGAATTTTTATTATTAGAGTTCCAATAAATGCCTATATCATTGATAAGTAATACACCTGCACAACTTGACTCTCAATCAATAGTTTCAACTACCTAGTTCCACTTTTAGAAACAATGAATATCAAATATATATCTTTATCATACCACAATCCCGAATCAAGAGTTTGTTTTTTATAACATAAGATTGGTTTCTATAATGTGAAGGACAACTACATAGGATTTATTTGGAATCATGGCTAGAAGATGATGCCCCATGGATGTCGCTCGATCGGACTAACATGCCGCGATCATGCTGCGGTCACGCTAGAGCCACGCTGTGGCCACGCCGCGGTAATGACATGAATTAGCCCTTCTCCAGGACGACACCCCACGATGGTTCGCAGTCCTATCGGAATTCTATGTATGATACCTAGATAGAGTTTTAGATACATTACCCACCCATAGTTAATGTGGAGGGAGGAAACCACCAGAACGTTTCCCCGCTTCCTCCCGATCTCTTAACTCTTGGCCAGAAGATGCTGCCCCACAGATGTCACTGGACTGGGCCAACACAACGCTGTCATGCTGTGGTCATTCCGCGGTCACACCATGGTCACACTGTGGTCACGCCGCGATCACACTGCGGTCACGCCACTGTCACGCCACGGTCACACTGCGGTCATGCCACGGTCACGCCGTGATTTGGCCCTGCTCCAGGACGACACCCCGCGGTGGTTCGTAGTCTTGTTGGAATTCGATGTATGATACCTAGATAGAGTTTTAGATACATTACCCATCCATAGTTAATGGGGATGGAGGCGACGACCGGAATTTTTCCCCGCTCCCTTCACTCCTGTCCAGAAGATGTTGCCCCGCAGATGTCGCTGGACGGGGCCAACACGCTGCGGTCATGTCGCGGTCACGCCGCAGTCACGCCGCGGTCACACCGCGGTCACACCATGATTTGGCCCTACTCCAGGACGACAACCTGTAACGGTTCTCAATCCTGTCGGGATACTTATCCTATCCCTAAGCCACACTTCTCCAATCCCTCAGTGCCAATCCCATACTCCTCCCATCCTCGCCACCACTCCCATACCGACCACCCCTTGTCGCCGCTCCCATCCCCACCACCCCTCGCCGCCGCTCACCGATCGCCGATCGTTGCTCCCCACTCCCCGCTCATCAATGCTCATGCTTTTTTTCCAAAATCTCTATGCGAACCAATAACCTTTCTAGTTTTACCATAAACCATAGCTCGATGCACCCATATGAAATATTTTTCGCAATATCTCGACACGAATCCTTCTTCTCAACCGACTCTCGATGCAAACCTTACTTCCTAGAATGACATGTCTGGTTTTCCAATGCTCTATTCTTCCACATTAAATGGTTTCGTGTTATGATCTCATTATGATTTTAGGTTGTGTTTGGAACCATGATTCCCAACCTACTCTTGATGGTTCTAACTCTAATTCCCAACCGGTCATATTATCTTTGATTGAAGTAATTTTTGTTCATTCACTTTAAATCTGTATGTATGCCTTCACTTATTTTCAATATTTTGGTTCAATTTCGATGCAATGTACTGTCTATTATGACCCCCTTATGAAAAAAAGCAATATATAATTTTAGGTGGCAGTTTTGTTGTAATTTACCTGTATAGAATCATTTTGATTGATACTGAAGAGGTCAAATGAGGTGGAGAGGAGGCGGGATGTGTTGGAGGGGGGCAGGGGGTGGGCAGGGGTGAGGTGAGGAGGAGGGGGCTAGACAGGGGGTTGGAGGTGGCTGTGTAGGAGGGGGAGAGGGGGGGATGTGCTGGGGGTGAGAAATGATAACATATGGGGGGTGAAAGAATATCCATGTTGATGGTAGAACCAATACATCAACGACTAGAAAAACCTGATCATCGATCAACAACGTCTCCATCTAATCATCTATCAACAACGCACCCAATGGGGTATATAAAAGAAATGAATAACCAATGAATTATCAATGGTCCTCATGACAATCATAAAATCTTTACCTTACAAGGGCTCTATAGTACAAGATTGACCACTCCACATGGGCATTATTAATTAACCGTTATAGAAAACACTGGTCACTCAATCAGTAACAAGCCCACTATGGTATCCTCAAGAGTCCCTTTGATGCATATAAATATCTTAATGAAATATGACCATAACTTCTATCCCACAACATCATCCCATCCCAATGGTTCCAATAGTTCCAATCCTAAAAAAAGGTGGTATTCCTCAAATGTTCTAACCTTGAGAAATAGGTACCAACATGTCAGGATAAAACAAGATCTCTTCATATATACTACTTGATTATAATTTTTGAGATCTATATGAAAGAACATTGAACAAAACTAGCTTATATTGCACAATCCATTCCAACTAATGATCTCATAACCCTCACACATGATTCTCATCTCACAACCCAACCTGCTAAAAGATTCGGAATCCAATCCTTGAAGAATCTTGATAACAAATTCTTTTAGTCCAAAACACCATAAATACCACATTCAAACACAGAAATTATTCTACCATAGAAATTTATATGAAAAACTGATCATAATTGAATACTTCTAAGTTGAATTTTGACTCCAGGGTTTAAATAGGGTAAACACAACAAGGAGAAAAATGTACCCAACCTATACTTTAGGTACATGATATGTAACCCAAAATGTCCCCTCATTCTATGTGACATAGACTGCTTAGTGTTTACTTTTCCAAAGTACACCTCATTTGTTCTTGTTATGATGTTTACCCCCACTTGGGTACATTCACATACAAGGGCCCACTTAGCCTGAAAAATTCCCTACTACGTTGAATGTATCACCCCATACATAATCTTTACCCCACATATGGTTCCCATGTATGTACCTATCCATATATCCCCCCCGACACACACAAGATCTACCCATGCACAATTCTTATCCATGTACCTCGCACTAGATATTGTTGTATACCCTACATGGTCATCTGCCACTAGCACACCCCGAGTCACCACTACATGGCTTGTAACACACCCCCTTGTATTAATCTTTTAGTTTCAAAAACCCATATTTCCCAAGTATGAAGAACAAATGATGTGAGTAATCAAAACTACACATCATGTACATGAGTTCCCCCAAACTAAACCCCCCAACAATATCCCAAAACACCTAATTTCTGCAAAGTATCTAAAGATTGAATCCTAAATGGGTCACAAAAAACCAAAAAAATGTGATTAAAACATAAAATCAACTACCCTATGGGAATTTTTGTGGGAGGTGAGGGTTCTTGGAGGGGGTGAGGTGGGGAGGAGGGGGCTTTGTAGGGGGTTTGGTGGGGAGGGGGTGGGGTGGGTAGGGGGAGGGGGTTGTGCAGGTGTCGGGGTGGCTGTGTAGGTGGGGGTGGGAAGATGGGGGAGGGGGGCTAGGACTGGGAGTTGTGCAGGGGGGTGGTGGTTATGTCGGTGGGGGAGGGGGATTGACATGTTGGGGAGGGGGTGGGATGTGCAGAGGGTTAGGCTAGGTAGGGGAAGGGGGGCTGGGCAGGGGGGATGTGCAGGTGGGGTAGTTGGGGGGTTGGGTAGGTGGATGAGTATGGAGATGAACTTGAGTTCCTTGAACCCAATTAGGGAACTGTATAATGATTTCCTAGGACCCGAGTATATCGGATAAGGAACATTCGTGGAAGAATCTATAATTCTAGCCATGTCCCTACTTAGACTATCAATGTTGTAGAAACCGTGGAAGACCCATTTGGTGAGTCTAGTAGGAGAAGGAAAATCCCCATGCATAATCCAACAAGGTAAAATTACTATGGAATGTAATAATGTTATATCCATCATAGATCAAGATTAATACGTCATTATATTGAGAAACATCAGACCCTTGTACATGTATTTAACGATAAATGTTATCAATATTCGAAAATATTACATTGACTGTGATTTTTGATTTAATATCATTCCAATGTTGACACATTCTCATATGTGATATGATGAGGACAATATATAACCTTCCACATGGATACTATAACTCTATGTCCAATGTAAGAAATGTCCATAAGTCCAATTCATGCTCAGGGATCAATTTGGAGTCCTCATTTCTGAATCATAATTTATAGTAATTCAGTAGGATCAAAACTTCATTAAATTTTTAGGAAGGCCTCTTTAAACTTTTCTGACCACTCAAAAATAACTACATTCTTAGTAATCCTAGTCATCGACACTTATAAAGGGGAAAAGATTTAAATGAACCACATGTAAAACCTAAATAAATAAAATAAACCCACAATATCAAACATGATTTGTATGACTTCTTATGACACCACAACCTATACATTCTTTAGGTCCACATAAATTCCCACATTATGGATTAGGTTCCTAAGAAAACATACTTTATGGAAGCATAAGGGACACTTTGAGATCTTATAAAACATATAATGTGGTCAAAGTGTACAAAAAAAAATCTATCGGTGTCTAATGTGTATATCAATGGTCGGTGATTATATAAGGATATCATCTATAAGCACCACAATGAATGAGTTGAGATATGTATGGAAGATCTCATTCATGAGATCCATGAACACCATTGTATTAATTTTAAACATGAAAGGAATGTAAAGAAATGTATGGAAGATTCCTTAATAATTTTCACACCATTTGTATTACGAAATCATATATATATATATACATTCATTCAACTAATCAATTAATGTCCTTAAAAAAGTTCTACATGTCTCATTACTGCTAAGTAAAAAATGGTAAGGATCAATATTTTCCGTCATGTACCTCTTTATTACCTCTTTATTACCTCTACACAAGTAGTAATTTACCGCTTTCAAAATACTAAACTATCTTCACACATGTCTTTTCTATCCCAACATATTTATATGTATCCACTACTTTTACCCTTATCAAAGCCCTAGACTAATAATTCTCACTCAATATAGCTCATCACTCACCTCCCAACATCTTCCATACTACTAAAGGTAGTCTCTCATACAACTATATATCACATACCAACCTTATCAATCAACAAACATCCATGTTAATACATTTTGATCAATGTAAATCCATTTTCTAAAATAATACCATATTAACCATGGTAGGTATAATATCACATTACAAACGCTCCATTATCACTCATGGTTGGGTTAATCTAGAAACTTATCACTCAAGGTGAGGCCATTATATTGACCACTACCTTATCAATCATTGTAGGGTTAGATATCATGTTATAATATGATAACTTCATTATCACTCAATTAAGGGTCCTTATAGCACCATATCACTCAAGGTGTTGTCATTCCTAATTCTATATCACTATACTCGTTAGAATTTCTCACCCAACATGTGTATGAAATAACTACAAGGGAATTTGGTCCATATCATAGCTCACCAGATAGGTACAAGGTTCTAGTCACTCGAGACCTATTCACCCTACCTTATCAACCATGTTAGTGTTAGATATCATTTTATAATATGATATCATCATTATCACTCAAGTAAGGGTCCTTCCAACACCAAATCGGTCAAGGTGTTTTCATTTCTTAAGATATTTCACTATACTTGTTATAAATTTTCAGACAACAAGTGTATTGAATAAAAAGGGCATTTGGTCCATATCATAGCTCACCAGCTAGTGTACCACCATGAGGACCATGATACCATGTGCTAAATGGTTAAATTTTATGATTCTTATTATGGATAATCATTCAAATTTCAATGGACACAAAAATCATCTATGGAAGGTATATACTAATATTCATGTAGTAATCTACTGGATTGTCATGGCGGATTATCTGAATGTTTGCATTACAGATTGGGGATTGAATATTACCTTGTAATCTTATCCTCTTAGAATATGATAGAAAATTTCCAAAGTGAGCCCAACAGATGATGTAAATGATTCATAACCACTGACAAACACTATGTTGGATGTCATCATAGGAGATCCCGTTGAAAATTAGCCAGGTGATATCTTTCAAGAATCAAGTAAATATCTATCCCCATAGAATCTATGTGTAACAGAAGCCTGAACAATATCCCTGTCTTAAACACAGACCAATACCTTGATAAATGCAACAATATAACTAAATCTCTTGACATTATAGAATTCATTTCCCAAGAGTATATGATTCCCCCATAATTATACTCTAGGAACTAAAGGGTTATAATGTTCATAGTGTAAATATCCTTCTAAGTTAGTATATTGAATGATTAAATTCATCGAAAAAATATCAAATTTATCCTTGAGTAATCAAAACCAATAACCCTTATCTGATAGATCAGGATTGAGGTAGGGGATTCTTCATATATGAGTTATAAACATGAATTTCCAATATCCCTTTCCCTATTTGATCAACATGAGAACATTATGTTATTTCTTGGTCTCTCTACCACATCAATATGTGAACCATACAAGGGTAAGGGATGTGAGTAAGCCTTCAAAAATGAGATTATTATTTCTATGTGTTTCCTGTGTTTTTTGTGATTTTCAGGTGATTGAAATTTGTTTTTGTGAGTTTTCCATGTGTGTAGTTTGTTTTCTATGTTTGCAGGTTCAGTGTTCCTAAACACACAGAATGAGTGTTTTTATGTGATTGCAGTGTATTTTTGTGAGATGGCATGTTTTTCACAGAGTTTTTATTGCAGCCTACAGTTGATTTCATGTTGTTTCATTTTAAATTAATGGGGGTCTAAACCAATGGTTTCAAAACCGTTGGGTTATACCTGTGTGCTGCTGGTGAATTTCCCAATGGTTCAAAACTGTTGGTTTATACCCCTGCTGCTGCATTTCCAAACAGTTCAAACCCGTTGGGTTATACCCCTGCTGTTTCATTTCCCAATGGTTCAAAACCATTGGGTTATACCCCTACTGCTGCATTTCACAACAGTTTAAAACCATATGGTTATACCCCCTATATGTTTATGCCAACGGTTTTAAAACTGTTGACATACCCATGTGCGCTGATTTTTCCAACGGTTCAACTGAACCGTTGGTATAAAAGAAATCTAAACAGCTGTTTCCCAATGGTTCAGCATGAACCGTGGGTATAAGGATTTTCCCATGCCTCATAGCCCAACAATTTCTAAAACCGTTGGGATAAGTTTTTCCAATGGTTTGAGTTCCTTTCCCAACGGTTTACAACCTTTGGGAAAACATGGATTCCCAGTAGTGACATAAACACATGTCAATCTTTTGATAGTTTCTTTAAATCCTGTTTTTTGGTTTTGACCATGGGAATTAATTTTAAATTAATTGATGATGATTTAATGTTTTGAATTTGGTAAAAAGGAATTCATTTTTTAATTCATAATATCAAAATTATTATAGGGTGATTTTTTTGTATTTTTCTGATAACATTCAATATTTGATGAATTGTGAAAAACAATGCGTTATTGTTTAAAGAATAATTTTTATTTAATTAATTATTTATTTTATTTAAATTTATTTTATATCAAAATGGATATATAATACCTATATAAGTTCAATGTAATTTATTGGATTCATTTTATAACAAAATTAGATGTCTAAAATTTTATTGAACTTTTTAACGTCTTTTATGCACCTTCTAGTCACAATTGAAAATTTCTATAGAACGTAATTTTACCGCTTCAATGAATTGAATTTCAAAAATCTGAGAGACATAGTTTAAATAATTAAGGAAAATGTGGATGAATAAGATGAAAATAATTTTTTATGAATAATAACATTTGAATTTTATTTACCTTGGATAAAATTTAATAAGGTAATTAAAGGTAAAAATGATATTATAATTACCCTAACACATGTCCTAATTCTATTGAATAAGTGTATTTAGACTAAAATCATCCTTAGGAATGAAATATGATCCTTCTTTTCCACTTGAATTAGATTAGGAAATTTATTATTATATGATTTAAAGAATAATTAAAAGTGTGAAATTCAAAGTTTAATAACTAAAACATTTTTAATACAGGGATATAAATTAAATAAATTCAACAATAAATATTCATTAAAAGATAAAAAAATACTAAAAAATTGTATTTTTTTATAATTTTTAGACATTAAATATGTAAATTTATTTATTACACAATGATAATGCATTAATTACTTTATCAATGAAAGATTGAAATAATTGATATTATAAATATAAAAATAAATGTAAATTGAATATTATTATTCCATACACGAATTTTATAGGTTTATATGACATTTTAGTGTTGATGAAATAATTTTTTTGAAGGGATAATGTTTTTTTGACTTTAACAAACCAAAATTCCCAATAGTGTCAAAATTGACAAAATTGAGTTTTTAAAACAAATACAATATTATTAATCTATATAATATTTATAAAAATATAAGGATCCCCCAATGTACTTATATAAAGTTATATATGTCATTAATGAACCACTTGATGTTTTATTGGCATTTTATAGTATGTTTAATAACCATATAATATAAAAATTCAAGGAGACATCGTAATGTTAAACTACTTAACTAAGAGTTAAATCTAAATGATAAGGTTAATATGGTAGCCAAAACTTGTCTAAAACCCATTGTTTGAGAGGATTTTTACCAATACCCACCTATGTCTCGAAATAAATTCATTTGTGTCCTTAGAAATTGAAAATGATTTTATAATGAAATAATATTTCAAACTTTTCTTAAAGTGACCCTCTCTCTCTTATAAAAGGGTATTTCCTCTTCTCTTAAAATCACACCACCAAATCTATTTGGATCAACCAACCCCAGCCCAAATATCCTCACCAGATCCATAAATTCAACCTAGAGGTCTTACCTTGAGCATAAAGCCAACCTACGGAGCCCTTTTATTCAAATCAAAAGGAAACACCCAAAGAAAAGGTAATTATTTTATCACCTCTTTCAATGTTCTTTTCTTATTCCACATTCTCTTTCTTTGTTATTTCCATACCAAAATAATAACTCAAGTACCTTCTACATACTATGATGTTATTATAAATATGGTACAAATAGACACATTATCTTATCCATCCTAGGAATGGTAATGTCACCATGCGTGCGTACGTACGACGTACTATCTCCAAGCCGTTGTGTAATTTATTATTCAAAACTATGTTATTTGGATGGATATAATGATGAATAATATGTATATAAATAATTAAAATAACTGTTTTTGATGCTTTCTCTAGGTCACGTGTGTCTGTCTCATTTGGGGATGAGGGGCGTGGTTTTGTTGCCTCCCATTCCTGCTTTCCAAAGGCCGGCAGCATCCGCTCCATATTCAGGGAAGTTTGCTCCTTGATCGAAATGGGATGATGGGATATTGGTTCTTCCTTTTGTGGATTCCCCCTCAGAGCTCATCACCTAGTTTGGGTCTCCCTCACAGACTTAACCCGTTGTTCGTAAAACTCTTCCTGGGGCCATATCTTTATAGACACCAGTTAATTACACTGCTTCTATCAGGACATTCCAAGAGATCCAGTCAGGGAAGTAAAATTTGGTCAGGGGAGTAGTCACGTTGGGCATCACTGGCATGTCTAGACGATAGGGGATTGGTTTGTCTGTCTTCTATCCCATATTATAGGGCTTCTCGAGGGCACGAAATCCTGAGGCATCCCACATCGGATGCGGGGAATTATATGTCTTGGGAATGTATCATAGGTTTTCCTCACATTCCCATGATTAAGACAGGGTATGCCACTAGTTTAAAGTCTAGTGGAGACAGATCAGGCTGATCATAACACTGACTAGAGTGGATCAGACGGGTGCAACCCTGGGAGGGAACACTGATATTGGGGCCAACATGTTGGTGGCTTCCCGATTACTATTGAGGGGAATGCGGTATGAGGTGGCATGGTCCCATGGGATGTGGAGGCCCGAGTAAAAATCAAGATGGATGATGAATGTTTCGTGATGTGGATGGTGAATGGGGTGGAACCGTGATGAGGTTGATGATGGTTTCAAGCTTGAGCCTCGATGAGGCTTCCTATGTATCCCTGTGGCAGGGAATCAAAGTCCACGTAGATCATATGGTGACGGCTTACCGCCGATTGGGATTTTTAGTGGACTATTGCTATATAAGATCGCAACAGATTATCACTGGATAAGGTGTCAATGGATTACCACTGCATTGGGTCACAACGGCTTACCAATGAATGGAGTGACAATGGCTTACCACTGAATGGAGTGACAACGACATGCTAGTGAATGGGGAATCAAAAGTGCAATATAGTTTAACGTCATACAGGATGAGAGTGGACCGACGTGAAGGGTCCCAGACCATTGTTATTTGGGCTTGCAACTCATGGAGGATTCCTACATACCTCACCTTAGCAAGGATAAAATAACCCATAGTTCCGGTGGCATGGGTTTTGTTATCCGACGTGAATGAGGAGCTGTGGTCCAGGTGGATGGTGGGCTTGAACCTCAGAGAGGCTTCTTACGTACCTTGCCTTGCCAAGGATCAACGTGCACATAGTTCAAGATGGGTGTGGGGATTACACTCTTGGCAGCCCAATTAGTTGGAGAATCGATGTGAAGGGGGCTGGAACGACCGGGTGTTGGGCTCGAACCTCAGGGAGGCTTCCTACATACCTTTCATTGGCAAGGATCAAAGACCTCGTAGTTCAGGTTGGAATGGGGCTCGGTGCACCGACATGGGGTAGTCTAGATGACCAATGGGTGGTGGGAATGAACCTCATTGAGGATTTCTACATACCATGCATTAGCAAGGATCAGAGACCACATAGTTCAGGAGGTTGAGAACTGACGTGAAGGCAGACCTAGGGTCCAATTGTTGTTGGGCTTGAACCTCGTGGAAGCTTCCTACGTACCTCACCTTGGAAAGGATCAAAGGCCTCGTAGTTCAGGTGGTACCGGTGAACAACATGAAGGTGGAATTAGGGTCCAATGGTTGTTGGGATTGAACCTCTTGGAGGTATCCTACATACCTTTCCTTGTCAAGGATCAAAGACCTCGTAGTTCAGGTGGTGCTGGTGAACCGATGAGAAGGCGGACCTGGGGTCCAATGGTTGTTGGGATTGAACCTCGTGGATGCTTCCTACATTCCTTGCCTTGGAAAGGATCAAAGGCATCATAGTTCAAGTGGTGCTGGTGAAACGACATGAAGGTAGACCTGGGGTCTAATGGTTGTTGGGCTTGATCCACATGGAGGCTTTCGGCATTCCTATCCTTGGCAAGGATCAAAGACCTCGTAGTTCAGGTGGAATTTGGGGCTTACACTCTCAGGCATCCCATGGAATATGTCATGGTCAGTGCTCACTATAAGCACACATGAGTCTTGCTCGGTGTGAGAAACAAGCAATTACATAGACCTAGTGATCACGTTGCGAAAGGTGCCTCCGTGTGTAGTGGAGTGGGGCTTACACATGATTGCATCCCAAAGAGGATACATGGGCTTATGCGAGGTTAGCAGCCCGAATGTTTAGAACATACTCTAGGAGGGAGTCCCGAGTGGCGACAAGGCCCACCAGGAGAGGGACTTGGTACCGATGAAAGGAGGGATCTGGTGTCCATTCCCCCTCCCCCCTGGTCCTTGGGACTGAAGAAGAATGGAGGAGCTAGGATGCTGCCTCCTGCAAGAAAATCTAGGGGCTTCCATCAAGATGGTTGCCCTTTCCCCACGGACAAACACCACTCTGATATGGAGGATATCATCCCCTCTAAGAGGATATCTCATCCTCATGGAGACTAGTGGGCGTGGAGAATGTCCACGGTGGGGGCACCCCACATGCGAGGAATGAGGCAAGGTCACAGTTTAACATCATGTGCTGAGGACGATGGTCATTGACAGTTTAATGTCCAGCAGCCCGGACAAGGTGGGTTTGCTGCGCACCCCTAGGCCTTACAAAACGGGTACCCTCTTCTCCTTGTGAAATAAAAGGTATTGGAAATGACTTGAAAAGGGGGTGTCATGGAGCGATCCATCAGGGGGGTCCACGTTAGCATGCCTATGCGAATAATCAATAGCCATTAGCGTGCCTATGTGAAGAAGCATGAGGCGAAGCAACGAAATGAGTAGTATTATCCAAGGGACGTTGAAATCACATCCTACAATCCTAGAGGTTCATACAAGAAATGAAATTGAAAAGCAGAGGGATTCATAGGTAGGGGCCTTGTGGATCTTTGCTGCTCTGCATGGCGGAGGGTACTTGCGAAGGGGTGTGCTTCTCAAAGTGGGGTGCCTCCGCCTAATCATAGGGCATAAGTGCATATGGGAGGTGCTTCGCGATGTGGAAATTCATTCACAGAGCACTGCCTTGCAAAGCAAAGGTGCCTCATGAGGATAGGTGTTGTGAAGCAATGTGCATCACGAAGTACAATGATCCTTCCTTGGGATGTGGATAATGTGTACATGAAGGGTGTTTCGTGAAGCATAAAATCTCTGCGATGACCCGGGTCCCCTTGGGGATCCCCTTTTTTCACGGAGACCATAATTCTCCACGAAAGGCATCCCTCTCAAAATAGGGGATCAAAATGAGTCAAAGGGGAGGCACTTTACATAGTTGAAGTACCTCACACAACTCATGGTTTGCAGAGCATAAGGGTGTTTCGCGATTTGGGAGCTAGGAAGTTGAGGGGTCGGATTTTCCACCCCCGGAACATGGAGGGAGGATGACATTTATAGAGGATAGGCGTCGTGAGGCTGCGATCACTCGATGTGAATATGGAGCTTGCTCCACTGCGGGTCGTGAACATCAAGGGCGGTGGCAGAGCGTTACCGCCTCCTTGCTTCGCAGCGGGCCGAGAATGTCAAGTGCAGTCACGGTGCGTTACCGCCACCTTGCTTCGTGGAAGGTCATGAATGTCAAGGGAAGTCATGGAGTGTTTTAGCCTCTTTACTACATGGGGGGTTGCGAACATCAAGGGTGGACTTGGAGTGTTACCACCTCCTTGCTTAGCGGCGGGTCGCAAACGTCATGGGCGGTCACGAAGCATTATGAATCTTTGCTTCGCGGCAGGTTGCGTACGTCAAGGGATGTCATGGAGCGTTACCACCTCCTTTCTTCGCAGCGGGTTGTGAACTTCAAGGGAGGTCATGGATCTTTTCCACATCCTTTCTTTGAGTCAGGTCACAAATGTCATGGGCGGTCGCGGAGGGTTACCGCCTCCTTGCTTCGCAGCGGCGCGGTGTGACCGGTTCGCCGCGAATGGGATTCGTGAGGCAGCTATTGGGTCTGTGTCTTCTTCTCCTCCCAACATTTTGGTGTCAACAATTTCCACCCTCCTTAGACTTAGATCCGTAGAGAAACAAAGGGTCGAAGTCTTCTGGTAGATCACCAAAATCCTAGGTCGTTCGCGAAGTAATCTCGAAAAGAGGGATCGTCAATCCTAAAAGTGAAGCTCTGGCTAGATGTGCCGTGAAGCTCTCTTTGGTCAAGGCCTGCGACGAAGCTCCAAGGGTCCCCCTCCTATAAACAAGGGACATTAACCCTCTTATTTATTTTCACTTCTCCGCAATTTTGGACTATAGCGCTCTCGATTCGCAAAGCTCTGCGTACTCCACGATTGTTCTTTGTGAATCGGGCCTTCTGCTTCGCGGTGCTTCCGCGAGTCTTTGACATCACATCTAATCATTTCGCTACTATGTGTTTGAAGGATGAGTTAGGGATCTTTGAACAGGATTCATGAACGTTCTCCGCGAACATCCTCTATGAACTAGCTTTGCGAACCAGCCCGAAAAGCTCCCAAATTTCAGTACTGGATTTCTCATCAAGAAGCTGCCCATGGGGTCCATGGGGATGTCGCTCAGAGGGATGAGATGGAAAATAACTTGGGTCTGGGGGAGTTGGTACGGAGCCACTCTGACCATGATTTGCTGGTGCATCTGCTATCGAAGATCCTGAGGAACTACCCACTGTGTAAGAGGTTGACTTTGTATGGATCCAGGCCGAGGGATGACGTTTTCATCCTATAAGGAAGTTAGGACGAACTAGCTTACTGGTTCAGGAGAACACAGTGCCAGTGCCAATGGTTTAGGGCAGCTGATGGCCATGCCCGAGAGGATTTCACACCCGTTAATGCTGATTTCTTATACAACCACCTGAATAACGTCGATGGGAAGGTGTTGCAGCTGGAGACATCTCCTCCTCTGAACCACACAACACTAAAGGAAGCTTTGAGGAACCCGAGGAAGGGGTGGTTAGAGGAATGGGAGCTGCGCCAGGGTGGCCACTTCCCAGATGATTGGGCCTGGGCCTATTGGGTAACCTCTTCATGTGAGGATTTAGGGCTGATCTGAGGAGAGTGTGTTTGTTTAAGGCGGCCTGGGCCTCTCAATTTGACATATATCAACCAAAACCGGTGATGCCAGAGTTGTTGAGCAGATGGTCGTCGAGGAACACTACCTTCCACTTACACCATGGGGAGGTCAGTATCAGCTTGGGGGATGTCCACCAGATCTCAGGGGTCCCTATATTGGGGGTGATGTATTACGAATTATTCCCCGTCATGAGTGTGTGGGAGGATCCAAAAATAAATGATAGGGGTGGAAATGGTGTTGATAGAAATTTTTCCTGGGGAGGACAAGGAAGTAGTAAGAGATGTCCACTTCAGGTGGTGGTTCAAACAATTCATGAACTTCCTGAAAAACAGGCAGTTTCGGGTGAGGCCTCGGACTTGCCTGAAGGGGGCTCAGAGTAAGGAGCACTTGTACTAATGGATCTTAGAGAACAACCAGTGGAAGATGAGGGGATTCAATGTAAGTGGTGAGCGACAACCGATAGTCAGTCTGGTGGAATTCATCGCGGCTCTTATCTGTTGTTGGATCCTGCCAGTGAGGGATACAAACATGGGAGTCCACCAATGCACATTTATCATGGCAACCATATTGGCAACAGGAGGGCGAGTCAACATAGGAATCCCAATCCTCGCCAAGCAATATAAGGTGTTGTTGCATATTAGTGAGGGAAAAAGGCCGCATGGGGTATGTGGGCCATTCCACCTCCTATATGGGTGGATAGTGGAACATATCAGGGGCATTTATGGATACCTGAAACCTATCTCTCCATCAGGCTTGAACTTATGACCACCGATCCTGAATGCTGCAGGGAGCTTTTCGGCCAAGTTGACCACACTATTGGTTCTGAACTGGTTGTGGAGGTTGGAGGAATTCAATTTCCACCTGTTTCTATTTCCGACAGGGGTATTCACTTATGATGGAAAAGGGATGGAAGAGCACCGAGCCTATCATCTGGCCTTTAGAGGTGGAGTCCTAGTGGCGTGGGTGGACCGTGATCCCCTATGCGGTCCATATACCCCACATCAGTTTTCAAGGAAATTCCAGTGTATGTAGTGACTGACCCCACGTGTCTATCTGGAGGTTCTCCACGAAGAACACCCATGCATGATGAGGAAGATGTGTCTCATGTTCATGTAAGAAGATGAAACAATGTGGAAGGAGTTGCCTCCTCCGACCGCCATCCTCGGACTGGTAAAGGAATATGCCCAGAGTTGGGAGGCGGCCTACCCAGCGGAGATGCTGAAGCATCCAACCATTCGAGTCGGTGATGGTGAGCATTCCCGACCTAGGGTCCGAGGCCGGAAGGCAGTAAGGGAATCCCATAGTGGCAGGGCTGCTGTGGTGGAAATTGCTGCACCAGTTGAGGGGGGAAGTAGTGTTATAGGATCCGGCAGCGGCAGTCGACCCGGTGATTCCAGAAGAGCTGAATTATCAAGAGGGGAGGCTGCCGAGAGGATTCCGCAAGATACCAGCCTAGGCTCTGGGGAAGCAGCTATGCCATATCGACATGCCAAAGGGTGTTGTTTTCTTAGAGGCCTGGGACATCTAGGATGTTAATAGGAAATTCCTCTTCCCCACAGAGTTGTGGATGTACCTGAGCCATCTCGGGAATGATTTTCCAGTAATAGGCCCCATCAGGGTATGTTTTGTAGTGTCCCAGTTTGAATGGGAACAATATCTGACTGGGTTGGATGACTTCGTGCACTCCCAGGGTTCTCCTCATCCAATGACAGTTTGAGTCAAGGTGTTTCTCAATCACACTACTCCCCTGCAGTTTTTGGCCGCTAATTTGAGAGAACACTTCCCTCTACCACTAGAATCCGAAGAGTCCTCCTGGGGAGACGAGGCCGAGAGAGGGAGACGATTGGAGTAGGTCGAAGATAGAGATCAAGGTCGGATCTTGAAGAGTTCGAAGAAACCCTTGAGGTAACAATCTGAAAACCCCTTCTTTGAGACTTTATTTGAGGTCATTCCTGAATCCTTGCTAACATCTAAACCGTGCAAGAGAGTCTTATATACAAAACTCGTTCTCATCCCTCAATGGATGCAGATGCGGGACCTATGGGATCCTCGTTGGCTACTGTATCTATTACGGCATCTAGTGGGGCTAGGACACATGAGGTGACCCCTCCATGATTTTCAGACCATCCAACCATATATAGGGGGCCACACTTTGGGGTCCCAATGACATCAACCCAAGAGAGAGGCCATGGATTTGATCTCTATAAGTCCCCTCTACCAATTTATATTTTTCATCCCTTAACCATGTTTGCTGACATCCATGCCCCCCTTTTTTGTGTGTACAGTTCTTCAAATGATGTGGTTCACCTTGGAGAGGTTGGTCGGGGCTTCTTACGGTGTCCTTCCTAGGGGAATACCGATGATCGTGGAGGCAGAGCACCAAACTGATCAAGTGGTAGTGCTCCCGATCACTAGTGGGACCGTCAGTGGGGCTGAAACCAAGATCATTGAGGTAGGATCCAATGATTAGGATCGATTAGATAGTCTGGGTCCCCCCATTCCTGTTCAAACACCAGACATGGACCCGGCTGAAGAGTTCCTGTGGGTGTTCCCCCTGAATGAGCTTGCCAATCGTGCTGAATGGGACTAGATGGCCTCTAATGAAGAGAATAGCAAGAGAGTCTATCATTGATCGTGGAAGATTATCACACACTTCATCAATGAAACCCCAAAACTATGTTTGAATGTGATGGACAGAATTTTCTCGTTACTATGCGAACTATTTGTTGGGGGAGAGGATTCCCAGCATCTTTACATGCTCGTCTGAGATCATACTAAGGAAATGATTCATGAGTATGATTAGGGCCTCAGAGTGTGAAGGAAGTGGATGAATGTGATATCATCAAGAGGCTCTAGGAGGCTGAACATGAGGTTCAATGGCTACAGGCCCGGGCAGATGACCATTCTGCTTCCCTTAATGCAAAATACGAGCTCGTATCAAGGCTGAAAGCCCAGCTGGCGGAGGCTGAAGAGGGCCTGAAGCGATCTTCTGAGGAGATGACCATCATTCGGACCAATGTAAATCAGTCCCAGATCGCGGCCGGTGAATTTTTCCCCATCGCTACCGAGGAAGAGCAGGAACGGAACAGGTGCCAGCAACAACTGGATGCCACCGACCAGTGGGTGGCAGAGCTGCTACTCTCTTTTGACGAGGTTAACCCATCCATGGGGGGAAACTACCCTTGGGTACTGTAATGATTACTAAACCTTAAACGTACTTTCATGCTTTGTTTTTTTGATTCCATAGAATTGCATGAGTTCCGTTGTTTACATTAGTTTATTGCATTCTCTTGATGTTCATAGAGCATACAACGATCATTCCAAAAGCTCATGTGGGTCGGGCCTGATGTTAGAAACAATGGATGACCACCTTATCACCCCCATCCGAATATAGGAGTGAAAACCATGATTTGGGAATACTGGGTTTGAACAACCGGGCTAGATTTTCAGGAGGAAATGTGAGAGACCTGACTGGAGAATGGAGCTCTTAGAACAGTCGAATTACCATTTCCCAGTGTGATCTTGTGCACGAACGGGGTATCGACAGGGGTGCTGGAATCAATCTGAATAGATGGGAGCAGAAAATGTGAATCACAATACTCAGGATTCAGTACAATATGGGGGTGGAATGAAAATAGAGAATAACTTCTAACCATATTCGAAACAATTTTTTTTTATTTTTTTAGCCTGGAATAAGGATAGAAAATGTGGGCCGACCTCTGAATGTGTAGTGATGGCTTGTTCGAACAGAATCCAACACTCTAGAAATTACGCCACCATGGTGTAAGAACATTAGACAGGCGCATCAGTCCAATCATCGACCATTCTTTATTTTAGATGGGACCTCTCTAGAGAGGGAGCTGTCACTTCCCAACGTCATCATGGGGCATCATGAACATGTTCGGGGCACGTTTATAGTTAAATGGTTCCCCAAAAGGGGTCATCCTAGGGGACTGAAAATGAGGAGAAATAGGATTTATGATTCTTGGGGCTAGACCCAAGGCGAAATTCATGGGTAACTCTATGTGTCCCATGAGGATAGAAATTAAGCCAAATATAGTTCTGGAAGATGGGTCCTAGTTTAAGGTCTTAGAACTCGGACCAAAGATTGGTAAGGGCTGTAGGGGGAACATGGTAAGGAGATTAGGAAACCCAATGTGAATGAGGACATTAGTCCAGATCACCATGTGTTCATTGGGGAAGTGTTTAGGTCAAGGGACCAAACACAAAAGTTAGGTTGGGCCCATGGGAAAGTGCTCATACGTTTCGATGTATCTCATTAGGCTGACAATCAAGTTGTATGTAATTCTAAAGGGTTTCATGGTAGGGTACCAGTTATAGGAAAAAACGGGTCGTGCGGGTGTGGCCCTCGCACAAAAAGAAGCAGTATTTGATGTATCTTGTTTGTCTTTTAAGGTGAATGGTTTTTTTGTGAAGCGATAGGTCTATGATAGAAAGTACCGACATCGCCACAAGAATCAAGCCGTATGAAGGCATTTCCAAATGGTATGGCATGTGACCAATAAAAGACATGGTGTCCCCTTGAGTGCGGACATCACGATGCAATGCTGTTTTTCGTCATGCAGAAAGGACGATAATGTCACAGTTTGGGGTCATGTGATGGGACCAGGGGTGCATTTTAATGTCATGTGGCACATACATAGTAGAGACGAGGCAAAATGGGGAATTTGTATGATGAAATAAAACATACCCGATGTGAATGAGGACATTATCCCATACCACACCATATGTGATTCCGAGAAGGGAACCTCAGGCCAAGGGTCCTAAATAGTGGTAAGAGGGTAAGGGGTATGAGAAACTAGCTCCAGAATTAGATGGACCTGACAATAAGATGTTTGCGTGTTCCTACGTATCCCATGTGGATGGGAATCAAGACATACGTTGTTCGGGAATCACACATACGGGTAAGATACCCAAATAAGGGGGGGTGTATGGAAGGGTGAGTAACCCAATGTGAATGAGGACATAATCCCATACCACCCCATACACTCCTATATAGGAACTTGGGATGGGGGGCCGAAAAGGCCAAGGGGACTGAGACTGAGCCTCGGTTGGAAAGGCCAGTCCAGTTTGTAGTTTAACGTCTTGTAGTGAGGACGAAGAGTGGGGTAAGAAACCCCAAAAAAGGGAGGTGTACGGGGTGACGAATAACCTGACCTGAATGAGGACATAATCCCATACCACACCGTACACTCCAGGTAAGAACTTCGGTTGGGACTCGAGAAGGCGAAGGGGCCTAAGACTGAGCGTCGGTCGGAAAGGCCTGACCAGTTTGTAGTTTAACATCTTGTAGTGAAGATGAAGAGAATAAGATATCTCATCCGGGGATGTGTACTGCACGGTGAGTAACCCGACGTGAATGAGGACATAATTCCATACCGTACCGTACAACCCTAAATAGGAACATGGTCTGGGGCCCATAAAGGCCAATGGGCCTGACGCTGGGCCTCGGATAGGAAGCCATATGACCTCTTATGCAGTTATGACCTCGTCATATCTCCTAAGACCACGTTAGTAGTTCTCGGTGTGGGAAACAAGGATATAGACTCATCTTTCCCTACCATATAGGGGTCTAACAACTGGAATCAACCAAAGGGAGTTTGTTTCTTGGAGATAAAACAGGGAAGAATGAACCACTACACTCAATGCTTGAGATATTTTGTGGTGGTTCTAACAATAAAGGATAGTTATTGACTGTGATTGAATCACAGCGTCCTCATAGTGACCTGAAATGGGAACAATAAATGAGCATCGACTGCTAAACATATTTGAAATGTTGGACTTGTATTGATTTTTTTCTCAACGTCCCCAAGGACGTTGTCCTGTAACGGTAGGAAATCCCTTAGTCCTAGCATCCATACCATTTGGGGGCCCTTATGGGTGGGAAATATGATGGAGTCCAAATCAAAGGAGTGGGTGAAGCATAGCGGTATCCATCTATGAAAGAGGCGAAGGTCTCCAGGAAGCGGGACGTATGGCTAGATCGAGATTAGCTCAAAGTGAATTGGGGAAAAAGTATGCACGCCACCATATGTTTTAACCCGAGGGGAAGATCTAGCATTTGGGCTGGGCCAACAGACGAAATGTCTGGGTGATCATATGTTTCCAAGAAGGATGGGAATCAAACCATACATACTTATTTAAGGCCATGTAGTTTAACGTCATGTGGTAAGGACATGGGTGGATAGAAGAATGGGGAGTAGGTACATGGTACGATTTTTATGATCCTATCATTAGTGGGGATAAGGAATCATACACCATATCATCCAAGGATTCTCTGAGAGAACTATACCCAGGGGGAATAGTCAAAGAGAAGAGTTTGAGGGGATGGGCTCAAGAAAAAATGCTTCAGCGTTCGTACATATCCCATACGGATGGGAATCATGCCATACTTAGTTCTAAGGGTTCAGTTTAACATCGAGAAGGACGACACACAGTTTAAAGTCATGTAGGACTCGATAGTTTATGGTCATGTTGGACCATCACGCGGTTTAGGTCCATGCATGACTGACATGCAGTTTAGGCTAATGTAGGACCGACAGTTTATGGCCGTGCATGACCAAACCGTTTAGTGTCATGCCGGACCAGCACACAGTTTAAGGTCATGCGGGACCAGCATTTTAAGGTCGAGTAGGACCAAACAGTTAAGGTTCATGCCGAACTAGCACAC
The DNA here is from genome assembly GCA_963277665.1 of Viscum album. Taxonomy (NCBI): domain Eukaryota; kingdom Viridiplantae; phylum Streptophyta; class Magnoliopsida; order Santalales; family Viscaceae; genus Viscum; species Viscum album. Next base: position 670,153,035 of record OY728147.1, read on the forward strand.
AGTTTAGGGTCATGTGGGACATGCAATTTAAGGTTGTGCAGGACCAAACAGTATAGGGTCATGTCGGACTAATAACATCAAGAAAAGTATTTCTTCAGGAATGTGGCATTGGTGGGAGGATTTATGAACTCACCATCCATGGTCACCAGGGAGTATGCTCCATTTTGGTAAACCCTATGGATTATGTAAGGTCCTTCCCATTTGGGCTCTAACTTGGGTGGTTTCCTTCCAGGGATCATTGGTTTCCAGAGGGACAATACTGAGTCACCTTGTAGGAAAGAGTGGAGGTGAACCTTCTCGTTGAAGGATCTTTATCTCTTACTCTAATGCCTTTCCTGACTCCGTATGGCACAAAGCATGTTCTCGTCAAGTGCTTCCAATTTAGCCAGACGAATTTCAGGTACCTTTTCTGGCGCCTGCTGGTCATAGACTGCTATGTATAATGAAGGTAGCTAGATCTCTATTGGTAGGATGGACTCAGCTTCATACACTAGGGAATATGAGGTCACCTGGTTGGAATTATGAGTCATCATCTAATAAGCCCGGAGGGCGTTGTGTAGCTTGTCCGACCAACTCTTCTTATTCTGACCAACCATTTTCTGCAAGATGTTAGAGAGGGTCTTATTAAATGCCTTTATCTGCCCATTTTCTTTCATGTGATAGCAGGAGGTGTGGTTGAAACATATGTTTTATTTGTCTTACAATTTCTTCAGCTTGGATGCTCGGAAGTTGGTGCTGTTATTGGTGAGGACGGTGTGAGGAACTCCAAACTGGTGGATGGTATTGGAGCTCACGAAGTCAATTATAGAACATGACTTGACCTCTTTGAGCGAAACTGGTTCTTACCACTTGGAAATGAAATCTGTGTTGGTCAGGATGAACCTGCACTAGTGAGTTGTAGCCGGTGGATATGGCCCCACGACATCGAGCCCCATACAACGAACGACCAAGAGTACATGGTGGAATAGAGAGGTTCTGGATGCTGATGCATGAAGTTAGCATGAATTTGGCATCCATGATATCTCTTGGTGAACTCGATGTAGTTATGTATCATGGAGGGCCAGAAGTACCCCGGTCTCCGGATTTGATGGGACAGCTTCCGCCTAGTCTGGTGAGCCCCACAAGAACTGGCACGAACCTCCTGCATGACCTGAGAAATCTTGACTCCTTGGATACAATGGAGGAGAACACCATCGAACGCGAACTTGTAGAGGATCTTCTCAAGACTGGGACCACACTGGAGGGTAAACTGCAACGCATGACGTCGGATTCACTCATGCTCAGCTCGATCAGCCGGGAGGTAACCATTTTGGAGATACTCAACAAAGGGTTCCCTCCAGTCAGGGGTCACATCAGCCACTGCATCTGAGGAACCTGGGGGTCCTGACGTGGAGGATCGAGTGGTAAGATGGCTTACCCGCAGGTCGTCATCATCATCTAGGGTGATGGGAGGAATGACTCTCTGGTGTTCCACGTGTATAATCACATCATCCTTCACGAGTTCTACAAGTGATGCAGCCATGCCGGCCAGGGAATCAGCTTGACCGTTCTGAGATCAAGGGACATGAGTAACTTCCGGACGAGATGGAAACTATTCCATTAGCTGGAGGGTGCTCTCTAACAATGGTGTGAGCTCTGGTTTCCTGATGACGTAACCATCATTGATTTTCTTGATGACTTCTTTAGAATCCCCTTTCACATTAAAATGGGTCACATCGATCTCGTGGGCCTGCTCAAGGCCAGTGATAAGAGCCTGATATTCTACCTCGTTGTTGGTGCAGACTTCTGACAACAAGAATGAGTATGGTAGGATGGCTTGTGTTTTGGTAATAAAGACAATACCCATGGTCACTCTATTGAGTCTGGGATCATTGAGACTCCTACCGGTGGGGCACCAGGAGGCACCATCAAAGTGCATTTTCCAACATGGGACTACCTGGTTTACAGAGTGGATTTCCGCGTCGAGAAAATTCACGTCCAGGGACTGGTCCGCGGGGGTTGGATGGGCAGTTTGAAAGTCTGCCAATGCTTGTCCCTTGACATCCTTATGAGGAACGAACCTGACATCAAACTACTGAAGGATTACTTCCCACCGCGCTAGACGTCCAGTCCACATGGGGCGGTTCATAATGTACTTCAGTGGGTCTACCTGAGACACTAGTTGTACCTTGTGGTGCTTCAGGTAATGTTGAAACTTTTGTACTGAGAATACAAGCACAAGACAACTCTTCTCGATGGGGTAGTATCTGGTCTCTATATCAAGTAGCATGCGGCTGAGGTAGTAGAGGCTATTTTCTGTCCCCTCATTGTTATTCTGGGCGAGAAGGGCAGCAAGAGAGTGTTCCAGGGCAGTCATGTACATGATCATATGTTTTCTAGAGAAGGGTGGCATCAAGACTGTAGGCTGGAAAAGATACTGCTTGATTACCTAGAAAACGGTCTGGCACTCTTTGTCCCATTCGTAGGCGGATGCTTTCTTCATGATCCAAGAAAAGGGCTTACACTTACTGGCCAGATTCGCAATGAATCGGCGTTTGTAGGCTATGTGGCCTGGGAATCCTCGAATCTTCCGAATACTTCTCGGGGGAGGCATATGACGGATGGCCTTGATCTTCTCTAAATCGATCTCGATGCCCCTGTACCTAATGACAAAGCCGAGAAACTTCCCAGAGTTGACCCCGAAGCCACATTTCAACGGGTTCATCATCAAGTGGTGAGAACGGAGGAAGATGAACACTTTATCAAGGCCCTTGAGATGGTCTTGTCTCTAGAGATATTTGACCACCAGATCATTCACAGATCATTCCACCAATTTCCTGAGAATTGTCTTGAATATGCGGTGCATGGCCCGCTAATAGGTGGCCCATGCATTTTTCAGGCCGAAGGGCATAACCTGGTAACAGAAAGTGCCTTGGGGCACTCTGAAAGCAGTGGACTCTTCGTCCTCAGGGTTTATCTAGATATGGTTGTATCCAGAGTAACCATACATGAAGAAGAGGGCTTGGAATGCAGCCATAGCATCGATCAACAATTTTTTCACAGGAAGGGGAAAATCATCCTTCGGACAGTGGCAGTTGAGATCGCGGATGTCGATGCAGACCCTGATCTGTTTGTTCTTCTTCCTGATTGGCACAATGATAGATAGACACATGGGGTTCTAGTCCTCCTTGAGGAAGCTGGATCTGATAAGCTTGTCAACTTCGGCCTCGACCATGGCACTGTGAGAAGGGTGCATCTTTCCTGAAGGCTACTTGAACCCGAGATGATTGGCCGGAGTACTGAGGAGGTGGATAGCTACCTGAGGATCTAGTCCTGGCATCTGGTCATAGATACAGACAAATACATCATGATGCTGCTTCAGGAAACCTTTGTACCACTACTGCTCCTCGAGGGACATGGCTGCACTGATGAATGTGGGTCTCAGATTTGCCTCGCTAGCAAGGTTCACCTGTACAAGTTCATCGACCAGGGCGGAGATGCCTTCATCAAAGGAGGGGGAGCATCCTCAAGACCCACTTCTTCACTTACAGAGGGCAGATTTCTAGTGGGAGGTGCTTCCTCTGGGTCACCGGATCCCGACGGGAGGCTGGTGCCAAACTGGGCAGCGGTGGAAAACATATCAGGAGATTCATGTGTTGTCGGAACCATATCAATGAAGGCAGTCGATCCGATCCCATCTGGTCTTTAGCCCAAGGGGCTATGCTTGATGGTATCAAATAAATAGTGGTGAGTTGGCTTGAGCCGGTTGATTCCAGCCCGGTGAAAAAGGCAAGTATGATGTACTACCATTTCCATGGGGCAGACATCCCAATACCGTACAGAGGTAGGGGCCTCCGGGATCACCTAAGCCTGGTTGGTGTAGGAGTACAAGGTGACATTTCTTCATCACTTGGACTTAGCAATATGATTCCATCTTTTACTGAAGATGACAAAACATTGCCCCATTTCGGGGGTTGTGTCCTCCAATCGGTAGATTAGGAAGATATAGGCATCATCTAGACCTATCCAAGGGTCAGTTGCAACCGTGACGGGCTCAACCTCACTTGCCTGAATCTGGTTGTCCTTACTCTTCTAATAGTCGACATCTAGGTAGCGGTTTTCAAAAGAGGCAAAAGGAGATGCATCACCTTGGAGTACGCCTACTCAACCATTAAGGGAGTACTTGAGGCACTTATGATACTATAAGGGGACCACTGCATGCAGGTGGAGCCATGGTCTACCCATCAATGCATTGTACGTGGTGTCCTAGGAGACAACCATAAACTTAGTACTGGAAACTAGGCAATCTAACTGTGTCTTCAGACACATCATGCCAACCGGGGTATGTTCGGTCCTGTCCTATCGTTGTATCCTTAAATCAGAGGGAGTCAGGTCATCTTCGGAAAACCACGTCTTATACAGTGTCCGCGTCGGGAGAAGGTTGATCCTGGAGCCGGTGTCAACAAGATAATAGTGAACCACCACACCAGTAAATTGGCCGATGATGTACAGTGGGAGGATGTGCCTTTGTATGAGAGAGCCTTCATCTTCTCTAGAGAAAAAAATGATTGTCTGGAATTCAGCATTCTCAACTGCTTAAACATGAAAGGCTTCTACTCTTGCTACCTCCGTCTCAAACTGGAGGGGGATTCTAAAATACTCAGAGAGGGCCTCATGGATATCTGACAATAGGAGAAGGGCCTTTAGGATGGAATTCCTTGCTAAGATTCTGGCTAGGTGCTTGAAGACATCATACATTCGTTCCAGGTGCGGAATTCTGCTTGCAGGAGTCCTCTCTATGGTATGTGTAACACCCGAGACTTTTATGTTATATAAATCATCAAAGGAATCTTTTTCTACACACAACACTTTCTTGGCTTGCTTTACACGAAATCGCAACCTTCCTCGATAGCTTACGTCGTACGCAATACCGAGTTTCACTAAACAATGATATACTATTAAAATATTATAAAAACTAGCCGTTATGAATAGTAATAACCACTTTTTGAAATTTTATAAATTTTATTCTTCAAAATGGACTTCATTTTTGGATTCGGAATATAGAAATTAGCCTCGGGTGAAATTTTGGTATTTTTCTGAAAACTTTCAATTTTTGATGAATAGTGAAACCACTAAGTGGTATTTAAAAAACTGAATTTTTCATAAAACATAATTTTACCGCTTCTGTGAGTGGAATTTCAAAAATTTGAGAGACACGGTTGATATAAATAAGTAAAATTTGGTTCAATGAGATAAAAATAATTTTTGGTGAATAGTATCTTTTTACTTTTATTTACCACGGTTAAAAGTAAATAGGGTAATTAAGGGTAAAAATGATATTATTATTACCCTAACACATGTCATAATTCTATTGGACAAGTTTAATTCGACCAAAAACAACCTTAGGAAAAAAATATGACCATTTAGGCCCACTTGGATTAGATTAGGACATTTATTATGAATTTATTTAAAGAAGGGATAAAATAGTTAAAATCAAAGTTTAATAACTAAATCATTTTTAATATGAAGTTATACATAAGATAAATTCTACTATAAATATTCATTATAAAGCTAAAAATCTTTCCTACATAATGGTATTTTATTTGTAATTTTTAGAAATTAAATAATTTAATTTATTTATGACACAACGATGATGCAGTAATTATCTTATTAATGAAATATTGACATAATTGATGTTATAAATACCCGAATAATTATAATTTGAGACTTTTTATGAATTCCACTAATTTTCTATGTTAATATGACATGTAAGTATTGATTTAATTATATTTTTTGAACTTATCATTCTGTTATTATTTTCTCAAAAATCAATTACTAAATAGTGTCAAAATTGACATAAAATAGTTTTTAAAATAAATATTATATTATTAATTGTTATTTTATTCATAAAAATCTAAGGTTCGGCCAAATGACTTAGATAAGGTTATATATATTAATAATAAACAACTTGGGGTTCGTTTGGGTGCTTATAGTAGTTTATTAACCTTATAGTATAAGAACACAAGAAGACACAGTAAAAGTAAAATTATTTAACTTAATGTTAAATCTAAATGATAAGGTTAAAATAGGAACCTAAACTTGTCTAAATTCTATTGGATGAGAGGCTTTAGACCCATACCCACCTTATCCTCGAAATAAATTAATTTTTATCTATTTAAAACCGAACTTTGCTTTATAATAAAATAATATTTTTAGTTATTCCAAAGGTGCCCCTCTCCTCCCTTATAAAAGGGCACCTCCTCCCTCTCTTCCTCACACCACTTTGAGCCTTCAAGCTCAGCCAAACCCTGACAATTTCTCCTCTCAACTTCCCTAGAGACATCCTAGAGGTTATGGTCTTATTCAAAGACCTATTTTAGTGCCCTAAAAAGAGGTCTCAAAGAAGCACTTCAAAGAATAGGTAATGTCCGTTACCGATTCTTTCATCTTTATTTCTTATTCCACTTCTTCTTCTTTAGTTGTTTCATTATGAAGTAATAACATCGGTATCACTCATATACTGATATGTTATTATAAGTATTAAACAACCCTATTTCACCATCTATCAATCCTACGGAAAAAGAAATCACCGCGCGTGCGTACGTACGGAATACAGTCTCCACGCCGTGGTGTAATCTATTTTCCACCACCACCTTACTTGAATGGGTATAATGGTGTAAATAATGACTAAATATGACTATTATAAAGTGATACTGATTCTGAAATAGTATACATACACTCCAATATATTTCCACGATCATAGGAACGATATCATCACTCGTGCGTACGTACTGAATACCGTCTCCACAATGTGATGCGACTCGTTCTACATGATCTTCAATTCATAATGATTATATAAATGAATTGAATGAATGAATATGATATATATTACAGTAATAAAATTATGGAAATGAGGTATCTATAACCTAAAGAGAATAATAAAAAATTATTCGACAAAACACGCATAAGAACAAAAAGTTATAAACACCCGAATAACAAGTAGCAATGAAATATTACTACTAAGAAGCTAAGAATATGACCATATATGATATCATAAAAATAAGTATGATTCTTTAATAATTCAATAACATTATTTAAATCATTATACAGGAGGTTCGGACATGTACAAAGCATATCGGACCTAAGGTAAGAGAAATATCACAATCTCATTTTTATCCGAGATTTTTTATACTTTGGCATTTACTGGGGTGTATTTTATCATCCACATCCATGTTTCCTCAATATGTAATATTATTTCCATTCACCTACAATTTTTTAAATCCTATTTTACCCTTCGGGGAGTTTTTAGTAAAAGATATGAAATTAATCTTTTGTCATTTTTCGTACGAGGTACTTTTTGACTTTTCCGACAAAAGTACGAGAAGAATGTTTTTTTAACTTATACGACATGAATGGATTTTTAAAACATTATTTACAAGAAGCTTAATTTGAAAGTTTTAAAGTTTATTTTTAATCAACTTATTTTAGTTTAGAATTTTATGACATATTATGAAAGGAAAAGTGTTTTTGAAGTAGAATGGATATTTTCCTCAAGAATGGAGTTCAAGTGTTTTATCAAAATTATTTTCCATCTAAGATAATATAGGGTTCTGTTTCTATCCCTATTATTACATGGATTTGATTATGTTGTGATGGAAATATTTTTATGAATTCCTTTATCTTATATTAATTATTTTATGATGTCATGTTGTTTAAGAATCCCATTTTTACAACATGGGTTATGCAATGATGTATGATTTATGATTTTCTGGCACACATAAGAATGGTATCATTATGAGATGGGTGGGACCTATATCTCCCTCCAATTCATTGGGTAAAGATTTTATATCTCATGAGATAGACATGGCTGGAATGGTAGGTTATACCGGTTCAGTGAAACAGGACTGAGACGAGGGTGACTCGGTTCAGAAATGGACTTTGTCCACTAAGATAATCTTGGCAATGAGTCTTGACTAATAAGATATGATTCTCTATTATTATGTGTGTATGCCACAAAGTTTCATGTTTTAAGTTATGATTATTGGGATTAAATTTCACTTCTATGATTTATCCCATGTTATGATATTATGATCTCTTTTGCAGGTTAAGATTTCCAAAAGTTATGTTCTTATGTATATGATGTGATTGATATTTCTTTTTTTTACCCTTACTGAGAATTTGAGCGCATCATTTTGTATGTTTTATTTCCCCAGGTCAGGAAGAAGGTTATTAAGTAGAATATGCCAAAAAAGGGACTCTAGATATGATGAAATAAATGGGAGGCAAAGTAGATGCTTTATGAACCAGTTGTTTATGTTTCCCAGTTTCTAAAGACACTATACCTATACGGTCCTTTCCTAGTTTTGTTATATGTTGTAATAAGTGTGCTTTAATTCTGAAGTAATAACAATGTATGTAAAGTATGGGTCATTATAGTTGGTATCAGAGGAAAGGTATAGTCAACCTTTGGAAGGTAGGATGTGAAATCCTTAGTAAGAACCCTAAGGATAAGTATAAGCATAGAATAAAATATTAGTGTTTTAGAAATGTCCATGAATAACATATTATAAGACCTTAAGTGTGAAATTTAATTCTTGATTATGTGGTTTTCCTATTATAATTAGTGTTTCTCACACTATTCTTCTTGGTTTTAGTCAATGGCTGGAACCCGAAGGAACCGTGTTAATGCAGAATGCGACGGGAAATGCAATGATTTTCCCCCTGAGCAACCAAATGTTATGGGAGCTGGAATGCCAAATCTTGCAGCCATGCTCACACAACTTTCTCAAGCTATAAATCATGCAGGACTTCCAAACGAGCAAAGGAAGGAGCAAAATTCTGTTGAATCCTTCATGAGACAGCGTCCACCTTCATTCAGTGGGTCTACTGATCCATTAGTTGCTAAACAATGGATTAGTACTACTGAAAAGATATTTTCAGTTCTTCAATGTTCTGAGCATGATAAAGTCATCTTAGCAGTGTATCGTTTGGAAGGTGATGCTGATCAATGGTGGAATATTATTAAGAATACGAGGAAAAGGGATGAAATTGAGTCCATGGAATGGGATGAGTTCATGAACTTAATTTTCAATATGTACTTCCCTCGTATTCTCCGAACAAAGATGGAGAAAAAGTTTCTTGAACTGAAGCAAAAGGATGATGAATCTGTTGGTACCTATGAAGCAAATTTTACCAGACTTGCAAGTTATGCTTCTGGTATTATTATCCAACTTGAGAGTAAGATCGATCGATTCTTTAGTGGCTTAAAACAAAGTCTTCGAAGGGCCTTAGCCATAAGGGACTTCAATAGCTACAAGGAAATCGTTCGATGTGCTCTCAATGTTGAGATGGAGATTGGAGTAACCCATCAATCATATGGTTTTGATAAGAAGAGGAAAATGTAATTTAAAGGAAAATATAAAGATCACACTGAAAAGAAGATGAGCATTCACTTATGCTCAAAGTGTGGAAATAAACATGGAGGGAGTTGTCTTAAAGGGACAAGTAAATGTTTTAAATGTGGAAAGGAAGGTCATTGGGCATTTGAATGCCATGATGATGGGATGAAGATGTCTAATGATGCAAACAAAGGAAGGGATACACAGAATGAACCTACTACACTTTAATGTTTTAAGTGAAAGGAGATGGGACATTATGCCAATAAATGCCCTAATCCAAGGGTTTATGATGATGGTTAACGTCAACAAACTCTTAAGGCTAAATACAACGGAAAGTCACATGCAATTTCTATCAGCGATGTGGAGTACGATAACGATGTGGTGAAAGGTACACATACCATCCACTCTAATGTAGAAAATGTTTTATTTGATTCTGGATCCACCCACTCAATTATTTCTGAAGAATTTTCTAAGGATATCACCGTATTACCTCAATAGTTAGATGTGGAGTTAGCTGTGGCAACCCCTAATGGCACAATAGTCGCATCGAAAGTTTATAATTCTTCTCTGATTGAAGTTTGTGGGAAAGCGCTTCCTGAAAATATTTTTATCCTTCCTATAGTGGAATTTGATGTGATTCTTGGCATGGATTGGATTTCTCTACATGGAGCTCATATCAATTTCCAAAAAAGGGAAGTCACGTTTCATATTCTAGATCAATCAATGATCGTCTATCGATGCAAGGATGAACATAACCTTCCAGTGGAAATTCCTTCCATATTATGGGTCTTGATTCCACTAAATGAAGGTTATTTATCTCAAATGGTTGGTGAGAAACTCACAATTAAGAATATGCCGATTGTACGAGAGTTTGATGATGTCTTTCTGGATGAATTACCGGGTCTTCCACCGAATCGTGAAGTTGAGTTATCAATAGAACTCGTACCGGGTGCTTTGCCTATTTCAAAGACACCTTATAGAATGTCCCCAATTGAGTTGCAGGAATTGAAGAAGAAACTCCAAGAGAATCTTGATAAGGGGTTCATACGCCCTAGCGCGTCACCTTGGGGAGCAGCTGTTCTGTTTGTTAAAAAGAAAGATAGATCAATGAGAATCTGCATTGATTATCGAGAACTTAACAAGATCAATATCAAGAACAAATATCCTCTCCCATGCATTGATGACCTATTTGACCAACTACGCGGAGCTCAATACTTTTCCAAGATTGATCTTCGTTTAGGGTATCATCAATTAAGGGTCAAAAGGGAGGATATACCAAATATGACTTTCCGTACAAGGTATGGACACTATGAATTTATAGTAATGCCATTTGGTCTTACTATTGCCCCTGCTATCTTCATGGATCTATTGAATAGAGTCTTTAGAGACTATCTTGATCAGTTTGTGGTAGTCTTTATAGACGATATTCTTGTCTATTCAAAGAGGAAGGAAGAAAATGAAGATCACTTGAGAATTATATTGAAGACCCAACGAAAGGAGAAGTTTTATGCCAAATTTAGCAAAGTGTAAATGTTGGCTTCAAAAAGTTGCATTTTTGGGTCTCATAATCTCAAAAGAGGGGATATATGTGGATCCAGCAAAAAACAGAGGTTATCGAAAGATGGTCGAGACCAACAACAGTAACTAGGATCTGAAGTTTTCTTGGTTTGGCTGGATATTATCGATGTTTTGTAAAATATTTTTCACGATTGTATAATCCACTCACCAAGTTGACTCGAAAAGGAGTTAAGTTTGTTTGGATGGAAGAATGTGAAGAGAATTTCAAGGAGTTGAAAAGAAGGTTATCCAGTGCACCTGTACTCACACTGCCTTGTAGTGGAGAAAGGTTTGTGATCTACACTGATGCATCCAAGAAGGGATTGGGGTGTGTTCTTATGAAAAATGATATGGTGATAGCTTATGCCTCACGACAGTTGAAAATACATGAGAAATATTACCCAACTCATGATTTGAAGTTAGCTGCGGCAATCTTTGAATTAAAGATTTGGAGGCATTATCTTTATGGAGAAAGGTGTGACATTTATACTGATCATAAAAGTTTAAAGTATATTTTCACGCAAAAGGAGCTGAATATTCGCTAAAGAAGATGGTTGGAGATGATTAAGGATTGCGACTGCTCAATCCATTACCACCCTGGGAAAGCAAACAAGGTGGCAGATGCATTAAGTCGACAAGACCATGCCAGTTTATCCATGATGAGGATCACAAAAGATCCAAAATTTATGGATTTACAAAGGATGGATCTTGGAATTATAATGGAAGGGGAAACATCTTATCTTTGTCAAATGAATGTTCAACCATCTATACATGTGAAGATTAAAGTGGCACAGAAAGTAGATGTCGTGTTACAAAAGAAGGTGAGAAATGTTCCTGAATTCAACCTTGATTGTGATGGGATAATAAAGTTCAGGAATCATGTTTGTGTTCCTCCCATCCCCGAATTAAAGAAGGATCTACTAGATGAGGCTCATAGTTCTTCATTCTCTATTCATCCTGGAAGCATGAAGATGTATAGGGACATGAAAGTGTACTTCTGGTGGGATGGCATGAAAAGAGATGTTGCTGAATATGTCTCTTGATGCTTGGTTTGAAAACAAGTTAAAGCTGAGAGACAGAAGTCTATGAGGATGTTACAACCATTACCCATACCCGAATGGAAATGGGAAAACATCACTATGGACTTTGTCATAGGACTTCCTAAAACATCCAAAGGCAATAATTCTATCTGGGTCATAGTAGATTGTCTTACAAAATCTGCACACATCATTGCTATTAGAGAGGAATTTTCTCTGGATCAGCTTGCCAGGATATATGTAAAGGAAGTGGTAAGATTTCATGGATTAACACTTTCTATTATATCTGATCGGGATCTGAGATTTAACTCGAAGTTCTAGAAAAGTCTTCAGCATACTTTGGATACAGAGTTGTGTTTCAGCACTGCTTATCATCCTCAGACAGACGGTCGGTCTGAGAGAACAATTCAAACTTTAGAAGATATGTTGAGAGCTTGCTCTGTGGATTTCAAAGGTGGTTGGGATCAACACCTACCTTTGGTGGAATTTTATTATAATAATAGCTTTCACTCTAGTATTCAGATGGCTCCTTATGAAGCTCTCTATGGAAAGAAATGCAGGACTCTAACTTGCTGGGATGAAGTTGGGGAATGAAAGCTATTAGGACCCGATCTCGTGATGAAATGGCAGAAAAGGTCAGATATATTCAACAACACATAAGAGCATATCAGAGTCGATAGAAATGTTATGCCGACAACCGAAGAAAAGACCTATAGTTTGAAGTGGGTGATAAAGTGTTCTTACGAATATCTCCCTGGAATAGGGTTATGAGATTTGGAAAGAAGGGGAAGTTGATCCCTAGATATATCGGTCCTTTAGAAATACTGGACCGTGTTGGGAAGGTAGCTTACCGATTGGCGCTTCCACCGAATCTATCTCAAGTTCACGATGTGTTCCATGTATCTCTCCTGAGAAAGTATATACCTGATCCTTCACATGTACTCAGCTCAGAAGTTGTACCGTTGCAGCAAGATCTTTCTTATGAAGAACAACGAATAGAGATTCTGTATTGTAGTGAAAAAGTCCTACAAAACAAGACCACTCGATTGGTGAAAGTTTTATGGAGGAACCACCAATTAGAAGAAGCTACATGGGAGCTTCGGGATATGATGAGGGAGAGGTATCATCATCTGTTTGTTACAAAGTGATGAATTTCGAGGGACAAATTCATTTTAAGGGGGGTAGAATGTAACACCCGAGACCTTTATGTTATATAAATCATCAAAGGAATCTTTTTCTACACACAACACTTGTTTGGCTTGCTTTACACGAAATCGCGACCTACCTCGATAACTTGCGTCGTATGCATTACCGAGTTTCACTAAACAATACTCTGCTATTAAAATATTATTAAAACTAGCCGTTATGAATAGTAATAACCACATTTTGAAATTTTATAAATTTTATTTTTCAAAATGGACTTCATTTTTGGATTCGAAATATCAAAATTAGCCTAGGGTGAAATTTTGGTATTTTTCTGAAAACTTACAATTTTTGATGAATAGTGAAACCACTAAGTGGTAGTTAAAAAACTGAATTCTTCATAAAACATAATTTTACCGCTTCTGTGAGTGGAATTTCAAAAATCTGAGAGAAATTTTTGATGTCAGTAAGTAAAATGTGGTTCAATGAGATGAAAATAATTTTAGGTGAATAGTAACTTTTTACTTTTATTTACCACGGTTAAAAGTAAGTAGGGTAATTAAGGGTAAAAATGATATTATTATTACCCTAACACATGTCCTAATTCTATTGGACAAGTGTAATTCGACCAAAAACAACCTTAGGAATAAAATATGACCATTTAGGCCCACTTGGATTAGATTAGGACATTTATTATTAATTTATTTAAATAAGGGTTAAAATAGTTAAAATCAATGTTTAATAAATAAATCATTTTTAATATGGGGTTATACATAAGATAAATTAGACTATAAATATTCATTAGAAAGAGACCAATATTTCCTACATAATGGTATTTTAATTGTAATTTTTATAAATTAAATAATTTAATTTATTTATGACACAACGATGATGCATTAATTATCTTATTAATGAAATATTGACATAATTGATGTTATAAATACCCAAATAAATATAATTTGAGACTTTTTATGAATTCAACTAATTTTCTCGGTTAATATGACATTTTACTATTTATTTAATTAACATTTTTCAAACTTACCATTCTGTTATGATTTTCACAAAAATCAATTACTAAATAGTGTCAAAATTGACATAAAATAGTTTTTAAAATAAATATTATATTATTAATTGTTATTTTATTCCTAAAAATCTAAGGTTCTGCCAAATTACATAGATAAGGTTATATATATTAATAATAAACAACTTGGGGTTCGTTTAGATGCTTATAGTAAGTTTATTAACCTTATAGTATAAGAACACAAGAAGACACAATAAAAGTAAAATTATTTAACTTAATGTTAAATCTAAATGATAAGGTTACAATAGGAACCTAAACTTGTCTAAATTCTATTGGATGAGAGGATTTCGACCCATCCCCACCTTATCCTCCAAATAATTCAATTTGGAGCTATTTAAAACCGAACTTGACTTTATAATAAAATAATATTTTTAGTTATTCTAAAGGTGCCCCTCTCCTCCCTTATAAAAGGGCACCTCCTCCTTCTCTTCCTCACACCACTTTGAGCCTTCAAACTCGTCCAACCCATGACACTTTCTCCTATCCACTTTCCTAGAGACATCCTAGAGGTTTTGGTCTTCTTCAAAGACCTATTTTAGTGCCCTAAAAGGAGGTCTCAAAGAAGCACTTCAAAGAAGAGGTAATGTCAATTACCGATTCTTTCATATTTATTTCTTCTTCCACTTCTTCTTATTTAGTTGTTTCATTATGAAGTAATAACATCAGTATCACTCATATACTGATATGTTATTATAAGTATGAAACAACCCTATTTCACTATCTATCCATCCTACAGAAAAAGAAATCACCGCGCGTGCGTACGTACGGAATACCGTCTCCATGCCGTGGTGTAATCTATTTTCCACCACCACCTTGCGTGGATGGTTATAATGGTGTAAATAATGACTAAATATGACTATTATAAAGTGATACTGATTCTGAAATATTATTCATTCACTCTAATACATTTCCACGATCATAGGAACGACATCTTCACTCGTGCGTACGTACGGAATACCGTCTCCACGATGTGATGCGACTCGTTCTACATGATCTTTATTTCATAATGATTGTATAAATGAATTGAATGAATAAATATGATATATATTACACTAATACCATTCTGGAAATGAGGTATCTATAACCTAAAAAGAATAATAAGAATTTATTCGACAAAACACGCATAAGTAGAAAAAGTTATAAACACCCGAATAACAAGTAGCAATGAAATATTACTACTAAGAAGCTAAGAATATGACCATATATGATATCATAAAAACAAGTATGATTCTGTAATAAGTCAATAACATTATTTAAATCATTATACAGGAGGTTCGGACACGTACAAAGCATATAAGACCTAAGGTAAGGGAAATATCACAATCTCATTTTTATCTGATATTTTTTATAGTTTGGCATTTACTGGGGTGTATTTTATCATCCACATCCATGTTTCCTCAATATGTAATATTATTTCCATTCACCTACAATTTTTTAAATCCTATTTTACCCTTCGGTGAGTTTTTAGTAAAAGATATGAAAGGAATCTTTTGTCGTTTTTCGTACGAGGTACTTTTTGACTTTTCTGACAAAAGTACGAGAAGAGTGTTTTTTTAACTTATACGGCATGAATGGATTTTTAAAACATTATTTCCAAGAAGATTACTTTACAAGTTTTAAATTATATTTTTAATCAACTTATTTTAGTTTAGAATTGTATGACATATTATGAATGGAAAAGTGTTTTTGAAGTATAATGGATATTTTCCTCAAGAATGGAGTTCAAGTGTTTTATCAAAATTATTTTCCATATAAGATAATATAGGGTTCTGTTTCTATCCCTATTATTACATGGATTTGATTATGTTGGGATGGAAATATTTTTATGAATTCCTTTATCATATATGAGTTATTTTATGATGTCATGTTGTTTAAGAATCCCATTTTTACTACATGGGTTATGCAATAATATATGATTTATGATTTTGTGGAACACATAAGAATGGTATCATTATGAGATGGGTGGGACCTATATCTCCTTCCAATGCATTGGGTAATGATTTTATATCTCATGAGATAGACATGGCTGGAACAGTAGGTTATACCGGTTCAGTGAAACAGGAATGAAACGAGGGTGACTCGGTTCGGAAATGGACTTTGTCCACTAAGATAGTCTTGGCAATGAGTCTTGACTGATAAGATATGATTATCTATGATTATGTGTGTATTCCAAGAAGTTTCATGATTTAAGTTATGATTATTGGGATTACATTTCACTTCTATGATTTATCCCATGTTATGATATTATGATCTCTTTTGCAGGTTAAGATTTCCAAAAGTAATGTTCTTATGTATATGATGTGATTTATATTTCTTTTGTTTACCCTTACTGAGCATTTGAGCTCACCCTTTTGTATGTTTTATTTCCCCAGGTCAGGAAGAAGGTTATTAAGTAGAATATGCCAAAAAAGTGACTCTAGATATGATGAAATAAATGGGAGGCAAAGTAGATTCTTTATGAACCAGTTGTTTATGCTTCCCAGTTTCTAAAGACACTATACCTATACGGTCCTTTCTTGGTTTTGTTATATGTTGTAATAAATGTGCTTTAATTCTGAAGTAATAACAATGTATGTAAAGTATGGGTCGTTATAGTAGGAGACAAGGCAGGTCCTGCCAGCTGTGCCGGCAGCTGACTGCTGCTGGGTATATCCCATTTCTAATTAGTCAAAGCCCGAAGAGTAGCTGCTAATTGAGGACTAGACGACTGTGATCGGCCCGTAGTTGGGAGACTCTGGTCGCGGCCTGGAAGATGTAGCTATGCCTAGTCCAGTAGAAAAAACGGTGATGGAGGTGGGCCTGATGGCACCGGATGAGAAGGCTGCACATGTTGAGCTATGTGTTGGGCCTGCTGTCTGGCCTCAGTGGCATGCACGGTCTGGCCGGAGGTGCCAACTGATATGCCCCCAACGACTTATATAGCTGCGATTCGGCCGACATTAGCATCGGCTAGGGAATTTGGGGTGGTTTGTCGGGAGCTCCCCACCGTCGGAAGTCATATAGGGGTTTACCAACTCCACGGTATTAACCAAAGCGTACCCTTGACTATCACTTGAGGATTTATCTATCAGTAGGAGGATTTTGGGTGGAATCCCCATCTCAGGGAACATGAATTTGCTGAGAGCGTGGGATGATGACGGAATTGGTGGGGCATGTTGATTTCCCTTACGCCACCGATGCATGCTCTTCTGGGAAGTGTCCAGATGAGATGATGATGTAGAAGTAGTGGTCGTAGCTTCTGAAATATTCAGCTGATTCAGGCATTCATGAATGATACTATGGGCATGATCAACCGTGTTTCGAGCCATCTAGTCATCATACTTGTAAGACTCATGGTTGGAAACCTGCTTTCACTCGCCTTCGGTGTCGCTACTACTCTCTGGCCTTACGAAGACACCCACCACTTGTGATGTGGTCAAGCCCAACCTATCTATGTTTTTATCGACCTGGTCTTATAGATAGTATTTGAACACATATAACTTATTGAGAGTGTACCCTAAGATCCGGTGATAGGGGCAGCAGCTAGGGCGATAGGCGAGGTTCACCAGTTCCGGGATTCTGTACTCGGGAAAGCATACAATCCCCTACTCTAATGCACTATGGAAGTAACTAGGGATCTGATTATCATTGAACAAGTAGGTATAGTTTCTTTTTTCTGGGAAGGTGGCCCTTGGAGCCAAGCCCGGATGGGGAGCAGGAGGGGCCAGTCGAGGAGACAGACCCTAATTGTCCTGCCTGGGTGATGGTGGTGCCTTCCATGGAGGTGCATTCCGATTCTGAGGCAGATGCTACTGCGCTGGAGGTTATGCCTAAGGTGGAGGGCCTCTGTGAGGCTGTGGGGCTGGTGCCACTAGTAGCAATTCCTATTTCCTGGGTAATTCTATTTGGGCCACTGTGGCAGGCTCGGCTCTGAAGGCCTCCTTTCTAGAATAACAGGAGGAATTGTTTTTGTCTAGATGGCCTATTGTAGGGCTTCCCCTAGGCACTGGGCCTTATCAGAGAAGTCTTAGAAACCTCCAAGGTAGTTCTGGGTTATTCTAGAGGGAACCAGCTCCATCTTGACGTTCCCTACACATATCATCATTAATTTCTCCTGAGTCAGTGGCATGTCAAGGGAGTATCTGTGCCCTTTCCACTAGGTGATAAAGTTCATGACTTGCTCATCAGGACATAATTTTCACTTGAAGAGGTATTCAATGCTCGTTTTCTGGGTGGTGGAACTGAACTAGTCATGGAATTTATTGCGAAGGTCCTCCCAGTTGGTTATAGATCTGAAGGGGAGCTGGATATACCAGATGAATGTCGGTCCTTCCAATGCCTAAACAAAACAGCAGAGCTTGGAAGCCTCTTGCTGTGCTGGAGTCCCTTACATGGGCCCACAACTTGAGTTGAAGTGGGCCAGGTTCTGTGGTAGGTCCCCCATCCTATTAAAGGGGGAGAATGTGGGATTCCTAAAACCTAGAGGTGTCGACATATCATCAACCCACACCAGATATGGCTTACTATCAGGTGGGATTGCCACCTGTCATGTTTCTAACGCCTCTTGGGGAGAAATGAGTGTCGTAATTGGATAATCTGGGTGTGGGTCCCTATCTTGATGGGGATCCCTAACTATGAGCGCGTTGGCGGGTTTTTCAACAAGGTAGACATGCTCAGCGGCTCGTGGGGAGGCTGGTGGAGAGACTTGCGGGGCGGCTGGGGGAACCCGAGCTGGATTCCTTGGATTGCTGCACCATTCAAGAGGGTTTGGCATGGAATACTATGCCCTCCTGCCATGAGCTCTGGCTTCAGCCCAGTCTATGGGAGCAACATGATCCGGGTTGCTTGGGGGCAGCTCACTGAGGGGAAGATGTTCCTACCCCTACTGTACTGGCTTAGGATTGTCGTAGTCGGGTCGTCACTCTGCAACGTGTTCATCCAGGAGTTCATCAACAACCTTATTCTGCTCAGCATGTTTTTGGCTCAATGTGGCCTTCTCGGGGTCCTCCTCCGTCTTCTACACTGAGGTGGACAGGTCAAAGTGTTTGGCAGCTCCGATGTGCTCTTTTCCCTTACCAGAATCCCGGCTGAGTACCAATGCTTCTTTGGGTGTAGGGAGGCCTAGTAGGTTCCTCTACTAATGAGTAATCCTCCCCTATGGGTCCAACAGTGGAGGAACACCCTCAAAGGGTAAGTATCCATCGAGAAGGTATATCTCATCATCCTAATCCACTAGGTCAGCCATGTTGACAGTGACCCTTTTTGGGGGCATGTCCTTGATATCACCTAGCAAGTCGGGATGCCGCTGAATAGGACACATGAGGCGGGCAACAGACTTCCCCCAGCCACAAATTTACATGTGGGGGAGGGGGATGGGGGTATCCTACTTGATTATTTTGCAGAGTACCTTGATACTCTTAACGCATTGTTGCTGGAGGGCCTCACGGCGGCTCGGTGACACGGGGCGCTGGGCCTTAGGGAGTGAGGCCAAATCAACTGGATGACATTTCTCACTAATGTCTTAGAAATTCTCTTGGATCCTGGGGTAAACCAATCACTGATGAAAAAGACTAAAATACTTCACCCATAGGGTGTGGCAGAAACACTCAACTTCCTCCGGGGTGAGGGATTCTAGTATGTAGAAATTCGGTGCTGCCATAGGCCAGAACTTCTCGAGGGAAGCGGTCTGCTGCGAGGATGTTCCATTATTCCTCAGCTCATTTATAGGGCCTCTCCATTGATTACCCTACTTTTTAACTGGTTGTGGTTGAGGAATAGGTAGCGGTACAGAGGCAGACCGCTGAGACGACAGGTTGGGTGGAGGAGAGTACAGCGAGCGAGCTGACTAGCCGTCGAATCTCGGGCTGTCCTTTAAAGAGTGTAGAGATCTGTCCACTATATTGTAATATGATGGGATAATGGCCGCCATTTCTAGCTCAAGGCCTAGGGACATTTGTGGTAGGTTGCGATGCTGCTCGCCTTCCATTGGTCCCCATAATAGCTCTATGTGATCTCTTGTTGAGGTGGAGAGCGCTTCTGGTGATAACAGTGGTGATTGCACGACTGTGAACTGTGGGGTCTTTAAATCCTCACCCTCCTGGATGTACTGATAGAGGGAGGTGAGAATCTGATGGACCTCACATTTTGGGAGTACTAGGCTGATGTTCCTCATCCCTGCCCTGACCCTAGACTCAGATTAGCGATAGGAGGGTTACCGTGCTGAGTCGTATTCCACTTCAGAGTATGTGAAGTGGACCGGTCTGATCTCTGTCTGGGCCTTCCCAAGACTATTCTTGTGATGGAGACGACCTTCCTTCCTACCCCTGGGTGGCTTCTCAAGACAAGGAATATTTCTGACATGGGGTCCTTTGGATGCACTATTACTGGGGCAGAGAGTGGTTCCCCCCGAGAAAGCTGCGGTGCGAGGAGCACTAGAAAAAATGTCCAAGGTAACATGGGGAGGACCTCCATGGGTAGCACTATAGTACAAAAAACTTCCGCTGGAACTGTTAGAAGCATGGGGAGGACCTCCACACCTGTTTTCCCTGACGACTTGAGTATGGGGAGGGTCCTTGTACCAGTCTAGCAGAACATGGGTATGACCTCCAAGCAGGGTGCTAGTGAGGGGAGGCAACCTTCACCCCTATGGTTGTCGAGGTGAGGAGGGCCTTTACCAGATGCGGAGAGGATGTAGTGAGGATCCTCACGTTGGATAGATACTGGATGGGTAATGAACCTACATCGGTGGTCGGGGGCATGAGGAGTGACTCCATAGCCAGTGTAATGGGCACGAGAGAGACTTACGTACCAAGAATCACCACCATGAGGAAGACCTTAATTCGGATTGAGGGTGGCACGGGGCATACCTCCATGATGAGCCTCGAAGCCGGGAAGGATCACGCACTCTGTAGTAGTGGTACAGGGAGGACCTTTGTACTGGGTGACATCGCTGCGGGTAAATTCACGGCGACCACTGCTTGGGTCGACGGCCAAAAGAGACGACCCATCCTACCTGTGTGGTGGTTGGGACCTCGATCTTGGTTGGGCTTATAAGTTACCCTACTCAGTGTATGCATGGAATTGATGATATGCGTCGGTGGTGGCTTGGGCCACAGCAACTGTCGACATTGACACCCCTTGGGGAGCGTCCTCAGCTTGAGCCCAACACAAGCGTCGGGTCGAACGAATCGGGGCCGATGGTGCAGCTACATAACTTACCCGCTCCTCCTCCAGCGAGACCAGGAGGTGGTGCTGACGTGACTGTGTGGGAGCCCTTGATGGGATCCCCTGAAATGGGACTCTGACCGGGCTGGGCAGGATGTCACCTACCTCATCAGTGTAAGGTAGGGAGTCGTCAAAGCGTTCCAGGGAGAAGCTCCCAAAATGGTTGTATGTTTGGGTGGGGAGTAATGGCTCCCTGTGCGTCCCTCAGGGGCAGTATTGGTGATAAGGAAGAAATGCCTCCAGATCCAGGTGGGCCATTTCCAAGGTCAAGATTATTCCCTCCTCCTCGTAGCGTCACACGTGGTCATTAATAACCCTTCTTTGGATTACCTCGGACAGGGAGAGGGTGCGTGGGTGCCCCATGTTCGTAGATGTAGAGGCTGTCATGGAAGAGGTGAAGTAGTGTGGAACAGCTGTGTGGGAACTGCCCCTGCCCCTGCATCAATGGGCAGGTGGTGATTGCATCCCTGAAGCAGTAACTTGATTCCTGAGAAGTAGGGATATTAAACTCATCAGTGCTGAAAGAAAAAGGAATCGACAACCGATTCCCTAGTGCCATCCCGTCTTATGTGGCCGGTAAGAGGGATCCACACAGACAATGTCGTAGAACAAAAATGTCCAACATTCTACTTCCCCATGTTCTGGTGACTTTCTTGCTAGACCCGTTGTTTTCTTGGTGGGACCTTCCACCGGATAACATGATCCACTAACAAATCAAACCATTGATGCTCCAAGCCCTACTAATCTACATATTGTGAAGAATAAATTCACGTTGGTTTCACCATTTCTGTTTCTGATGCATTCGATGGGGGGCACGCGTCCTTCTTGTTTGGGGATTTGGGGATCAGTTTTGTTGCCCCACATTCCCGCTTTCCAAAGGCGGGTGACATTCTCTCCTTATTCATGGATGTCTTCTCCTTGATCAAAATGGGATTATTGGATGCCGATTCTTCCTTCCATGGATTCCTCCTTGGAACTCGTCACCTAGTCCAAGTCTCCCTCATAGACTTAAGATATTGTTCATGAAACTCTTCATGGATCCATATCTTTATGGACACTAGTTAATTACACCGCTTCTGTTAGAACATTCCAAGGGGTTCGGTCAGGGCAGCATCCTTCGGTCATGGGAGTAGTCACCTTGGGCATCACTAGCATGTCTGGACGCTGGGAGATTGTTGTGTCTATCTTTTGTCCCTTATTATAGGGCTTCTCGATGGTGTGGAAGCCTGAGGCATTCCACATCAGATGCAAGGAATTATATGTCGTGGGCATGTATCTGAGGTTTTCCTTGGCTTCCCATGTTTAAAACAGTATATTTCACAAGTTTAACGTCCAATGGAGATGGATCGGGTTGATCAGAACACTGACTAGAGTGGATCATATGGGTGCAACCCCTAGAGGGAACACTGATATTGAGGCCAACATGTGGGTGGCTTCTCGATTACTGTTGAGGGGAATGGGGTATGAGGTGGCCTGGTCTCACTGGAATGTGGCAGCCTGGGTAAGAATCAGGATGGATGATGAATGTTTCATGACATGGATGTTGAATGGGGTGGAACCATCATGAAGATGATGATGGTTTTGAGCTTGAGCCTTGAAGAGACTTCCGACATATCCCCGTGGCAAGGAATCAAAGTCCATGTAGTTCATATGGTGACAGCTTACCACCGATTGGGGGTTTCAACGACATATCGATGGATAAGATCGCAACAACTTACCGCTGGAAATGGTGTCAACGACTTACCACTGCATAGGGTTCCAACGACTTACCGCTGAATGGAGTGACAATGGATTACCACTGAATGAAGTGACAACGGGTTTTTATTGAATGGGGAATCCAAAGTGGAATACATTTTAATGTCATACAGGACAGGGGTGGACTGATGTGAAGTGGCCGAGACCATTGGTTTTTGGGATTGCGCCTCAGGGAGCCTTCTTACATACCTCACCTTAGCAAGGATGAAAGACCCCATAGTTTAGGTGGCATGGGGTTGATGAACCAACATGAATGAGGACCTGAGGTCCAGGTGGATGGTGGGCATGAACCTTAGAGAGGCTTCTAATATACCTTGGTTTGGAAAGGATCAAAGTACATGTAGTTTAAGATGGGTGTAGGGATTTCACTCTAGGCTTCCCAATGAGTTGGCTAACCGATGAGAAAGGGGGTTGGAACGAACAGGTGTTGGGATTGAACCTTATGGAGTCTTCCTACATTCCTTGCCTTGGAAAGGATCAAGGACCTTATAGTTCAGGTTGGAAAGGGGCTTGGTGCACCGACATGGGGTAGTCAGGATGACTAATGGGTGGTGGGCTTGAACCTCGTGGAGGCTTCCTATGTACCTTGCTTTAGCAAGGATCAATGGCCATGTAGTTCAAGAGGTTGGGAACCGACGTGAAGGTGGAACTGGGGTCCAATGGTTGTGGGGCTTGAAACTCGTGGAGGCTTCCTACGTACCTTGACTTGGAATGGATCAAAGACCTCATAGTTCAGGTGCTGTTGGTGAACTAACGTGATGGTGTACATGGTGTCCAATGGTTCTTGGGCTTAAAACTCATGGAGGATTCCTACGTATGTCACCTTGGTAAGGATCAAAGAACTTGTAGTTCTGGTGGTGCCGGTGAACCGACGTGAAGGTGGACCTGGGTCTAATGGTTGTTGGGCTTGATCCTCATGGAAGCTTCCTACGTACCACACCTTAGCATGAATCACATGCCTTGTAGTTCAAGTGGTACCAGTGAACCCACGTGAGGGTGGACCCGGGGTCCAATGGTTGTTGTGTTGGAACCTCTTGGAGGCTTCCTGCATACTTCACCTTGGCAAGGATCAAAGACCTCGTAGTTCTTGTGGCATTTGGTTCTTACACTCTGAGGCAGCCAATTGAAGATGTCATGGTCAGTGCTCACTCTAAGCCAATGTGAGTCATGATCGGTGTTAAAAACAAAATATTACAGAGACATGGTGATCATGTCACGAAATATGCATCCATGGGAAGTGGAGTGCGTCTTACGCGTGATAGCATCCCAAAGAGGAGAGTCGGGCTTATGAGATGTTAGCAGCCCAAAGGGGTTGGGACGTTCTCCAGGAGGGTGCCCCGAGCAGCAACAAAGCCAAGTGGGAGAGGGACTTGGTTCTGAATAATGGAGGGATCTGGTTTCCATTCCCCCCTCCCCCTGGTACTTGGGACTGAAGAAGAAAGGAGGAGCCGAGATGCTGCCTACGGCGAGAAAAGCTAAGGGCTTACACTAAGATGGTTTCCCTTTCCCCACAAACAAACGCATCTCCGATAAGGAGGATATAATCCCATATGAGGAGAGATCTCGTACTCATGGAGACCAGTGGGTGTGGAGAATTTCCATGTTGGGGGAACCCCACGTGCGATGCACAAGGCGAGGTCACAGTTTAACGTCATGTGCTGAGGACGATAGTGCTTGGAAGTTTAACGTCCTACAGCTCGGACGAGGTGGGTTTTCTCCACACCCCTCCGACATACATAACGGGTACCCTCTGCTACTTGTGGAAGAGATGGAATCAGCAACGCCGTGAAATGGGGGTTTCATGGAGTGAACCATTAGGGGGTCCACGTTTTCATGGCTATGCGAAGAAGAAATAGCCATTAAAGTGCCTATGCGATGAAGCATGAGGCGAAGCAATGCAACGAGAATTATCATCCAAGGGAATTTGAAATCACATCATGCAATCCTGGAGGGTCGCACGGGAAAATAAATTGAAAATTAGAGGAATTCGTTGGTAGGGGACTTGTAGAACTCTGTTGCTCTGCGTGGCGGAGGGTAC
Organism: Viscum album; assembly: GCA_963277665.1. Taxonomy (NCBI): domain Eukaryota; kingdom Viridiplantae; phylum Streptophyta; class Magnoliopsida; order Santalales; family Viscaceae; genus Viscum; species Viscum album. The sequence continues at coordinate 670,178,226 of OY728147.1, forward strand.
TTGCAAAGGGGTGTTCTTCGCAACGTGGGGTGTCTCAGCCTAAGAATAGGTCAGAGGTGTGTATGATAGGTGCTTCGCGAATTTGAAATGAATTTTCGGAGCACTTACTTGCAATGCGTAGGTGGCTCGTGAAGCAAGGTGTCGTGAAGAAATGTGCTTCACGATGTACATTGATCCTACCATGGCATGTGGATCATGTGTACATGAAGGTTGTTTCGAGAAGAAAAAACGCTCTATGATGATACGAGTATCCTTGGGGATTCCCTTCATGGAGACCCTTTGTCTCTGCTAAATTCATCCCTCTTGAAATAGGGGATCAAAACAAGGCAAAGGGGAGGCACTTCGCAAAGCATAAGTACCACTCACAACTTATGGTTTGCTGAGCAGAAGGGTGATTCACGATTCGGGAGATAGGATGTCAAAAGGTCGGATTACCCGCCCCAGGAACTTGGGGGAGGCCAGTATTTATAGGAGAGATATGCCATGAAGCAGTACTCACTCAGCGCAAAGATGGATGTTTCTCCACAGCTGGTCGAGAACATCAAGGGTGGTCGCGGAGCATTACCGCCTCCTTGCTGCGCGGCGGGTTGTGAAAATCAAGGGCTGTCGCGGAGCGTTAACGCCTTCTTGCTTCGCAGCGGGTCGCGAACATCAAGGGTGGTCACCTAGAATTACCGCCTCCTTGATTAATGGTGGGTCGTGAACGTCAAGGGTGGTCAGGGAGCGTTACCACCACCTTGCTTTGTGGTAGGTTGTGAACGTCGAGCGAGGTCGCGGAGCGTTACCACCTCCTTGCTTCCCGGTGGGTCGCGAACGTCATGGGTGGTTGTAGAGCGTTACCACATCCTGGCTTCATGGTCGTTCATGAACGTCAAGGGCTATCGTGGATTTTTATCCCCTTATTGCTTCACGATGGGTCATGAACATCAAGGCCGGTCGCAGAGAGTTACCGCCTCTTTGCTTCGCGGTGGCTGGGTGTGACTGGTTCTCCATGAATGGGCTTCGCAAGGTAGCTATCAGGTATGTGTCTTCTCCTCCTCTCCACATTTTGGAATCAATAGTAACCTTAAAATTTCTACATTCGATTAATATACCATCCAATTCCATAACGTTTAATCATTAGGGAAATGATATCATCCCTCGTGTGTACGTACAACTTGTCATCACCACGACGCGCAGAGATTCATTTCCACATTCTCCATTCAACAATGATTATTAAAATATATGTAATTAATTAGTATTTTATATATGACATAATAATTTTACTGGAGATATATATATATGTACATACTTATATATATCTTATTCACTTACTTCTGTTCAATACGTTATGAAAACGGAAACAATGTTTATGCGTACGTATGACATACCGTCTCAATAAACTGTGTTTTCCATTTCATATATCCATCTATTATACATATTTATAGTCTAATTATATATGATATATAAATCATGTTATATATTCTGTATGTATTTAAATCATTATCTAAATGATACTAACAAGAACAACAAGTTAAAACACGTACGATAAAGAAAGTGACTATTACCCTAAATGTTAATTAAACATAGAAATCATTATTAAATTGGTAGAATAAATTCATAAATGAATCAAGTATTATATAATAAATATGAATATGGTTATGGTATAATTTAATAACATAAAATGGTCATTATATAAGAGGCTAAACGTACCCTCGACCAAAGTAATGTTGAAGGTAAGGGTGAATTCCTCAATCTCATTATTATCTGAGATTGTTTATGTGTAATTATTTTCTAAGTCATATTTATTGTCCATGTCCATGTTTCATAATAGAATCTTTAAAATTATTCTTTTAAGGTACTCTCTAACTAAAATATCATTTTACCTGATTTAAATATTTATTCTTCTAAATCATTATCATTACTGTCCATGTTTTCAAAATGGTATTAAGGATTTATTTATATATACATGAATGTTTTAAAATGTTAATTACTTTAAAAAAATTCAAAGTGGTATGGGAAAATTTGATTCAAAAATATCTGTTAAACATCATCCTTCATAGATTATGTGACTTTTAAATGATTTCATAAAAATGATATTTCTCTCAAAGGGTTTTGCTGATTATTTTCAACTATGTCAGCATCTTTTTTGGATATTATTCTTGATTGAGGTTGATTTATTATACATACAATCCAAAATATTGTATTTAATTAGTTATGATATGTTTGACTGTGAATTTTCTATTTTTATACCATTAATAGGTTTTATTGAAGTATTGAAATTTTTTATGCTAGTTTTAATTCAAATGTTTCTGTTATATTTCAACATTTTCATATGAGGAATTTAGAAGAAAAAGTGATGGGTGGGGCCTACTATAGCCCCTCGATGCATTGGTAGGTCACATGAGACACATTAGTGTCTTGGAAAAAGGCCTTGTGAAAAATATTATTTGTAGTCTTGGCATGAGGCCTTAACTATGTGGTAATGATGTCTGACGTTAGGCATTCCCTCATTATAAAATTAACTTTTACATGTGATTATTAGACAAGTATAATATCCATGTGCATGTTTATATGGTAATGTTTGATTTATTTTCTCCTTATTATGTTCACGTTAATGTTTAAAAGGCTAATGTTTTTATTACACATCGGGCCTTAAAAGTTTATAGCTTCCACTATATTATTTACCCTTACTGAGCATCTGAGCTCGCCCATATCTCATGTTTTTTACATGGATTCCAAGAAGTGTTTTATGATTGATATGCAGGGATAAGCTAGGAGAATAATGGAATTCTCAATGGATTATTTATGTCATATTTTATGTTTGAATGTGTAATGTAACGTTCATGTATGTAATATATTTTCCAAGACTACTAAACTGATCGGTCCTTCAGGACATGATTCCTTGTAATCATGACAATGTATTAAAATAATTCCCCATCTCCATGATTCTAGGGTCAGGGCGATACATAATTCCAATTATGTAGTTTTTCTTCAGTTTTACAAGAACTCTGATGATTAAACTAAAGGGTACCGATCCTAAAATCATGAAATTAAGACTCCAAAAATGATGAAATTGAACACTAGAAGACAATGAAATAGCCCTAACTGACCCTAATAAAATAATAATAAATCTAATACATGTTTAATATGTTCAAAATTAATTATTAATAGGTATAATATTATTATAAAGTATATTAAGTACTTGTGTAGAATAGTTTCAGAAATAAGGTAAGTGATTCTTTCTTAACCTCCATTTTTTCTTCGGGTAGGCTTTCTCTCTCATTAACCCAATGGAATTCTTAAATCATATTATTTACTCTTACTAAATTCATTTTTTTGTCAGAAATTTATTTTCCATGATCAATTATTTTTTATTTTATGGGGAAATTCATGATTTATATAGTTTACATGGTAATTTATCATGTTAAGAAATCCTGATTAATGGGAACTTCAGTCTGTTGCCCATTTTCAGTACACATCATTATCTATTTAAATCTGCAATTATTTTTCTAAACAATCTTGATAATCTATCTATGTTAATATTTGGTATAATAAAAACAATAATACATTTTCCTTCTTTAAATACTCTTTAATATTATCCCTTAAAAACACTAAAGGGGCTCTTTTATAATGTTTCCTAAATAATGTTTTTACACATTTTCACATCATTTAACATAATTTATCATGATATATTCTTATTTTATTTTATTAATTTCCATGTAATATTTAAATCAATTCTTTCATGGACACTCTTATGATTCCTCCATTTGTTATGCTCTATGACATGATTAAAATACCCATTTATTTCGATGGGTAACTAGTATGAATATTCATGATTCATCATGTGGAATCGTCATGCATGAACATGTTATGATGGGTATTCCTAGATAGATATCGTTTCTATTGGGTAATTTTTTTGTCCCGTGAGATGTCATGTTTTTACTGTGAGTAAAAAAAATTATGGGACTTTTTCACCATATGATATAGTCATGGAAGATATCCATGAATAATGTTTATGGAATGTTATATGTCACTTCAAAATTCCTATGTTTCCATGATAAAAATATCCCATGTTCTGTATCTTATGATATAATAAGTTAATTCATCTCACATCCATTTTTTTGTCTTGTTAGGCATTTAAACTAAAGTGATATTCTTTATTTCCATTTATATTTGGTTACTGGGCTATATAGCTTATATCATTGTTCACTTATTACCTAGGATATCTTATGAAGGAGTTTAAAGGTAATTTGGAACTCATTAAAAAAATTAAATGATAGTTTTTTATTTTTGTTTCATTATTTCTTATAATGTACCTAATCATACAAATACTATTCCCTTTGTGATTTAATTTGTATTTTGTAGTTAATTATGTCTAAATTTAGGTATTAATATGTGTAAAAGGATATGGAAGATATAAATAACTTATTTAGATCATTCTTAAATGTTAACTATAAAAATTTATTGGATCAATTTTCAAATATCATCTTTCTCATTATGGGATAAACCTCTTTTATTCCACATCCTTGTTAGTGTGATCATTATTATCATCATAGTTTCTCCTACTATGATTATAAAATATTTAACCCCTTTAGTGTATGGTTAGATACCCCAAGAGATATAGACTATATTATTTTCATATTCCCATGTACTTTTTCCATGTTTGAAAAGATCATCAATATTTAGAATTAACAAATTGAACACAATTTATGTATGGAATTCCCAAATCCATAAATTTTAATTCCACCATTGCCTCATATTCATAATATATTAACTAAGTGAATTCAGCATTAGGTATATGATATTTCAACAACTCCTCTATGCCTACGGATTTGTAGTTTTTTGTAATAAACCATAGTATAGGAAAACAACTTTAAGGGTGTCTATTCCACTGAGTAATTCATTTTAAATAACATAGATTCTTTAGAATTTATATTTTCTCAATAAAAAACATTGCATAATAGGTAATGCTACCTGTCATAATTATGAATATAATTCTATTTTCATTCTATGTCATTCATAATTCCTTATTTAATTACTTATTTTCCTCATGACTTCTATATAATTCATCATACTCTATCACACATTTAAAGTGCCTAAAGTATCCATTGAACTTCTAAAAATGGATTTAAAACATATGAATAACTATTTATATAATATAGAAACCTATATTAAATTAATATTTGGTGGGGAAATATTATAAAATAGTAATCTAAATAAATTTCAATTGTAATATCCCCTTTATTTCAGCATTGTTTTTTAGAAATGAATTTCATTATTATGGATATAAATATGTGAGTTTTTCATTCATTTCAACATTATTTAATAACTTTAAAGGAGAAAAAACTGACAAAAATTGTTCTTATATCAATATTTATACTCAAGATCCATCATCATTTTAGTAATAATTAATTTTTCCCTTGTAATTATTTTTTGACTAACTATATGACCTCATTTAATGATAAATGTTTCATTATGTGACATATTTCATCAAATTTAAGAGATTTTAAATGCCACTATCATTATAAAATATCTATCTAAATTATATATCTTTTCATTTCATAACATTATTTTCTTTTGAGTACAATTTATCCTTCTATTGTGTGTCCACATGTGTGTTATACCACTTAAAACATGTTTGAACATTTAGATTATATGGGGTGATGTGTACCTTCAACATCTCTATATTGAGGATGATCATGAGTCATTATCAACAAAATGTTTTCCAAGGTTTATCATAGTAGAATCCATAATCGAATCAGAAAAGGAATTGATGGACTCTAAAAAAACATACAAAATCTATGGGTTATTCTCTTGCACTGAAACTATAATTTATTTTGAGTTTTTTCTAAAAATGAATTATTTTCCCAATAAAAGGATGATTATTCATTTCCCTTACATTTTTTGTACCTTTAGTATCTCTTGAAGGATTATAAACTTTTTAAAATCATTCTTCCATTTAGGAATTAGTTTTCTTATTATCATTTTTAATTCAATACTTATGTGATATCATTTAATTTTTCAAATCCCTTTTCATATTTCTTGAGTATATCTTAGCTTTGGAGATATGTTTGGAGATTTTCTATACATTAGTTTTGCAAAACAAATATTCCTCGAATTTACATTTTAATCTATTTCTGATCGAAACATTTTTCCCTATGAATATTTAATGAAAAATTCCATTAACCCCTTATATATATCCACTAAAATGACCGTATAAGACAAGGTTCAAAAATTTGTAATTATTGTGACCAGAACCATTACTTCTTTTTTCTGCATAAGGAATAAATATTTCGAGTTTCAAATTACTTCATAGAATTTGATATACCACATTGGATAAAAAATAAATGTGCGTAAATGCATCATAAAAATTTAACATGTGTAACCATATCATCAATGACAACTCAATTGAATGTTTTTAGCTTTTTTGGGGTCCCAATTAAGTCTTTTTTAACCCCTTCACTATATTACCATTTATTAAAAATATTCAAAGGTATCTAATTTTCATTACATATAAATAATATTTTAATTTAAAAATATGATTTATATTCATCTTCTTATATATTATATTGGAGAATATTTTCATGATTCACCTCTAAGATGGAATACATGATATTTAATTCCTTATAACCTGGTGATGTCAGATTTAATATGAAATGTAAATTATTATTGATATTAGGATTACCCTTTTAATGTCAGTGGTTCTGACCTAAATGTATTGTGAATTTCTAGATCTTTATGATCATTGATTCATATAGAGGATTGAATTATACATTGATAGTCTTAAATGATAATATATCCTCTTCCTATGATTTGTTAAGGCTATATAAAGTTTTCTCCTACTCATTTATTTTATATTTTCTTTGAGAATTTTTGTCATTTAATCATACATTTCCTTCTTACATGCTCATATTCACAATAAGAACTACTGTATTATAGCCAAAAATCACAATCTTCATTTCCTTTAGATTATGTAATTATTTTATTTCTGGACCATTTTATTTTGAATCTTCTTAGAATTTTTTGAGAATTTTGGATGTGACAACTGGGCCCCGGTGACAGCACAACCACCCTTCCTTAACATGGTCGTCAGGTCCTAGCCCACCAGGAACCACCAGTTGCCCCGCAGACATGTGAGGCCCACCCTAGGGTCCACCCATATGCCTGAACGGGTCCTCTGACTAATGAGAGTCCCAGAGGGTCACCCATCCTGATCACTACTCTAGGACAAGCACGCTTAACCGTGGAGTTCTAATCAGACAGGCTCTTGAAAAGGAAGTTGCACCTTGTTGACATGAGTCATATCATTTAGTCATTTAACCCTTTATCATTTGGGGATGTTACAATCACCCCCCCTTTAGAGAACAATGCCCTCGTTGTGGGACCTACATATATTTTATATTTTCTTTGAGAATTTGTGTCATTTAATCATACATTTCCTTCTTAAATGCTCATATTCACATTAAGAACTACTGTATTATAGCCAAAAATCACAATCTTCATTTCCTTTAGATTATGTAATTATTTTATTTCATGAACATTTTATTTTGAATCTTCATAGACTTTTTTGAGAATTTTGGATGTGACAACTCAGCCCCAGTGACAGCATAGCCACCCTACCTTAACATGGTCGTCAGGTCCTGGCCCACCAGGTACCACTAGTTACCCCGCAGACATGTGGGGACCACCCCAAGGTCTACCCACATGCCTGAACGAGTCATTTCTCCAACTCATTTATTTTATATTTTCTTTGAGAATTAGTGTCATTTAATCATACATTTCCTTCTTACATGCTCATATTCACATTAAGAACTACTGTATTATATCCAAAAATCACAATCATCATTTCCTTTAGATTATGTAATTATTTTATTTCTTGACCATTTTATTTTGAATCTTCTTAGAATTTTTTTAGAATTTTGGATGAGACAACTGGACCTCGGTGACAGCACTGCCACCCCACCTTAACATGGCTGTCAGGTCCTGGCCCACCAGGAACCACCAGTTGCCCCGCAGACATGTGGGGCCCACCCCAGGGTCCACCCACATGCCTGAACGGGTCATCTGACTAATGAGATTCCCAGAGGGTCACCCATCCTGATCACTACTCTAGGACAACCACGCTTAACCATGGAGTTCTAATCAGACATGCTCCTGAAAAGCAAGGTGCACCTTGTTGACATGAGTCATATCATTTAGTCATTTAACCCTTTGTCATTTGAGGATGTTACAATCACCCCCCCCCCCCTTAGAGCACAACGCCCTCATTGTGGGCACTACATATATTTTATATTTTCTTTGAAAATTAGTGCCATTTAATCATACATTTCCTTCTTACATGCTCATATTCACATTAAGAACTACTGTATTATAACCAAAAATTACAATATTCATTTACTTTATATTATGTAATTATTTTATTTCATGACCATTATATTTTGAATCTTCTTAGACTTTTTTTGGGAATTTTGGATGTGAAAACTCCGCCCCGGTGACAGCATAGCCACCCCACCTTAACAAGGACGTCAGGTCCTGGCCCACAAGGTACCACCAGTTAACCCGCAGACATGTGGGGCCCACCCCAGGGTCCACCCACATGCCTGAACGGGTCATTTGACTAATGACAGTCCCCACAGGCCAACACATGTCCTTTCCAGTGTGCTTTGTCCTCACTCACACACACCCTGAGAAACTTCCCAGCGGGTCACCCATCCTGATCACTACTCCAGGACAAGCACACTTAACCGTGGAGTTCTAATCAGACAGGCTCCTGAAAAAGAAGGTGCACCTTGTTGACATGAGTCATATCATTTAGTCATTTAACCCTTTATCATTTGGGGATGTTACAATCACCCCCCTTTAGAGCACAACGCCCTCATTTTGGGCCCTACATCTCAACCCAGGTAGTGCACCACTGTTAAGGCTGGGTTCCTCCTCCAATACCAAATGTGAAAACTGGGCCCCGATGACATCACATCCACCCCGCCTTAACATGGCCGTTAGGTCCTAGCCCACCAGGTACCAACAGTTGCCCCGCAGACATGTGGGACCCACCCCAAGGTCCACCCACTTGCCTAAACGGGTCATCTGACTAATGATAGTCCCCACAGGACAACACATGTCCTTTCCAGTGTGCTTTGTCCTCACTCACACACACCTAGAGAAACATCACAGAGGGTCACCCATCCTGATCACTACTCCAGGCTAGGCACGCTTAACCGCGGAGTTCTAATCAGACAGGCTCCTGAAAAGGAAGGTGCACCTTGTTGACATGAGTCATATCATTTAGTCATTTAACCCTTTATCATTTGGGGATGTTATATTGGACCCCACATTTAACTCTTCAACATGAGTATAAATTTTCTCCCTGAGGTTATTTATGACATTAATATGTATTTTGAGGCCTCAAATGTAATATAACCAAATTTTTGTATATAATTTTTAATTTATATGATTTTTTTCGAGACAAGGTGCTGAGATGGCGTGTGATTCTGAGGCTTGTAGTGCCCAAAATGATCTGCCGGAAAATGTTAATTTTTAAATTGCATGCATGAGTGGGTTTTATGAAAAAATGGAATAAGACATAAATGGTTGGTCGGATCAGAAATCTGTGGGCACTGTTGCATTCGAAATGGTTGGTTTATCCTAGGAGAATCTTATGTTTAGTCGGTTCATCCCTTCATTGAGAAAACAAAAAAATGACATAACCTTAAATAAAATAAATAAATAAAATTATTTTAATTTTCAAATGATTATAACACACGAACAATGTTTCATATTAAAAATATGAGACCACCTCTGAGCTCATGAGGGTATACATTCCTTCAGAGCATCATAATAATGGCCAACACAAGAAATTATTAGAATATAGTTTGTGGCCATAAATAAAATAATTAAGTAACCATTTATTTATTGTAATATCATTATAACTCCAAAAGGGTAACTCATATTGAAAATATGAGCATACCTTTATCTCGTGAGGGAATGTTCCCCTTAGGCAAAGCCTAATATCGACTAGCGTGGGTTGAGGGTGGAAGTTAATTTTTGATCATTTTTAAAGTACATTCAATAAACGTGCGAGCGGGTTTTCTATACAGTGAACTAGTTCTTGGATAAAAAATCATAGGGCACCGGTGAAATTAGAATGCCAGGATTCTCCTAGAAAAAACATAACATCAGCTGACAACGGATGAACATAAAAGGTAATTTCTGGAAATTTTTGAAAAATAATAGAGTAAAATTAAAAAAGTTATTTTATTTTTTTTCTCTTCTACTGAGTGGAGGATGGTGACACAACAGTTCAACGATGAGGCACATATATGAGGATAATTATTGGCTTTTCAACTCGCAGTGTAACGACGTTTCAATGACGTGCAATAACGTGACATCATAGCAGAACAGAAATGTTATGACATGATTCCATTTTTATTTTGTTTGATGCATTGGTGGAATGAAGAAATAAATAGTGAGGATTTTCTGAAAAACCTCCAAAAAACAATGTCACCAACAAAGAATATAAAATGCCAAGGGACATCAAATATCTTCGACACACATTTAAGAACGGAGTCGGAAGTGATGAATGACGTCGATGTCTTGAAGCCTTATAGAATTAATGCTATGGAAACAATCAAAAAAAAGGTTGGGGTTATTTGATTTTAATGTTCTTAAATGTTTTTTATAGAAATGATGAACACAAATAAACTGACGAACAATTTGATCCTCTAATTATGCGTTTGTGAGGGGGTGACTTTTCTTTTGGGAGTTATTATAGAGGATAAGTTTATCTAGTTTTAGTGATCCTCAATCCCTGAGCATCCACATGATTATAAACCTCTAACGTGGAGGGTGTGGTCCAACAGAAAAAAGTATGAAGCACCTCATCCATGTGCATTCTTTGTGGAAGCACCCTCAAAGTTGTGGAAATATGATTCCAGGAACTTTGTTGTGAAGAAGACGTTCCTCGGACAGCGCGGGTGCATGAGGCATGAAGTACGGACCACTAGAGTCCGTCTGGGGGGTCCATGAAACCTCTTTCGGTGCATCAGAGGCTGCGTGTGGAGGGTGGAGGCATGCCATGAAGGCAGGATGCCGCGGACGACATGCCATGATGGCGAGGAGGTGTGGTGCCCGTCGGCAGTGATGATGTGTGGTGCCCATCGGGGGCAAGGAGGCACCGTGCCCATCGGTACCACGTGGAGGAGTATCTTGCCCAAGTTGATCAAGTGAGTTGGAGGCACATGTCTGATGGTCCACATGCACATGTAATGGATGACCACCTGCCGGCCGTGATGGGCTAAGGGGTGGCACCATGTGACACTGTTAGTTGGAAACTGGACGCGCCCGCGTCCGGGCAGGCGAACCGGCCCACAGCGTGCGGGGGGGGGGGGGGGGGGCTTCTTTTGGTGGTCCACACTCTAGCATACATGCTGGGACAAACATGGGCTAGACCCACACAGTTGGGCCAGACCCTCCACCTGTGCAAACCCATGCTTGACACACACTAGACAACTTGACCAGACCCATTTAACAAATATCATGTATATCTCAAACCGGTAGTTAGATTAACCTGTTATCAATGGAGTAGGGACCCTTGCTATGAGGCGATCCTTCTAAGATACATTATGCAAATTTTGGTGTAATTTGGCATACATCTTGGTTGGATCAGTCTCGAATCTAAATAGTCCCTTTTTACTAAATTTCCCACATCTTATAGACCTGATGTCCATTCGAAGCATTGTCTATTTCATTATGACCTATATGAGAAGACAATCCTTTAGGGTTATTCTATACGGGTCTTTATAGAGGGTGAGGTATGACTGATGTATTGCAAAGTGGATCCTATTAGAATCAGGCTTTCGAAGTGCTGGAATCCAGTGGTTGGTTGTGACGTGAGGAATGAAAAGAGATCCTATGTGGTTCAATACCTAGGAAACCTATGTGGGTCAGCACGAAGAGATTCTGTGTGGGTCTGCACTTGGGAATCCTGTATGGGTTATCAACTAGAAATATGGTGTGGTTCATCACCTAGAGAACATGTGTGGGTCAGCACCTAGAGAACCAATGTGGATCAATAACAGAGCCTCTCAACAAAATAAGATGATCTAGCTTTATGACTAATCATCATTACTTATGTATTCAATTTATACCTAGTGTGAGTTTTGTCTTTTACTTTTCATTAAGTGTTTGGTATCATTCCTCTTGGTATTTCCTCTACGTTATTTCCTTTGTGGGTTTTTCCTTCATGGATTACTGACATACCTTATGGGGTCTCAGTGTCCCTACGAAGTATTGTTATACTCTCCCATGCACTGGCTTCTCCCACACCTATTGAGTATTGTAAAGACGACATATAGCATGAACATGGACTCTGGGGAGTTTGGACAAGGCCATGCTTGGAGGTGGATCAATAGATGTGATGTGATGCAGCGACATATGATAGAGAGCTGTACCTACCCTTCATGTAGGATTATTGGCGGACGACTAGTGGAACTTGTACTTATTTTGTGGTATATTCTTTTATGTTGGGATTGTATTCTAGAACCTTTACTTTTAGTTTACACACTTTACTCTCAGTGGTGGTACATTGTGGTGGTTTTATTAATTTCATTTCCTTCGTGGTTAGATTTTTGTCGTTTCCCTGTCTCTATGTACATTTTTAAAGGCAATTCCTTCCCTTTTTGAGATATTCTTTTCTGGTTCTATTCACCAGCCCCTGGCCTATAGAAGCTAGTTCGGGGTAGTCACAGAATGAGCTGTGGGGGATGGGTCATGACAAAGTGGTATTAGAGGGTGGTTGGTTCCTTCAGAAGTACTATGAGTATTTTTTTTGAAGGAGTAAATAAAGTTAGTTGTCTTGAGTTTGGCTTTCAGTTTGGGGAGTCCACTGTTGGTGCGGCGACTGACATATCCTTACATGAGGACCTTAAATTCTTTTTTCCTACACGGTACATGAAAACACTTATTGCATGTGTTTTGGAAATGTTTTTATCTTGATCTATTTTGAGTCATATCACTCGGTATAACTTATTGACAGTGGTTTATCTTGATTATCTTTCAAGATGCCTCTACGCAGACAAGAAGCCAAGATTCCAGTGCAAGATAAAGAGGATGGTCCACAGAGTGATTATGATTCAGTATAGGGACCGTTTTTCGAGATGGTACCTTCGGGCGGTGTTACAACAATACCACCACCCATTGGTCAGCATTTACTACCAGCACTACCAGTAGGGGACACATGTAGGATTAGTTCCTTATATGATTTTAATGACAGATACCAGTCATGTTTCGAGGAGAATCTAGCTCACTAGATGATAAGGAATGAAATGATGTGGGGAATGAGTTTCCATATATCCAGGGCACCATTAGATCAGATGTAGATCCTGAAAGTGAGACTTCAACATGGCTTAGTAAGGTAATGGTAGGGTTTATATTACTCATATCTTATGATGATATGACTTTTTCTCTAGAGAGATATTGAGATCCTTTCTCAGAAAAGGGGTATCCTACCATAAAAAAGATATGGGGAATGTGTTCCGAAGAGCTTCTACATCTTTGGAAGGATGACATGTATGTATGTGAGTATTCATCAAGGCATATAGACCATTACAAGTACTCAATGAATTTGATATGACCAGTGCTTCATGGCTTAGATCTCTGAGCGAGATGTGTTTCGGGACATCCAATCCAACAATATTTATCTGTGAATTATTACTTATATTAGGGTTCTATAGAGAAAATTTTTTGTTGAATATTATTTGGATCAAAATATAAAGATAGTGAATGTTAGCAGTGGAATTTCAGGAAACATATGTTAGTCTCATAGACATGTACATGTTAAATGTTTTGGGAGGAGGAAGTAATAGGGAGAGATGATTCTGTATGGCATAAGATGTGTAAGAGGAGCTAAGAGAGTAGTAGGAGGTGGTATAATTTTCAACACGTTACAACCACCACCCAAAAGTTGTCCCCACTAGGCATTAGGGGATAGAGAACAGAGGAAGGGAGTAGCTACATTCATTCAAGGAGTATGACCCATCAGATCCATGAATTATTCGAGGTACGGTATATGTCTACTACTAGCTGCAATATTAATAGGCACAGGTACTAATCATTCCTTCTTATCAGGAATCTTTTTGAACACCTAGAGTATCCAGTTAAACCGTTGACTTGATCCTTATGTCTGGAGATACTTAATAGAGGAGATTCAAAAATCACACTTATCCCAAAAATGTGATATGAACATTGAGGTGAGAGTTTTGGTTGGATCCTCTAGGTGTAAGCATCGAGGCCTTACGATGTTAGTTAGGGTATAGACTATTCATCCATAGTTCATGCTTAGGTTAACTATTTTAGGAAAAAGGATGTGACATATCGGTAGCATTTGAATGGAAGTTTCCTACATTGAAAAAAAGAAAACCAAGGTAGTGTTGGATAAACTTCTACATATGAGGGTGCAACTTATCACTATAGAGTCATCCATCCTTACCCTAGTGTAAGTGGATGATTTTATTTTTCAGATCCCAATAGTAGTGGAAGAGTGCAGGAATGTCATTTCAAAAGATATTTATAGGATTTACATCCCCATAGGGAGAGGGACTGTTGCAGCATTCTACACCCAAAGACGACATTGATATAAGAATCATGATATTGAAGGGATTTTGTAAAGAATTATGATCATGGTGCGTAGGTGGGGGACTTGTAGAAGAAGGGAGTATTAAGAACCAGTTTTTGGGGTTACGTGCGAATTACCATCACCTAAACCAATTGGATATGGGGAATGAGTATCCACAACCAAATGGTGGATTGGAACATCAATGAGTATATGGGGTATCCTTTTTCATGGATGGAAAGGTTCTAGTAGTATTTTCGGTAGTTGAGACATTGGATATGGATGGAGTTCCTCTGAGGCTATGAAATTGAGATAGTCTATACTCATGGGAAGGGTAACGTGGCAGTAGACATGCTCAATAGAAGGTCTGGACTACAACTTTTGGGTGGTGTGACGAAAGATTTAGGTGTGATGCAGATACACTTTGTGGATGATAATAGAAAAGTGTACCTTCAGTAAGTTACTATCACTCCCCCAATCATAAAATGAGTTAGGGAGGAATAACTTGTAGATTTTGAATACGAACCCAATGTGATCAGTAATCCTCAGGAAAAGCTCTTGATGGTTTTTCAAAATGTGGGGAGTACTGCATCCTTTTCATAGGATGCACTGTAGTACCAGTGATGTTACATGAGGAGGTGTTTTTGGAGTTCCATACATCCCCTTTGGTGGTACATCTAGGTGTGGAGAAGATGTAACAGGAAATCCAACATCAGTATTGGTGGCCAGGGATAAAGATATCAATGAAAGAGTTCATTTCACAATGCCTCACTTATCAGCAAGTGAAAGATGAGCATCAGGTTCCAGGATTCTTACCACAACCACATGATATACCAGAGTGTAAGTGGTGAGGTATCTTGATATACATCATGATTAGATTACCCTACACTTCCATGAGCCAAAACTCTATCTGGGAAATCATTGAACAACTAACCATGTCGTCTCACATCTTACCCATCTAGGAGCAAGGACCGATAGAGGGATTGGGACACCTCTACGTCTTGGAGATAGTGCAGATTCCTTGGGTAATTTTGAAGATCTTCTTATAGTGTGATGAACAATTTACATATCGGTTGTGGAAGGGGTTGTAGGAGGAATTTGGTACTCAGCTACGCTTGAGCACACCAATTCTCCCCCATAAAGATAGTCAGATGGAGCAGGCCATATAGACCTTGGAGAACATTCTTCATTCTTGTGTCCTGGTTTTTGGTCCCATTTGAGAGGATCAGCTACAACTGATGGAGTTTGTGCACAAAAATAGATAGCACTCCACCATTGGCATGAAACTATTTGAGGCCTTGTACGAGGGGCCATGAAAATCACCTCTAGGCTCGATAAAACTAGGGGAGTCAGCACTCATGGCTCCAAAGATGGTATGGGAAACCCTTGATAAGGTGAAGATCATAGAGGAGCTGATGTGTACTGCGCAAATCATACATAAGTCTTTTTCTGAAAGGATACCGAGTCCCTAGGAGTTTGGGTAGGTAGACCATGTTTTCCTTCTAGTCTATCCTTGTTGGGAATTGCAGATATTTGGCCAGGGAAGTAAGTTATCATCAAGGATTATCAGACTTTTCAGATTCTGAGAAGATTTGGCGAGGGGGTGTACCCCCTAGCTCTTCCCCCACTGATGCACCACGTTCATGATGTTTTACATGTGTTATAGCTAAGGAGGTACGTGCGTGATCCATCACACACCATCGACATGGGTGATATGGACATTGATGATGGTAAAATTTTTGTGGAGTTCCCAATAGAGATATAAGATTAATAAATGTAGGCCTTTTGTGGATGGTCTTTTCCTCTAGTGTAGTTCCAACGGTATCACAGAAACCTCTAGGGGAGAACATGGGAGCGGGAGGCTCAAATTTGTGGTGAGTACCCCTATTTTATAGATTTTCCTTTCTTTTGGATTTCAGAAATGTAAAGCCCAATGGTTGGCAGAATGTAATGTCCCACTATTTCCATATATATTTTTTTTTAAATATATGGAATTTCCATCGAGACAAGTTGCTGAGATGACATGAAATTCGGAGGCCCGAATTGCCCGAAATGATCCATTGAAAAACAATAAGCTTTAAATAGTGTGTGTGAGGGGTTTTCCTAAAAAAGTGAAATAACTCTTAAATGGGTTTCCGGATCATAAATCTTAGGTCACAGTTGTGTTTGGGATGGTTGGTTTACCATAGCCACAACTTGCGTTTAGTTGGCGCATCCACCTAGTGTGAAAACCCCAAATTGAGATGATCGTAAAAATAATAATTAAATAAAATTATTTTATTTTTAAAATTCTTGTAACTCATGAATGGTGAATTGGATAAAAAATATGAGACTACTGGTGGGCTCATGAGGGTATGCTTTCCATAGGGAGATCCTAAAATTGGCCGGTGTAGGCGAACATTGGAAGTTAGTTCTTGGCTATAAATAAAATAATTATGTGACAATTATTTTGTTGTCAAATCCTTATAACTCATAAACTGTAACTCGGATTGAATATCTGATAGTACCGTAGAGCTTGTGAGGGAGTTTTCCCTTTAGGGGGAGCCTGACCTCAACCGATGTGGGTTGAGGGTGAAAGTTAATTTTCGAACATTTTTAATGTTCATTCAGTAAGCATGTGAGCATGTTTTTCTAAAATTTGAACTAATGCTTAGATTGAAATTCTAAGGGCGCTGTAGAATCCAGAACACTAGGATTCACCTAGAAAGGACTTAGCTTTGGCCGGTAAGGGAAAAAAGAAATGTTAATTTCCGGACTTTTCGAAAAATAATAAAATAACATTAAAAAGTTATTTTATTTTCTTTTTTAATTAATTGAGAAGAGTATGATGACAATACGACGTAGTGATGCGGCACAATGATGAGGCTAATTAATTGATCGTCAACTTAAAATTTAACTATGCTTTAATGATGCATAAAAGAGATGATGTTTCTTAAATCAAATAGAGAAATTATGCGACGTCACATTATAACAGAAACACAACAACGTGTTTTACTTTTTATTTTGGTAGACGTGTTGGTGGAACAAGGAATTAAACTATGAGGATTCTTTGAAGAAACATCGATGAACTTTATCTCTAACGAAGAACAAAAAATGTCAACGAAGAACAAAAAATGTCAACGAACATCAAACTACATTGACACACCTCGAAGAATAGAGTCGGAAGTGAAGAATGATGTCAACTTTTTGAACCCTCAAGGACATAGCACTGCTGCAATGAATTCCAAAGAGGTAGGTGTTATTTGATTTTAAAGTTATTCCTAATTCCATTTTCAAGAAACGATGAATGTGGATCAACCCACGAACAGGTTAATCTATGAATTATGAGTTTATTCAAGAGGTTAAGTTTTATTTTGGGATTTATTATTTGAGATTAGTTTATCTCTAGTTTATTGATCCACAATCGTTTAGCATACCCCTGATTTTAAACCTCTAATGCAGATGGTGTTGGCTGACACAAACAAGGCTCGAGCACCTCCACCGTCTGCACTCTTTGTGGATGAACCCTCAAAGTGGAGGGAAGATGATTCCTGTAACTTTATAGTGAAGACAACATTTCCGAGTGAGGGAAAGCATAGACGACCCAAGGAACAGACCTCTATAGTGCGTCCGGGGGTCCTCTGAACATCTGTCGGTGGTGGCCCGCAGCAGCGGCCACGGGAGGAGTGTAGGGGTGCACCGATGGAATGAGGAGGTATGGTGTATGTCTACGTCGCATGGAGGAGCAGGCTGCCCAAGCCACTCTGGTGTGCTGGAGGCACATGAGCGATGATCCACATGAACATGTAACAACTGTCTGCCTTCTGACCTTGATGGATAAAGGGGTGGCGCCAACAGACATAGCGAGGTGGAAACTACTTGTGACCACATCCACAATGGAAAATCAGCTCGTACCATGTAGGCCGGGCTTTTTTTGTTTGGCCACACCACACCATGCGGGCCGGGCCACCCACATTCCAGACCTACGACTTAGCCGGCCACACCCACACAGCCAGGATGGACCCGCACCTCCTGGACGGACCTACGTCACCGAGCAGGACACTCACCAACGGGCCGGACCCTCCACCAATGTAGACCCATCCTACCATCCCGGACCTATAGGCCCAAAATGGCAGCTGGGGATGACCCTTTCCCGACGCACGCCAGACCCCGACCTGACGGACCCTATTTCACTAAAACTCTCGTATCTCTCAAACTAGGTGTCTGATTGACTCGTTGTTAGTGGAGTTGGTACCCTTCCGATGAGGAGATACTTCTAAGATACAAAAAATGAATTTTGTAAGAAGTTGACATAAATCCATGTTGGATTGGACTCGAATCCAATCAGGCCATTTTTAAAAAATGCCCGTATCTTACAAAATGGGCGTCAGTCTGACACACCATATTTTGTGTTGGGAACCTTACGATGAGATAGTCCTTTTGGGTTACTCTATGAGAGATTTCATGGTGGATGAGTTATGACTAATAGATTGACAATAGGATCTTCCCAGACTCAAGAATTCTATGTGCGGGAATCTGGTTGTTGGTTGTGACATGAATAATGAATATTGATCCTGTGTGGCTCAACACCTAGTGATCCGTTGTTGGTCAGCACATAGCGATCCTATGTGGGTTAACACCTAGTGATCTGGTGTGGGTCGACACCTAGCGATCCTGTGGGGGTCAACACCTAGAGATCCGGTGTGGGTTAGCACCTAGGGACCCTATGTGGATCAACAACAGAGCCCCTCGATAGAGTAAGATGATCTTGCCTTATGCCTAATCATCTTTACTTATATACTTAAGTTATACTTGGTGTGTGTTACGTATTTTACTTTGTGTTATGTGTTTGAGATTTTTCTTGGTGGTATTAACTCTCTTGTATTTATTTTGGTGTTTTCTCTTTCATGGATTACTGAGAGACCTTCGAGGGTCTCGGGGTCCCTACTGAGCATTGTTCTACTCACCCATGCACAGACCTTGCTTGCACCTATTGTGTCATGTGTAGATAAAACCCATCTTTGACCAGGATATTGGAGAGACTTGACTAGATTATTTTTAGAGGTGGATGGATAGATGTGGTGTGATTCAAGTACATCCAATGGAGATCTGTACCTACCCTTTAGGTTGGATCCTTGATGGACGACCTCCGTAGCATGTACTTCTTTTGAAAAAACATTCTTTTCAGTTGGGCTTCTATTCTGGTCCCATTACTTTTAGTTTACAGACTTTACTCTCAGTGGTCTTACATGGGGGTGGTTTTATTACTTATTTTCTGTGTGGGTTTCTTTGTGTAGTTTTCCCTGTCTATGTGTGTACATGTTTAATGTAAATGCCTTCCTTTTTTAGGATATTCCTTTTCGGTGCTGGTCATTAGCCTTTGACCTATGGAAGGTGGGATTGGGGTCATTACTGCAAATGCCTTGGGGGATGGGTCATGACATAAAATCATTTTTTACGTCCTTTTATAGAAAATAAATATTAATTTATAAAGACTTATGTTCCTCATTATATCTCAAAATTTTCATTCCATAATTACTTGAAAACACATTCTAAAAAGTTTACAATTTATATCTTTATAATCTTTTTAATTAACTCATCATCAATGGTCCCAGTATTGGTTTTTTATCATGATCCTCCCTTATTCTTGAAGCATCATTGAATTAGTGAATGAATTCCAAATTTTAATTTTATGTTCCTCTCTTATAAACATTGTTGGTTTCATAAAACTGAATCTACCCTTCCCAAAAAAAATTCCCCAAATTTTTATTTTACTATATTTTTTATTCTTCTATACAATTTCTTCTTTTTTACATCTCACACTACAATATTGTGCTAAACTAAAACCAAAAATTATAAAAATTGGTTATGAAAAATTAGTGAAAAATATATAATAAAAAACCTACCCTCTAATATAAATTGTTAGGTCTAGGAGGGTATTATGTACACTAAGAGGGATGGGTTGAGTAAAGTTATGGATTATTTTAAATCCACCCCAACCCAAGTGGATCTTCAAATCTTAATTAACAGGTTCAAATTGATTTCCCATTTTTTTTATTAAATATAATATGAAACACCATTAAAAACTATTTTTCATCTTGATTATTTATATCAATTTTATATAATTATTATTCATGGAATGTAAATAAACTAATCATAAAGAAACATGGGTTTTAATTATACTTATGAAAGAGGAATTGTCTAAATAGAATGATGGTATATGAAAAAAATAATATTGATAATTTTTACATTAGAAAGGGTCACTCGAGCTAGGTCACGTAGCTTATTGGTTTAGGATAGGTCACAATGAGAATGGGGAAACAACTATTTGTTTGGGGTAGGCTACTCCATAAATGTATCACTATATTATAATGTATTATGGTAAATGTACTATATCCTTGATATCTCATCCTTAAAAAAATCTATTATCACTCACTACTTCAATGGGACAAAAATATTTTTTTGACATGTAATGAATTATGTCACATTTATGATATATGTAAATATATTATTAGTTGGGGGTCTTTTAATATTATGTTTCTCCCTTACAATTTTGTTTTTAATATCACATCGTGCATGTTCATTCCATGAGAGTTGATGGAAAAAAATTCTTAAATTGTTAAATTAATTTTGAATCCCTTTCATCATTAGATTAAACAAAAATCCTATAATTATTCGTTGGAAAATACCTCACTCGATTTCAAGGATTATTTTTTTGGACTAATTATATAACTCCACTAGAAAATTATACATGAATGTATTCTGTTTGATAAATGCATCAAATCCTCCCTTTCACTTAACTTTTTTACTATGAAACAAACCTTATCCTTATATTATACAAATATTTCAATGGAATGATATCTCTAACCTTATTATATAGATACTTTAAAGGGTTTAGAATATCCATATTATTTTTAATATTCTATTTGATGTATCATGTGATTCATATTTTTTTCTCTTATACTGACATTACCACATTAGTTGTAAATACCATTTTATGAGTAATTAGTCACACTGAAATTCTATATGAATCTCTATACATTTTCCATAAATAAAACCATACGTTATATTTTCATATATATATATATAAAATATAAATTTCATGAGAATACATCAATGTCCCTTAGGAACTATATTAGCTTATAAGAAGGATATGAACTCTCATGATAACTGCCCCTAATAATTTCACCATCCCCCAACATGAACATACATATCTAAAAATATATAAATATGTATTTCCATTTACCCAATGTCATGCTCTTTTTACTTTTATATTTTATAACCCATGATCATAGAAGCCTGAATAACCTGTGAATGACCCCTATTTATGAATAAACCCAACACTATCATGCTTTTTATTATAGTTATGTAGTACCATGATTATAAACCTCAATTACGTTTGCACACTTAAACATAGATATTAATTGTCCTGTATAATTGTATCTTTTATATATAATATATAATCATACAGTTATATCATATTAAAATATATGACTAATATTGATTTTTGGTGTATCCATATGTTCCATAGTGTAAGATTCATTGACAAAGTATGTGGTTGTTTCAATATGTTATAACCATCCAAGAAAACTTATTTAAATTATCTTCGAGTATGAATCCATTTAGATTAAGATTTCTGAAAACAATCACAATCATATATTCACACAGGCTACATGATGGAATATTATTTTGTGATGTATGCATATAATTATTGTCCATAATATGTTGTAATATTGTAATCTATGATGTGGAAAACATGTAGCAGTTTATATACCCTTGCGCTGGTCAACCAGATGTGACGAGCTACCCATACATGGGAAACTGGGGAATCCGATGATAAAACGTATGTAAGAAGCTACCCTTGAACATGTATACTTATATGAGAAACATCTTTTATACACTCCACTATGGATGACTAGCTTTATGTGAGTGGATCAATAACTCATATGTGAGCGGCTACCCATACATGGGCCTCAAATACCCTTACATGAGTTTCATGATTTTCATTACATGCATGTCATGTCCACTTTCACAACTTTCTATATCCTTTCATATTCTACTACACCCTTACATAATCATATATTCCCTTACATAAATCCATTGGTACCTTTATACAATGCATCCTGCTATGGGATTTACCCTTTTGTAGTCTTCCACATGAAACCTTAACATGTACACACCATTAAACTGTTATCATTCTATAATTTTGAAATAAACTCTATAGTTATTCAAGACTGGGAAATTACACTATCTTTCATCATGTATAATTTCATATCTCCCCATTTTTTCAACAAATCCGTGCATCAGAAAAAACACACAAAATACAATAAGTTAATAAAAACTAATAATTTTCAATTTTACATGACGACCCTTAGTGAAACGAGACTCAAAAAATAACCTTATGATCCTTCATTATATTATCTTATATAGTTAGTGTTAGTTTTAAATACACTAATGACCACCCATGATACTCATCTAGTTTCCCAATGTGATTCATCTTAAAAAACAAATCACATTAAGCGTAATGTAAAATTTATGTTTGGGAAATGTATGTTATAAATTTAAAACATTGGATGTTTTTTTAATTATTAATAACTATACAAGGGTGTCTGTAATTTTTTTAATGTTTATTGATTCATCCCTAGTATTGGTAACCTAATCATAAAATTTAATTTCACATCAAATAAAAAAAAGTTAATACTCTCTTTCCTGGGTTGTCCTTGGATTGTATCAAAACTACACATCAAAAAATATTGTTCTTTTTCTTTAAAAAAATAATGTAATAAATTGATTACTTATAAAAAAATTATTATACTAAATTATATATGATATGATCAAAATGAAATAATAATAATAAGACTATATACTTTTTATTTAATATAAAAAAATAACCATTGTACAATTACTTTTTTTGTACATGCTCCCCTAAGAATATAATTATCATTCACTTAGGAAATAATAGAAAAAACCTTATTAAGAGGATAAACGAAACAATTATAAAAAAATTATTTTAAAGAAACTTTTTATTTTATAAATAATAATTGAAATTTTTTCTATTCAAAATTTGTTACTCACTAATCATAAATCTTAAATACAATGTAGTGTCAATTTCCATTTTTTAAATTATCAAACAAAAATATATAATTTTCATAATATGAACTCCTACTTGATTATTTAATTTAATTTTATTATGTACATATCATACATTTTAAATACACAAGTAAGATAAAAAAAATATTACATTAGCACCCAATGGAAGGTTATTAAATCTATAGGTCCCAAAGTCTCACATATTGACAAGTAGGATTGATAATGAATGTAGACCGTCAGTATATAAATAATTATTAATATCTTATTTTATTCATTCATGTTAGAAAAAAAATTATATTAGTAGGAAAACTATATATATTATTCACTTAATGAAATTTTTAATGTAAACTATGATATCATTACCTTATGGTTGTGTAACAACCACATGTATGACTTCAAAAAATATAATGTATTTATTCATAAAAATAAAATAGTATGATTTTTAATGAATTACATTCAATATAAAAAATTCCATTTAAAAAATTATAAATTCATAGAAAATATTATAAAATAATAATCCATATAAAAATTCATCAATTTTAAATAACTAAATATCTAAGGGAAATCAATTTTAGACCCACGCATATGAAATACATAGAAATGATTCAGAAAATATAATTTAAGAGGAATTTGTATGATTGTATTTTTTTATAAAAAAACCCATAAATGGACATTAAGTGAAACATGTAACCATTTTAATTGATGAAATGATTATTCTTTTGAGTAATAAAAGTAATAATCACATAACATATAAAACCAATGAAAATTCGTATTTTCAAAATTTAATAATAGTATATTAATGAGGATTACTTCAAAGAAATAAAATAAAAATTGAAATTTATATAATTAACTAAAAATACTATATAAAACCCCACCTCATGGTGTTTATTCCACTTCCCAATTTTTATAAGAATAAAAGATATCAACTATCTCACTTATTAAGGTGTGTTTCCTAAAAAATCAAACAAAACTATAGAAATAAATGATTATAAAATAATGAAATTGATAATGAACAAGCATCCCAACTATTTTTCATTAAATTTCACGAGAGGAATTTTTAATGAAAATGATTCATATTAATTATTAATGGTGGGTATTAATCGTTTGGAATTTATTTGGTGATGAAAAATGAAAATAAATGCAAATAAAAAAGAAAACATAAACATTGAAAAAATACTACTTTCATATTGGTTTCCTTTAACATTTCCATATTTTTCAAGGTCAGTGGATAAAAAATGTAATCCACTAATCATCCATAAATATTGGCGGGATGATTCTTTATCATTGTGAATAACGATATTTTACTAGTAACTCAACTTATTTTTGAAGAATTTCTATGATTAGGTTGAGGTTTATACTATGTTATTAACATTTCTCCATTTTATATAGAAATAAATGAGATAATAAAGTTATCTAAGAGCCCCTTGATATACACATTGTATAAAAAATATTTCATGTTACATTTACTGTTGGAATTTCCATATTAAAAAAATTAAGTTCCCACCTTGAATTAAGTATGATCTATAAATCATTATACATTAAAAATATGAAAAAATAAATTACCGTCTAGTGACTTCCCAATGAATTACAAAACATAGAGGATATTTATATTTATTATAATAATAGAATAATTCATTTGAATATTTAATTTCAAAAAGAAATATTAAATTTTTAATCCCAGTAGTTTAATTGAAAATATATTATCTTAAAATTATTTTATACTCCATGAATTGATTGATCATATATAAATTCCATTTCAAATTTTTTTCCTTACCAATCACATTTAATGAATAAATTTTTTTTCAATGATTAAATTTTAATGGGACTAAATAAAATTGAATTCTCTACTACTTCAATAATATAAAGAATGAAATTCATTCCCTTATAGAAACACCAATCCAATCATTTCCATTAATGTATACACACATATAAAATAATAATTATTGTCACTTGTAGTTTCACTTAGATAACATCAAAAAATTAGGATTTATGGGGAATATGATGTTAATTAATGCATATTATCAATCAGTGTATGTTTATATATTTTATATGTTCAATTGGATCATGAAACAATTTTCATTGTTATGGTGTTATAAATAATTTTATTTCATTAAATCACTCAACCTATATTCTTCATAAAATTATAATCAATAATATATATATCCAAAAAAATATTTAATATGATTCACGAATATTTTTACGATAAACAGCCTTGATTATGGATGACTCATCCTAGTATTGTTTATTTATATGAAATAATCAATTGAATTGATCCCTAATGGTAATATATTTACTAAAAATATATATACAAATAATAAGATTGATTTCTTAAAATACAACATACATTATTCTATATGAAATGAGATATACCAATTTTTTTACATTTTTTATTCAAAGATGGTAGTGAATAAAAATAACATCATAAATTAATTATGAGAGTTAAGATAAATGTGTATATAATTTCTTGAATATAAGGATACAAAAATTTTACATCTAATTCCTAAAGAAATAATACTTATAAATTTATATTTTACACAATATTTATTGAAATTGTAGACATTGCATGATGGGGTCGACACCATAGAGAGAAATTATAGTCCGTGGGATATTTCACTTACTGATTATTATAGATGAAAAAAATTATGAAAAAATAAGATATAATAAACCATCCAAGTTATATGTAAATAAGTGTATAATACTAAGAATGAATTAAAATTAAACTAGGAATTGGTTTTCAATACATTGTTGAGATCATAATAACTAAATGTTTTCAAATTATATATAGATGGAACATGATTCAAATATATTTCTGATCCCTACATCATATAACATAAAAAAAATTTGGTTAAATGAAATTATAGATCCAATATGTAATATTACTTTCAATTCATAGATAAATATCACTAAATGAAAAATGAAATATTTTCAATGGTCTGAGTATCCATGTATATTGATTGTGCTGGTGTCCGACAAGTCATTATTCATTGATAAAGAAATTAAAAGAAATATATATAAATAATTATAGTAAAAATATTATCCAATAACATTTTATATATTAAAAGTAAATTATTTTTATCAAATAATATCAAAACAACAACATCTATCATATATAAACAAAACTTTTAAAACGAAACAACTAATAAATTATATATATATATATGGATTTTGTCTATTAATACCAAAAACAAATAATTAAAAAATAACTTTTATTGGGACACAATAACATTATATGATTCAGGATAATACATTTTTAGATGACACACCAATGAAAAAACTAATATTTTATGTAATGATAATAGTTAATAGAGTTATATAAATAATATTTTTTATTTCCATTGAATATCCCCTACCATTTAAAACAATTCTTATAAAAAAACCGACAAAAATGATCCACCTAAATAGTAGTATCTTGGTTGAGGTCGGTTTCTGATGAATTAATAAGTTTTATTATTTTTATATCATATGGAACCATGTATGAAACTATAGAATGATATTCTAGTAAAAAATAGTATATTAATGTTAATTAGAGTTTGTTCACTTACTTCAATGACCCTATTCCTAACAAATTCAAAATTTCATGAATCTTGGATAACATTTAACATTTTCCAATGTTTAAATCAAATAATATAAAAATATTTTTGTTTTAAAAATATTCATATGATTCATTCATCATCATTAACATAAATATAATCTAAATAAACATAACATAAATATTTGTGATTATCATACAAATTTTATGGAGTTTGTGAAACATTTATACAAAATTAAGAATGAATTATTTTAAAATATGTGTATAACAAATATCTAATGTATTTCAACAATATATTCATTGATTAAAGACAATGATTATGGAAAATTAAATGAATCTCTATAATGTTATAGTTGTGTTCCTATTTATATATATATATCAAGGCATAATAAAAGACGATTCTATCAATATTATAATAGTTTAATTAATTAGGATGAAAATAATTTGGCTATAATATATTTAATGAGTTGTGGAAAATAATTTTGACTTTACATGTTATGAAATCAATTTTTTTAATGAATGATTATTCTATTTTTTTATAATTTTTTGTTCATTTTCCATAGAATATACAATATTAGTATATTGAATTTATTTTATTCATTATTAATAGTAAAACTAAATTATTCACCGATTTGATAAATTTAAACCTTGTAATATATTTCATATCATATAAAATTTCATACTATAAAATATTTTTCCCATCAAGAATTTTTTTATTATATTGTAAAAATTAATAGTTATTTATATTACTTATAATGTAATTACTCAATGTAATAAATAATAATATCTAATATCTAATATTTTTTTTAGTTGGTATTTACTAATAAAATATAATTCATTTCAAAATAAAAATATTATTATATAATGAGTTATGTGGATGAAGGGGAGAAGCCAACATCCCCATGAAACACTCTTATTAATGAAAATGGGTGGAGGGTGCATATTATTAATCATTTTCATATATTATTTTTCCTTTATATGGATAATTAATATTTTTTATGTTACCTTATTTTATTTATATATAATTATTTTTTTACAGTTCTTATTCATCAAGGCTATATATTTTATTTAATATAGATTTATTATTAGAGAATTAACTATTTCATCATGAAATTGTTGATTATAAATGTAATTTTTTAGTGATGGTTTGATATTTATTTTCTATATAAACACACACATTGTATGATATATATATATATATATATCAATTTATAATATATTGATATAATTTATTTTCATTAGTTCTAAATTTCCCCACTCAATTTTTTGCATATAATAAAAATTTATTAGTTTATAAAAAATGATAAATGTTAATATATAGAATTTGGTAGATGTTATTATAAATGTTTTCCTTAAAATGGAAGATATAATGAAATGGGTAGTGTCTTTTAGAGTTTTTACCTATTATGTTTACTTTTCGTGGGACCTAGGGAGAGGGTTTGTGTTACAACACCAATTTCCAATATAGTATGTTATTTTTTGACTACATATTCTTTATTGTGCAGATAATAATGAATGGTAGATATCCAATATGTCTATGGTAGGCTTAGTAAACCTTTTTAAAATCTAGGCGATAATTGTTTCTTTTTGACACCATATTTTCAGTATATGAAGGAATAAAGGAGAGTTTGTATTAATTGGAATCTACCCCCATCATTTCCTCTTAGTTACTCTATGAATTAAGAATTATTTTTAGTGTGTTGGATTCCTATATTATTATATCATTACTCACCTTCCTCAGTTTTTCTATTTTCCCATTTTATTCATATACTGTTATTCTTATTAGTGATTTGATGATGTATTTCTGTTGGTCATAGTTATATCACACCATATTATAGGACATCTTTCTGAGATTGATATATATTTTCTATATTATAAGATGAAACCCCACCGACCATAATATTCATAAAAAGAATTCAATACGATTTCTTCACCATTTATTTATTTTAAATAAGTCATTAGTTTAATTTTAAATCATTTATTTTATTTCATTTAAATATTGGAGGCATGTAATAGTCAATATATATATATTGGTAGGAATTAAAGGAGAAGGATATTATAGGGAGTTTCGAAAAATCAATATACATGTATTTTATGTATTAAAAGGAAGTTCATTGATGAGTGAGTCGAAATGTGGGAAGAGTGGTTGTATTCTTACTATCTTAAAGTGAGGTGTGTGGTTGGTACTAATTAGAATATGGTGAGATCGACATAGTATTACTCAATTGGAATTATAATATACCTAAAATCTATGAAACATAATTCTTATAGTGTTAGAATATGACCATATTATTGTATTTGAAGGTTATTAAATATAATTAGTGTTATTATGTGGATATTGAATAATGGGGTTTTTTAGATTAATTTCAAAATAAAATATAAAATTAAAAGGTTTAAAAAATTGTTCAAATAATGAACTCGATAAAAAATGGAAATTTTATATAATAGAAAGAATAAAAATTAACAAGGGCATTTAAAAAATGTATATAGTTTTCATAGAATAGCTACTCACACAAACAATTTTTATAATAACCTTTTAATTGAAAATATTTTATGCAATAAATAATAATTTAAAATATGGATTCTCTAACACATAATATGATCCTTGAAAACTAAATCTAGATTGTAAAATATTTCAACAAAAATATTTCTTTGAGAGTGACTATTTACTTTATAAATCTTTAAATTCAAAAAGAAATTAAAATTTTGATATCATTTTATTCATTCATTAATTCTATAACTGAATTTCATTTCAGTACTCTTTGATGAAGGAAAAATTATTTGACTCGATCTACCTCTTCCTTATCTCTGTAGGTCTAATTGTGAACTAGAGAAGATTCATATGAGTTTTTATTTGATATCATTTGAGGAAGAGTTTCTTTATCTGAGAGACTATAAATAAAAATAGTAATTGTAATAATAAATTACTTTAGTTTTATTTTTTTTACTATATCTAACAACTATAACCAAGATAGGATGATTCCAATATTTGACCTATCATCCAAGGTAGGGTGATTATCTATTACTATTAACTTTCCTATATAGACCCCTTCCATGTGTAATTTTACTTACTATCAATGTGTGTGGGTTCAAGGGAAATTACAACTCGATAGAATGAACGGAAGCCATATTCATCATAATTTATGTTGATTAGGTGTTCAAAAAATATCCACAATTCACCTAATGTATTTATATGAGTGAGTGCGTGTGTGGGTTTTTGATCTAGTGAAAAATTATGTGCCATAAACAATTATGTAGATGATGAAATAAAACATAGATCCTTTGATATGAATTTCACATAAAATAGTACCTATATTCTGACACAATAATACTAGTGATAGAGTAGAAACACCACTTGATGGAGGTGGTGGTTAATCCACAGTATTTTTTGGCTTGGGAGGCATGGTTTTATGGTCAATACGTCATTGGTGGTGGTGTTTTTAAAGGGTTATTGATAAGGAAATCCTAAAATAGATTGGTGAGGTGGAATTTATTGGCTAAAATTGAGGGGGTGGTTAATGATATAGAGTGCGTGAATGTTTGACTATGTCGGTGATGACAACCTCATATGGGTGATAAGAAGAAGGTCACAACCGCATCATTAGTTTTTTTCCAATATTTTCCTTTTTTTTGCTTTTTTTCTATTCATATTTTATCTATTAAAATGGTTATATATGTATACATTTGGTATAAATGCTTATATATATAGTTTATATATATATTTTAAATAATATTTTATAATCTATTTATTTTTAATATTTAATAAATTATGAATATATAATTATTATGTATCCTAATTATAATTAACTAAATTTAAATATTTATTCACATAACATAATAAAATTATATGTATATATATATATTTTATTATTCACAATCAAACTAGAATAAAAACTATGAAGACACAATTCATTTTTCATACAAATAAATTGTTTATTTTTATAAAACCTATTGATTATAAATTTATAATTTTTAATCAGACTACCCAGTAATAATGGTTGATATTAAATTTCAATTATTTATCAATAACTAATCCATTTGTAATATTTTTTTAAATATTAATAAATAATTAATAAAATACTAATCTATTATATCTATTTTAGTTTTGGAACTGATAACTTAATATATTACCAAAAATTCCATGTAGTTATTTTAATTTATATATTAAAATGTCGGTTAATGTTTTCCATATTTTGATGAATGATGAATTAAAAAATATTTATTTATACGTTTTCTAATGTATAATTAATATTTCATATATATTAATATTTAATATATCAATTTTATAATAATTATATAATTTTTTCTTATATATATCAAGAAAAAATTCATTAAATGTTTTAATACATATATCATGAAAAATAAATAAAAAATAGTTGCTAAAAACCATAAATATTACTTCCTATGAAAATATATATATCTCTATAAATATATGGGTTGTTATATTATCCCCACATAAATAAAAATTTCCCCCAAATTAAAATTATCAAATATACGATTCCATTGTTTTTAAGTTGAGACAAAATATATATTCTATTTTTTTGACAAAGTTATAATTTAATTGAAACTTTATATGTATTTAAATCATGAAAATTCCACCATATAAAATAAATCATTAACGAATCAATGATCTAGAACACTGAAACCCTATAAATCTCATAGGTTTCTCTTTTTGATTAAATGGTCTCAAATCATAATAATCCCTTTAAAGTATTAGT
Organism: Viscum album; assembly: GCA_963277665.1. NCBI lineage: Eukaryota > Viridiplantae > Streptophyta > Magnoliopsida > Santalales > Viscaceae > Viscum > Viscum album. Next base: position 670,210,132 of record OY728147.1, read on the forward strand.
TACGAATAACATTGAAACAAAATCTTTTACTCAGAAATTATCATAGACATCATAAAATCTAATCTTATATGAAGTATTTCTCTAATACCAAATGTGATACAAATAACCCACATAGTTGAATTTATTACTGATAAAATGTTCAATTTTAATAAATAAATTTTTATTAATCATGTGTAAAATATATAGAGTTTATGTTTCTGATGATTTTATAGTACTATAGATTTGGAGGGTAAATAAAAAAATTAATTGAGATTATCTCAAAAAAATATTCACTTTTATAATTCAATATAATTTATTGATATATCATATATTCCTCTTCGTATGATCTACATATTGGAGAACTATCCCTCGAGTAATGGATTATCTTAAAAAAATATGTGACAAAAATTACCCATGCCATGGGGTGTGGAAACAACTCAATAATAGTGTTTCAATTCAACTTTTTTTTGAAAATACTTTAACAAAATATAATTTTAAATCAATAAATTCGAATGTAAAAACATATTTTTATTCCACACAATTCATAAATATATAATTTCCTTTTAATTTAAAAAGATAAAGAGAGTTTTTAAAAAATAAAAGTATTTCAAAATTTTTAATGCCCATTATAACCCTAAGAAAACATAACTATAAAAACCAAACCATTTTTAAAAAAATGAAATCTTTTATAACCTGAACAAAATGAACAACTAGAATACATTATAAAAATATATTATTAAAAATATTGATGTGGTTTTTCATTAAAATAACATGCATGATTGTAAAAAAACTCTGGGAATCCTCGATCTTTGTTGCATATATAAGTAATAATCACCATTTTGGACATTATACCTTGAGTATTGGGATATTAATTCCTAAAAAAGTTTAGAATGTGAATTCAATAAATTTTAAGAGAAAATATAGATATTTCCAATTTCTATAATATATTTCAACTATATTATTTTAAATTATAATGATAGATAGATAGATAGATATGCGTGTGTGTGTTTTAATAATTTATATGAAGAGTCTAAAATTCCGGATTTTAAAACTATTGAGTGAGTTAATGTAAAACCTACATGTAAGGAAAACATTAGAGTAAATTATATATGGCCATACAATTATAATGATCTAGTAAACACCCTTGATAACTTAATAAAATTACTAGCACAAATAAATGATAATTTTAAAATTGAGAAAACTCATTTAAAATAAATAAATACATTTATTTTTGACATTTAATTAGTAGGGATATTTTAATTAATAATTAAATAGATATTTAATACTTAAAAAATGTTTATTTTGAATACAATTCCTATTATGACAAGGGAATAAAAATAATTAATTATTCTAATAAATATCACATAAAATTATAATATTTTAAATACTAACATTGTGTTTAAAATAATTATTCCATTATAAAATATTTGATAAAACAATTCATTAAAAATATGTTTATGTAATAATAATGGGTTTAAAAAAATTAAATTTAGTTTTTTGAAAATAATTATCCTCAAGCAGAATTTTTTATCGTACATTGAAAAATATATAATAAACATTAAATTATAAGATGATGGTATGGATTTTCCATAAATATAATATGGACCATTAAATCTAACATTGAAATATAGAATATTTTAAAATAATATCAAAAAATTGGGGATTTAATTTTCTAAAACACAAATTATTTATAACAGTTTTTACAAGAACTCATAAACATGGAATCATGTTACCCTTATTATAATTTAGTTATAGAACTACGTATTTGATCTCCTTCCTCAAACAAAACACCTTTGAATCAATCTCTATTTCTCCATATCTCTTCAAAAATGATAAATCTAGTAGAATCGTGTTAATTTTTCTAATATTTGAAGAGATGTATAGAGTTACAATATTAGTGATATAATAAATATCGTGTAGAATTATAATTATTTTATTCTAATTTAATTTCATTCACTACTATATCCAAAACCAAAAATAAGAATTTTTTACAATACTATACTTTTCATCCAATGGAATGTACATGTGTATTTCCATTGGGTGTTTAATTGAGGCCCCTTTTATATTCCATTTTATATACATCATGTGGATACAAGTTCACATATTACAAAGCCTCAAAATAAATACTGATAAATAGATTTGACTTTATCATTGAAGAATTAGAACCCAAAAAATTGCCTAAAATATATATATACATATATATGATAATTTTTTCATTAAAACAGTGTTGTCGGATTCACTATGGTATATATGAAGAAATAAAAAACTCCCTTAAAAAATTTAATCATAACTACTTTTACCTACTTTCCATCACCATAATTCCATCAATAGAGAAACATGTTTATACGATGAATGAGGGAATTGACCAGTGTTTCCATCTAGTTCAGTGGTCATGGTGGTCTTATGAAGAATAAAACATTGATGGTGTTTTGAAATATTAGTCGATGAATATATATATATATACATATACATACATATATCTGTGTGTGTGTGTGAGTGTGTGTGTGTGTGTGTTTGTGAGGTGGAATGAATTTGGTCATATTGAGGAGAATGGTTGGAAGCTTGTAGTGAGTGTGATTTTGAGGGGCTGATGAAGGTGTAATCATTTGGGGATATGAAAAAATAAAACTACCCACACACACTATCATTTATTTTTAGTTTTTAGTAATTTTGATAAATATATTATTTTGGGTTCATTATTATTTCCATTACTATATATATATATATATATAACTATTAAAAATCATTACTGATTTTATATATACTATTAATTAGATTATATATATATACAAAATGAATACATATTCATATATATATATATATATTAAATACCGTTGCATAACCCAATAATCATAAATATTTTATCAGTTAAAATACCAAATTTTGTATGTATACCAATTATAATTTTTATAATTTATTTATAAATATTTAATCATCTCATAATAATATTATACATATATATTATTATAATTATTTTTTTATTTTTTTTCTATAAATTCAAACAACTTAAATCATTCTAAGGCCCCAATATGTATTTTTCAATATAAATAATTTAACGATTTAAAAAATATTATGCCATTATAATTGTTGAAATTATAATCATATTTAATAATTGTAATTTCATATAATAAATGTGTAATATCAATAAAATTATAAAATAATAATAATTGTTTTTGGAATATTAAATTATAATTTAAACATAATTAACCAAACATAGAATTTTTTATTTGAAAACTTATAACCAAATTATATACCCATAATTCAATAAATATAATTATAAATTATAATTTGAATGTTTTATAATTTTTTTTATAGAAAATTAAAACCTATATGTTTTCATTTTATATATCACATAATTAATACATCATATACTATAATATTTTATTTATTACTATTATAATAATATCGTCAGTTTTCTGTTATATTTATCATAATCTAATATATTATATGTTTTGTCAATAATATTTTCAATGTTTAATTCAAAATTTTTGTTATAAAACATCATATAATTTCATCAATGAACAAATATATATTGTTAAATAGATATTTTGATAAAATTATCACTAAAAATGACTTATAAACGATAATTCATCATCATATTTAACCAATATTTCCTCTAAAAACCTCATACAAAAACTAAACTATCCACATAAATTTTCATCATCATAATTCTATACCTTACTATAGTTAAACCAATTAACGAGACAACCATGAATAATGCACCTTATAATTATTAGAATCATCCCACAATTTCATAGCATCCATAACACCACTGAAAAATGCCTGTGGGACCCCATTTGAAGGAGAGTATCATATGTAGGTCACACGTTGGACACTGTTGATTTCCCTAAAAACATATATAAAAACATAACTATAACCACAGCTCAAGGATGGACAAGGGTAGGGGTGGAGGAATATAAATTATGGTTAGAATTTTGAGTTTTATAGGGATTTAATTTAAAATATTGATCTTCTATGAGACAACCAACACCTCATTACTGAACCTGCACCAAGTAAAAATCAAAACTTGAATCCCCCCACTCAAATATAATGAAAAATCAATAGAGAATTAATACAACTAAACGAAAATAAAACCTCATAAAAATTATATGTAATTAGTTATCCATTCATAATAATTAAAATTCACACATAAACTCAATTCCAATTCATCTACGGCTTTAATGATGATGAAACACTATAATCATCCTTAACAAAATTGAAACCCAAATATAGATGAGTTTATCATGCCTCCTGGACAACCCTAAATTTCTTAACCAATAATTTCCAGGGTACCCTGGTATCTTAAAAAAAAAATACAACAGTGGGATTAGTATAATGGATCAGGAGGCAATGAAATATTAGAATTAAATAATATCTTCAATATATATATATATGTCTGCTAGGATGGAACTACCAAAGTAGAAAACATTGATGGTGGAATAGGCGAAGAATGAAAAATGGGGAGGACAAACAAGATTCATAATATACGTTTAACAGATGAAATGAATGTGTTCACTATGTTCAATTATGGAATCCCTAAAAGAAGACACATACTGAGCTTCTCCCTTAGATAAATCATACCTTTAACCCTTCTGAGGGTATAATTAAAATAGTTACAATCTACGGAATATATATAGAAGGGTAAATTTGGAGTTTTTTTAGATTATTAATATACATTAATTTGTAGTTTTTAACCTTCCATGGTCATATACATTTAAAATTGAAGTTTTTTAATGTGTTAATGTGTATTTATAATAGAAATATTGAGTGAGAAGTTGAGTATTGGAATTTTGAGTGGCAAAATGCATCTTTTTAGAAGGAAATCAATCATCGGAAATTTTTTTGATCGTAAGGTGATGTTCATCAAAATTAAAAATTCTGTTTTGTGTTAATGATATGATATTATTAATGTTCTTTTGGTGAGTTTATATGAAGATATGATCGTATTGTTTTATCACTGTAGGTTCTGTTTGATATATGAGAGTAAGAATCAAATACTTCACTAGTCATGTCACCTATATACCATGTTTACATGATCTATATATCATCTTAACTCAGGGATCTGTGTTTGGAATAATGATACATGTTTGGCTATGGTATGGATATTGATCGTAGAATGTTTATTTTTAAGGAAACAACTCCCAATTATAGTCTTGATAAGACTATATGGAAATCCACCAAAATATTAAAACAGGTGAAAAAACAAGATTTCATAGTTTTTATGTTTATTCTAATGGTGGATGAATCTAAATGTTAGTTGACTAAAAATGAATTTTCCTTAGCATAATATTAATTATATTAGAGTTGAAGACACTGTGATTTTTTTTGTAAATTTTAGGTTTATTTTGGCCTTAGAGTAATTATCATAATATCTTCTGAATCAAATATGTATCTTGGCTCTCTTTGGGAAGACCATGGCTAACTACTCATCGATCAGGTTCCCTTTTTTAAGGATTGAATATTATTTGATCCAGATGAATTATTCCTTAATTTATCATTTTATCTTCACCTTTTTGTCATTCTATATCAAGGTTTACCTCTCATAATAATATGATATTAGATATTATCATACATGATGAATTGTGATAATATAATTATTGATGGGATAATTTATATATGGTCATTCTTGGAAATCTATAGGGGTTTGAAAATCATTATTTTTCTCATCCTTTATCTTCAATCATCAATGATACATTTGAAATTTTGGATTAAAAAAATATATTATATTATTATAAAATTATCATTGGTTAAATTGAGCGAATTCAACATAATAATTTTTTTAGTTAATAATTTATGAATTTTATTTTCATACACATTATGGTCAATGTGATATTTATATAATAAAGATTTTATATCATTTTGGTGTGATTTTTCCTACAATGTAATAAATATTTCTTTCAATCATAATATTTTTGGATTTGTAAAATAATTTAATGATTATAATAGAAAAAGGATATATTGATAACAACAATTGAGGTTTATTTTATATTCATAAAATTATTAAATATGGTTTTTTATGATTTAATATGTTATAATCCAAATATTCATTGTAATAAATAATTTTTATATTAATTATTCTTAATGTAATCATAATTATTATTACACTATTACTATAATAAGGGTGGGTCATGTACACTTTTTTTTTTGTTAATGTAGATTTACTGATAAGGATGTTTTATTGTGGTGATGTTGGTTCATATAGAAATATATATGGGTTATTGGTGAGATAGTTTTCTTCAATTTAAGTTATTATTATTATGGTCATAATTAAAATGATTATGTTGGTAAGATCTTAATTATTATTTTGGAGTTATTTAGAATTTATTTTTTTCCAGATTCTATGAATTAATATGTTATATTGGAAAATTGAAATAATAAAATGAGTAATTATTGATAAAAATAAATGGTGTTGGGTAGATTGTAAAAAATTAATGAACTAATTAGGTAAATGTGGAATTTTTTGTAATGGGATGACTATGTTTTGGTTAGAATATGTTTACAATATTTTATTATAATATGGAACTGTTAATGATTTACAGTAGTGAAGTGTTCAATGAATTTTTTTTTTCATGAACCTTACATATATGATAATGTAAAAATAATTAAAGATAATGTATTCTTTAAATTTATATGGAAAAGTTTATCATGGAACATATATAGTTGTAAATTATGAGAAAAATATAATGTAATTATGATATATAAAAGTGAATGATCATTATATTCAATGAAGTTATGGTCTAGTATTGGTGTTGGTTCATACTGTGGCTAGAGTGTGAACTGATGCAATTCTTTGGTGGAGTTTATTATACATTTATTTCCATGTTTTATGTAATTTAACCTTATTCAATTAATCATAAATACTCTCTATATTAAATTTATTAATTATAATTTCATAGGTATGATAACATTATTTTTAAAACATTACCAACACCCATATGAGGTCTATATCTTTAGGTTCATTCATTAATATCATTTTTTAATAGATTCTAATGGATAAATAATTAAAAATAAGAACCCCTTTGTTTTGAAATATATTCTACAATAGTTTAAACATTTGTTTTTATGATGTGGGTTTTTGGTGGAGGAGTTCATCAATGTTAGGGGTCATGAGTCTATTAATAATACAGATTTCATACATTTCCATAACGTGATATGTGGATTTGGATGGGGTTTTAATTTTATATTTGGAATACTAATATAGATATGAGGTTTGTTTATTCATGATTATATGTGACTAAGTGATGATAAATGTAATTAGATCCCCATGGTAGATAACATTAGGCTGTTATGGTGACAAGTTTAGTAGGGAGGTCTATATGGGGTACCATGATATATGTTTTATTATATATTATACAAAAAATTTGTGTGTTATTAGGCGACTTATCCTTGGATTGGTTTGATGAAATGGTTATCACATTATTGGCAACATGATATTTATCTTTTATTTAAGATATAATATACCTTCTATAAATTATTATAAATGTTTTCAAGGAGGATTATATTTAGTATACTGGTATTCTAATGCATATATATATATATGTTTTTTTAGTCTATGTGGACATGACGGTTAACAGGTTAGACATAATTTACCAGTTGATGTGTTTCATGTTTACTAGTGATAAAGTGATTTTTAACAATACAATTTATTTCATTGTTTTTATATTTTTTGGTTTATGTAAAAAATATCATACTTTTTAAATTTCATTTATTAAATATTTTTGGAATTAATTTTTTGTTTTTAATATAATACTATTATTATTTATTACATTCCTCCAATTTATGTGATTATATTCCTAGAGGGATAGTCACCAAACTATGGCATATTTGAAGTAGTCATAATGGGTCACATTAACCATCATTTATGCCCCATGATTGGTTTTAGAGGGGAAAATTGATCGTAAACTATTTTACATATTTTTTTTAGGGTTTTGGATAGATGATAGATCTTGGATTATTTAATGATTACATAGGTTTTTAAGGAAAATAGTCTTAGTTTGACATATCATGAGAAATATTTGTGGATACTAGCCAATTAATAGGTGACTAGAGCCACATAAAAGTTTATTCAAGGAAATTTATTCTGTTGAAAAATTAGTTGAGGTGAAGACACATTCGTGTTAGAGAATCAGTATTTTTTCAGGAATAAATCCTCATTGAATATGTTTTGTAATTGATGATGATTATAGGTTTTTTGAAATAAATAAAATCAAATGACATTTTTATGATTTCATGTTTATATAATTAGGAGTTTATATTTTTCGTGAACTGGTGGTTCAAAATCTCCAACCCCCTTATGATTAGTCCAATGAGATATGATTGGATTTTACAAAAAAAAATTATAATGGTTCGATGTTGATGGTGATGATTCATTAAGGTGGACTATGTGTGTGTTCTAGAAATAGTTTTTTGGATTTCCAATAGAATTTATTCAATCAATATAAAGAGATGTGGTTGGAAGAACATCAGATCACATTCTATCAAATCCATTAATGGATGATGAGTTGTATTTTTTTCTAGTAATATTTATGAGAATAATCTTGTTAGTTGTGAATATTTTTCCTATATAATTCATGAGGAGTTATACTATTTTTCATAGAATTCATATTATTATATCATGAATGTTTTTATCTCTTTGATATTGAAGTTTGTGAGATAATAGCATTCATATTCTCTCTATAAGGAGTGATATATCAGGATGTAGTTTAGAATTTAATTTATAGAACATCTTTATAATGCTTCAAATTCTCTTACAAGTGATGATTTTAAAGAATATAATTTCATGGATGAGTTTTTTATGAGATATATCACCATGTCAAACAATTTATTTTACTGATATACCTCAATGTACTACTGAATGAAGATATAATCAATAATATTCTAGGGGTAACTAGTTTTTCACATTATGGTTATCATAAAAACACCATAATGAGTAGATAAAATTTTGGAGATCACTAGTAACATTATATATTTATTTTTCATCTATGGGGAATTTTGTTTCATCTTAAAAATAACAATTTATATAGCGATGGTGGTTTATATTCGTCTACTAGGAGAATAATTGTGGTTTGATTTTCATTTAGATTTCATAAAAATTAGTGTCATAAGTTTCTAATATTCTATGATCTCAATCATAAAACATTATTACAAATTATTAATTAAATATTATATTATTTATAATTTTTTACTTTTCATTAGAAGTATTGTGGTTAGTATTTTTTAGATAGGGCATATAATAGGGAAAGGGCATAGACATGATATTTTTCATAATGGAATAATTTGGTTGAGTGTGTTTATAGGGACTTCCATCATTATGTTTAGTTAAGAAGAAGAGTATATCACAATTAAATTAATTTAATGTTTTTAAATTATACCTATAGTTTATATATCAATCAAGGATCTATATATTTATCTTATAATCTTATTATATAACATTTATATTCAAAATCAGTAGACTCCATTATTTCAACCTATATCGTATGAGCTTTTGGATTTAATGGGTAGACATATTTTCCCTTTATAGTTTACCATATAAGTAGTATGTTGTTAAAATATATTTTATTACTATCACGGTTGTGATCTAAGATAGATCAGTATCATATATTTAAATATATTTTTTGTTTTCATTTCATGTTCAATGTGTCATCCATATAATGGTTTTTAAATTTTTTTTGTTTGATGTTATAAATTTATTATATAGGGGAGTTGTTCCAATTGATTATAAATGTGTATGTGTTTTTTTGGTTAGTGAATTAGATAATCGGACTTATAGAAGATGTATGAATCCACTGTCATCACATTTAGAATGGTCGATGTTTTTGAAAAGGGAAATATATGAATGGTAATTATTTTTATTTTTGAAGGATTCCAGAAACATTTTTCTTGGGTAATATTTTTCACTATAACATAAATGTAATGTCATGTTCTCGATATATTTATATCCATGGGTATTCCTAATTTCTTTGCCTCCATAAAGGATATAATAGTATTTTTTATGATAGATTGGAATTCTCATTAGTGTACTATTATAGATTTGTTTCATTTATCCCATTGTGTCTACACTTTGTGCTACGATATTTTTCTTATTGAAAGAAGATTAATGATTATGTCATTAATTGAACTATAGATTGAGGATGACCCTCATTCACCTTGGTAGTCATCAAATAGAAAACTACTTATAAGGGATTGAAGATATTTTTTTCTACACTTCTTGGAATAGTTTTTATAGTGTTAATTGACATCATTAATGGGAATTCATTTTAAAATGTCAATAATGATATGTATCTTAGATCTATCAATGTGATTTCATAATGAAATAAACAATAATACACTCATTCCATGTTCAGTTTTTTGGATTGTTGAGGTTCATCTCCTTATTATTGATAGCATTCAACATTAGGTAGTTGTGGATCCATAGAAATTGTAGAAATTCTGTCTTAAAATAAATTCAGTAATTTTTTATATATTCATAGTTTCCTTCATATTTCATTCTACTATAGTTTTTTCATTCCTAATTTTTCTCAAATTATTTACACTTTAACAACATGGAATTACAATGATTTGGTATTATAGTGGATGGATTTATGTATGGTTGTGTTTAGGTATCAAATGTAGATGATATTAATTTCTAATATTTTAATTTTTGTAAGTTGGAGTCATTAATATTTTTTTAAATGATTTATTACTTAACAGTAATCGATTTTTTGATAGATTTTATTTCAAATGATTTTTGGATTGTTGATTTCTTGTAATATAGACCAACTTTAGTCTAAATGAACTATAATATATTATATTGTTGTAAAATAGAAATTAAAATGGTAGGTTTAAATATTTGAAACAAAATTATGAAAAAAATTATAGTTTAAACATGTATAAGATAATTTCATTGATTTACAGTTTACTGGAAATTGAAACAGAAATCATATTTACATAAAAGTGAGGTTTTTGAATTACTATTTTATGCATGCAATTAGATTTTGTATTTATAAATTAAAATTATATCTATTGGTGAATGATTTTAATGATATATATATTATGTATTCATTCATAATATTTATCATCAATATAATAATATTATCTTGGATGATTATAAGAATAATTACTGTGTCAGGCTTTAAAATGTGTTATTCTAAAAACTGTTGTTAATCTCACATTGTGCAATTATTTTAAAATTATTTTATACAATATATACAAATTTAATATTGAAAAATGGATTATATATTTGGAATTAGGATGGAACAATTTATTAAAAGGTTAATTTTATATTTTTTTCAAAGTAATAAAAACTATAGAAAATTTTAACCACCTTGTAATGGTCAAATGAGTATAAAATGTTTACACCATTGGAAAAAGGATTTAACATTTATCTAAAAGAACCCATTATCCTGTTAGATGAATGTGTTTCTTCAATATAATTCCACAACTTCAATATATGTTTATATACTTCCAAATAAAATTTAAAATGATCATTATATTAATTTAATAAAATAATAAGCACAAAACTTTACTCTCTTGACTTTAATTACTATAAATGTTTTATATAATGATAGAATCATGGTATTTTTAGTTTTGAATGATTATGATAAAAATATTTGTGTTTTCATTATAAAATTATATTATTTCTATATTGATTTATTGAATACTTAAAATAATTTTTTTCGACCCGAACACAATATGAATTCAATTAATATAAAAATAAAATAAATTATTTGAGATAAATTAAACATATTAAAAATAATGAGAATTAATGTGTTCGACATTTATTCTAGAAAAATATGAATTATTTTAGATATTTAATAATTTAAATTTATTTTCCATATTTATCTTTGTGTCATTAATGTCAAATTAAATGAATAGTTAAAATATTTACTTCAGTAATATATGATAAGAAAAAATATTTTATTAAAATAATCAAAATTATTAGAAATCATAACATTATAAAAATTAAATTTAGTATTATTTAATTTTTAAATTATGTTCCATATAGAAGTCATTTTTATAATTTTTGTTTCATTCTAAACCCTTTCCTATATTTTAATCTTGTATGAATGTATTTCAGTGTCCTCTCCCTCTATTATACAGGGACACCCATATTTTTTCTTCTTTCAAAACATTGAGATTTATAGAGCAACCAAAACCTAGAAAATAATATTATTATCTTCCAAAACAAGGTTAAATAGGTGCCGATATTCAAAAAAATAAAAACCCAGGGTCTTTAATAGGATAAAAAATTGTGTTTTATCAAATAATATGTAATCATATTAACAGACCAATTTATTTTTACATATTATATTAACTCCTTTAAATAATTCATATTTATAATAGAATATAAACATTGGTGTCCTCAATATTAAATTTATTACTATTATTATTAATATGAAATAACTTTTTTCACTAACTTTTCCATTAAATGGTATGTCAAATAATCACTCAGTCATATACATAGTTTATCATCTCCATGTATTGATATAATTTATTTCACATCAACAGCTTTCATGGATTGTTAATTTTATGTTTATAATATTTATATAACATACTTATGAAATATTTATTGTTCTTGTATAATAATTTCTCATCTAAATTTTTACCTTATAATTATTTGGATATGATAACATCATTCATTACAACCTCTAGAATACCACCTCCATAAAGAGATGTGATCTTTTTCACAAGAAATTGGCTTTATTTGTAAGATAGATATATTTAATTCATAAAAAATTTATAGAAGATAAAATAATTTTACCATAAAGGATAATTCTTATTTATTATTCTTTAATTCCATCTATTGAAATTTTAAAATATAATTCACGCGTACGTACGACCTATTGTCTCCTTCGATAATTTAATATATTTATAAATATATAGATTTTATGGATAATTTTAAATTATTATATAATAAATGTATATTATATTTACATGTTTTTAAAATTTGTGTATATGATGTAAAAATCACCAATTTTCAAGCATCAGAACTTCTGAAGCATAATTCATATGAAGAACGAAATAGTTTAAAACCTAAAACGATTATTTTAAGAATGAATAATTAATAAATAGATTTTGAAATGTTAAAATAGGAACATTTACGATATTATAATTAATCGCATGATCATATTATAGAATTACAAAATATTTTGAATTTACTATACATGATATTAGAGTGCTTGTGACATAATTGGAGCTCGAGGTAGGGGTTTAGCATCACAAATTATCTTTTTTGATACATATGTTATGTTATATAACATGATTATTTTATGTGGTGTATAACTAGTATTTGACATGATATATAATGAATTTATTTATTTTAATATTTTTTTATTTTCCCATTTTAGGTAATTTATAAAGAGAAAAATGATACAAAATTTAAAGAACAGTTAAGGTTTAATCTCAAAATATCTTCGTTTATAGATATTATTTATGAATATGTTTATGATGATAAAATTTGAAGATATACATCTAATGAATAACATTATTTTTTATTCACACCTAGATATTTATAGATAATAAATGTTTTCATTTTATTTTCTTGTATTTATATTCCAATAGGCCTAAAATGACTTAATGAAAAATGTACATTACTTCTATCTTTGATTGAAAAAATATTCCCATCGCTGACCATGTTTTCACTAAAATTATTTTTTTATTCTAATATGATTGTTTAATATAATTTTTTTACATAGTTAAAATTTTAAGAAATTTATTATAATGAATATTCTTTTAATTTTCCGAAATAGGTACCTTATAGATTTATACTCCAAATATAATAGAAGTGATTATTTTAAAATACATGAAATGAATTGAATTATATAATATCATGGTTGTTCAGTTCTTGGATGATTATATTAAATTTTTCAAAGGGTAAAACAGAAAATGTTTTTCCAATTATTTGAAATTTTTTAGGATTTTAATGAGGTGAATTATAAATGAAAATCTTATTTTCCTTAAGATAAATTCCATGTATCTATTATATGTATTTTCATGTCATATGAAATATATCGATGTTATGTATTAATTAGTGGGGATATAATCCATTGAGACTATACTCATTAATAATATAGGTTCCATATGATGATGATTTTCTAATAAAAATTAAATTAAACACATCTCTTTTCCACTGGATAACGAAGTTATAAAAACTATTTATTCTCTATGAGTTATATAATGAAGAAATGTTTATAAAAGAAATTTTTTAATGTGACATTATATAATGATTTATTTATAGTATTGTGAAAGATACATGTTTGGGATTGATTATATTATGTCTGTTCCTGTAATTGTATACCATTCCAATAAATTGTTTAAAGATGTTTATCTATTGAGATAAACCTGAATGAAATGGGTACTAAAACCAATTTAGTAATTGAATTTTTCCACTATAATACTTTTTGGAAGAATATTTAACAATAATGATGGAATTGGGAGTCAACCCAATCCACTATTGTAGTATTGTATGTGAGTTTTTATTACTGAGGAAATGATTATCAATTCTTGGGTGTAGAGAATGAACTTATTTATAATTTATATGATACACCCTCATGGATCGTGTTCTTTGATTCCTTCATGATTCATGTCTTATGAACATCCATGAATTTATACACTACTAATATTTATTATTTATGATATGAAATATGTGGTTTTAAAATGTTATTATCATGTTCCTATATCAATATGATAATTTTCTGTTTAAGTGATTATTTATATCTCCATTTTTTACATTTATTACTAAATTCATATTAACCATTATTATGTTTACCTTAATGGTTATTTAAAATGGTATTGTGTTTTGTAATTATAAATAATGGTTTCATTTATGAATAACATAGCGGGATACGATGTTTTTTACTTACGAACATGTTTTTTTATGTATTTGTGTTTCCAAAGATATATTACCAATACGATTAAAGATTGAATCATTATGTTTTTTATTATTATTCAATTAATTGATATCATATCATCCTATAAATATTATGGATTAAAATAGATGGTACCAAAGAAATGTTTATTTACCTTTTCAAACTTGAATGAGAATACTTTAGTTAGAACCCTTATGATAATCTTATGTATAGGTAACCATCTGATGTTACTACAAGGAAGGGAGTGAAATTTTATTTAAAAACATGTCAAGATAATACAAGGGGATATGTTTTTGGAACATATTCATATTTTTAAAAACCATTTATTTTTCCAAAAAAAATTACAAATAAATTCAATTTTTTTGGTTGCTTGTGTTGCACGCAACACCAAATTCAAGTGAACTAGAATTTATTTTTTAATATTATTATTTAAGCTTTATCATTATATACAAGCAGTTAATGATGGTGGCATGAATAGTAATGACCAAATATCTAAATTTATGTATACAAATTTTAGATACTCCAAATATATCTATAAATAAGTAGTGCTTTTTTTGTAATTTCATTATATTATAAGATAATATATTTTTCTAAAAAAATATTATTAATTTATATTTTGTGAAAAATTAAAAAATAATATTTTACACTTATATAAAATAAATTTGAAAAAATTAAAATGATGTTTTGAATCAAAATTTCCAAAATAGATTTGGATTTCTTTTTGGGATTTTTTTGGAAAAGTTAAATTTTCTAATGAATATTGAAAATACAGGTCTGAAAATTGCCCTTTCATTTAAATCATTTCCAATGTTCTATTTATTTATATAATTTTTAAAAATAGTAATTATCTCAATAATTATATCAATAATAGTATTTTTGTCAATATAATCAATTTAATGTTAAATTTTCATATTTATACATCTTATGCATAAGAAGCATTTCCCTTTGGAAAACATTTTTCTAACACAATTGTGGGTTTTATGTAAAATTGAATTATTCCACTACTATTAATAGAGTTTAAAATAATATATTCCATACTTTTAAAAACTATATTTTGTTATTAAATAAGGTCAGCCTATTTTTTTACAAATAATATTAAATGTAGTAAATAAATTACCATTGTTATGGATTTAATTGGGGTTTTCATGTTACATGCATTTTTGTTAAATTTAATTCTTCCCATAAATTGAATTTTTATTTAACAAAATGTAATTAATATTTCGAATCAATTATTTCTAATTATCTAATAATACTAATCTTAAATTAATTGCTAATGGATAAATTAAATTCTAAAATTAAAATAGACTATTGGGGTGGGGGACTAAAATTTTAAAATTGAGTAAACATATAATAAAAGGTATCAACATATTTATTAAATTTATTTATGGTTTCAACTGACCATCCTAGGAAACATGAAAATTAAAATGAGTCATCACATTATGGGGTGGGGTAAAACAACGATAACACGAAAATCTAAGAATATAGAAAATCAAGACTAACAAAAAGTGTCCGTTGTAGAAAAAACGGAAGATATAAGTAATCCAATCATGCTAAAACATAATGTAAGGAAGGTCTAGAATAACTAGTATCCATGTTACAATACATAAACTAAAAACAAATTTACCAAAATAACAACATTAATAGAATCTTTAATGCTACAAAATGATCTTACCTTTACACGTATCTAGGAAAAAATGGTCATCATCCACCCAGAAGATGAAGTAGAGAATTATAAATAGAGCCTAGTAGGATACCACCAATGATTATATAAAAACTATAACATTAGTAATAAACACATTTTATATTTAAAATATAATAGTTTTACAAGAAATTATTTTAATAAATCAATTTGAAATTATTTGTAAACAATTCTTTGGGATTCCCATAAATTAAATGCCATATTTTACCAATCCAAAAGAATTCCAATAATTGGAAAAATATGGTAAAATTAATTCATATACATAAATTAACAGGTGATACAACATCCTTGAAAAACATAATCATGAGATAAAAAACAATAAAAAGTAATTCATCATCCAGTTTGACTATACCCTATAGGACAATCTGAACAAGATACTTAAAGGCCTGAAAAGGACTAATATTGGATGCCACTAATATTGAGTACTTAGAAAACCCATATATATTCAATAAGTTACATGCTACTGGTGTGAAAACCCCAAGGGATACTTATGCCACTTTCATTATTTACCCATGGATCGCACTAAACAATATTTATCAATTCTAGTTTTAAAATTCAAGCCCAATTTATTATAAAAATCATTTTGAAGCCATTCCAATCTATAAATGTTTTTGAAAATATATTTCGCTTTTTAAAATAAAGAAAATTATATTTTCCATGAAAAAAACTTTTTCAAAGGTGAACCCAAGACCTTTTTATTTTCAATACATCCAATTCCATTCAAATATCATGAAAACAACATTAATAATAATAAATTCATGAAATCAGTACACTTGAATAGATCCTCCAAACTAATGGATGTAGGGAACCTATAATACCTTGAAAATTGTTATTTTAATCCAAAATATCATCTTTCAAAACAAAATACCAGTCAATGGACTGAGATGGATTGATAGAAAACACAATCTGATCACAAAATGACATCCAAGTCCAAGAGAAAACTAGTAACCATGATGAAACCGGATTGAATTTTTTAATAATGAGATGAAACATCTAACCATGTTGAAAAATCAATAAATAGAGTATTATTTATGGAATTTAGTCACCCAAAAATATACAGGGTAAGAGAACTGGTAGAGAGGAGTAGGTTGAAAAAGAATTAGAATCAAACACCCAAACAATACCCACAAAATAGAAACTCAAAAAATAAATGGTGTATTATCAAGTTACATCTCATTTAATCCCCAAAATAAAGATACACTGAATAATTGAGTTTAATAAAAATATATATGCAATATTTGATCATGACACATCTTGTAAAACCCTCATGACATGTTAACCATTCAAGCTCTATATTGATTTCATGACATCTGGACAGAAATCATTGACCATTGTGTCCATGAATTACGTGGGTTTTAATCACCCAGACTGTAGAAGAACATCAATATTTATGTGAAAAATGGAAAAAATCCCTATGATATCTATTACATATATCCTCCCAATACATGCATGGATATAATTTCCCAAAAAAAGGGAAACCAACTGAAAAATAATTATATCCATGATAGAAACTAAATGGGGTATTAAAGTCGCCCACAATATTTTTTTCTCCAAATAAGGAAATCCCAATTATGGATCTAAAAAAATAATAGGACACCACAAGCTCATCAATGACTCCTACTCCCATATCTCATTGTGATGAAAACTATAGTATAACTGTACCCAAACCTGGTATATTGTTTTACCAACTAGTACCTTGTCATAGGGAGCCATAATCATAACTTTATGATCAACCAAATTTTTTTGGTATTAGGATCCAAATAAACCATAAAATAAATTCTGAAGGATATGGCAAATAACTCCTCATCTGGGAAACATGAGAAAAATTTTGGATAAAAGTCAAACCATATGGAAATTCCTATCAATAGGCTACACAGCTTAATTACTCATCAATATTGAAGGTGAATACAACCCTCAGTGCTAACTTACCATAATTACCCAATCAAATAAGTCCCATTCAAGGAAAAACATTGATAAAAACTAGATCACTACCCTAAAACTCCAATTACCAATGATATGAATCCGCATAGGATTAATGATGATTTATATTGTGATCGAATTCCTTGAGATAAATTGCACCATCTGTGTCATATCCTGAACCACACATGGTCCAACCACGGACCTCCTCCGAAATATTCCCCAAAAAAGGGATATAAACAAGCTCATCCACATCCTGATAGAATCTGGATATCTATTAATATAAGAAAACAAGAAAAAATTAAAACTTACATACTAAGATCCACTAAAATCAAAAGAATGGGATTAGAGTATATCTTCAGTAAAAAGGATATCCCTCCTTTTTTCAATCCATTTATATTTCAAAATACATACTCTACATAAACTAGGCACCCATTTCTATCTAAAAACATTCCATAATCTAATTTAATCCTCAAATTCCAAATAGAAACAAACATAGGGGTAACCCCATGATGTATCAAAATATTTTGTACATGTACGTCCCAATGTTTTTCTACTTTTGTAATTTTCTTCATTAGTAAGAATTACCCAAATTTGGTGATTCTGTCAAAAGTCACCCAAATAACATTTTTCGTACTTGGATTATTTGGTAAACATATGATAAAATCGTTGTTAATTTCATAAAACATCTATTCCATATAGGTAATATGATACAAAAATCATGTGAGTCACTTGTTTTCTTCTTTATCTCTTTGACAAGTGAGAAATCGTGATAAAAAAATATGTTACCAAAACCCCATCCCCAAAAACAAATATAGGAAAATCAGATCACGGATAATCCTTATAGATCCAAGGAGAACATTGCATCATTTCTTGTACCACTTTGTAACATCTCATTTCTCAAATAATAAATAAAAACATCTAGATACCGATTCAAAAAGCTATATTGGGAGACCAAGAGAACTCACATGTTGTCTACACACCATTTAAGACTTATCCTAAGAGTTGTCTCAGTATGTCTATTTCATAAACATGTATAACACTCTTATAAAAAGGAAATTAAAAATTTATCCTATCCATAAAAACCTTCCCACCAACTTCATTTACTCCCAAGCACATCTTAGAATAAAATCTCAATAATGACCACTGCTCAATCGATTCCTTCAAGACCTTTACTATTAATTTTCCACTCAATGTATTATAAAAAACATTCACATTCCTTCTTATATACATGATATCAAAGATAATTATTAGAACATACACATACTAGTGTCTCTCTTATAGGATTATATATTATAGAGTATAAATATATTTTAGGCTCTTTTGATTAGAATATTCATAAATCCATTACACAAAGAGATTTTGACACCACATTTTCAGTTCATTCATCACAACAAAAACTCAATATCATGGGTAGGGTAGTTATTCTCATTACTGTGTAACTGGGTAGAAACATAAGAAACAACCTATTTTACATTTAGTAAGACAGATCCAAAACTCATACATAGATAATTAAAGAAGATATCATTACCGTAACTCGACACCAATGGAATCGAAATTGAGGATGAATTCAACCTCATCATGTGCTCCAAAAATTATATCTGAAACTCCACCAAAACTATACACCCTTACAGGTAACTGCTTTCATTGAATATGTGAGCTTGGATAATTATTTAAAAATTATTTTTAATATGCAACCAACCCCAATAATCTACTGAAGTCAAACTTGTTTTTTGATAATACCTAGATTAAACAATCCATAATTTTATAGGATCTAATGATATTTCCATCTTAGATATCACATTTCGTATTGGAATTACAACTTGGATCCTAAAGTCACACATGAAATTGTTACCACAAAGATGATGTTCAATCATGATGTGTAGAATGAAAAATAAATGGTCCATGTGGCCCTCTTATGACTTGAAGTATTACATGATATCATCTATGGATACACCAACAATCAAGATAATATACCAATAAAAATACAAGGTTTATGAAACCCATAAATACCATAAATGAACTAGTGGTTCCAAATTTCATAACATGAAACTCAATATTCCCATATTGACCTTGAATCACTGTCTTGGTTATTTACACCTCTCAAACACTCAATTGGTGAAACCCCGATCGTGGATAAATCATAGAAAAATAGCAATCCCCCCTAATATGATAAAATATATCATCAATTCTTGGTAAAGGATGTTTTTCCGTAGCATTCACCCAATTCCACTTTTGATAGTAAATATAAAACCAAAAAATTCTATATTGATTGTTATAAAAGAGTATAGATGAATCTCACAATGACATTCTATAATGATAAAATATTTTTTTTCTTGGTCCTAATGCAAGAAAATATGTTCTTGCAATAGACGATGTTATATTAAATAGTATTACATAAAAATATACATCATTCCTAGGAGAAATTATATAATAAACATGACATATATCTATTATGATAAATTAGAAAAATCATATGGAACGTCCTCATGGTATGTACAGAAAACATGAGGTAGTTGAAAAACCATATATGGGAAAAATACATAACTAAACATTCGTGACAAATTGGATGATATTTTAATGAAATAAAGAATAATATACCCAATACATCCCATTCATGAGTCCCACTAATCCTTGAAAACAAGAGTGAGCCCATTGGTAGTTATGAACTATACCTAACAGTGACAACAATAGTTGTCGTCCATCACACTTATTATCTAATCCATGTTGATAATCGAGTAAAACATGTCAAGATAAAGAAATAATAAGTCTAAAACCACATCAATATTATTTATCCCCACCTAATACATGGTGTAAAAGAATCATTATGTGGAAATATTTCCCAATGTTGTGGAATGATCCAACATGAATGACCTAGGCTCTGAACACAACACATCATGTAAAAAAATTGGTGATATAAAATATTGAGTGGAAGTCTAATTAAACAATGATTAAACCATAGAATATGAAATAATATTTGTAACACTAACATTACCTAGCCTTGATTCGGATTCCTCTCGCCTACATAGTTCCACATAATGAAATTTGGACTACACAATTTATATGTACCCTTATACTGAAAATCTATCCAACCACCATATGAATAATCAACATGAACCCATAATCACTTAGTGTATACTAATATCAACTAACTACCATGTGACATATTTTTAAAGAAACACTTAATAGGGAAAGATTTTCCACAAAGATGAGATGTCCAAGGATCATCCATTCAATGGGGACCGTAATGAAAACAAATGCCACATTGGAAGAAATAAACTATTACTTCTTTGAAGAAGCCCCTGAAATTTTTCATGAAAAAAAACTAACCACTCTTCTGATTCCTTCTATGAATAGAAAGATAATGTTGACTAACCACTAGACAATCTAATGATCCACCATAACCCTTTCCATCATGATATTTGTGCCTTATAAAAATATATGTTATGAAAATCCTCCATAATGGTCTGATGGAAGAAAAATAACTAGCATTGATTGAATATAAGTCCTCAAAAACATCTCGATCCACTGAGGGATTATTTAATAATTATTTAAAAGCTCTATTCATCGATGTACCACCTCTACAACACTAGAGGAGTACTCCAGAATGGTACCCTTCACTTGATCTAAGGCTAGAAACAATTAGGTCTTTAGGACACATACTTTATATGGATAAAACTGTTGATCAAAGATCTTCTTGAAGGAAACCTAGGTAACACCTTAATGAGAATTAACATACACTATAGAGTTCCACCATCTCCTTCTTCTCCCTTAGTTAATATACATGGGAAAAAACAACTGTTAATCATATAGAATCATTATAAAATAGAATATCATTTTATTATGTCAATGACACTCTTCAGAATATTGGGGACTATTTTCACTATGAAAGACATGTGAATTATTCTTGGTAAAATTTTATCTGTGATCCACTACTTGTATCTAGTTTATTTTACCATTTTACCCCATAGAATAATTAGTAAAAAACACTTTGTATCAAAAAAGGGCCTACTAGAGGATCCACCTAGGGAACCTTTCTTGAGGTTACCCCACTTATATTCGGAATAGATCTTATATGATTCATTTTTTTACCACAATAAAATAACCAAATGCTCATGAGAAATTTCCAAAATCATTGAATAAACTACCATAATTCATTAAAATGCATCAAAATGATAAAATATTTAATGTAATAATGAATTCAATTATTAATAGTTTACACCATTTGAATGGAATATATTAGTTAAAATAAACTCCGACAAAAAATTTTTTCAAAAAAACTTACCTATAAATAATAAAAAAACATTTTAGATAAGTCAATTTAAATAAATTTACCATGCTATTCATCCAAAAAAATCTAAATACTAAGTCTTATAAATATTAATCATTTTATACCATGATTGGAAAATCAGTTTTAGTCATGAGAGTGAGCTGTATGGACTATTTTCCAGGCCCCAAATCGAAATTTTGATGATAGTACACCTATCTACCGTGACATGGAACCATCTCATCATGTGGTGGCACAGTGTATGATATGTAAACCACATCTATACCAAATTTATAATAGTCTAACCTAGGATAACTAGACCTATCACCATCATATTCCATTTAAATATTGGAGTAAATCAAATGTGAAAAAAAAATTCTTCAATGAAGAAAAATAAGAAATGCAACCAAAGAATGAGGCAAAAATAAGTGAATATCCAATTTTTACAATTAGGATAATCCTAAAATATGACAATATTTATAAAAGTAGACTCAATATGACTTCTCTTCACCTCCATACCATCCCAACATGAAATTTCAATGTAACGTGAAGTCTAAATGATACAGAATGATCTTCCCATTAAGTATATCAAGAAAAACAACATTTATAACAAACTAATGGTAGAATTAGCATGTGATCAAAATACCATTGTAGGATAACACCAATAAATCTATACAGGTTATAATATCACGAATTTATTAGAACATGGTTTAAAAAAACAATTTTACAAGAACAATTATAAATGAATCAATATAATTTTTTTAAACATTCAATGACTTTAAAAAAAATTAAATGTCATATTTTTAAATCCTTATGGATTCTAGTTATAGGTTAATAAATGTAAGAATATAATATATATAAATTATAATCTGAGACAACATCTATTAAATAATATATCATGAAATAAAAAAAAATATATTTCAAATCATATTCTAGTCAGGCTATTTCCTATGGTAGAATATGTACTAGAAAATCTAGAGCCCCAAAATAAATATTGTTAGATCCAACTAATATTGATTCATACCCCAGTTCATCAATATAAAAGTTATCACCTCATTTTGGGGTCACATAAAATAAGGCTACCCATGTCTCTTTCTCAGTGCACTATGTGTTCAAGATAAGAAAGGATTAATAATTTCAATTTTGAAAACAGTGATCACATGTTTGTCAAAAACTTTTCAAAGCCACACCAATATTATCTTGGGTTTGAAAATAAAATACAATTATTCAAATTAAGCCAATACTTCTTCAAAAGTATCCCCTTTTCAAATGTGAACCCATTCCATTTTTATTTACAATATATGAAATTCAATTTCAAATGTAAAGGAATCAATAAGAGAAACAAACCATTCTGGAAACTAGAAAACATGAATAGATCAACCTAACCCATGAACATAAAAACCAATAATGCCTTTGAAAATTTGGATTTGAAACCTTAAAAACTGCCTTTAGAAGATAAAAATCAAAAGGGTAATGGGAAGGATTAATAAAAATTACAATCCTATCACAATACCACAGGCCAACTAAAGTCGCAACCAAACCCCAAGAAGAACCTAGAATAAATGACAACCAAATGAGATGAAACATCCATCCCTTTGGATAAATTTCCAATTTTAGAGATCTATATGGAAATGAATCACCAAAAACGTCTGGCATAAGATCTATTGTTGACAGGAGAAGGGTGTTAAAAACTATGAATCTATAAACACCCACATGACACCAAAAAAAAGTAACTTGGGATATTAGTTGGCATGTATTCCCATTATATATGTGTTGTCTATAAAGGTTATATACACCAAAAATATGTAGGATCATACAAATAATATTGTAATTTATCATTAAATTTCATGTAAAACACTCATGATGTGTAATCGATTCATGCCCTACACCGGTTTAACAACATATTCCTTGTCATAATGACATGTCATGTACTGGAGTTAAATGGTGTATAATAACCAAGTGTGCAGTATAAAGACCATGTAAAATGGGAAAAAATTCAACAAGTCCTATAGATAACCATAAATGGTATTCCACTTAATTCAGGGTATAAAATACTCTCCTAAACCATATGGGAATCCAAAAATAAAGAAAAAAATACATGAAAGAATGTTAATGGGGTGTTATAGTGGTGGATGAGTGGATTAATCATGTCATACTACCACTCTTTGGTTTATAAATTTTAGTGTCACATAGATTGATTTTGTATTCCCATTATTGAATAGTATACAGAAGTTTTCAAAATCACACACCTCCTCAATTATAAAAGGGGCATCATCTCATAACATATTCAAGACTATTATCCCTTTTTCATTGATTAAAAAAATTAAAAATGTATCAAAATCATCAATAAAACAATAAATAGAAACCCATATTCCGTATAGTACAACCATACAGTCTATAATAATATATGAAAAAGTTGTTTTTCTAAGAAAAGGTAGCTTCCTTCAATAATCCATTTATTTTTTACTTCGACTCTAAGAACCTTCAATAATGTTTGAAAAATTACAATATAATAAAAGAAGTATAAATATTACACTGATATGCTATTATTATTATTTAATAACATATATTCATCTCCTCTCCCATTAAAAGGGATATGAAACAATTGATAGTGTGTTTGGATGACTACCCAATTGTGAACCATATTAATTTTTTCCTTCAATATAACCCATTGGTGGATTTAATGATGGATATAAAATATATATATGATAATTATGAATTATTAATACATATTCAGGAATAACATCATTAATAAAATCTTACATTCTATTCCATTGAAAAATGATAAAATCACTCATGTGTTCATGTAGACTACAACCTCCACGAGGTGCTGTGAAATGTTTCTCATTTTATTTTGACAAAGATAATAAAAATGATTCATTTTATTAATATATCAGATAAAATAATTATCCATGATAGGTTAATTAATATTTAAAAAAAATTCCCATTATCTGGGAAAATCGAAACAACATTCATACATACGTACGACCTTTCATATCCATAAATGGTGTAATTCATTTTTTATCAATAAATTTATTATATTATAACAAATAATTATATACTGAATATATATTATTTTTTTTATAAACATAGTAATTTTAAATAATATTTTACCATGATAAAATAAAAAATAACTAAAAGAAAAAACCATTTCATACAACAATAACTAAGTTGTTACTACATGAAACATGATTCTAGGAATGAAAGTGTTAATAAATATATAATAAAAAGTGATATGTAAGGAATATATTATATGACATATATTATTATGGTCCTAGATAATATGAATAATAAACCTATATATATACTGTACTATTTGATTAAAATGAATAAATTCAGGAAATGGGCCAAGGGGTTTTTGTCCCAAATTGTCATATATAGAACATATTTTATGTAATGCGCCGATCATCATTTATGTGGTTTATATACATCCACATTGACAAATTTATTATTTAATTACTTTTTCAAAATGATATTTATAGTCTTATATAAATTTTTTCATGGGTTTTATGATTCAAATGATATTGAGGAATGTCAGGTATTTTTATCTCACATTTATTTCAATGGGACACATGGCATAATGGGAATTGTTTGTGTTGTATATATTTAATATTAATGGAATTTATGTTTATTATCATGAAATTTTTTAAATATTTATATCCATATATTCATATTTTGGTCATGTTAACAAATATTCAAATATTACCAATTTGGTAAAGGATTTATGATTGAATTTAAATATATATCATAATTTTCTATTATTATGTTTCTGATGATGAAATATTAAGATATACCTCTCAATAAGGTTATGAACACTATTATTCCATAATAATGTACTAAAACTATAATTATTTCTATCATATTCTGACCTTTATGGACTAAATATATAAAATGAATGAGTTTTTGAAACACAATTACTTATATTATTGGTTGAATGACATTATGTTACACGATCATGTTCTATAAAAGTGTTTTAAAAGAAGTTATTACAATTATTAATTAATACAATTATTACCTATGTTTGAGTTAATAGAAAATGGTATTAATTGAATATTATATAAATTTTTGGAATGTGGTTGTTTTGAATTTTAACAAAAAATTGGAAAATAAATATTTTTACAACATGAATGGGATGAATATAAATTTACACTGGCATAAACACTCAATTATTAAATGATGTCATTAAACGTTTTCTTGATTCTTTCAAAAATAAATTTTCTCCTTAAAATTAGGGGAATTTTTTATTTCAATGATGTTATATCAGTATTAAATTAATGTTTTCATAAATAATGTCATAGTGATCTTTTATCGAATTTTTTATTCATAAATGACAACAAATTTTTGTGTTTCTTATGTTTTACTATTGAAATTGTCCGATGTTACCTTAATTATTCCTTATATGGATGTTTTTTATTTATTATTATTATAGAGAGATGTTTATATATACTTTCCTCTTCTATAGTTTATGTTATGATGAAAATGTGATGTTTTTTTGGAAACTGTGTATTTTTCATTGGATATGCTATGATGAAAATAATAAATGTTTGAGAAAAATATTACTTTTATATGTGTTATTCAATGATGAAATGTTTATGAAACCCATATATTTTCATGTGTTCTGACATAATGAAATATTTATGATCATATAGATCACATATATGTGATATTTATTATATACTTGGTGGGACCTAAATATACTTCTAATAAATTTGGTAATTATTGAAATCATATTAGATAAAGTGGAATTTATTAAGGGTTGAACCTAGACCAATAATGTAATTTTTTGAGTATGCTTTTCTTGGGAGAGAACCATGAATACATTTTTTGTTTACAGTAAACCCATTAATAATTTATAGTTTTGGATTTATACCACTACTACTTATTAAATAATTTTATATTATTATCTGCGAGACAATAATATATATCTTATACCAATATTAGGTTCTCTGGATCCATGTTATTTTATTCATGTATGATTCATATCTTACAAACATCCATGAGTAATTACATAATTCAAGATTATAATATTTCATATGTAGTGTATGGTATTAAAATTTCAAGCTCTTATTTCCATACCCATATAAATATGTTATGCTTATATGATCATTGAAATTTCTCTTGGGTTCCCTTACTAATCATATGATATCACATGTCATTTTTTCTTTCCCAATGTATAGAATATGATTTTTTGGTATGGAAAAGGCCTCCCATGTTTTTTGGATCTTCTAATCCTCTCCTCATGAAATAGTGGATTTAGTCAATTCAAAAGATTATCTATATCCACTAGTGCTCAAAATAAGAGAATTTATTGAAGGCGGTCTATTTTTTTGTTGGTGAAGAAGATCAACAGTGGAAAATGATCCAAAATATGAAGTCTAAGGATGAAATTGTTTCCATGGATTAGGCGTAATTCAAGAAAATGTTTTTCAATAAATATTTTTCCCAAACCCTCCATCTCAAAATAGAGAGATCCATAAGCTTAAGACCAAGGAAGATGAATCTATAGTGGCATTTGAATCAAACATAACAATTCTTGAAACTTGTGCCTACAACATTGTCATGAACACCAAATGCAAGGGGATCTCTTATTTAGTGGACTAAAGGTTAGTGTTTTAAAGGAAATAGAGGTTCATGAATTGGATAGTTGTAATGAGATTGTATGATGTTACCTCATGTATGACATGAATATCATAGAATATCAATGGTCTCATAGCCCAGATGACAAAATATGAATATGGAATCTAATATGAGAGGATATGAAAATGAATCCCTTGATGGAATGAATACTAAATATCCCAATCTTGTAATTGTGGGAAGAAGCATCATGGGATGTTTCTAAATGGAACTAGTAATTGATTTCAATGTCAAGTAATGGGGAAATTAGTTGTGAACTGCTAAAGAGATATGAAAAATCCCAATAATATGGAATAATAAAGGAAGGTCCATATAAATGCTCAGGTAGTATTAAAGTGTTTCATATCAAGGAATATGGAATTTTTTTCGAACCAATTCCCTGATATGATTCTTGTCAGAAGCATTCAAAAACAACCTCCAAGGAAACAAGGAAGGACTTATGATATCACTACTTTGGAAGTGGATATGGACAATGATGTGGTGGCATGTATGTTGGTTAATCATTATAAAATAGAAAATTTACTCTATGAATTCATTTCTATTCATTATTTTATATCTTGAATGTTTAGTAGAACTATTCAAACACCATATTAAAATTTAGAGGTTGAGTTTTTTATGATAACATCTAATGGGGACATTATTACATCCAAATTACATAACTCCTCCCTAGTTAATTTTTGTTGACTGAACCTCCTAGAAAATATTTTTGTATTCTTTTGGGTAGAGATTGATGTAATTTTGGACATGGATTACATTATTTATACAAATACGATATATACTATAGGGAAAAGTATATTACTCTTCACATACTAAAGTATCCTCTAATTATTTATATGTGTAGAGAGGAAGATAAATATCCTTCATAAGAATTATATCGTGTTTAGATATTACTACCTTATGAGAATACATATATCGAACTAATGTTTGAGATAAAAGGATATGATCATGATCAATGAAATACCCCTGGTGATGGATTACACTGTTGTTTTACTTGATGAAATTCTTGGTATTTTGGCCCATCAATAGGTTTATTTCTCAATTTAAATTATTCTTAGACCTCAACCTATATCTAAGAAAACTTTTAGAATAGAAACTGTTGAAGTAGTTGAAAGGAAGAAGTAGTTACAAGAGAATCTGTAAAAGTGTTTTATACTCCCAAGTTCTTCAACATAGGGTGAACATGTCATCTTCATCAGGAAGAATGATTGACCATTGCACCTCTTCATTGATTATCATGAGCTCAATAAAATCACTATAATGGACAAGTATCCCTTACAATGGATTGAAGGATTTGTTAATGAGATACATGAGGCTCGTTATTTTTCTAAGGTAGATCATCGATTGGGATACCACCAAATAAAGATGGGAAAGGAAGATATTCCCATGAATACCTTTTCAAATAGGTATGAAAACTATGAGATCATATTTATACCACTTGGAATCAATAATTATCTAGGAATTTTCTTGGATTTAATGAATTGTGTCTTCATAGATTTCCTTGACAACATTGTGGTTGTCATTATCAATGATATTCTGATATACTCCAAGAGTAAGGAGGGATATGAGGATCATTTCAATACTATGATAAAAATATTAATAATAGATAAATTATATGTTAATTATAGTAAATTAGATATCTAAAGAGAGGATGTATCATTCATTAGGCATGTTATCACCATCAACAGAAAATCAATGGACCCTACTAAGGAAAATTCAATTAAAGAGTATCCTAGGACAATATCAGTAATGGATATCTGATGCATTATTGGTATAGATGGATATTATAAACAAATTTTGAAAAAATTATCACAATATTAAAACCCAAAACCATGCTGAAATGGAAGGAAGTGATGTTTTTCTGGGATTAAGAATGTGAGGAAATATTTAAAGAGTTAAAAAATTGGCCTGTCACTATGCCAGTATTCACACTCTTGAATATTGGAGAACTACTTATGGTGTACAGGGAGGATTCATGTAAATTCATAGGTTTATTAATAATGAAAAATGACTAATTGATAGCATACACCTCAAGGTAGTTGATAATTCAGGATCATAACTATCCTATGCATGATTAGGAGTTGGCGGTTTTGATCTTTGTGTTGAAAATCTGGTAGCACTATATCTATGGGGAGAAGTGTGATATATATACTGATCACAAGAGTATAAAATATATATTAACAAAGAAGATGATAAATCCGAATGAGTGAAGATAGATATTGCCCATCAAGGATTATGACTAATCAATCCAGTAATATCCTAGTAATGATAATAAGTTAGCATATGCTCTATGTAGAATAGATTTCTATTTTTTATCAATGATGAGAATTGAGAAGGATCAAATATTCATAGACTTGAAAAGGATGTAAATGGGAATGGTTAAGGAAGGAACCACATAAATCCTTTATCAAATATTTTCTCCACCATCACCCGTTGAGATAATAAAGAATGATCAATGATGAGATGTATATATTCAAAAAAGGGTGTAACCAATCCAAAATTGTAAATCCTTTGTGTTCAAGATCGGTGTGGATGGAGTCGTATGATTTGGTTCATGAATAAATGTAACATCTAATATAGAGATAAATAAATATATTTTAAATGATTCACATATCCCACCCATTACTATTATCCCAGTACCACAAATATATATCATGATCTTATGCAGAACAGTTGGTGGGACAATATGAAAAATGAAAATTTTGAATTAACATCAAGGATACTTGTATTACGGAAAGTGAATAATTAAATGAAAAATTATAATGGCATGATGGTACCATCTCCCATACCAAAATGGAAATGGGAAATCATCACTATCGAATTTTTCACTGGAATTCCACATACATCTACAGGGAACAATGTTATATTGGTTATCATGGATCTTCTTACAAAGACAGGTCTCCTTATCACAATTCGAGAAGAACTCTCACTAGATCATCATGCATCAATATATACCAAAAAGGTGGTATTTTTTGATGGAATACCACATTCTATTATATCTTCCCAAGATCTGAGATTCACCTCCCTTTTTTGGAAAAATCTACAACATTAATTAAAAATTGAGGTGAACATCTGTACGAACTATCCACATTAAAATGATTTCTAATATGATTATATTATTCAGAAAATGAAAGAAATGTTGAAAACATATTTTATAGACATCAAAGGTGGATGTGGCCAAAATTTTCCTCTAGTTGAGTTCTCTTACAACAATATTTTGCACTCTGTCATCTATATAGACCCATATGAAACCCTTTATGTGAAAATCACAAAAATAAACTACATGCTTGGTTAAAGCTAGTGAATTTTGGTTACTAAAACCTGAAATGGATGACAAAATAGTGGATAATGTCAAAAAATTAAACCACACAGGAGGGCATAAAAAGGACGAAAACATATATATGCATAAAAATTTCAATGTGACCGAGAGTTTAAGGTTGGATACATTGTTTTAATCCACATATATCCATTAAATAAGGTCATGATATTTGGAAAGAATGGAAAGTTTTATCCCATGTACATCAACCCCTTACAAATCCTTGATCATTTCTGAGTTGTGGCTTATAGACTAGAACTTCTACCAATCATATCTCAAGGACCCGATGTATTCCATGTATCCCTCTTAAGAATGTACATACCATATCCTTAACATTTACTAACTTGAGGGGTGGTATAGATGGAGAATGTTTTTTCCTACAAGGATTAGATAGTGAAGATCCTGTATCAAATAGATAATGATCTATGAAACAAAACTACCCACTTTTTCAAATAACTTTTTCCTAACTATATGTATGAAGATTTAACGTGGGAACCAAATAATGTAATAAATAATAAGTACCTAAAACTATTTTCAATGTAGAATTTAAAATGAAATTTTGAGGTCCAAATTTCATAATGCAGGATGAATGTAATTTCCCAATGTTATATATATAAAAATTCAATTTTTAAAATTATTTAATATGGAATCATCACATACGAGAACACAATACATGCTTTATACATAATTAATTAATGAAATAAGAAATAGTTCTTAAAGTTAAAGAAGATATACTTTTAAAATAGTAACTTGGACTCTGAAATAGTAATGTAACCCCTATGAATAGAAAACCAAAAAATTGAATAGTGACCTCACAAATGAAGTTATATATGAACATTAACCATCTTACAAGTGACAATGTTATATAATTATATCATAGTATATGTAAATAAATAGATAAGGAATTATTAATTAAGTGTTCGTATTTTTCAAAGTCATAAATGTTAATTTAAAATTTTATAAAAAATTTAATATTTTAAAACAAAATTTCTTTTCATAAAATGTATTAATAAATTAATTTTTTGATGTTAGATGATTTAAAGAAAATTTTACTATACTATAAGTTATTTCTCAGTCTTCTAAAATTTGTAATAATTTATAAATCTATATTTTCAAAGTAAATTATTATTTTCGATAAAATTTATATTTCTCAAATATTGATAATTATTTTCATAAAATGGATATCATATTTTTATTCTTCATATCAATAATTAGTTAGGGTTAATTTTTGGTATTTTTATAAATACTTGAAATTTTCATGAATAGTAAAATATGATATATTATGATTTATGAAAAATACATTATTTATGGATTTATTGATGATGAAAGAATGATTTAATCCCTAAATCGCAAACCATTACTCATTGTTTTGTCATATTTTATGATAATTATCTAAAAATTCAAATTATTGGGAAAACATAATAAAATAATGAATTAAGTAGTGAGAAAACACACCCCACCTCCATTATAAATATCACCCCTCTTCACCAATTCTCATAACACATCTCAATCATTGAGCCTTGACCATATTATTCAAAATAAGATTTCAAAAACTCCCCCCACAACTAAAAACTTTTATTCACTACAATAGTCAAAAAACATTCCCCTAATGAGGTTCTCAAGAAGAAGGAATCAAGAGGTAACCCCCTTATCCATTTTCATTCAATATTTTTTCATATTCCTTTATTTTCATAAATTATCTTCACTTAACAACTTCAAATTGTAATGAAATATATAGTATCATATATATACTAGAATGTTATCTGGATTATGGACTAATTTTGCATCAAAGTTCTTATCCCCTCTCTATTATTTTAGGAAGGAAAGCATTGTTTGTGAGATGTTGATTTACAGCCGTCGTGGATAACATGCTTTCATTATTCAATTCTATCATCACGTTTGTTCATGGAATCATGTTTTTGGTTGAACCAAATTATAATGTATGTACTATATATTATTTAATAATCTGATG
The DNA here is from genome assembly GCA_963277665.1 of Viscum album. Taxonomy (NCBI): domain Eukaryota; kingdom Viridiplantae; phylum Streptophyta; class Magnoliopsida; order Santalales; family Viscaceae; genus Viscum; species Viscum album. The sequence goes on from OY728147.1 coordinate 670,243,759, forward strand.
TCATTTTTTAGATATTCTATTATTTTATAAAACAATATGAGTTCGTTTTTATCTGAATACACAAAACTAATCTAATGAATTACCTTTAATGATTTACCAAATGAATCTTACTAAATTTTGGGAAAAAAGTATTTTAATATTCTATATGTTATTTAATAACATTTAAGTTCAATTCTATACCACTATTTGCATTATATAGGATTTTACGAACACATATTCAAGTAAACCGATCCTAAAAACCAAGGAAACTAATGCTCCAAAAAGATAAAGATGAACCTATTAACCCATCAAAAAGGCCATAAAGGAACATAAAAATGTTATAATAAATAAAATACATTAATATAGGCGTTTTTAACAATTAATTAATCTATATAAATTTATAATTCATGAAATTAAGATCAAGTTAAGAACACCTTCAGACTTACGACAATGGATTCCACCAGAACCTCCATTATTCCTTCGGGTTACTCTTACTCTCTTTCTACCCAAATAAAATTATTTTTTTAATTTTATGTAAAACATCTAAATGGTTTCTATATTATCTAATCTAATGTATAAATATCACATCATCCTTATTTTTTTGTGATATACATGTTTTTAAATGGTTCCCTACTCAATTATTCCTGATAAGCATGTTCGATTTAAGGGAACTTCCCGAATTCTCACCCATTATAAAGTGTGATCCATAAAATTTCTTAAAACACAATTCTTTATATAATGTAACTCATTTTATCATGAAAAACAAACATGTTTCAAATCAAGTTTTATAAATTCAATTTTCCCTTTCACATTTTAAGGAGTCATGAATGATTTCCCTTAAACCATATGAAAATGTTTTATTTCTATAGTTTTGTAACCACTAATTTCACATCAATTTGACATAACTTATCATGATATATGAATATATTACATTATTAATGTTTATGTATTATTAAAATAAATCCTTTCATGGACAACACTATGATATACACTTTTTTATACCTTTGACACAATTATGTTACCCAATACATTACATGGTTAACCATTATTTTTATGCTTGATTTCTTATATATTATTCTTTATATAGAAAAAATATTCATGAAAATTAAATTATTGGTAATACCAGTAACACTAAAATTCATTAGGTAATTTTTAGTCTCATGAGATGTTATATGCAATGGTCTTAGTTGTCTGCCATGACTCGTGCTCCATGTGAAATAGTCTTTCGGGTTATCCTTAACTAATTTTCGTTTATGTGCTATAAGCCTTGAATCTTTCTTATATACGTGAAATGATCCATGACTCTTTATAAATTAATTTTTTATCGTCTTCCACATTACTATGAATCCACGATTATTTGATCCCATGTTATTATTATTTTTGTTTAATCAAGTGCCATGACTTTTAATATAATTATTTTATGCCTTCCAACCCATGTGTTATCCATTATTTTAATATTTATTCCGAAATTAGAATTTATATCTCATCAATTTTTTCATTTTATCAATATGTTATTATATGCATATGTTACGTAACAAATGATGTTAGGAGTCTATAATGAATGATAAAAAAGAGAAATGTTTTTAATCCCATGTTTCCAATTTTATATACCAAGTATTCCAAGACACTGGACTTCATGATCCTTGGATTGTAATTTGAAATTTAATTTTGTATCCAAAAAATATAATTTTATGTTCCAAGTTATATGTTCGCTATAAAATATCAACGTATGTGTGCGATAAAATCATAAATGTAGAGGAATATTATCGAATGAACATGATACTTTAATCTATCAACTACATTTTCTTCGAATATCATTTTCAACATATCAGAAACCAAGAATAATCATAAATGGAATTTGTGAATAATTTTAAGGGTAAATAAAATGTTTCATATGAAAAATTATTTAATTTAAATACATTATATACTAAGATAATTTAAAAAGGTTAACAAACAACATTATGTGCATCTATAATATATGTTTTTAAAAAATAACATCCAAAAATGGAATAAAATATTGTATCATGTTAATAAATAATATATTTAATCTCATGAGATATATCACATTTAACAATACATTGGAAGTTTATATAATTATATAGAAACACTTGATATCATAAAATGATCATTTTTATTCATTCTATTTTGACTACAAATGATATCAATAAAAAATATAAATAAACTAATAAGGACTGAATGTCATTAATAATGGTATCATAAGGAATTTATTGTTAATAAAACATGTAGGGTCACATACATAAGAATAAAATAAATATTATTTACATATATTTTTATAAATCAGAAATAAAATAACTTATTTTAAAAATATGTTGGGAGGAAATATGACAATATTTGAGGATATTTTTCAGATATATAACTTATAATGTATAATGATATTCAATGAATACTCATCCTAATGATGTTATGACTTTTATATTACTAGAATAAAGCAAGTAAAAATATGAAAATATTGTTTTAATGGTACATTTATGAAATGTTTTCAAAACATAGAGAAAGTTGTTATAAACCAACAAGCAATGTTTTGTGTTTACATACACCCAAACCCTTTTTCATGTTTGGATTAATCTTGTTTATAACTCCAACATATCAAAATTATGTTTATTAAAAAAGCAAGTAAATATATTTATTTATTTTATTTATGTTATTATTTATAAACTATGACCATAAAAATTTATTTATTAATATTATTTTCATAAATATTAAATTATTTATGATAATTTTTATATAAATTTTCTAATTTTCAGTTATGTTTTTTAATTTAAAATCATATTAATCTATTGTTATAAAAAATTTAAACTTGATTAATATAATAAATTTAAATATATTTTTATTTACAAAACATATTATATTTTTTCCACCTATAATGGTTGTGATAAATATATAATTGATAAAGTCATCAATTTCTGATAAAGCTAACAATTAACGAGACATGAAACAAATGAGTGGTGAGCATAAATAATTTAAAATTATAAAAATATTTTAACAAATTAACAATAAAATAAATATTATATATATATATTCCTTAAATATTATGTGATTTTGAAAAGGAAAGAGAATGTGAGAGTTTAATGAGAATGAATGAAATTTATAAGATTATGAGGATACAACTTCTTTCATGATTTAGTCCATTGATATAGAAATTAATCCCTGAGGGATTCGTGTGGGTGGAAGTAGAATGTCCTTATGATTATAATAAGACATATAAGGGTATAATGCGATGGTTTTTGGCTTCTAAAAATTTTTGGGATATGGTTTTCATAAGAAAACAAGAGGGGTATTTATTCATAAGGGGAGGGGAATTTTGTGCTAATACATTGTATAAATTACTATTTACAAATATAAATTATCATTATTTAAATTGTTTTCTTTATAAGTTATATTTTATTAATATTTTATTATCTTAAGATATTTTATAAACATTGAATGATAATATTTTTTTAATACAAAAGGACTAATCAGAAAAGTGTTTTAATAGTTTAAATTAAATTTTTATTCAATTGAATTTAATTTCTATATTTCAACATAAATAATAATGTATTAAAATTATTTATTTATCATATTATATAAATTTAGGGTCGAGCTAAAAATTTCATAATTAATTATTTAATTATTAAAAAAATATATTATAATAAAAACTATTATTCATTAGAATCATTATTTTTCTATTAACTTAATAATTTAGTGTTTTATAAATTTATCCAAAATTCACTAAAAGGGAATTTTAACAATCTGAATCAAAAAATGGAATTATTATTTCTAAAAAATTTCCATCATTTCTAATTTGCAATAGTAATATACATATTTTTTATTATATATTAAAATAAACATTTTGAAAAACACATATACAATATTATAGTATATAATTGGAGTAATTATTTCAATAAATTATGTTATTTGTAATTAATTATTTAATTCAATGAAATAATCCTATAAATTTTACTAAAATATTTTAATCCTTATATTAAAATTATAATTTTCAGGTTTATATTATTTGTTTTTTGGGAATATTTCCTTATGATAATATTATATTTATATAAAAAATTTGTTTTAATACTATAAAAAATACCATGAACATCCATCATTCAATTTTAAAATAAACAATGTTCAATGCTATAAATTTTTCATTTTAAAAATTTATTTTAGATTATGGATTTATTTATATTTTCAATTTGAAATATTTTTCATTTTATGGTGTATAATTTTTATCCAAATTATTAATCTGAATTTGTTAAATTAATTATTAATATAATTTATTATATATTTATTGTGTTTTATATAATATAGTATTTAAGAATAAGGCACATATGTTTATCATGGTGGAATATTTCTTCTTTAAAATCCTTGTTTATTATATAAACTTTTATAAGAATATTTTATGGTGTAGTGTCAACTAGAGAATGAAGTTATCACTTCATTCTAAGATATAGTTTCCTTATTGTAATGGTGAAATGGATGGATTATTATGATAAAAATAATTATGCTAATATGGTCATCAAATATGTTTTAGGATGTTTGGAATATTTATATCTATGACTGATAGTGATGCGATAGACAAATGTTTTGAAATTTTGAGTGAATGAGTAAAATTTTGTAGATTTTAAAAAATTAGCAATGTGTCCCAAATGTGGGGATTTATATGAATAAGTTGAACTCTAGAATTGATAACTGAATGATATAGTTTCTACAATGAGTTGTAGAATGAGAATAATGTTGATGTAAATGGGTTTTGGGATTTTGGAAAATATTCATCAAATGATGGTTGTTAGTAACATATCCAGAAAGAATTACCATTCTAGTGTAAATCCAATAGAAATTTTTTGAAAATAAAACCATAATTATAATATTGTTGTATTAGGTTAAATTAGAATGGATCCTGAGTAAATACATTATTGAAATCATGTAATATTGGTCAGTTGGACGTTATTGGTAATTTATTAGTGTAATCCTATTATAGAGAGAACACCGTCTATTATTTAGTGTCCAAGACATCATTATAGTGTGTTATATACGTGATATATGGGTGTAACCCAAACCAAAATCCTACACTTTTGGTGGTATATATTTTACATAAGTGAATATGTGAAGAGACCTATATATGATTGGAGAAATTAAATGTATATGAGTGAGTTTTAATTTTTATTATTTATGCTGAGAAAAGGCATTCCATAACTAACCATCTGTGATTTTTATGGAATGGGTCTAGAGGAAGTACATGTTATAGTGTATTTCCGTACTCAATGAGAGATTATTTGTTTAATGAAATTATTCTTTTTGTAATAGTGGATTCATGATAGTGAGAAATATATTCTTCTATTGTATAGTGAGGAGATTATTGGGTGTACTGTCAGGATGGAAATAGTCTAGGGTTACAATGAAACATTAACTATATAATTTCATTGTTGAAGATTTGTCATACATCAAATACGTCTAGGGATTTATAATAATCAATTAATTATTTTCCTTAGTAAACCCAAAAGTGGACTATATGTCATGTTTTAAAGTCTTTCACTCTAGAAATATAATTGTTTGTGTTTTATATAAGTAATAATGAATAAAGACATTAGTATTGATTTAATTACTGAAACTAATGTATGAAAAAAAATCATCATGAGAATATAATATATATATATATATAAGACACAATTTCACTATGTTTCATTTCATAATTTTATTATATAACTATAAAAATGATTGGATATAAGGTTATGAAATGAATTTTAGTGATTTAAATTATTATTAGAAAATGATGATGTTATTATCATGAGTTTGAGAAGTGGAATGATCTCGTATTTTTAAGGAGAACTTTAATTTGATCTTAATTTAAATAGTTTATAACATTCCCATGATGTTATTTAATTTAAAAAATTTATTTTTTTATTTTAAATGACATAATTATAATCTTCTAAAAAATTTCATAATCATTTAAATATATTAGAATGTTTTATAAATATTATTGGAGCTCAAGTAATGAAATAAAATTATTTGGAATTGCCTATAATAAGGAAAATAATAATGTGGTGTATAATGTGTGGGTATTTTGTTCCTATAGGGTTATGTGTAGGTCAGTGTAAAAAATAGATATACCAATGGGTGTTTTTTTAAGTTGTGTATTAAGAACTCGGTATGGTGGCTATAGGGAATTTGTTAGAAGGAGGCCTTTAAGTACATGTTCTTTGTCAATTATACACCTAGTATATCATCTAAAACTAATAAAAGGGGTAATAACCATGTTTAATGGTCTCACCCATATGAATTAAGAGAGAATCTGAGTTATTATGGAAGGTTGATTAACCAAATAATTCCTCTACACTTACTCTATTAGTTTACTTTTATAGAGATGGATACCATTGTCTTTATGAGGTGGGTTTTAAGTTTGTTCAGTATTCCTTCTATATTATTTAATACTCCTCCATGTGTTCCCTCTATATATTTATTTAAATTTAATATATATTTTCCTATTGTCCATTGAATCATAGTATAATTTTTTTAGGATGATACAGATTTTTCATGATATTGAATGTGGAGGCTCAAGGATGATAAAATACTCAATATATACTATTGTTTAATTTTTAAGGAAAATACATGGTTGAACAATATTTAATGTTTTTAATTTTTGGTTCATGGGGAAATATGATTCAAATGAAGTATGGAATTATGGATTTTTTTAAAAATGGGGTATTTATTGGCATCATTTCTTTCTTTGGTGTGTTTTATAAGATCACAAATGTTTTATATAGCTAATATACGGTTACCATATTATACCTACATTAATTATGTTTGAATAAATTATTCAAATTATTTATTTGTAGTTTATATTTATTTAGAATATAATATTATGATAGGGGCTCATTTATGCGTGTGTTGGATTTTCTAGTAGTTGGTTGTATTGAGTGAAGTTGTAAAATAAATAGATAAAATATATATATGGTAAGTGGTAATTAATTTTAATATATTATATATTAACAATAATCATATCTAAATTGTTTTTTTGGAAATTTATTACACCCAATATATTAGAAGAATTACTTTATGTTTAATATCAAAAACTACACACAATGCTGAGATGAAAGGACAAATGAAATATATAATCAGTATAACCTATCCACTAAATTTGTTATTATAAATAGGTTTAATAATATTCTAATATATATATATATACATATTTCCAACTAAATATTCATGTATTGATAAAATCATTGAAAATAACCACTCAATTTTTAATAATGATGTTTTATTCAAAAAAATGTGTTTCCATCTGAAAAAACATTATTAATTTTTTTAGAAAAATGTGAAATTAATTTTATATATTATAGAGATTTTATTATATAAAATTGATTTATTTTTTTCAATAATTATATCAAAATATAATTATGAATAAATTTTTTGTTTAAAAGAATACTAATTTTTCATTGAATAGCGAATAATGCTGATTTTTGTAATATTAAAATTTCTTATCAAAAAATTAACAATTTTAAATGAAATGAAATTATATAATTTTTATATTTTTTGAAAAAATATATTAAATTGATATATTTATTAAAATTATTTATATTTTAATCATATTTATACTTTATTTAGTTGTTTTTTATTTTTGGGAGTAAAGAAATATTTTATTGAAAACCCTTATAAAGTGCATAATGCTTCACCTTTTAAATTAATTCAAACAATCATAAAGGTTGAATTATTTTAATTATTAATATTTATATTATTTCTATAAATATGAATTAAAATTATTATAATAATGATTATTAGTATTGTAGTGAATTTTAGATTCTTATAACATTGGAAAATAAAATTCATGAAAACCCACAATTGTATCGCTTCATTGCGTATTATTTTAAAATAAATTAATCATCATAGGTTAATTAAATATTTAATGATAGATTCAAGATTTTTTAAATTGAAAATTGAAACTATAAAATAGGTGTAATTTAATTTTTGGTAATAATTAATAGTGAAAACATTAAACAATTACCTAGATTTAGGAAAACATTGGTTTGTCGGGGGTGAAAGAAAAAAGATAAGGGTTAAAATGTCATTAAAATTTATAAATTTAATTTCACTATATTATTATTTCCTTATCTCATATAAGGGTATAAAAGGTAATATTTTTAATCATTTAGTCATGTGTACAACATGGGTATAATATTTTATTGTAAAATTTTACTTTTGGACTTCTCCCCCACTTAAAAAAATCAACGAAATCTACTCTCCACTTCACACTACAAATGATTTTTTGTTCTTACAAAACCTAAAAATATCCCTTAATTACTACCATATTGATGTTATATAATAATTTTGGGTTCATAATTAAAATCTTGGTTTTATTTAGTTATAACCCTAAAGATGTGGCCTGAAGAAGAGTTACCATTCATAACCGAGCATTTATTTTTGATTTGTTATTCAACATCATTCAATTATTCATAAAAGGTGATTAATTTATAATATAATGATCCATACTATAGTGATATTTTAATATTTTTATTTTATAACCAACATATATTTCTTTTCTATTGAGAGTTAAATTAAATCATCATTCTTGTGTATAAAGAACTATTGCCTCCCAAACCAATATAATTCATCATCCATCATCCAATTCCATAAATGTTTATTATTATGGGGTTACTTGTTATATAATTTATTAATTAATTAAGAGACAATATTAGAAGACTAAATATCACATATTTTCCAACATTTCTATTAATTTAATGATGATAATGTCATTCACACATAGAGTTGGACTACAGCCTTCATGATGGTGTGTGATTTTATTGTAATCACCAAAACAGATATATGATATAAATATATTTATTTCAAGATATAATATGATATTTTTTAAATATATAATGTTCATTATAAAGTCATAAAATTATATTTTATTTCTTTCAATAATTATAGTTAAAAATGTAAACGTTACTAAGGCATACATATAACCTACTTTTCCTATGATTATATCATTGTTCATATTTCATTAATATTATTCTTGGTTGTTTTTAAAGTTAATAATGTTATATAAAAGTGATTAATTTTTTGTGATTATTATTTTGGAGATGATATAATTATGAAACTTTCACAATGGTCAACATAAAAAAAAGTTTTGAAAATATGTACCATACAAACTCCAAACACCTAACAAGGACACACATGACTATGTATTTTAATATTCCATTGAAATAACAAGTGAATTCACTATAAGTTCTTAAAATTTTATAATTATATTATGAAATAAAAATATTTTAATATACTTATTATACCTAATATAAAGGAAATATATGGAATTTGTAGACTACGGTTAAGGGTTTCTCATCTCGCTTTTATTTCTATCAAACATATGTTTAATTCCACACTTATCTCTATTTTGCGGGGTATATACATCCCCTTTTTATGTAATATCTATAATCATTCACATTTTATGGTATATTATTTTTCTATAAGAATTATTTTGTCTAAGGGTATTTTAATTGAAATTCGCTTCTTAGTAAAGGTTTCTTTAACTAAATTTACATTCTTTGGGTTGGAATTAGACTTTATTGAATCTTTTATGAGAATATTATATATGAGTTGACCTATAAAACTTTTTATTATTCCTTACAAGAAAATTATTATTTACTTAGACATTTTAAACTAAATATATCCTTTGATAAATTTTCAATTCATATATATAATCATTATATGGTATATTGAATCAAAATTCAATTTCTATGGGAAATACGTTCAGTGATTTTTTTCAATCAGCTAATAAAAGTTGTATATTCTACAAATTTTACAAGTAATATTATGAATATACATATTTTCATGATATTTATAATTTCATTTGATGAAATAAATTAATTTTAATTATAAATTATATGTTTTCAATGTGGAAAATCATATGTGTTAATGACTACCTTGTATTTAGTATTATTTATATTGAATGTTCATTTTTAGGAAATAATGTGATGAAATTTTATTAAAAAAATATAATTTATGTTAATTTGTTCATTTTTATGTTACACCTATTCAGTTTATATTTCCTTATTTATTATTTATAGAAACAACTGGATAGTTGATTTTAAGTGATATTGATTGTGTATCATCTTTTAGATGCAAAATATTTTTTCCTCATCAAGGTTTTCTATAGTGTGTTCAAAATTATTACATTAAATAAATAAATTAGGGAATAATTATATGTTAAATTTCCATTAACATTCTCAAAAGTGGTTTTAAAAATGATATTTCTTGCTAATATCTAAATCTTTCAATTTTGAAACCCTTTAAAATCTATTGAAATGAATGTTTATTTTATAGATTAAAAAATGAATAGATTTTCAAATTTTAATGAAAAAAATCATTGAATTTAAAATTTTAATTTTCTTAGGAAGAATTCAAATTAATTTATGTTTAATATATTTTGTGTTTTAGACTAATTTAAATGTTATTTTAATAGTGAAAAGTTTATATTCGTCCAGAATGATTGTAATGAACTTTAAATTGTATTTCTATTAGTCACCATCAAGATTTAGTGATGTTAATTATCCTCCCTTAGAGATATTTTGAAATTATATGACCCTTATTCATTATTTTTATCGACTATGTTATTACAATTTAACCCATTTGAATTTCATGGGAGAATGGAGAAATTAAATAACATTGACTACTGTTATGTAAAAAATTTAATTAATCTAAATGTTTTATTCTAAAATTGCTACATAAACATTGCAGATGATTATGGGAGAATCGATATTTCAATAGGTGAGCTTGATATAGGTTATATGATGGGCGCACCCAGATAGCATAGTCTGAGCCTGATATATAATATATAATGGTTGATCCAAATAGTTTTCCAATAGATTGGGTAATTATTATTTCTTCTAGATATTTATTTTTGATGTTGAATGTGTGGTTATTATAATTTTTGGGGTTCTATAAGGTTTTGATAATGATAATGTTACATGATACCAACACACAATGTTATGCTTGTTATGGGACATAATGTTTCATTTGATAATATTGGCATAAAAATGATCATTATTACTTATTCATAAGACTATTTTAATTTTCAAATATTAATTCATGGTTTCTGGATTTATTATCAATGTATTTATGTGTATTGTATCTATTATTCCATGCTTATGAAAATTGATTATATCATCATCCCATAGGCTCATATTTTTCTCAATAATGACATTAGGTTGTTTAGGAAAATTTTTATACATAAAAATAGTTTGAGATCTTCTTTCATATGTTTCCTTTTCTTTATTTTTTTCCTGAATGATGTTAAATGATTTAGTCCAAACATAGTTTCATATTTTTGACGAGGATGACCTGATATGAAATAGGAAAATATTTGTATCGTGGAAAAAAATACTCTACTTAATACATGATATTTTTTTTATGTTTGAGTCTATCTTAATTATCAAGAACTCAAAATATAAATTACCACTTGGTAGGAAAGTGATCTAATATTACCATTAATTTTATGTTATAATTTGAACTTGAGTTGATTCACAATTCTTATCACGAAACATGAAATGTAATGATTATATTTTTAACACTGGATCAAGATTTTTTGGTTCAAGGAAGATATAGTTTTTATTGGACAATAGTTTAGGTAGCATTTGAAATTAGAATGTTTTAATGAGATATTATCATAATATTTATTGATACCTTCAGGTGTTTATTGGAATGAGGGTGATAATATATTTTATTTCATAAAATCCAGTATTTTAGTTTATGTGATTAGATTCTAATTTGATTCATGATTTTTTTTTGATAAATTATATTAGTTTTATATTTATGAAATTCGTTGGTTTTATATGAATTATGAATTCAAACCTTATAGAAATACGTTTGAAGGTATTGATATCCATTAGGGTATATATATGATCATGTATATGAATGTATTTATGATAACATGTGTTCTATCATATAGACATTCATGGTATTGAAAAATGATTCCGTGACTATGTTATTATTGTATTTTCAAAAATAATCGCTTTATTTTTTGGATTTTATCTTGGAACATATGATATAACCATTGGGTCTAAAAAATCATTAATATCTAGGTCATTATGTATATTTTGGATATATTTGTGTTTATTTATAGAATTTTTTATTGTTAATAAATGGTATTACTTTTAAATTTTGGACGGTTAAAGTTGTTTGTAACTATATGAGGGTCTATTATATTTAGGAATTCTATTACCATGTTATTAAAATTATTTTTTCAATGTTTAATGATAGGTGGAGTAAATTATTATCCTATTGCTGAATTATATTGTCCATTAGATGTGAAATTTTGGGATTCCGAAAAAATATATATTAATTTTTATTAGTCTTTATTTAGAGAACAAATATGAGATTGTGGTGGAATTTTATTAAAGGATGAAAATATACTTATCATGTAATTATTTATCAATTTTTTATTCAGAATACTAATTGAAGATATCATCTCTTGGTAATGGATCTTGAAATGATAATATTACCCTGATACTATCATTTAAGTGGAAATCAATGAATTTTTCACACCTCTTTTGTTTATGGTTTTGTGGTTTTAGGCATTCTCATGATCAAAGATGTCAATCATTGTAAATTATTATTTAAGTATTATTATATGTTCTATTTCAATATCTGAAAATCACAAAAATGTTCTCCAATTTGTAAAAAGGTATGTTTATTCAGATGACATTCATATATTCATTTACTTTTTTTCAAAACGATCTTTATTAAATATTTATACAATTTGGGTTTTCAAGATAGGTATTTTCTAATGTCAAAATTTTATTTATCAATGTCACATTAAAATTATAAGGGTGGAATTTATTAAACATTTGGGAATGTAACATCCCAATATTTTAAAAGATGAACATTATGGTCAGTATTGTATATGACACGCAAAACTGAGATTAAAGGTCATGCAAAATATATCCTTTTTATAACCTATCATTTTAAATTGTTGTTTTGTTAAAGATTAAATATATTTATGGAAGAAATATATTTATATATTTCTTAATAATTTTAAATGTTTTGATAATTTATTAGTAAACAATCTCTTAAATTGTTAATGAAATTTTCTTTATAAAAAATCTATTTTCTTTATAATATATTTTTTTTATTTTTTTGAGAAATTTTTACTTTCAATTTCATGATATTATATAAAATGTATTTGATAAAATGAAAATGATTTTTTAAATTAAGATATTTAAATTTACTTTTTTATAAAATCAATGATTTTTTGAAAAATAACGACTTCTCATTAAATAATAAAAAATAAATATTTTAGAAAAATATTCATCCAAAATGTCCCAAAACATATATAAATTCAATTATATGGAAATTTTAAATTTCAAAAAATTTAAGAAATGAAACTAGTCCAGTTTGAAGCCTTTTATGGTGTGTAAAATGTGGGTATTAATATTTCTATTCCATAATTCCATGAAAATAATCTCGCCCACATATAAAATAACTCAATCTCTCATATGCACTACGAAATCCCAAATAATTGTAGTTCAGGAAATACCTACTAAAATTACATATATAACTCGATCGACATGCCATAGTTTTTTTATTATAATTAAATTATATGAATGCATTCAGAATAATTGTTATGAGGTATTCCAAAATAAGGTATCATTTATAACTGAGTATTTGTGTAATGTTATTAATTCAATGACATTACAATATTATTCAATAATAAAGATATAATAAAATAATAATCTACCATATATTTTATTGTTTTTATGCTAATTTTAGAAACTAATTCCACATCTACTTCCATCAAATGTGAACAGAAACAATCCTTCACGTGTATGGATAACGACTATCTTGTGAACTACTGTTTTTTTTCAACAACACATCTCACTATTGTTTATAATGAGTTAATTTATGTTAATATATTATATTTATGATATTTTGGTTATTATTAAATGATAATATACCATATATGTTTTTAACATTCCATTCAATGAATGATGATAATGATATCTTTTCATAGATGGTGACTACAACCACTATGAGACAGTAGGATTTTTTTCATCACCACATTAAAATGATGACATGTAAAAATTTAATTAGTAAAAAAATATTATATTAATGATTTTTTATCATTATATAATTTCATAATTATAATAACATCTTTTAGAAAAGGTCTTTCAAAAATTGGAACGTTGCTCATGCGTACATACATTTTATTTCACCATGAGTGGAACATAGTCCATGTTCAATATCTCTTATTAATTATTTTGATGAAAAGAATAATTTAAGAATAAAAGTGATAATTATTGTATCTATATTATTTTTATAATATATAAAAATAATCCCCTTGATGATTCTCAACACGTTGAGTCTATTATGAACATATAGATTGAACATCCTCTAAACCTCTGGTTTGGAAATCACTGGTTAAATATTTAAATGGGCCATTAAAACAAATATAATAAATAAATTATGTATAAATTATTAAACATTTATGTGGTTATTAATAAATAAATTTTTTTATTGGTTTATTATACAACAGTTACATGAAATACAAATAACATTTACACTTGAGGAAAGGGCTTATCATTCCACTTTTATTTTTATCTCATAGATATCATATTAGACACTTTTATATTATATGTTATGTATATAATAACACTTCTGAATGTGATATATGTAATCCTTTATAATTCATTGAATTATATGTTTCAAAATGTATTATTTTAGCCATGGGTATTTGAATTGAATTTTACTATGTGGTATAGTTTCTCTCAACTCAATTTCTATTCATTGGGTTACTACTCATCTTTATTGACTCTGTTATGGTATGATTAATGTGTATTGACCTCTAATTTAATTTGTATTACCAATTTTTGACATGGTTTTTTATTTTTTACACATAATCTATCTATTGATTTACACTCATTTTAATTGTTCGATACTAATAATTGTAATTCATCTCAAATTCCCTATCACTTAGATATAAAATTGATGAAAATTCTACTATATTATTTTATAAGTTGTATAAAAAAATACTCTAAAAAAATATAATCATGATTATATATTTTCTATATATTTAATATTTAATTTGATATTTTTATATCTTGGAGATTACGATTGAAATGATTCAAATGTGGAAATAGCCATATGTTACAATATCCATTTTTCATGGTTGTTTATGTTGAACATTATTTTAAATGAAATAATAATATCTTATTATATAGAAAAAATATATTTTCTTCTCCAATATATACAAATAAGGCCTACGTTTTACATTTTTATTTCATCCATTATTGAATAATGAATCATCATGAAATTTTCTATGTGATACTGATCTTGTATCATTATTTATATATAGATTCATTATATTCTATAATCATATTTTGAATGATTATAGAAATTAGATTTTGTAAAAAAATATTTATTTTATAATGAATTTTATATGATCTTTAACATTATAATAAAATTAATAAAGAGGAAATTTTATAAAAGTTTCTAATGGGATACTTATCATCCCTTTATATAATGTATCAAAATAATTATTATTTTATTTTTTACAACAAGGAAAAATTTTCTATTCATCATTCTATTTTATTCATGATTTTAAACAAAATTTTAAACATTTAATTTTTAAATAAACATTATTTACACAATATTTTATGAATCTTATGTTTTTAATATTTATTTTTAGTATGGATATGATATTTTCCACAAGAATGTTTTTATATAAAATTTACTGGAATTTCAGTTATTCAATGTTTAAAACAAATTAGGTTATTTATGCTCAAATGATGATATTTTTTAATTATTCCATCTTTTCTATCCTCTAGATGGATAAATGGATTGATATGGAAACCATTTTTTCATGGTTAAATCAATAAACAAAATAATAATAATTTTTATTATGTTTACAAGTGAAATATTCTAAATATATAATTCATGGGAGGTAATTGGTTATTATTTATTATCATTAGAGTACCAATATATTTGTTTGTTATCCTCAAATATCTTGTATGATTGGTGTGCCTAGTGAGTTCCATGTGATTATGATATTTCATATTTGATTGGTTCTCCCAGATAGTGTGCAGTGTTCCTGATATAGCTTATATTATGGGTGCACAAATATATAACTCCAATAGATTTGGTAATTATTTCTTCATAGGGATAATTATATTATATGTCAGTTTTATGTTTATTAAAATTTTCAAGGGTTGTATAATTTTTTGATGAATAAAATTTTATAAGATACAAGCATGCTTTCATTATGATCGTTATAGGTTATAAATGATTACATTGATCATGGTTGAAATTGAATGGCTCATGATTAATCATTATATTTACACTTTATGATGATAAATTCTTAATTTATGTTTCAGGATTGATTATATAGGTATTGATGGGTATTATTTATTTTAAATTTTGTTAATGATTGCCTATTATGTCATAATACCCATATTCTCATCTATTTCCCACTGATGATATTTAGTTGATAATGATTATATAAGGCCCCAACCTTAAACCTTACTTAATCTTGAGTTATTACAAGATTACACATTGAGGATCTTTTCGGGATTAGAGTTTTAGAGAATTAGATCATAAAACTTGTATTACATTCCACAAATAAACAAAGTGGTTACATAAAGATATTATTCTTCATTCCCATCAATGGAAACATATTTAAAATAAAACATGGATTATTTCTTGACACTTCCTTGACACTATCATCATATCATGTACCTTTCCCTTGACCTATGAATAACATTTCAAAAAAACATGGGATGAGCATAAAAAGCATAGTAAGGGATATAAAAATATGGAAAGGAAACATGGGTACATATATGCATAAGAATGAAATCATAATTTACCCATAAAACATAAGAACTTTAAAATACCTCATCAAATCATTAATAAATCATATAAATCATAAGACATAAAGGTAACTTGAGGCATTCATAACATTCTTACGTAGGGAGTAACCCTCTTGGTTACGTTTGGAATACCCATCAAAGTATATTCCCTAAATATCTTCGGAGAATCATTAACTTTTAACTCCTTCGCGTTACCCAATGCATTGGAGAGCTATATCGGGCTCACCCGCGCTTAGTTTATCACGGAACCACCCATCTTCATAACAATGCCCTAGAACCTCAACATAATCGTATCACATAAAACATGCAAAAAGAAAACATAACATTTCCACCTTTCAATCAAAAGATATCAATACAACAGATTGATATAAAAACATTATGAAAAACATTTTCAATACAAAAATAAAAGAAAAGTAAAACATGGTATTTATTTTTCTTTTAAAAAGAAGGCATGGCTTATAGAGGAAGCTGAAACTCAAATAATGGTCACAACGGCGGAGAAGTCATTGTCGCCACATACGTACGAAAAAACATTCCCTTTTGTCGTTTAGTAAATTCTTCGTATAAAAATATTCCTTTTGAATAAACGTAAAAGTCATAGGGGTTTATACACCATATAAAAGAAGGTTGTGTATAAAACAAAATATGCCTCAATGAAAGGAGATTGAGACGAAGTCCCATACCTCGGGTCTGACTTGACTCGATCGTTCTTTAATGTCCTGAATAATAAACTTGAGTTAATTTATACTTGTTTAAGAACCTTTTTCAAGTTCATTATTCCTTTTATATCACTTATTGACATGACATTAACACTATGTAATTATATAAGTTAATAACGGTCGTTTTAACGATCATTGGTACTTGAGTCAAAAATAAGCCCTTAATAATTACAAGTTGTTCATGTTTCCATTATATCCATAATGGTATTCATGATTTAGATAATATATATTTCATATATATCTAGTACATGCATGCATTTATAATATTACATAATCATTTAGAGGTAAGAAATGAAATGCACCATTCATGGAGACGGTAAGCCGTACGTATGCATGAACACTAATTTCATTTATATTTCATATTTTATAGAATGGAATCATAATTATATAAAGGTATATTATACTTCCAGTATAATATCATATATAATATCATAGTTCCATCCTTTATACGTCCCACATAAGGTATTTAACGAATCAAATCACTTTGAGGGGGCGGTAGTCCCCACTTCCTTAAATGAAGATATCGCGTTTACCCATAATGGAAACCATAATGGTATGCCCAAAATGAAAAATCCAGAAGATTAAGGAAAACATAAACATATTACATATCATATATTAATATAGTGTCATCTTAATGACCACCTTTGAAGGTGTTAAAAGAATGTTGAACAATCATCGTTTCGGGAGGCATAAATTCACCATCCCCGGAAACCCTATGTTCTATAACCATTATATGTAGGTGTGTGTAAGTGTATCTTGAATCCTTCTTATAACAACATCCTATTATATTTAAGATACTGGATTTGATACAAAAAAAATAAATAAAAAGAGTTTAGGGGGTTGGAGAAGCAAAATAAAACAAAAGGACTCAAGTGAAGACATTACCTTAAAATCAGGTAACTCCCATTGGTTTGAGCTCAAAGGCTTCCTTGGGAAGTATTCTGCCCAATGTGAGCTTCAAGGAGTAAGAGAGGGAAGTCGAGAGACAAAATGGGCAGGGTTTGGCTGAGACAAAGGCTTTGGGAGTGTGGGTAAGGAGGTAGAGGTGGGGGCCTTTTATAAGAGGAGAGGAGGGGCACTCTTGGAATGTAAAGAAATATTACTTTATTAGAAAATGCGTTTCGGATTTAAATGGTCCAACATTGATATAATTCTAGGATAAGGTGATAAGGGTTAGAAACCCACCCATACAATAGGTTTTGGACATGTGTTGGTCATATATTTTACATTATCTTTTCATTTTATTTAAATCCTTTATTAATGAGGTAATCGCTACATCATTATGATGTCATAAGTACATTTATATATTTAATGTCAAAAAATTATAAAACAAATACTATGATGTAGGAAGTATATTTAGATTTCTAATTAATATTTATAGTCAAACATCTGACTTGTATAACCCCATTTAAAAATTGTTTTCGTAAAACATATTATGTTTGTGTCATTTTTACTTTTACATTAAATAAAAAGTTATTTATGTCATTTCACAACCAAAGTGGCTCCATGGGGTCCCCAAGTTGACCCATGGCTTGTATGGGTCGTCCATGACACATCAAATAAGGTTAGGACATGTGTCTAGGTCATTTCATATTATTAAAGCATTTTTTTTACCTTAAACAACACTAATTACCACTAATCGCGATTAAAAACTTAATAAGTTACTATTCACCAAAAAAATTATTTTAATCTCATTAAACCACATTTTACTTCTTAATGACAACCATGTATGTTGAATTTTTGAAAATAAAATCACAGAAGTGACAAAGTTTCATTTAAATGAAAAATCAGTTTCTTTAACTACCACTTAGTGATTTCACTATTCATCAAAAATTGAAGTTTTTCAAAAAAATGACCAAAACATCACCCTAAGATATATTTGATATTCTGAATTTAAAAATGAAGTCTATTTTACAAAATTAAAAACATATATGTCACATTAATTAATTTAATAATTAATTCCCCATGTCCGAGCAAATAACGTATTTTTATGAAACAAAATGTATCAAAAGATTGACACCAGTTTAAGTCCAATTTCAAAGTGAAATTGATTCCAATGACCGCCATTGGATTAAATGGGAAAAATATATTCTAATTTCACTTCAAAACCAATTCAAAATATAATCTAATAATATAAATAAATTAGATTAAAAAGAAGTTTTGATGTAAAATGCAGTATTTTTCACTATTCATTAAAAAATGAACATTATCAGAAAAATACCCAAAATTCACACAAATTAAATTTTGATGTCCCAATCCTAAAGAATAAGTTTATTTTGACAAAAATAGTTTATAAAATTTTCAAAAGATAGATTCAAAAATGGTTTTCCATCAAAAGGAAGTAAAACAATCTTTTAAAAATATTAGTGTATTCTATGCTTAAGATTGGATTTATTTTAATTTTAAGCCTCTAAAACACTATCTACTTCATTAATATACATAGATAAAAATATCTATTATTAATTACTTACATGGGATGTTACATCCTTACCCCCTTTAGAAAATTGCGTCCCCACAATTTATTTACTTATCGAATAAATGGGGTTACTTATCCCTCATTGCATTTTCAGATTCCCATGTTGCCTCTTCAATCATGTGGTTTTTCCACAAAACCTTTACCTGGTGAATCACCTTATTCTGTAACACTTTCTTCCTATGGTCAAGAATCTGGACCGGTTGTTCCTCATAATATAGGTTCTCTTCTAGCTGAACTACCTTTGGACTCAAAACATGAGATGGATCTGGCATGTACTTTCTCAACATCGAAACATGAAAAACATTGCGTACCTGAGATAAAATCAGAGGTAAATCCACTCAATAATCAACTGATCCAACTCTCTCCAGAATTTCCTATGGTCCAATAAAACTTGGACTCATCTTTCCTTTCTTACCAAATCTCATCACACTTTTCCAAGGAGAAACCTTGAGAAAAACATGACCACCTACCTCGAAAGATAGATCCTACCTCTGGTTATCCGCATAACTCTTCTGCCTGCTCTGAGCTATTCACATGTGCTTCTAAATCAGATGATCTTTTTCTGCCATCTCTTCTACCAAATCTGGTCCCATCAACTTCCTTTCACCCACTACATCCTAGAAAGCTGGAGTTCGACACCGCTTCCCATATAATGCCTGAAATGGTGCCATCTGTATACTGGAATGAAAACTATTATTAAATGAAAATTCAACCAAAGAAAGATGTTGGTCCCAACTTCCCTGATAATCCATCGAGCAAGAACATAGCATATCCTCCAAGGTCTGAATTGTTCGTTCTGACTGCCCATCTGATTGAGGATAAAAAGCTGTACTAAAATTTAATTCAGTACCCAACGACTTTTTAAGGCCTTTCAAAAAGTTAGAAGTGAACCTGGGATCACGATCAGATAGAATGGAGAGGGGAACTCCATGTAACTTGACTGTCTCTTTAAGATACAAACGGGAAAGTTGATCTAGGGAAAAAGTATCTCGTATAGCAAGGAAATGAGCAGACTTGGCCAAGCGATCAACAATAACCCAGATTTCATTATTACCTCGAGATGTCTTCGGTAATCCCATAACAAAGTCCAAGGATATATTCTCCCATTTACACTCTAGCACTGGTAAATGTTGAAGCATCCCTTTCGGTAACTTCCGCTCTGCTTTAACCTGTTGACAAGTCAAACACTTCACAGTAAACTCAGTAATATCTCTTTTCATTCCATCCCACCAGTAATACTCCCGCAGATCTCTGTACATCTTAGTACTGCCAGGATGAACTGAAAACGAAGAACTATGAGCTTCACATAACAACTCTCTCTTCCACTGTGAATCACAAGGCACACATAATCTCTTCCCAAATCTCCAAACACAATCATTATTAATGTTGAATTCAGGCAACTTACCTTTCTGAACCTACTCTACCTTTTTCTACAACTCACTATCTTGCTTCTGTGCTTGCTTGATTCTATCTGATAGAGAATATTTCGCTGATACCTGAAACAAAACAGAAGAACTTTCTGCACCAACAACATCTATGCCAAAGTTCATCAAATCCATAACCAAATGATCACGTTCCAAATGCAACATTTCTAATGAATCATTACTTTTTCGACTCAAAGCATCAGCCACTTTATTTGCTTTTCCCGGATGGTAATGAATTGTACAATCATAATCCTTGACTAATTCCAGCCATCTCCTTTGTCTCATGTTCAATTCTTTCTCAGTGAATATATACCTTAATATTTTGTGATCGGTATATATTTCACACTTTACTCCATACAAATGATGCCTCCAAATTTTTAAAGCGAAAACAATAGCAGCTAATTCCAAATCATGTGTATTGTAATTTACCTCATGAGTTTTCTACTGTCATGACTCATAAGCAATTACCTGATCATTCAGCATTTGGACGCAACCAAGTCCTTTCAATGAAGCATCACTTTATATAACAAACTCACCATTCCTGGAAGGTAGTGCCAAAACTGGAGCATTCACCAATCTTCTTTTCAATTCCTGAAAACAATCATCACATTCTTTTGTCCAGATAAACTTAACACCCTTCCGAGTTAGCTTAGTCATTGGACTAGATAACCATGAAAAATTTCTAACAAACCTTTGGTAATAGCCTGCCAAACCAAGGAAGCTATGAATCTCAGTTACATTTGTGGGTCTTGGCCAGTCTTCCACAACTTTTGTTTTTGAAGGATCAACAGATATCCCATCTTTAGAAACAATATGACCAAGGAAAGAAATTTGATGCAACCAAAACTCACACTTTCTGAATTTTCCATACAGTTTCTTTTCTTTTAAGTTTTGCAAGATAACCCTTAAATATCTTTCATGCTCCTCTTTACTTTTAGAAAAAACCACAATATTATCAATGAAAATCACCACAAACTTATCCAAGAACTCATGGAAAATTTTATTCATTAAGTCCATGAATATAGCAGGTGAATTGGTTAGCCCAAAAGGAATTACTACAAATTCATAATAGCCATATCTTGTACGAAACGTAGTCTTCGGAACATCTGAATCCTTTACCTTCAGCTGATGGTACCCCGATCTCAGGTTAATCTTTGAAAAAAACTGAGCTCCCTGAAGCTGATTAAACAAATCATCGATATGAGGGAAAGGATATTTGTTCTTAACAGTGATATTATTTATGGCCCTATAATCAATGTAAAGTCTCATTGAACCATCTTTCTTTTTAACAAATAAAACAGGAGCACCCCATGGTGATGCGCTAGGTCGAATGAAACCTTTATCTAATAAATCTTGCAATTACTCCTTCAACTCTAAAAGTTCAATTTGAGCCATTCGATAAGGGGGTTTTGAAATTGGATTAACATCAGGAACTAAGTCAACAGTAAACTCAACTTCCTGATCTGGTATTATTCCAGGAAACACATCAAGAAAAACATCAGGATACTCATTTACCACTGGCACATCATTAATCTGAACAGTTCCTTTATTTTCAATGATGTGTTCAAGGTAACAATCATTTCCATATTTTACAAGTTTCTTGGCCTCTTGATAAGTTATCAACAGTAAGGGTTCATTCATGTACACAAACTGAATGTCTTTCTGAAAATAAACTTCTTTAGCTCTACAGTCAATCTTAGCATGGTAAATAGAGAGCCAATCCATACCTAGGATAACATCAAACTCTAATAGAGGTAGAACAATAAGGTTTGAAATTAGTTTCTTTCCACAGATAAGGATAGGAATATTCTTATAAATTCTTTTCGCCTCAACATTTCCCCCAGGTGTTTTTACCACATGTTCAGGAGTCACTTCTTGAGATGGTATTCCCATTTTACTAGAAATGTTTACAGAGATGATAGAATGTGTAGACCCTGAATCAAACAACACACTGGCATAATCTGAAAAAACAAAGTACCTGATACAACTTCATTTGATGGACCAACGTCTGCCGAAGTAGTTGCAAAATATTTCACAACCCCTTTCTACTTGTAGTCTAATTGCTTCCCATCACTCAAGCTCTTTGTCAGACACTCGTTTACATAGTGACCTATCTCATTTCACTTATAACATTTCACTAACTGTAAATAAAATTTGGTCTTACCATCACCCTGTTCTTTTTCAGTGCAATCACGAGCCTTATGTCCCATCTTACCACATCGGTAGCACTTTCCAGAATTCAGAGGACATTCCCCCGTATTCCTTTTTCCACATTTATCACAAACTGGAAGCTTAGTTTTCTTACCATCAGACTTTTTTGAAGAATTCTTACCTTTCTCCTGCCACCTCGGTCTCTTCTTCTGCTGGTTGTTATAGAACACTTGGTCACCGAAAAACTCCATTCCCACCTTCTGAGCACATCGAACAAGCTTTTCATAACTTTTAAACTCACGAGAAGCTAATGCCCTTTGGTATTTTGGCTTTAATCCTGAGTAAAAACGATTGATTTTACTATCAAGGTCTTGGATAAAATTTGGAGCATACCTTGCCAATCGAGTGAACCTTTCTTTATAGGAAGCCACTGAGTCTTCCTCTTGCCTCAATTCCAAGAATTTCTTTTCCATCCACAGTCGAAGAGCCTTAGGAAAATACTTCTCAAGAAACATACCTTTGAATTCATCCCAGTCAAGAGCATCAATCTCATCAGCGTCCCTGATATTTTTAACCATCGACCACCACTGATCTGCCTCACCCTCCAAACGGTAAATAGCAAGACTAACCTTTCGATTGTCTGAACACCCCATGACATTGAAAATCTTCTCCAGTGCTTTAATCCACCCTTCAGCTAACACAGGGTCAGATGATCCTCTGAATGATGGGGGATTTGCCTCATGAAATGTTCCACCACTTACATGTTCCACTGCGGTTGATCTGGCTGATCTCATGCATGGATACGACCACCAATTATAGCCTGAGTCAACTATGCCATCACTGCAAAAAACTGTTTAGTTCCAATTCCAACCATCTCGGGATGCTGATTCTGGAAGGTTATTTCCTTCTGTATGCCTTCCTATCACTGCTTCCCTGTTTCCTCTGCGGAAAACCATTCTGAACAAACATGTCTTAGATGAAGCAACATGGTAATATTCAAATGCAATATCATTTAAAAAAAATATTTTTAGATAATCATTTAATATAATTATGACTCCTAAAGTTATCTAAACCGACCTTTGATACCTACTATAAGGACCCAGCCTTAAACCTTACTTAATCTTGAGTTATTACAAGATTACACATTGAGGATATTTTCGGGTTTAGAGTTTTAGAGAATTAGATCATAAAACTTGCATTACATTCCACATATAAACAAAGTGGTTACATAAAGATAGTATTCTTCTTTCCCGTCAATGGAAACATATTTAAAATAAAATATGGATTCTTTCTTGACACTTCCTTGACACTATCATCATATCATGTACCTTTCCCTTGACCTATGAAAAACATTTCAAAAAAACTTGGGATGAGCATAAAAAGCTCAGTAAGGGATATAAAAATATGGAAAGGAATCATGGGTACATATATACATAAGAATGAAATCATACTTTACCCATAAAACATAAGCACATTAACATACCTCATCAAATCATGAATAAATCATAGAAATCATAAGACATAAAGGTAACTTGAGGCATTCATAACATTCTTACATAGGGAGTAACCCTCTTGGTTACGTTTGGAATACCCATCATTGTATATTCCCTAAATCTCTTCAGAGAAACCTTAACGTTTCACTCCTTCATGTTACCCAATGCATTGGAGAGCTATATCGGGCTCACCTTCCCTTAGTTTATCACGGAACCACCCGTCTTCATAATAATTCCCAAGAACCTCAACATAATCGTATCACATAAAACATGCATAAAGGAAACATAACATTTCCACCGTTAAATCACAAGATATCAATACAACACATTGATTTAAAAACATTATGAAAACCATTTTTAATACCAAAATAAAAGGAAAGTAAAACATGGTATTTATTTTTCTTTTAAAAAGAAGGTATGGCTTGTAGAGGAAGCCGAAACTCAAATAACGGTCACGACGGCGGAGAAGTCGTTGTCGCCGAATACGTAAGACAAAAACATTCCCTTTTTTCGTTTAGTAAACGATTCATATAAAAAGATTCCTTTTGAATAAACGTAAAAGTCAAAGGGGTTTATACACCGTATAAAAGAAGGTTGTGTATAAAATAAAATATGCCTCAATGAAAGGAGATTGAGACGAAGTCCCATACCTCGGGTCCGACTTGACTCGATCATTCGTTAATGTCCTGAATAATAAACTTGAGTTAATTTCTACTTGATTAAGATCCTTTTTCAAGTTCATTATTCCTTTTATATCACTTATTTCCATGTCATGAACACTATGTAGTTATTTAAGTTAATAATGGTCGTTTTAACGATCATTGGTACTTGAGTAAAAAATAAGCCCTTTATAATTAAATGTTGTTCATGTATCCATTATATCCAGAATGGTATTCATGATGTAGATATTATATATGTCATATATATCCAGTACATGCATGCATTTATAATATTACATAATCATTAAGAGGTAAGAAATGAAATGCACCTTTTATGGAGACAGAAAGCTGTACGTACGCATGAACGCTATTTTCATTTCTATTTAGTATTTTATAGAATGGAATCATAATTATATAAAGGTATATTATAATTCCAGTATAATATCATATATAATATCAGAGTTCCATCCTTTATACGTCCCACATATGGTATTTAATGAGTCAAATCACTTTGAGGGGGCGGTAGTCCGCACTTCCTTAAATGAAGATATCGCGTTTACCCATAATGGAAACCATAAAGGTATGCCCAAAATGAAAAATACAGAAGCTTAAGGAAAACCAAAACATATTACATATCATATATAAATATAGTGTCATCTTAATGGCCACCTTTGAAGGTGTTAAAAGAATGTTGAACAATCATCGTTTCGGGAGGCATAAGTTCACCATCCACAGAAACCATATGTTCTTTAACCATTATATGTAGGTGTGTGTATGTTTAGCTTGAATACTTTTTATAAAAACATACTAGTATATTTAAGATACTGGATTTGTTACAAAAGAAATAAATAAAAAGAGTTTAGGGGGTTGGAGAAGCAAAATAAAACAAAAGGACTCAAGTGAAGACATTACCTTAAAATCAGGTAACTCCCTTTGGTTTGAGCTCAAAGGCTTCCTTGGGAAGTCTTCTGCCAAAAGTGAGGCTTTAAGGAGTAAGAGAGGGAAGTGGAGAGACAAAATGGGCAGGGTTTGGCTGAGCCAAACTCTATGGGAGTGTGGGTAAGGAGGTAGAGTTGGGGGCCTTTTATAAGAGGAGAGGAGGGGCACTCTTGGAAAGTAAAGAAATATTACTTTATTTGAAAATGAGTTTCGGATTTAAATGGTCCCACATAGATATAATTCGAGGTTAAGGTGATAAGGGTTCTAAGTCCACCCATACAATAGGTTTTGGACATGTGTAGGTCATAGATTTTATATTATCTTTTCATTTTATTTAAATCCTTTATTAATGAGGTAATCGCTACATCATTATGATGTCATAAGTACATTTATATATTTAATGTCAAAAAATTATAAAACAAATACTATGATGTAGGAAGTCTTTTTAGCTTCCCAATGAATATTTATAGTCAAACATCTGACTTGTATAACCCCATTTAAAAATTGTTTTTGTAAAACATATTATGTTTGTGTCATGTTTACTTTTACATTAAATAAAAAGTTATTTATGTCATTTCCCAACAAAAGTGGCTCCATGGGGTCCCCAAGTTGACCCATGGCTTGTATTGGTCGTCCCTGACACATCCAATAAAGATAGAACATGTGTCTAGGTCATTTCATAATATTAAAGCATTATTTTTACCTTAAACTACACTAATTACCACTAATCGCGATTAAAAACTTAATAAGTTACTATTCACCAAATAATTATTTTAATCTCATTGAACCACATTTTACTTCTTAATGACAACCATGTATGTCGGATTTTTGAAAATCAAATCACAGAAGTGCCAAAGTTTCATTTAAACGAAAAAACAGTTTCTTTAACTACCACTTAGTGATTTCACTATTCATAAAAAATTGATGTTTTTCA
This sequence comes from Viscum album, assembly GCA_963277665.1. Classification (NCBI taxonomy): domain Eukaryota; kingdom Viridiplantae; phylum Streptophyta; class Magnoliopsida; order Santalales; family Viscaceae; genus Viscum; species Viscum album. The sequence goes on from OY728147.1 coordinate 670,271,377, forward strand.
GAAAAACACCAAAACATCACCCTAAGTTATATTTGATATTCTGAATTCAAAAATGAATTATATTTTAAAAAATTCAAAACATATAAGTCACATTAATTAATTTAATAATTAATTCCCGTTGTCCGAGCAAATAGCGTGTTTTTATGAAACAAAAAGTATCAAAAGATTGACACCAGTTTAAGTCCAATTTCAAAGTGAAATTGATTCAAATGACCACCATGGGATTAAATGGTAAAAATATATTCTAATTTTACTTCAAAACCAATTCAAAATATAATCTAATCATATAACTAAATTAGATTAAAAATCAGTTTTGATGTAAAATGCCGTATTTTTCACTATTCATTAAAAAATGAACATTATCAAAAAAATACCAAAATTTCACACAAAGTAAATTTTGATGTCCCAATCATAAAGAATAAGTTTATTCTGACAAACATAGTTTATAAAATTGTCAAAAGATAGATTAAAAAATGGTTTTCCATCAAAAGGCAGTGAAACAATCTTTTAAAAATATTAGTGTATTCCATGATTAACATTGGATTTATTTTCATTTTAAGCCTCTAAAATGATATCTAGTTCATTAATAGAAATAGATAAAAATATCTATTATTCATTACTTACTTGGGATGTTACAGATTATGTTTACCTTTAGTAGGTATTTGACCTCAGAATTCTTATATTTTCATTTTCATATATTATAAATAATTATATTAAATGAGTTATGTCTAGATGGTTTTCATATGGATAATATTGATTACATATTATTTAATATGAAAAGTTCGGTGTAGTGGGAAAAATACCCCTAAGAAGACATGATTATAGTTTATGTAAGTGTTTATTCAGATTCACTATACCTCGAAACAAATATATTCACTAGGTGTGTAAGTTATCCAATATTTTATTTTGAAATATCTTGTCAGCAGAATCAATAATTGGGTCCCACATATTTTAATCAATCATGAAATGAAATATTTATGATTTTATCCTTCGATTTGAGACTGTGGGGTTCGGGCTGTTATAAAATTAGTTAATATGACCCATGTATCACATGACAAAATTCTGTAATTAACCAAACATGTAAATGAACTATTAGTGTCATTTTATAGTTCCCAAACAAGATAAATTTATATTTAAGTTTCTTTGAATGTTGTAAAAGTTTAAAATTTATTGTTAAACTATGATAGATTCTATATATGTAATCTAATCATGGTTAATGACAATGAATTCCATGTATGTCTTCATATAGGGTGGAATAATCAAATAAATTTTTTATCGTATTTACGTAATTAAATTAGGTTTTTTATGAATATAATATGTGAATATTTTTATACATAATGGATTAAATTTTGTCTTGAATCTTTCTTATCATGAATGGCCTTGTATACATAGAATTAATTGTGATGGTATTTAAATCACTAGTTTTTTTATAGTTAAACATGTTGTATTAAATTTTCAAAAACAATTATGTATTTAATTACACTTTAATAACCTAACATTCTAAGTGATCACATTAGGGGTGACTCTTTTAATGGGATCATTATAATGTTCATTGTAAGAACCCAAATATTCATTTTAGGAATGTTTTTCCTTTTCGGGTCATTTTTTAGAAAAAGAGGAAAATCTGGAAATTTTCAAAATACACGCCGTGTACTATGATGCAGTGCCAAGCCATGTACTGGCTGTGTCCAGGCCACACACACGGTGTGTATGGGCGATGTGAAGTCTACTTAATGTGGAGTAAGGAAAGGCCAAGTACATGCTGTGTACCCCAGAAGTACATGCTGTGTAATTTCTTTTTTTATTAAACGGACTGGGGTCATGCATAATTGACGGAAACACCTTCTTCTCCAGGTTCTTCAATCGAGAGCGCCCGTATACCCACAAACATTCTCTGAGCCCCCGAACCTCCGTCTGTTTTCCAAATAGACCGTCGTCAATTGCATTGGAACTACAACTGTGAGCTCTTCATTCTTCTTGAGTCTCATTCCATGATTTTACTTCTTACTCATGATATCTAGGGTTGAACGTTTTGTGATTTTTAGTAGATCTACGCAGTTCTAAGGAGAATAAAGCCTCCTCGTTCAGTAATATTGACCCCCTAGCATCAAGATAGGTGTTTTGTTCCATAACGTTCGATTTATTTGAGTTTTATGTGAAAATTACACCAATACCCATAAACAGGGTATTGCATGTTTACCATTTTTACTCTGTTGTTTTTCCTACCATGCTTATATTCTTGTGTAGCGGTAATTTGATCATGTATGTGGATAATTGTTGTACATGTATGTTTTTCCCAAAACTTTTTCTGTTTACGACCTTTGGGTCATGTTTAGCCTTTGGTCGTTATACCATTTTCCATGCTTTGTGACTGTAGGTTAGAATGATATTTTTTGACATGCTAGTTTTGTTGTAGACTGGTTAGCCAAGTAGCTCTATAGGTGTACTTTGGAATTATAGCATTATTATGCACTAACTGGCATGAGATCGTGAGAACCTGGTGCTATAGACTATTAGGGATAGACCGAGTGAGCTTCACAGAGAGTCTTTGATATTATTGTCTATATGGTGATAGACCGAGTGAGCTTCCTCAGAGAGTCTTTGAAATTATAGACTACAGGGGATAGACCGAGTGAGCTTCATAAAGATTCTTGGATATTATAGATTATAGGATGGTAGACCGAGTGAGCTTCCTCAGAAAGTATTTACTTTGTTGAATTTATTTAAAACCTTTCTAGGATAGAGAAGGAATTGACTAAGAGAGCTTCCTTAAAGAGTTTGTGATAGACCTGAGACTATTGGAGGAATTGATTATTTGAGCCTTCTCAAAGAGTTTCTAGACATTGGGGCTATAAGAGGGTTAGACAACGTGATCTTCCTTAGAGAGTCCCTAACTACCCTATACTATAAGGGGAAGTGACCGAGTGAGCTTTCCCAACGATTCTTATAATTTCGTATGACCAAGCTAGAGAGGTTAGGCTGAGTGCACTACCCAAAGGGTTGTTGTTACTTCTTGGATACGACCAGAGGGGTTGGCTGTGAGTACTTCTCAGAGGGGTTCCTATTGTGGTTAGCTGTTTGCTTCTCTACTGCTTTTTGTTCTATGGATTGATTACTATTTTATATCATCCTACAACTGTTTACTGTTACAGTTTACTACCTATTGTTACTATTACTGTTTACTGCTTACTGTACTATTACCTACCATATACTCACTGACTATTAAGCACATATCTTCGGGTTGTTTCCTACTAGGATTTAGTCTCACACCCTGTTTGGACCATGATTTTGGGCCCAAACAGACTATGTTGTTGCAGGTATAGATAAGAGAAAGTGCCCTTTGACTTCTGGTACTTGATTACTTGGAGCAGGAGGGCATGGGACTAAGCCGAGGCTTGCGTTGCTGAGAAGTTGCTTATTTGTTATCTTTTGAACTTTGGTTTAGTATTGTGTTCAACATTGTGATTTTTTTGGATTCTTTCATAGACATATGTATCATGTATCATTTCATATATACATGTGTGCTCCAGTTGTTTATTGTTTTAGTCTTCCGCTGTTTATTGTTGTTGGATATTTACTGCTTCCGCTATTTGACTCCTTTGTTTACATCCGCTGTGTACTCTGCAAATGAGGGCATAGTTTCCCCACTATCACACCTAAGGCCCTCGCTACTAGTCGGTAGCCTCGGGAGTTTGGGAAAATGTGCTTGAGGCCATGTGACCAACCGCGTACGGGGCGCCTTTGGGTGGCTTCTGGAACCGGGATGTTAAAAAGTGGTATTAGAGGAGTTATTTTCTATTGATTTACTGTTTGGAGCCTTTAGCCGGGGATAGGATAGATTCGGTACTTGGTAATAAGCTGTGCCTAGGAGTAACTAACCCGTGAATAGGGAAAATCCAATCTACTCCGTTTATTGCAGTTTAATGGTTTTGAGATTTTACGGATGATATGATTTCACCTAGAGTGATTCACATGCCTTGTGTTGTTATTATTGCTGCTATTGAGGTTCTATTTCTGTCGCAACCTGATGAGATGAGGGTATTCCATCTCATGCATCATATAAGAACTAGTTAGAAATCACATTCCATGAATTCTTGCTATGCGATCTAGGGTGAATTAGCAATTTCTTGTTATTGTGATAGACGTTGTGTATATTATGCATGCTATTGTGATAGATGCCTTGATAGAATCCCTTCAATTTGATAGAGAATTTTTTGTATTGTACCTTTACTCAAATGAATTCCAAAATTTGATTATTGAGGTGTTATGGGCCCTCATGAATCGGAGTTTGGAGGATCATTGACTTTTCTCCATTGTATATGATATGTAAGAGATGACAAGATTTGATTCGCGGGGAGTATGGGCCCTCACGGATTGGAATTTGGCACCTTCATGCTTGTTTTTCAGTGTTTTCTGGGCTTCGGTGTAGTTTCTGAGCTACTGCCTAGAAAAATCTAGAATACACGGCGTGTACTAGACTACATGTCGGGTATTTCTAAACCATGTAACTGACTGTGTGAGAAGAAACACGGGGTGGTGAAAAAGTTTTCATAAACACACAATGTACGGTTATTACACACCGTTTAGTAGTGAGCCGTGTACCCGGTCGTGTCACTAACATCATGGGTTGGGGAAGTTCGTGTAGTACATGACGTGTTGGGTATAAACAAGCCGTGTAGAATCGTTCAAGGTACCCGGATGTGTCACAAACAATACGGGCCGGTGATATCTTCTCCTATACATGACCTGTTTGTTCGGAATAGGCATTGTAAGGGTCAGTCGTGTAGTCGGCCATGTAACTAACAACATGGGCCGCTGAAACCTTGTCTAGTACACGCCGTGTCCTTAGTGAGTACCCCGTGTAGTCTAGGGTTAAAAGGACCATGTCGAATAGCTGTGTAAGGATACTTGGGCAAGGGAATGGAGATCCAGTACGCGCAGTGTGTGGTGACAGCACCCCATGTAGTCTAGGGTGTTACACGACCAGCTGTGGCATAAGTACACGCCCATGTGTCTCGCTTAAGAGGGCATGTTGTTTAGTTTTGTACATGCCGTGTATTTGTTTTTTGTAGAACTTTTTTGTTCTTTCTTCCTATTCCCATTTTGTACTCTTGTGTTCTCAGTCTTTGATAATTCTGATCTAAGATGTGCTTTTGATATTTCAGAGCTATGCCACCGAGACGTCCTTCAGTTGTACGTCAGCTTCCAGAAAGTTATGAGAAACCGGATATTTCCGATCAGGGATCTCCTACAGATCCTCCAAATTCGCCAGCCTTGGCACTAGCAGTTATACTCATTGAAGGCACTGATGTGCAGTTCAGGGAGGACTTCTTGAGGATGATTCCGACCATTCAAGGAGCTCTGCCTCCTGCCCCGTCGATGGATGAGTTGATGTGGATAATCCAGTAGAAACATCCTCATACATTCTTAGGGGATGGGGGACCCAAGCTGTAGAGTCATGGTTAGAGGCCACACTGATGATATTTGAGCACCTGGAGATACTTCTGGAGAAAAGGGTTTGCCGCTTATATTCTCCGAGACACTGCCAAGAGGTGGTGGGAGGTGATCTCACAGTCAGGGCACCAGCAGAGTATGACCTAGGATGAGTTTCAGTGCATCTTATACGATTAATTCTATTTGGAGATCTTGAGGGCCGACTGAGACCAAGAGTTTATGAGTCTTGAGAAGGGTACTCTTTTTGTTATGGAGTACACGTCTCACTTTACCGAGCTGCAGCTCTTCACGCCGATTCCAGCAGGTGATGAGTTGTTCCTTGCTAGGAAGTTTGAGGATGGCCTTAGGAAAGAGATCCATTTCCCAGTTGAATATCATCAGGTTGAATTCAATATCCTCTATCTTCAACCAAGCACTGATCACTGAGCTAAATCTGAGAGATTCTGGTACCGTGATCCAGGGTGGTTCGACACCCAGAGTCAGTGTTCCTCCAACTAATAGCGGGAAGTGCCGCAGGGAGTCTGGTCGAGGAGATCAGAGTAGGCGGAATGTATCTTCAGGTATCCACGTAGTATGCTACCAGTGTGGTAGGAGTGGGAATACTAGGCCTCAGTGTTAGAGAGACCCAATGGAGTGCCGATCTTGTGGCAAGATTTTCCATCTTTAGTGTATTTATCAGATCTTATCGCCTTCAGCTGGTGGTAGTGGTTCTTCTATGACCCCGCGTATAGGAGATGTATCACTAGTTTCTCACCAGTATGTGAACTGGTGTTCTTATGACTATTCGGGCCGAGGTGGAGGTTGCGACCGTGGTGGTCAGTCACCAGGTTACCAGCAACAGTAGAGTCGATCAGCTCAGAGTGGTCAGCCAGGGGCGCAGGGCCGCGGTACAGGCCATAACATCGCTGTGGCGCAGACCGATTAGAAGCAGGATCCCACCCCTTCTATAGTTCAAGGTACGATGTTAGTATCCTCACTTTTATCTTTAGCACATTTTTATACTAGTGCTTCGCATAACTTTATCTCTTTTGTTGTTGTGGGGAGCCTTGGGCACTGTATCATTTCATCGGCCGACATGTTGACTCTTGATACACCATTGGGAACGAGGACGTCTAGAGTATGAGAGTGCAGAGAGTACCCTCTTGAGGTTATAGGGTGTCACTTATTATGGGACCTTTATGTCCTAGAGATGATATGTTATGATGTCATTCTCGGTATGGACTGGTTAGTTCCCTTCCAAGAAGTCGTCGATTTCTATCACCATAGGGTGAGTTTTGGGTCACCCGGGGGTGGATCATTCCTTCATAGAGGTGAGTGGGATGTCCAGGTGGGTAGAGATGGACCCGAGCATCATGGTCTAAGAGGAGCTTTAGCCCATATTGCTAGTCTCTATCTGGATGACCATGTGAATTCGCAGTTAGACTATCCTCCAGTGGTGTGTCATTTCAAGTTTGTATTTCCATATGGAATTTCATGTTTTCCTCCAAAGTGTGAGGATGAAATTTCTTATTGATCTCATTCTAGGAGTATCACTGGTGTCCATTCCTCATTATAGGATGGCTACAACTGAGTTTCAGGAGATCAAGAAGTACTTGGAGGAGTTGCAGGGAAAGGGTTTAATCCGACCTAGTACATCTCCTTGGGGTTCACCTATCCTATTTGGGAAGAAGGAAGACAACACCCTTAGGCTTTTGGTGGATTATCGGAAGCTGAACCAGTTGACGGTCAAGAACCGATATCCCTTTCTGAGGATCTATGACCTCTTTGATCAGATTCGAGGGGCACGAGTTTTCTCGAAGATTTAATTGAGGTTCGGTTATCATCAGTTGAGCGTTATACCATCAGATATACCCCTTACAAACTTCAGAAGCAGATATGGTCTATACAAGTATACGGTCATGCCATTCGGTCTCACGAATGTGCCGGTAGTTTTTATGGCACAGATGAACCGAGTGTGCCATCCATACATGGACTCCTTCTTGGTGGTTTTGGTGGAAGAAATATTGGTGTACTCTCACACTCGACACGTCCATGGTACCCATATTGAGATCATTTTGAGTTCACTGAGAGAGCATCAGTTATATGCTAAGTTCTCGAAATTCTATATTTGGATGGATCAGATTCACTTCTTGGGTCTCGTTATCTCAGAGATAGGAGTATCAGTAGACCCAGAGAAAGTGAGAGCTGTAGTTTCTTGGGAACAACCAATGAATGTCTTTGAGGTGCAGGGCTTTCTAGGGCTGGCTGTATAGTATAGGCATTTTATATAGAACTTTTCATTCCTTGCAGCACCGCTGATAGGTCTGACCAAGAAAGGGGTGATGTTCTTATGGTATGATTCTTGTGAGACAGTATTACAGGAGTGGAATGGGAGATTGACGCCAGCACCGATACTAGTCTTTCCAGATCCGGGCAAGAGCTATATAGCCTATTGTGATGCTTCAGGTGTAGGATTGGGAGCTGTGCTTATGCAGGGATATGGAGTTGTTGCGTATAGGTCTCGGTAGTTGAGGCCACACGAGAGGAACTACCCGATGCACGATCTGGAGTAGGAAGCTGTTGTTCATGACTTGCACTGTTGGAGACATTACCTTATGGGAGAGCACTTTGTGGTTTTCACCGACCACACGAGTCTCAAGTACATCTTCACTCAGCGTGATCTGAATCTGAGACAGCGTAGGTGGGTCATGTGTCTTCAGTCCTTCGACATTGAGTGTGCCTATATGCCGAGAATGGGAAACACAGTGGCGGATGCGTTGAGCATGAGAACTCAGATTTAGGAAGTTCAGGAGGCCAGTAGTGAGTGGCATCTTGTGGCTCAATTCTCTGAGATGCATTTGGAGGTGAATGACAGTCATGGGAAGAATTTTCTATCTTCTGTAGTTGTTACCTCTACTCATCTTGATCGGGTACAGATGAGTAACCTATCAGACATAGAAGGCCTAGTCCTGTAGGAGAGTGTGTCAGGAGAGGATCCTCTTCCTGGATGGGCAGTGGGAGAGGATGAGATCTTGTGTTTCCCGGGATGCGTATGGGTGCTAGTGGACATTCGCGAGGAGTTGATGCAGGATTTTCATTCTTCTGTTTGGGAAGTAAATCATGGTGTCACCGTGATGTTTCGTGATCTACACCACCAATACTGGTGGCCAGGTATGAAGAGAGATGTTGGTGGGTTCGTTATGAGATTTTCAACTTGTCACCTGGTGAAAGCGGATTATCAGCGACCAGAAGGGCTTTTACAAAAGATACCCATTCTCGAGTGGAAGTGGAACGATGTCATGATTGACTTCGTGACCGGGTTACCGAGGTCACCTCGAGGGAGTGACACTGTTTGGGTTGTCGTCGACGGGCTTACGAAGGTTGATCACTTCTTACCGATCAAGGAGACCATCAACATTGATGATATTGGGCGGTTGTACATCTGAGAGGTCGTACATCTACATATAGTTCCAAACTCCGTTGTTTCAGACAGGGATACATGTTTAACTTCTCGGTTCTAGCAGGGGCTTTAGAAGGTTTTGGGTACACAGGTACTTTTGAGTACATTATACCATCCCCAGACAAATGGCTAGTCAGAGCGTACAATTCAGGTGCTTGAGGATATGCTCCGATCTGGCATTCTAGACTTTGGCGGTTCTTGGGAGAAGCATATTCCACTTGTAGAGTTTTCCTATAACAACATTTTTCAGGCGACTATTCATATGGCACCTTATGAGGCATTGTACGGTAGGCCATGCTGATCACCTTTGTGCTGGCTAGAGGTATGAGAGGCAGCATTGATGGGACCTCATGTTTTTCAGGAGACCTCATAGCAGATAGAGTTGATTCGAAAGAGGATGGATACCACACAGTCCTGACATAAGTCTTATGCTGATCAGCGGAGATTCCCCCAGGAGTTCGAGGTCAATGGTCGGGTTTTACTTCGTGTCGCACCGAGGTTGGGAAACAAGAGGATTTATAGACAGGGTAAGATTTCACCACGGTATGTCAGGCCGTTTGAGGTGTTTGAGAGAGTTGGTCATGTTGCCTATTAGCTGCAGTTACCTCAGAGGTATCGGGCTATGTACGATGTCTTTATGACCGGTCTGTTCCTCTGGTATGGGTGATATGGCAGCACAGGCGAGTACAGGATGAGACCTGGGAGTGGGAGGCCGATGTACGATCGCAGTGGCTGGAGCTATTTGGGGTTTCTTAGTCTATACATCACTAGGGAAATTTGGGGATGAATTTCATTATGGGGGTTAGTTTGTAAGAAGCTGGATCTTCGTGTTAGGTAGGTTTTTCATTTTTTGTTCGTTTTTGAGAAAAAGATGAAAATCTGAAAATTTTCAAAATACACACCGTGTGCTTTATAAGCATAGGTCGTGTACTTTGATGTAGCACCAGACCGTGTGTTAGCCATGCCCGGCCCACACACACGGTGTTTAGGGGAAATGTGGATGCCGCTTAAAGTGGAGTACAGATAGTCCATGTATACATCATGTTCCCTAGAAGTACATGCTGTGTACATTCATTTTTTCATTAAATGGAATGGGGTCACGTCAAATCGATTGAAACACCTTCTTCTCCAGGTTCTTCCGACCGAGAGTACTCATACGCTGGCGAACATCCCTTGAGCCCCCTAAAATATGTTTATTTACAGAATCCACCACCTTTGATTGCGTTGGAACCGCAGCGGTGAGCCCTTCTTTCTTCTTGAGTCTCATTCCATGATTATCATTCTTTCTCAAGATATCAAGGGTTGAACGTCTTGTGTGTTTTCAATGATCTCCACCATTATATGGATAATAAATCCTTTTGGTTCAAGTATATTTATATCCTAGCATCAAGGTATGTGTTTTGTGCCTTACCGTTCGAAGTCTATGAGTTTTATTTTCAAATTCTACCAATACCCGTAAACGGGGTATTGGGTGTTTACCGTTTCGCCTCTGTTGTTTTTCCTGCCATGCTTGTATGCTTGTTTAGAGGTAATTTGATCATGTATGAGGATAATTGATGTGCTTAGATGTTTTTACCATGCCGTGTTCTGTTTATGACCTTTGGGTCATGTTTATCCTTTGTCCGTTATACCATTTTTCATTCCTTGTGACCGTAGGATGTTATGATATTTTTTGACATGATTGTTTTGTTGTAGACTGGTTAGCCAAGTAGCTCCGTAGGTGTAATTTTTCCTTATGGAATTATTATTCACTGACTAGAACGGGACCGTGAGAACCTGGTTCTATAGACTATAAGGGATAGACCGAGTGAGCTTCCCAGAGAGTCTTGGATATTATAGGCTATACAGGGATAGATCGAGTGAGCTTCTTCAGAGAGTCTTAGACATTATAGACTACAGTGGATATACCAAGTGAGCTTCCCATAGAGTCTTAGATATTATAGACTACAGGAGGGTATACTGGGTGAGATTCCTCTGAGAGTCTTTACTTATTTGAATTTCCTTAAAACCTTTCCAGGCTAGAGAAGGTGTTGACTGAGTGAGCTTCCTTAGATAGTCTGTGATAGACCTGAGACTATAGGAGGAATTGACGTAGTGAGCTTCCTCAGAGAGTTTCTAGACCTTAGGACTATAAGAGGGTTAGACCGCATGATCTTTATCAAAGAGTCCCTGACTACCATAGACTATAAGGGGAATTGATTGAGCGAGCTTTCCCAGAGAGTCTTATAATTCTGTATGACCAAACCAGAGGGGTTATGCTGAGTGCACTGCCCAAAGGGTTGTTGGTACTTCTTGGATAGGACCATAGGGGTTGGCTGTGAGTAATTCCCAGAGGGGTTCATGTTGTGGTTATCTATTTGCTTCTCTACTTCTTGTTGTTATGTGGATTGATTACTATTTTATATCATCCTACTACTGTTTACTTTTTATTGTTACTGTTTATTTCCTGCTGTTACTGTTACTGTTTACTGCATACTGTACTATTACCTGCCATATACTCACTGACTATTAGGCACAGATCTTTGGGTGGTTTCCTCCTAGGATTTATCCTCACATCCTATTTGGGCCATGATTTTGGGCCCAAAAAGACTATGTTGTTATAGCTATACACAAGGTAAAGTGCCCTTCATCTTCTGGTACTTGATTGCTTGGAGCAGGATAGCATGGGACGATGCCGAGAATTACGATGCTGAGGAGTTTCTTATTTGTTTTATTTTTTACATTGGTTTTGTATTGTGTTCATCATTGTGAAATGTTTGGTTGCTTTCCTTGAAATATGTATCATGGATCATTTCATATATACATGTGTGCTCTAGCTGTTTATTATTTTAGTCTTCCACTATTTATTGTTGTTAGATATTTACTGCTTCCACTATTTGTCTGCTTTGTTTACCTCCACTGTGTACTCTGCAAATCGGGGAATAGTTTCCCCACTATCACTCCCAAGGCCTTCGTTGCTATTTGGCTGCCTCTGGCATTTGGGGAAATGCTCTTGAGGCCATGTGACCAACTAGTTACGAGGCTCCTTTGCATGGCTTCTGGAACCGGTACGTTACATCCATGAATAATGGATGTCTTTTTATGAAGTGACATGGCCTACTAAGGGTATAATACAATGTGGTTATGTAGTGATGTGATGCATTTACGAAAATAGAATATAAATTTAATTTCATAGAATAATATAATAGGTGATCTGTATTTATATATGCAGTATGATGAGTGAAATTGGAGGCTGGGTTGAAAATATCTCACATTTGTGTTTTTGGTTGTGTTTTTTTATCATAATGTTGTGAATATGCATTAGTAGATGGATTCACAATATCTATGATAATATAAATATTACTATTTATAATTTGATAGAGGAATAGCTATGAACATTCCACAAAATATGCAAATACATATCAATATATAGTTATATTCCTATAAAGTGTTATTTTATTTTATTATTAATACATGACACATTATAAAACCATAATACAACTTACGAGTCTTTGGAATAATCATTTGTATACCCAGTGGGTTGATACATGAATACATAATAATTAAATTCATCTATAAATAAATTATATAAATTATGTTTTTGTAACAGCTTATTCCCCATCCATAGTTAGAATATTGGATACTCAATTATTGATGTAATCCCAACTAATTTTGTGGCACCAGATTTTATAGATTGAATATTTTTCATTCTAATGGGATTAAATATTAATCCATACTCTTCAAATAATAAATTTTAGTGGTTAAATATATAATACAATAGAATGTATTTATCACATGAGAGTTTAATAATGGAAGGCACTGTAAGTTTTCATAATATTCATAAGATGTATATTTTTATATGTTGGATTTAGGTTGGGTTAAATTCCAACAATGTGACGTGATATGAAAAATAATGGATTGTGTGCTAATATTTTTTGGTTCTAAGATTTACTAAAAATATGATTATATATCAAACAGAGTGGAATGACTGATTGGAGTAATACAGATGCTTGGTGGGGGGGGGGGTTATCCAGCTCTACCTATATTTTTTCCTAAATATAAATGTTTTTATTCCCATTTTCAATTTCAATGAAGTTAATTTTTTGTTTAAATAGACATATTGGATTTTTAAATAATATACCATCATATGCATTCAATTCATGTCAATGAAAAAATAACAGAACATTATTTTTAGATGGATTTGTATAATGATATACTCCTTTCTTTGAATAGTTATTCTCCCCAACCATGGATTCTATCTTATAAAACATTTGACCATAATGAGTAGTGTTTATCTAATCACACCCTCTGAAATCTTTGTAGTCGTAAAATTACTATCTCACATAGAACTTACATAAAAAATTTCTCACTGTTCTTAGAGATTTTCATTGTGATATCCGTGTATATAATGATTTTAATAGGTTCTATAGTGATCAAAAATATATATGGAATTATGAAATTTATTTTCTTCCGCTGAAGAAGATATTTTGTTCGATAAAAGATACTTCTTAACAAAACATAATAGATTTCATTGAACTTATATGTGGCTAATTTAAATTCATTAATACCTTCAAGTAAATATATAATTTTCTGACTATATTCTACATTGATTCATTAGATACCTCAACCACTATGATTTTATTATATTCAAATATATTATCTCTTAATTCACTAAAACTTCAACATCATTAAATTGAACCTTAACTAACATGCCGACATTTATATGTTTTTATTCATTTCAATATTTTTCAACATAAAATGTTACATGAATATCTTCTTATAATATCATCACTAATATACAGATGATAATCACCTTTAACATTCACTCATATTCTCTTTTCTCACTGATAGATATAGTTCTTTAAAATGATGACAATGTAGATACTTTATTTTTATGTTTCAAATACATCTTATCTCTTCATAAAATTATTTATATATATTGGTTAGTAGGATTTTAGTTATCATTGATTAATTATAAAAATATTATCATCCAAATTTTTATTCTTAATACTTAGTTAATTTTTCACTATTTTTGTATGATGTTTCTCATATAGTCATCATATTACTTTTTTCCAATGGGTTTATCATATGAATTTATAAGAACTCCCTCAAATTTTAATTTCATTCTTCATTATAAATTTCTAATCTAAAAATGATATATTCTACACACTTCCAATTATTTATCATCAGTCTCAAGACATCCTTATCTTCTATTATCAAACAATAAATAAACTTAAGTGAGTACTATTTAATTAATATTTTTTATTTCTCTAAATAATTCATATATAAAACTTATATTTCCCATTTCTTAATGTTCACTCTATGAAATAATAAATTATTATTCTTAGTAGAGTATTCATTTTATTATTATAAAGAAATATCAATAATATCTTAATTCTCATGAAATGAATAATATTTCCCATCTGAATACATATAATGGATTCTTCTATATAAGGATCACCTCACTCTATTTATTTAATATGATATTCCAAAAAACACATCAATATTACTAGTCATATAATGATAATACTATATTACATATGCAAGTAGGGTCTTCATCATGTATAATGAGAGAATCATAGAATAAATGAATGGACATTAACAAGATATCCCATCATAATAATATCGAGATATCTCTTTATTTATTGTTATAGAAATCCATGAAGGGAAATGTCAAGTTTATTTTTCATCCCATAAAATCATCATTGTCCTTAATCAGATTAATAATATCCTCCATTTTGGAAAATAGTATAATCATAATGTTTGTATTTACAATTAACAACATCAGAAAAGAAAATTTAATTTCCACATATTCTGATGTATATTCATTAATAACTCGTTAAAAAAATATCTACAAACTCATCTCCATAAATATATATTGAATGATTTCTTCACATATTTTAATATACATGAACCAAAATTCCATATAAGTTTTTATGATGACTTTACCAATGTAGAAAACTTATTTTATCAACCAAATTATTTAATATTCATTACATTTGAAATCTATAGTCCTAAAATTCCATTTTTTAAAAACAATCTAAAATTTCACTGTGTAAATTTTAATGGAAGGGGGATTCAAAGCATATATCCAAAAGTACTTATGATGAATCATTAAATTCTCCTATGGTATTTATTTTCATCTCTTATCATTTTATAATATTTGATATTTGTTTAATTTTTATCATCAGAACAATCATTATATTGGGGAATTATAAGTATTAATCTCAATGGTAGAAGACTTATATGAAATTTTATTAAAAGGTTTTATCATAATTCATATAATTAATTTCATGTAATATTATTTGAAAAATGTATTTTTAGAACATTAACTCGTACCTTAACAATAATGATACATGCTATAGTATGAAAATCCTTATGCTCAAGGCCTATAAATTTTTTAGTGAATTAATAAATATAGATTTTTATAGTTAGCATAAAATATTATTGTATCATTTATGAATTCAATAAAAAGATAAAATCAAAAAAAAAATTCTCCAAATGGGTTGTTCAAATATTATAGAATTTATAAACTCGTTCTAAGTCATTGTTTTAGATATCTGTATATATAATAATTTTCATCAGTTGGTCGGTGCACATATTGTGATATTATGCATATATCTTGAGGTGTGAATATTTTGTATATAAAACATAGTAACTGTAGTTGTAGTTAATTATATAATATATTCATCTAAAATTACAAGTAATGAATCATATGGTGACTATGATTTCTCCATGTGATATGTTGGACTATAGTCATGTGGTCACTTAATTCTGTTCATGAGTTATGTTCAACAGTACTCAAGATGTTAAATCATTTTTTTATGAATTATGTTGGAACCTCATTTAACTTCTCATAAAATGTTTATTTCATGCCCATTTAATCGAATTCACACATTTATGTCTTCTTATCATGATTCCCAATAAGGGAAACACTTTACCTTTGATGAATGACTCCCATAATTACAAATAGGCTAAGTGAAAAAAATATCACCATTAACCTAAGGGAACATAAATATCACACTTTGGATTTAGTTTAGATTTCATATTTACACCAACAATCCTTATCATTCATATCCAACTAATTGATACTAAATTCAAAGTGACAGAACATGAATCTCCACCTATATGGTGGGGTGAAATCATATCCACTTGATATACAATGTTATATATCCTTATGACTCCTTAAATGGTAATCATATAAAAAGAGTGTCATTTTCATAATATAATTGAAATATTTTACGTCCATAAATCACATGTGGATAATAAAACCTTGAGTGAATAAGGATATTACTTTCTTAATTTTCAATATATCTATAAATTTCATTAGAGATCAAACTTAGATTTTGAAGTATCTCAAAATTATCCGGTGACTATAAAAAATCATGATCATCATTAGAATCATCTCAATTGATATATAATCACATGATTATTAAATTTGTGTCACAAATAAATCAAATCATTATCCTCATGAAAAATAATTGCGTGGAAAACATGTCTGATTAATTAAAACACTAATTTTTTTCAAATTATAATAACTATGATACCACTATATAATAAAATTACTATGAACTATGGTATTTAAAATAAGTTTTTATTGACATATATGACCTAGAATTAATCCTAAAAAACACATCATAATTTGATCTTCATGTAAATCAAATAGCAATTTTATCAGACTAACATAGTCAAGTTATTATTATAAAAATATAAAATCATAAATAGTGTGTGAGACCGAATATTATAACTCATCCATAATAATACGTTGGGGATATATATATTCTAGATTTTTATAAATCAAATTATTCTTTTTAACCCCTCAATCCATCAGTCTCTCTCCCTAAATGGGTTCAATTCAATAATCATAACCATGGATACTTATAGAAATATTCTCTTTATATTTTATACCTATATGTAACAACCTGAGATTTTATAAGATATATTATTTTTAATCTCTTTCATATCTTCTACTGTATGCTACACCAAGATTATCTTGCGCTATACACGACACCATATTAGTTTGTAGTATATGAAACACTAATCTTGGATCATGTTACACAAAATTTCAAGTTTGTTTGATAGTATTTATTCTACTCAACATTGAGTATATATATATATATATATTCAATTTATTAATGAAATATTGTTTGATTTTGTTATAAAAAACAACAAAGTAGTTGTGAACTAAACGCAACCCTGACTTGTCTTGCATTACACGTAATCGCGACCTTCCTCGATAGCGTGTGTTGTACACAATACCGGGTTTTACTAAACAACAATATATTGTTATAAAATTATTATGAACTAGCCGTTATAAATAGTATTAAATATATTTTGAATTTTATAACATTATTATTCATCTTACACAGTTTCTAGAACATGGTATAAGAACCAAATAAATATTTTGGGTAAAATAAGTATTTTTCAAAAAAAGCAGTTTTTCCGCCTTTTGATGATGCACCCACATTAAATATAGTTATTAACATGTTTATAAGTTAAATTTGACAAAATAAAATTCATATTTGGAATAAATAAATAAAAATTTACTTTGGATAAAATTTTCATATTATTCTGGTAACTTTCATATTTTGATGAATAGTAAAAACACGCTATATTTTAATTAAAAACAAATTTTTTCATCGCAATAATTTATATGGTTAAATTATAATATTTAATGGTTTTAAAGTATAAATAGAATATATTTTTACCATTTAATATAATTTATGTCATTAACATTAATTTTACATTGAATTCATGGGTAAATACTTTCCAATCTTATGCAATGTTATAACTTTTAAAACACGGTTTCTTAATAACGAGATTAATTTTATATTAATTTATGAAAATTTTTTGTATTGAATTTAGAAAAATGGATTCCATATTTGGAATTAGTGGGTCCAAATTATGTTCATAATCTACTTTTTATTTTTGGGCATTATGAATTGTAACTACGGTAAATTTTATTTACCATAGTAAAAGATAAATCGTGTAATTAAGGGTAAATATAATATTATAAAATTACCCTAAAACTTGTCTTCATATAATTGGATGCTTATATTTTGTCCTACGGAATATTTCGGTCGAAATGGAATCCATTGGATCCCACTTGGAGGTGATTAAGACCATTAGTTTATTTTATTTAAAGGAAAGTGAAATATGTCTCACTCAACTTTAATAATTAATGTATTTTTAATATAAACTTATAGAGAATATAAATTCGGTTATAAATACACATTTCAAAGATAAAATTTTTTTCTTTATCATGGTAATTTATTCATAATTTTTATGATTTATTTAATTACCTTATTATCTTATACATTAATGATGCAGAAATTATTTATTTAGTGATAAATCAATAATATAGTTTTTATTGAAATAGTAATACATATCAAAAGGCCCAAAAATCTGCACAAAACTTATTATTAGTGTATATATAAACCCTAATAATCCACTGGCCGAATTTTTTACCATTTGTATTCTTATTAAGGTGATTATGACACTTATAATATTTTATTTTAAATGATTCCAAAGTTGCCACTTTCATAATTTAATAAAGATAACAATTTACATGTTGTTATTTTAAGATGATAAATTCGAGTAAAATTATTATTATAAAATATTTGATATTTATCTTCATCAAAGGATTTTATTTTTAACATTTATTCAACAAATAAGTATATTAAAAAATTATACAAAAATTTTGTACTAATTATTTTATTAAGAGATATAAAAAATAAATGGTTTTAAAAATATTAAAATAAATATTATATGTACAGTTTAATGTTCTCCACGAATTTTCCAGACAAATTTGACATGTGAGTAATCTATTAAATATTTTAGTTCGAATATATCCACTTTGTAGATTTTATTTAAATTCAAATAAATGAATAGTTTCAAAATTGACACTATTGTTATTTTATAAAAATAACATATTATTAAATTGTTTAAAAATCACAATAATATTCAAAAATTATAATTTTAAATTTATATAGTCTACAATGGCATAACGTATAAATTATGGAAAAGTAAAAACACATAAGTGATTATTTATAACCACTTAAAATTTATAATTTTATTACTAAAAATAAACTTAAATAGATTAAATAAGGATAAATCAAAATGTTAAGGATTAAAATAAGATCAAAACATGTCTAAATTTGATTGGTTTATTAGATTTAATCCCTATATCATCTAATATTCTAATTGAGTCATTTTTGGAGGTTTTTATGTGGGGTTTGAATTTATATTAAACTAATATTTTTTAGGATTCCAAAGGTGCCCCTCTCCTCCCTTATAAAAGGGCACGTCCTCCCTCTCCTCCTTACAACACTTTGAGCCTTCAAGCTCGGACAAACCCTACCCATTTCACTTCCCGACTTACTTAGAAACCTACTAGAGGTACTTTTATTCTCAAAAGACCAACTCTAGTGCCCTAAGAGAAAGTTTAAAGGAGGCACTTTGAGAAAGAGGAGGTTCGGATCCATACCAAGCATATCAGACCTAAGGTAAGGGATAATTTTGCAAATATCATTTTTATCCGAGATTAATTATACGTAAGTATTTACTGGGGTTATTTTTATCATCCAAGTACATGTTTTCTAAAAGTGTTTTTATGTATTTTTATTTTTATTTTTACCCATTTTGACATTTACTACATGGTATGTACGGAATATTTCTTTTGTTTACGTTATGAGGTAATTTTTGACTTTTTTGAAAAAATTACAAGGAGAATGTTTTTTTAACTTATATGGAATGAAAGGATTTTTACGGTTTTATAAAGCCTTATTTTAATGAAGCTTCCTCCAAAATATTTCATGACTATTTCAAAACAAATTTATTTCTTTTAAAATTTCATGACGTTTTGTGAAAAGAAATTGATTTTGAAGAAGAAAGGATATTTTCCCCAAGAATTCATTTCAAGTGTTTTATCAAAACCATTTTCCATCTAAGATGACATTATATCATATGTGTATGGTTCAATTATAAAGCCTCTATGATTAACATGGTTTCACTATTCTTATAATGAAATGACATCCATTTGTTTTATATGGATTATGTTATGATGGGATGATATTTATGAAACCCATTTTTATTCTTTGGGTTATGATGAATGATTTATGTTTATGTTGTGGCACACGTAATAATGATTTAATTATGAGATGGGTGGGACTTATATCTCCATCCAATGCATTGGGTAAGGATTTATATCTCCGGAGATAGACATGGCTGGAATGGTAAGTTAATCCGGTTCAGTGTTACCGGACTAAAATGAGGAGTGAACTAGATTCAGAAAGTGACTTTGTCCACTAAGATGGTCTTGGCAGCAAGGCCTTGGCAGCTATGTAAATCATAACATGTGCTGAATGGTTTCCACAATTACATGTTTTATTTTAATTATATTTTATCATGGTTGAGGTTCCTTTATGATATATGCCTTACATACTTCCAAGATTTATGTCTTTGCTCATGATTTGGATGTTTAAATTTTAGGTTCATGTTTTTGATTTCAAATGTTTATTGATTTTTTTATGTTTTCTATGTTTTCCCTTACTGAGCATTTGAGCTCACCCTTTTTATGTTCTATTTTCCCCAGGAAATAATGAAAGGTTTTAGTTACGAAAACAAAAAGGAGAAGATCATTATGTGAGTTATTGAAGATCTTTCTACATGATTATAAGTTTATATTCCAAGTTTCCAAAGACACTAAACTATTACGATCCTTATGTGTCTCTTTTTGTTACGTATTATGTATTCCGAAAAAGTAATGTAATGTCTATGTACGTCAAGCTTCGGCTCTCTACATTTGGTATCAGAGGAAAGGATTAGTCATCCTTTGGAAACTAGTATGGGAAAACCTTAGTGAGATCTCTAGAGATATTTCTAAGGTATGTATAGGGATGTCCCTAAGGATAAGTATAAGTATAAGATATAGTTTTAGAACTACGGTAATGATCTTATAATTTAACCAATGATGTTAGATATTGAGGGTAATCCCCCTTTACTATGTTGTTTTCCCTAGCATGATTTTTTCCTCTCATACTATTCGTTTTGGGTTTTAGAAAATGGCTGAAAACAGGAAGATTCATGAAAATGGAGGATGTGACAAACAATGGAATGATATTATTCATGGGAAACCAAATGAAACGGGATTTGGAAGTCCAAACATCGTTATTATGCCTAATCCAGAATCTCATAATATTATCAATAATCTCAACTTTGGTATGTTTTCTGACTCAAGTAATAAGAGAAATATGGAGTTTCATGATGATCATAGAGGAAAGAAAGTTCAATTTCCCTCATGTAAATCATGTGGGAAGAGGCATCAGAGAGATGGTTTCAAAGGAACTGGAAGATGCTTTGGTTGTGGAAAGGAAGGACACAAAGCTGGTCAGTGCAAAGGAAAAGGTTCAGTTAACACAATGTACAAGGATAATGGTATTGCTACAACATCAACAATGGTTAGATGTTTTAAATGTTGAATGTATGGGAATTATGCAAACCAATGCCCTAAGGGAAAATCTCATGAAGAGAATCAGCATGGTCATATGAGTAGTATTTATGTGGATGATGATAAAGAGACTACAAATGAAATATGAGATGAAAGAAATGATGAAGCTCAGTCAGTGGTTTAAGAAGTTAGTGGAATGATTGTATGTTTATAAAGAATAATTTATGGTACTATGGAATAAAGAATCATCTAAGGATTGTTACACTATTGTTTTTCCTAAAGTATTTGAATGTATATGTTGAATGGTACCAGTAACCATGGAAGGTTATTCTGATATTTTTAGAATGTGGATGATATAAACATAATAAAGGGATATGAATATAATGAGATATTTGATTGTATTCATGAGCTGATGACTGATATAAGGACTAAGAGATATTATGGTTTGATTATATATATTTTTTTGGGATTTTGGTATGTGGAAAGAGTTAACTTTTGACAGTATTCATGTTTTCACTAAGGTTCTATGGTAATTTATGTTTCAAGAGAATATATGACTAAGGTATTCATGTGTTTGGAATACAACCAACGAGATGTATCTTATGATATATGTGGGATAAATGATTGTATTCACATTCTTGGTAGATAACATTTCTAGTAATTGTTTTCTTTATACTATGAGCTTGGACCGAAGTATTTTAGATAAACCTAAAGATTGCAATGGATTATGTTGTACATAAGTTAGTATTTTTTAAGGACATAACATTTTCGATATTATTAATGAGATGTTATAGTAATGTAGTTTTAGAAAAAGGACAACCTACAGGATGGGCGACAACCCATCGCGTCGGACAAGGCTGTGGGAATCGAACCCACAACTGAAGTGCGAATGGCCTTTATCACTTACCAATGGCCTAAAGGAAGTCCCTGGTTAGTAGAAACTAGTTTTATTTTATTAAGAGGCATGATAGATGAAGTACAAGTTCATTTTTTGAATTTATACGATTAACCTCACCATAGATGGACTTATGTATATATGATAACTTTTGATAACATTTTCTTTGAAACAAATTGTATGACCCATTATTCTACCACATGATCTGTTAACACTTCACGGAAAATAAATTCAACTTCATTTCTTTAAGAGATGAAGTGGAAATTGTTCAATGCACGAACAACAGTGAGATTGTACCAAAACCATGTAAGCATTTCTTCTAATTCAAAATTTTCAACTTTAGGGAAATGATATTGAAAACCAAAAATGTTGTCCTAGTTCTCTTATATCTGATGAATCAGATGGTACCTTAGATCATCACAAATTTATGGGTTTGTGATTGATGGTTTTTTCATAGCCATGTTCTCTACCACTCTCTATCAGAACTTGATGGTTAGATTTTTCTTCCATATCCTTATTTTAACCTATGTTCTTCTATTTAGGAACCCAGTGATGAGTTACATTGGGTAATCGTTATGTTTCATACTTTAGTTTTTAAAATTTTGATTTAGTATTCCTTTTTATGTTGTGGGATTCTATGAATAGTAAACGATTTATAACCCCGACGAATTTTGAGGGTGAAATTCATTTTAAGGGGGGTAGAATGTAACAACCCAAGATTTTATAAGATATATTCTTTTTAATCTATTTCATATATTCTACTGTATGCTACACCAAGATTATCTTGCGCTATATGCGACACCGTATTAGCCTGTAGTATATGCAACACTAATCTTGGATCGTGTTACACACAATTTCAAGTTTGTTTGATAGTAGTTATTCTACGAAAAATTGAGTATATATATATATATATTCAATGTATTAATGAAAAATTGTTTGATTTTGATATACACAACAACAATGGAGTCGTGCACTAAACGAAACCCTGTCTTGGCTTGCGTTACACGCAATCGCGACCTTCCTCGAGAGCGTGTGTTGTACGCAATACCTGGTTTTACTAAACAATGATATATTGTTATAATATTATTATGAACTAGCCGTTATAAATAGTATTAACTATCTTTTGAATTTTATAACATTATTATTTATCTTACACATTTTCTAGAACATGGTATAAGAACAAAATAAATTTTTTAGGTAAAATAAGTATTTTTCAAAAAAAATGCAATTTTGCCGCCTTTTGATGGTGCACTGACTTTAAATCTAGTTTTTGACTTGTTTATAAGTTAAATTTGACAAAATAAAATTATTATTTGGAATAAATAATTAAAATTTTACTTTGGATAAAATTTTCATATTATTCTGGTAACTTTCATATTTTGATGAATAGTAAAAACACGCTATATTTTAATTAAAAACAACTTTTTTCATCGCAATAATTTAGATGGTTAAATTATAATATTGAATGGTTTTAAAGTATAAATAAAATATATTGAATTCATAGGTAAAAACATTTCAATATTTTGTAATGTTATAACTTTTAAAACACGTTTTCTTAACAACGGGATTAATTTTAAATTTATTTCTAAAACTTTTTTGCATTGAATTTAGAAAAATGGTTTCCATAATTGGAATAAGTTGGTAGAAATTGTGTTAATAAGCTACTTTTTATTTTTGGGCATTATGAATAGTAACTATGGTAAATTTTATTTACCGTAGTAAAAGGTAAATCGGGTAATTAAGAGTAAATATAATATTATAAAATTACCCTATCACTTGTCATAATATAATTTGATGCTTATATTTTGTCATAAGGCATATTTGGGTCGAAATGGAATCCATTGGAACCCACTTGGAGGTGATTAAGACCTTTAGTTTATTTTATTTAAAAGAAAGTGAAATATGTCTCACTCAACTTTAGTAATTAAAGTATTTTTAATTTCAATTTATACAGAATATAAATTCAGATATAAATACTCAATTGAAAGATAAAATGTGTTTATTTATCATGGTAATTTATTCATAATTTTTAAGAGTTATTTAATTACCTTATTATCTTATACATTAATAATGTAGAAATTATTTATTTAGTAAAAATAAATAATATAGTTTTTATTAAAATAGTAATACATATCAAAAGGCCCAAAAATCTACACAAAACTTATTATTAGTGTATTTATAAACCCTAATCATCCAGGGAACGAATTTTTGACCATTTGGATCCTTATTAAAGTGATTATGACACTTATAATATTTAATTTTAAATGATTCCAAAGTTTTCACTTTCATAATTTAGTAAAGATAACAATTTACATGTTGTTATTTTAAGATGATAAATTCGAGTAAAATTATTAATATAAAATCTTTGATATTTATCTTCATCAAAGGTTTTTATTCTTAATTTTTATGAGAAAAATAAGTATATTAAATAATTATACAAAAATGTTTTACTAATTATTTTATTAAGAGATATACCAAATAAATGGTTTTAAAAATATTAAAATTAATATTATATGAATCGTTTAATGTTCCCCACAAATTTTCTAGACAAATTTGACATGTTATAAATCTATTTAATATTTTAGTTCGAATATATCTTCTGTGTAGAGTTTATTTAAATTCAAATAAATGAATAGTGTCAAAATTGACACTATTGGTATTTTATAAAAATAACAAATTATTAAATTGTTTAAAAATCACAAAAATATTTAAAAATTATAAATTGAAATTTATATAGTCGAAAATGGAATAAAGTATCCACTTATGGAAAATCAACAACATATAAGTGATTATTTATAACCATTTACAATTTAGAATTTTATTACCACAAATAAAATTAAATAGACTAAATAATGATAAATCAAAATGATAAGGATTAAAATAAGATCAAAACATGTCTAACTTTGAATGGTTGATGAGATTACAACCTTATCTCATCTAATCATCGAATTGAGTCATTTTTTGGAGGTTTTTATGTGGGGTTTGAATTTATATTAAACTATTATTTTTTAGGATCCCAAAGGTGCACCTCTCCTCCCTTATAAAAGGGCCCCTTCTCCCTCACCTCCTTAAACCACTTTAAGCCTTCAAGCTTGGCCAACCCCTACCCATTTCACTTCCCCACTTCCTTAGAAACCTACAAGTGGTATTGGTCTTCTCAACATACCAACTCTAGTGCCCTAAGAGAAATTTAAAGGAGGCACTTCGAGAAAGAGGAGGTTCGGATCCATACGAAGCATATCAGACTAAAGGTAAGGTATAATTTTGCAAATCTCATTTTTATCCGAGATTGCTTATACGTAAGTATTTACTGGGGTTATTTTTATCATCCATGTACTTGTTTTCTGAAAGTGTTTTTATGTTTGTTTAATTTCCTTTTTACCCATTTTGACTTTTACTACAAGGTATGTAAGGAATCTTTCTTTTGTTTACGTTACGAGGTACTTCTTGACATTTCCGAGAAAAGTATGAAGAGAATGTTTTTTTAACTTATATAGCATGAATGGATTTTTACGTTTTTATAAAGACTTATTTTTATGAAGTGTCCTCCAAAATATTTCATGACTATTTCCAACAAAATCTCTTTCTTTGAAAATTTCATGATGTTTTGTGAAAAGAAATTGATTTTGAAGAAGAAAGGATATTTTCCTCAAGAATTCATTTCAAGTGTTTTATCAAAACCATTTTCCATCTAAGATGACATTTTTTCATATGTGTATGGTTCAATAATAATGTCTCTATGATTTACATGGTTTCACTTTTCTTATGATGAAATGATATCCATTTGTTTTATATGGATTATGTTATGATGGGATGATGTTTATGAAACCCATTTTTATTCTTTGCGTTATGATGAATGATTTATGTTTATGTTGTGGCACAAGTAAGAATGATTTCATTATGAGATGGGTGGAACCTATATTTCCCTCCAATGCATTGGGTAAAGATTTATATCTCATGATATAGACATGGATGGAATGGTAAGTTAATCTGGTTCAGTGTTGCAGGACTGAAACAAGGAGTGAACTCAATTCAGAAAGGGACTATGTCCACTAAGATGGTCTTGGCAGCAATGCCTTGGCTACTATGGAAATCATAACATGTGATGAATGGTTACCACAATTACATGTTTTATTTCCATTATATTTTATCATGGTTGATGTTCCAATATGATATATGCCTTATGTACTTCCACGATTTATGTCTTTTCTCAAGATTTTGACGTTTAAATTTCATGTTTATGTTTTTGCTTTGAAATGTTTATGTATTGTTTTATGTTCTCTATGATTTCCCTTACTGAGCATTTGAGCTCACCCTTTTTATGTATTATTTTCCCTAGGAAATAATGAAAGGTTTTAGGTAAGGAAACAAAAAGGGGAAGATCGTTATGGGAGTTGTTGAAGATCTTTCAACATGATTAGAATTTTATATTCCATGTTTCCAAAGACACTAAACTATTACGATCCTTGTGTGTCTATTTTTGTTATGTATTAAGTATTTCGAAAAAGTAATGTAATGTCCATGTACGTCAATCTTCTGGTCTCTATAGTTGGTATCAGAGGAAGGGTTTTGTCAACCATTGGAAACTAGGATGAAAAAACGTTAGTGAGATCCCTATAGATATTTCTAAGGTATGTCTAGGGATGTCTCTAAGGATAAGTATACATATAGGATATAGTCCTAGAACTACGATAAGGATCGTATGATTTAACCTAAGATGTTAGTTATTGGGGGTACTCCCCCTTTACTATGTTGTTTTCCCTAGCATGATTTTTTCCTCCCACACTATTCTTTATGGGTTTTAGAAAATGGCTGGAAACAAGAAGATTCACGATAATGGAGGATATGATAGAAAATGGAATGATATTACTCATGAGAAACAAAATGAAATGGGATTTGGAAGTCCAAAAATCATTATTATTCCTAATCAACAATCTCATAATGTGATCAATAATCTCAAATTTGGTATGTTTCTTGACTCAGATAATAATAGAAAGATAGAGTTTCATGCTGACCATAGAGGAAAGAATGTCCAATTTCCATCATGTAAATCATGTGGGAAGAGGCATCGGGGAGATTGTTTCAAAGGTACTGGAAGAGGCTTTGGGTGTGGAAAACAATGACACAAATTCAGTAAGTGCAAAGGAAAAGGTCCAGTTAACACCTTGGACAAGGATAATGGTATTACTACGACATCAACAATGGTTACATGTTATAAATGTGGAATGTATGGGAATTATGCAAACCAATTCCCTAAGGGAAAATCTCAGGAAGAGAATCAGCATGTTCATATGAGTAGTATTTATGTGGATGATGATGATGATACTTCAAATGAATTATGAGATGAAAGAAATGATGATGCTCAGTCAGTGGTTTAAGAAGTTAGTAGAATGACTGTATATTTATAAAGAATAATGTATGGTACTATGGAATAAATAATCATCTAAGGATTACTACACTATTGTTTTTCCTAAAGTATTTGAAAATATATGTTGAATGGTACCAGTAACCATGGAAGGTTATTCAGATATTTTTGGAAAGTATATGATATGAACATAATTATGGGATAAGAATATAATGATATGTTTCATTATATTCAGGATCTCATGACTGATATAAGGACTAAGTGATATTATGGGTTGATTATATAGATTTTTGTTTTGGGATTTTGGTATGTGGAAAGAGTTACCTTTTGACATTATTCATGTTTTCACAAAGGTTCTATGGTAATTTATGTTTCAAGAGAATATATGACTAATGTATTCATGTGTTTGGAATACAACAAACAAAATATATCTTATGATATATGTGGAATAAATGCGTTTATTCACATTCTTGGTAGATAACCTTTCTAGTAATTATTTTCTTTACACTATGAGCTTGGACCGAAGTATTTTAGATAAGCCTAAATATTTGAATGGATTATGCTGGACATAAGTTAGTATTGTCTAAGGATAGAACATTTTTCGATATTATTGATGGGATGTTATAGTAATGTAGTTTTAGAAAAAGGACAACCTACAGGACGGGCGACGACCCATCGCGTTGGACAAGGATGTGGGAATCGAACCCACAACTGATGTGCAATTGGCCTTTATCGCATACCAATGGCCTATAAGAAGTCCCTGGATAGTTGAAACTAGTTTTATTTTATCTTGCGGCGTGATATAAGAATTATAAGTTAATTTTTGGAATCGTATACGATTAACCTCACCATAGATGGACTTATGTATATTTGATAACTTTTTCTAACCTTTTGTATGAAACAAATGGAATGACCCATCTTTCTATAACATGATCTCTTAACACTTCACGAATAACAAATTCAACTTCATTTATTTAAGAGATGAAGTGGAAATTGTTCAAAGCATGAACAACAGTGAGATTGTACCAAAATAAAGTAAGTATTTATTCTAATTCAAAATTTTCAACTTTAGGGAAATGATAATGAAAACCAAATATGTCATCATAGTTCCCTTATATCTGATTAATTAGATGGTACCTTTGATCATCACAAATTTATGGCTTTGTGATTGATGGATTTTTCATAGCCATGTTCTCTACCACTCTCCATCAGAACTTGATGGTTAGATTTTTATTCAATATCTTTATTTTAACCTATGTTCTCCTATATAGAAACCTTGTGATGAATTACTTTGGGTAATCGTTACGTTTCATAATTTAGTTTTTAAAATTATGTTTTAGTATTCCTTTTTACGATGTGGGTTTCTATGAATAGTAAATGATTTATAACCCGATGAATTTCGTGGGTGAAATTCATTTTAATGGAGGTAGAATGTAACAACCCGAGATTTTATAAGATATATTCTTTTTAATATCTTTCATATCTTCTACTGTACGCTACACCAAGATTATCTTGCACTATATGAGACACCGTATTAGCTTGCAGTATATGCAACACTAATCTTGGATCGTGTTACACACAATTTCAATTTTGTTTGATAGTAGTTATTCTACGCAAAATTGAGTATATATATATATATATTCAATGTATTAATGAAATACTATTTGATTTTTTTATAAACAACAACAAAGGAGTTGTTCACTAAACGCAACCGTGACTTGGCTTGCATTACACGCAATCACGACCTTCCTCAATAACGTGTGTTGTACGCAATACCAGGTTTTACTAAACAATGATATATTATTATAATATTATTATGAACTAGCCGTTATAAATAGTATTAACTATCTATTTAATTTTATAACATTATTATTCATCTTACACATTTTCTAGAACATGGTATAAGAACAAAATAAATTTTTCAGATAAAATAAGTATTTTTCAAAAAATGAAGTTTTGACGCCTTTTGATGGCGTAACCACTATAAATATAGTTTTTGACATGTTTATAAGTTCAATTTGATAAAATAAAATTCATATTTGGTATCAGGAAAAAAAATTTCTTTGATAAAATTTTCATATTATTCTGGTAACTTTAATATTATGATAAATCGTAAAAACACGCTATATTTTATTTGAAAACAAATTTTTTGATAGCAATATTTTATATGGTTAAATTATAATATTTAATGGTTTTAAAGTATAAATATAATATATTTTTACCATTTAATATAATGTATGTCATTAAAATTAATTTCACATTGAAATCATAGGTAAAAACATTTCAATCTTTTGCAATGTTATAAATTCTAAAACACATTTTCTTAACAACGGGATTAATTTTATATTAAATTCTGAAACTTTTATGCATTGAATTTATAAAAATGGATTCCATATTTGGAATCAGTGGGTCCAAATTATGTTAATAAGAATCTTTTTATTTTTGGGCATTGTGAATAGTAACTACGGTAAATTTTATTTACCATAGTAAAAAGTAAATCGGGTAATTAAGGGTAAATATAATATTATAAAATTACTCTAACAGTTGTCATAATATAATTGGATGCTTATATTTTGTCCTAAGGCATATTTGGGTCGTAATGGAATCCATTGGAACCCACTTAGATGTGATTAAGACCTTTAGTTTATTTTATTTAAAGGAAAGTGAAAAATGTCTCACTCAACTTTACTAATTAAAGTATTTTTAATATAAATTTATACAAAATATAAATTCGGTTATAAATACCCATTTGAAATATAAAATGTTTTTCTCTATTATGGTAATTTATTCATAATTTTTATGAGTTATTTAAATACCTTATTATCTTATACATTAATGATGCCGAAATTATTTATTTAGTGAAAAATCAATAATATAGTTTTTATTGTAATAGTAATACATATAAAAAGGCCCAAAATTCTGCAAAAAACATATTATTAGTGTATATATAAACCCTAATCATCCACTGGCCTAATATTTGAACATTTGGATCCTTATTAAGGAGATTATGAAACATATAATATTTTATTTTAAATGATTCCAAAGTTGTCACATTCATAATTTAGTAATGATAACAATTTAAATGTTGTTATTTTTAGATGATAAATTCAAGTAATATTATTATTATAAAATCTTGTATATTTATCTTCATCAGAGGATTTTAATTTTAATTTTTATGCAGAAAATAATTATATTAAATAATTATACAAAAATGTTGTACTAATTATTTTATTAAGAGATATACCAAATAAATCATTTTAATAATATTTAAATAAATATTATATGAACTGTTTAATGTGCTCCACGAATTTTCTAGACAAATCTGACTTGTTAAGAATCTATTAAATAATTTTTTTCGAATATATCCTATGTGTAGATTTTATTTAAATTCAAATAAATGAATAGTTTCAAAATTGACACTATTGTTATTTTATAAAAATAACATTTTATTAAATTGTTTAAAAATCATAAAAATATTTAAAAATTATAAATTGAAATTTATATAGTCGAAAATGGCATAATGTATGAAATTATGGAAAATTAACAACACAAAAGTGATTATTTCTAACCATTTATTATTTAGAATTTTATTACCACAAATAAACTTAAATAGATTAAATAAGGATAAATCAAAATGATAAGGATTAAAACAAGATCAAAACATGTCTAAATTTGATTGGTTGATGAGATTACAACCCTAACTCATATAATAATTGAATTGAGTCATTTTTGGATGTTTTTATGTGGGGTTTGAATTTATATTAAACTAATATTTTTGAGGATTCCAAAGGTTCCCCTCTCCTCCCTTATAAAAGGGCACCTCCTCCCTCTCCTCCTAACACCACTTTGAGCCTTCAAGATCGGCCAACCCCTGCACATTTCACTTCATCACTTCCTTAGAAACCTACTAGAGGCACTGGTCTTTTCAGAAGACTAACTCTAGTGCCCTAAGAATAAGTTTAAAGGAGGCACTTCGAGAAAGAGGACGTTCGGATCCATACGAAGCATATCAGACCTAAGGTAAGGGATAATTTTGAAATTCTAATTTTTAGCCGAGATTGCTTATACGTAATTATTTACTGGGGTTATTTTTATCATCCATGTACATGTTTTTTAAAAGTTTTTTTATTTATTTTTAATTTTCTTTTTACCCATTTTGACTTTTACTACATGGTATGTAAGGAATCTTGCTTTCGTTTACGTTACGAGGTACTTTTGGACATTTCTGACAAAACTATGAGGAGAATTATTTTTTTAACTTATACGGCATGAATGGATTTTTACGATTTTATAAAGCCTTATTTTTATAAAGCTTCATCCAGAATATTTCCTGACTATTTTATACAAAAACTTTTTCCTTTAAAATTTCATGTTGTTTTGTGAAAAGAAATTGATTTTGAAGAAGAAATGATATTTTCCTCAAGAATTCACTTCATGTGCTTTATCAAAACCATTTTCCATCTAAGATGAAATTATTTCATATGTGTATGGTTCATGTATAAAGTCTCTATGATTTTCATGGTTTCACTTTTCTTATGATGAAATGATATCCATTCGTTTTATATGGATTATGTTATGATGGGATGCTGTTTATGAAACCCATTTTTATTCTTTGGGTTATGTTTAATGATTTATGTTTATATTGTGGCACAAGTAAAAATGATTTAATTATGAGATGGGTGGGACCTATATCTCCCTCCAATGCATTGGGTAATGATTTATATCTCATGAGATATACTTGGCTGGAACGGTAAGTTAATCTAGTTCGGTGTTACAGAACTGAAACGAGGAGTGAAATCGATTCAAAAAGGGACTTTGTCCATTAAGATGCTCTTACAGCAATGCCTTGGCTACTATGGAAATCAAAACATGTTCTGAATGGTTGCCACAATTACATGTTTTATTTCAATTATATTTTATCATGGTTGATGTTCCATTATGATATATGCCTTACGTACTTCCACGATTTATGTCTTTGCTCAAGATTTTGTTGTTTAAATTTCATGTTCATGTTTTTGCTTTCAAATGTTTATGGATTGTTTTATGTTCTCTATGTTTTCACTTACTGAGCATTTAAGCTCACCTTTTTTATGTTTTATTTTCCACAGGAGATAAAGAAAGGTTTTAGGTAAGGAAACAAAAAGGGGAAGATTATTATGGGAGTTGTTGAAGATCTTTCAACATGATTAGAAGTTTATATTCCATGTTTTCAAAGACACTAAACTATTACGATCCTTGTGTGTCTGTTTTTGTTATGTATTAAGTATTCTGAAAAAGTAATGTAATGTCTATGCACGTCAAGCTTCGTGTCTCTACACTATAGGTGACTAATACCAATTTTAAAATAAACATAAACTAAAATTTAGTCCACCTTTATTATTAGATTCCTTGGTTATATAAGTATCTTGATCCTCATTAAATTCTCACCATCAAAATAAAAAACTTAAAAAATAAATGATTTTTTAAGAATAAATTGTACATTAGTATCTTCATAATTATAAAAACAGGGCTCATATTTATTTCATAACCCAACATCAAATTTCATTGGATATATAACATGATTTTTTAACTTTGTTAATAAATGATTCCTTATTTTTATTTCCTTTTATTATTTAGTAATTCTGATATCCATTTAATTCATATATTTATTCTTCGATGATGTTATTTTACATTCTTGATTTTTCATTACTAATTTAATTTTTTATACATACTCAATCCTCCTTGAATAGTTTTTTTATCAGTCCTTGTGATCAAAATCTCAATGTTATTTTTTAGTTATTATTTATATATTGTGTAATATTTCTTTTTAAAGGTATATTTTTTACTTAATGTCAAATGGTTTATTATCTTTATCCTTTTCCAATAAACATTTAAAAAAGTAGGACTTGCATAAACATGTTTTTACGGTGTCTATGAATTTATCAATTTCCATATATTACTTCATTCTCATTGAACATTTCCTTCTTTGGAATCCTCTCATTTCCTTAATAATAGATATAAATAGCCATTAGAATGTTTTTTTGTTAATATCCTTGGTTATATTCATGTTAGATTCCATAGTTTTCCATCTATCATTAATTTTCATGGATTTATTTAAAAATGCAATGGGGTTTTCTCTCCTACAACCAAATATGTACCTTTTCACTCTAGGTTTTACATCGTTGTTAACAACCATCATAGGCTTTTTTGGAGTACCCCACTTATGATCATTTTACACTTTATTGTTCTTTAAGGTAGACTCATATTATTTTTAAATATATTGAGGTGGATACATATATATATGATTTAAAATTATATCACTACTTGTATTATAACATCATATATAATTTTTAATCCAATTATGATAGATAATTTAGAAATATTATCAAGATTGCAGTGTCCTTTCATTAGTGTAAGATTTATCTTTTTTGGTGACAACAACATCTATTCACAAGGGTTCACATTTTACTATGATACACAATCCTATCTTTTAGAATTATGTAAATATCATTGTTTGATATATTCTTCCAAAAATATATGTACACATCTAGAAATCATTAATAACACAACCAATATCCCATAAAACTATTATTTTTTCTTTTTTGTGAAATATATCATGATTTTTCATCCGTATAATATTTAAATGTTTATGTTGTTTCCTCACTATTATTTGATCAATGTTGGGGAAAAATACTATGGTTACTCACATAGACCATTAATGATGTAGTAAATTTATCATTATTTTTAATAACCCTAATTTTCAAATAATTAATAGTTTTTATGAATTATTGAAAAAATTGATTCAGTACATGCAAGTCATTTTGGTTTATGGGTGTTCCTATTTCATGTTTAGGAGACTGGAGCATCCTCAGCTCCACTGATGCACAATGTATATCCAAAATGTATAAATGTATAGTGAAATATAATATATGAGTCATTAATTGTATCAATATTCATTTTTAATCATTGATAATTTTTAACATGAATGTAATATTTTTTCATATTATTAGTATAATAGACTGATGTGTGTAAACCCACAATGTGACAAAACATTTCCATCCACAAGGCCCATTCTTTATTCCAAATCACCCCAGGTGGAAAATAAATATTTTGTTATTTTAAAATGAAATACATCAATTATATGACCCTCCTTAAGATATACGATTAGATAGAATCAATCCGAGTGTCACTAAAAATAACCGAAATATATCAATTGTAAAAACAACCAATCTATAAGGCTTATATCTAATAATGGAATAACATAAACTATAAGATAAAACTAAATTTATAACAAAATGGAAATTTTTTAAACTAATGATAACATACCATTATGAAAATATATCCCTACAATCTCATCCCACTAGAAGAAAACCTGATTTGGGAGGGTCATTCTCTATATGATGCTCTTCTCTGTAATTACTTCATGTGAAACGAAGTGAACATACACCCATCATACTATTATTGGAGTGGTGAAATGATCCAAGTATGATACCACTATGAATATTTAAATTTTATATCCATAATAAACCATTATTTATTTTACAAAAAATATTTCAAATGAAATTATTTTTCCATATAAAATCAACCATTTGTTTTCATTCAAAAAACATGAAAATTTCTAGAAGTCACATAAATAGTAAAAAAATATATTTATGTGGTATTAGTAGATGGAAATTTATTTTTACTTCTCAATATCTATATCTTGAGG
The DNA here is from genome assembly GCA_963277665.1 of Viscum album. Classification (NCBI taxonomy): domain Eukaryota; kingdom Viridiplantae; phylum Streptophyta; class Magnoliopsida; order Santalales; family Viscaceae; genus Viscum; species Viscum album. Next base: position 670,306,644 of record OY728147.1, read on the forward strand.
TAAAATAAACATATCAAATAATAATGGATTTTCTATAACCTCAAATCACTAAAATGAATTCCATAACACTAGTGCCTACAAAACTAAGACACACAAACAAACATTATCCTAAATAAATGTATCTTGATGTATTGAAACCCAGTCCCCTAGGTTGTGTACCCTTAAGAACCCACGAAATCAAGATCTACAACCTTATTTATATATTACTCCTTATGGTTTTTATGTGTTCAGTTTTCTCCAATACAATAATGTTGACCTGTATATTATATAACATCATTACATTTCTAAAAACCATGAACATATTTAAGAAAACATTTTCAATATATATGAATCACCAAATCCATTCTTTAAAAACTATTTCAAATTCAAATCCACTATTGGGGAATTTTACCAAACACATCAAAAAAATAAAAAATTGGTTTTCAATGAAAACAAATTTTAAATTATTTTCCATTTCCAATAATGATGAAGGAAATAACTCATGGAAATCATACATTTAATTTAATAAATCAATAAGAAGGTATAGAATCATGAGAACCAATTCATCTCATGTGATAGACAATATGATATATATTCTTACCTCTCAAATAAATATAATGTTGTCACCATCCAAACAAACAAATGGAAAGATTAGATTTTGTTATCAAAAGACTATATCTATTATTTACGCCCTAAATTTCACATTAATCCATATATATATAGATTTCACTACACAATGGTGTTTCAAAATATCATATGGAAGATATATCCATAGAATATCATCAGAAAAGAGAACAATCCTAGTGTAAATAAAAATATATCTTGAATATATCCACACAAATCGAGGGAGGATCACTGTGAAATCAAGTGGAGAGTCCTCTAAATAATCATGAATTGGATGTTATGAGCTAATGAATTAAGGAGATATGAAACAATATATTAAAAAGGTCACCAATAAAATTTTCTATATTAATATGTTTTTGATTATATCATATGTTTTGGCACACTTTTAGACAACCCATAAAATAACTATATAGTTCCACTATTGCTTAAAATATGTATTCCATTGGTTATAAGAATAATCAAAATGAATTTTAAATGATGCTATAACTGTACAACAAAATCCTTACCATCTTAATGGATATCAAAGATAAAATCACAATGTGGAATAATATGAAACTAATATCTAGACCCAAAACATTTATAAAGCATGTATACAATTACTCGTTCTCATAAATCATGAACTAAACACACTCGTCAAAAATAACAATTTTTAACCTATTATCATGAATGTATTTAGTAGTTCATTAAATATAATAAATTATTAAAATAAAATATACATTTTAAATGGTGTGAATCAAAATTATCACCACTATGGAGCATTATCTATTTAGAATGTCATTGATTCAAGACTTTGAAAATAGATAAGATTATTATTAATTCATCATGGAATCACACCCAAAATTCTCATGGAACTTCAAACAAAACTACCACTTTTATTGAACCAAATTGGGTAATCATTCCACATAGAACATTATAAATTAAATAAACTGTATGATAATAATTTCAACCACTATGGTGTGTGGTTCAATTTGAATATCCTCTAACATAATCACGTGGGGTGGATTTGATGGGTACTTCTTCAGTTAGGTATTATGCAAATCGTAATGGAAAACATCATATGATAATGAAATTATAATTTAAACACACATTTCACGCTATCCTATGAAATTGAAAATTTTATGAAATAAGAAGGTTATATCATATGTTGTACCTCTAAATTACAATGTCCCAAACATGTTTATAAACTATGGAAGACCATGTCACAAAATTTAAAATAATTATTTGATATTTCTGATTGACATATGATTTCTAGAATCATTGTGGTTTTAGTAACATTCTCCTAATAAAATTAACATTATTCATCATCTCCATAATGAAGATGTCTTATAAATGGACCATTCTCCAATATAAATGAAACAAATAGGTGTGATGTTGTTCTTACCACATAATTCCTCCAATGATTCCATATGAATCGAGCGTTAATAAATAAATCTATATTCAAACTCATCTATGATTATTTGTTCAGCCCAAAATCTACTGAGGAAAATACTATATTCATTAAGAGTCTCATAAAGAATATAGATATACCAACGAATCTATACATCCATATGGTAATGATATGTTGTTAACAATTTCTACTTATATTCCTTTGGTAACAAAAATCAACTCCAATAAGAGTATGTGAGGAATGGGAGGCTATATAAAATGATATTTGATGATAGAAAATGGGTTCTTAAAATCTATAAATCATATAATTTTCCTGAATCATAGACATTTTTGGACATTGTTATTTTTAGGAAATTTAATAATTTTAGGATACATTCAATAATCATCCATATGGAATCCTTACCACTAGAATCATGATGTAGACCAACCATTATTTTTATGGAAATATCATCAAATTTACATATTAGAATGGGTATGGTTCATAGAAACCCAATAATCCCTTAATATCCTACCATAATTATCTATTAAATAGGGAACCATGACATAATATACCCAATTGATGATCTCATTCCTAGCCACTAGTTAGGACTTATTTGGTCATCATGTCTCTTTTTAGCTCTAATAAACATGGACTAATTTTGTTAGTTCCCATTATGTATTGACATATGTCACCCTATAACACCACACAAATGGACTCAAAATGGGGACTCTAGTATTTTATAGGAAGTATTTGTTTAGAATCTACAATTATTTGACCTAAAATGCTTTTAAACTGGACTATATACAAGGGAATGTGGTGTTATATATTTTTTGTATGCCCATATACCTAAAAATTATTAATGTTGAAAAAGGAATAAAAAAAATGTTGATGCGAATTCGGTTAACACTAGGGTTCATGTTTTTAATCAAACCCTAGGAGGAACATCCAATTATATGTCCCATTCTATTGATATATCTTCTTCTATGGACGTTTTCCATAATTATTAGACTTTCATAAAGGATAAAGAAAATATTATGTGAGATTCCACATTCAAATAAACCCCTAGTATGGATTATACCTGAGAAAAGGATTATTGTTCCCTCTATGATTCAATTGAGTCCATTAATGATGTTGCTGATAAATCTAATTAACATGTTGAATCCTACCAAAAGTCATGTTCTAGGAAGGGAAACAAACTAATGGTTGACACTGTGGGATTCATTTCCCTAAAATATAAGAAAATTATAAAAGGTAGAGATTACTATAACATTGATAGGACAATTGTAACAAGACCATTAAAATTATCTATGAAAGGGAAAATTAAATTCACTCCTAATACTTTATTTTTTGAACATTCTACTACACCCACTGATTTTGATTAAGAATAATATGATGGAAAAAATAACCCTTTTTATAGAGATTATTATTTGATTGAAGGGGATTTCTCAAAAGTAGTCAATTTAGGGATGGATGAGAAATATAAAATTACATTACAAAATTTAAGGAATGGTTATATCACTCTTGAGAATTAACTTCAAATCAAAAAACTAATGTTTATTAATATGGTAGATGGATATTAGATAAATCATTATTTGAACATCACAGACATTCCTCGGTAATGATCTATTTGTGTTATTTATTACTTGTTGCTTTATCTTTGTTCACTTCCTCATTAACATGCTTCTTTTCTTGCTCAATCTGGGTCATATTCTTATTTATGTACCTTTATTAACTTATCTTCATACGAATGATTTTTGTATTAGTTAAACTATTATGTGTGTTTATTTACTGTATATAATCACCTTGATCATTAGGAATCATTGTTTTTCTATGAAACTATTGTTACTATATTCATGGACCTCTGTTCGAATATAGGAACCCATTTTATGAAATTGTTCTCATTGCACATTCAAGTTTATGGATGAATTAATTTTCAGTGTGTTTTGGACTAAAAATGGGATTTGGATGATGTTATGGAATGTGAGTTGTTCAAACTTTTTTGCCTCATTTTGGACGTTTTGGTTGATGAAATGAGTTTTCTATTTTTTTATACTTACCTTTTATAGTGAAGAATTCTTTATGGTGATCTGTGTTTGACCAATTGTTCTATGGTGGCTTTTGTATCTATGTTTTGATGGTTTAGTGGAAAATTTTCTGGATATGCCTCATAGAATAGTAGTTTTGAATCATGTTTCTATTTAGTAGAAGGAGTAGGGGCTTCATGACTCAATGAAGAATCCCACAGGATTAATCTTGAATGTATTATGTATACATGTACTATTTCTAGAAGGATTGTATCCATGTTGTCCCTCAGTAAAATAACAATTTTCACATTCCTTGTTTCACGGTGAGTCCTATAATCTTTTTGATGTTGCATTTATTTTTAATGGTTTTTGTGAAAGAAATTGTACTATTAGTGTTTTTTAACATGTTATATTTGATTCTAACCTACCACCTCATAACAGGATCTCCATGACCATAATTACTAATTAATCACATTGTTGTTCATCTGTGGGAATACTAGGAATAAATAATTACCAAAAAAATGTTCAACAAAATGAAGTCATAAATATTCTTATGGTGGATTATTTTTTATCTCAATTTTATATCATCTTTGACCTTTTATGTGTAGAATTTAAATACTTTTATTGTGAAACCACATTGCACCTCAAGCATTCTCCTTGTACGTCTCATTTTTAATAAATTTTGGTGGTGTGTGTTGGGTTTAAAAAAATACATTATTATCTATGTCATGTACAAAATTCCGCATTAGTAGCACAAAAACCAAAAAATAGATTGATACCACTTATATAATTTCCCCCCAATGCAGAAAAATAATGTTAATGCATTGAAACTATACATCATCCTCCAATAAATGCTGAATTTTTTCATCCAAAGATGCTTCATCGATAGAAATATAAAGATATATTTTTTTTAAACCACCTAGTTATCCATGAGTATCTCAATAAAGATTCCTATTTAGACCCACTATTATATTTATTCATTTACTATAGATCATTATAATTTCCTACTCAATGAATCTATGGAACTGCATACTTTTTAGGGCTGTATGGAATATAAAAATCAAAATATCATGGCACTCAACCCAAACAGTCTATCTCATGTAATGATTCCATTGATTGTTGATAAAAATTATACTTTTATGATTTAAATACAATGTTAAAATCCTTTAGATGATAAAAGTGTTAAATTATATTGGATAATGAATCACTAAAACCAATTTATGATCCTGAATATGATTGTTATTTTTATGAGGAATAATTACCAATATCAATAGGCTACCACTCACTTTCTATGTTTCACAATATAATCCAAATCCATAACTAAGGAATTTGAGTTAGAATCATATTCCAATCTAAAATAAAGAATATAAAAGACTAGATATATGGAAAATCTAACATTGAACACCAAAAATGATCATTAACTATAAATTGACATTAAAAAATAACATTATTATGAAATAATATTATTAGATAAAGAATATTGTTGAAGTGCTGAAAATATTAATTTTAATAATGATCTAATCCCAGGAAACATTATAAAATAAACACATTTCTCAAATGATCCAATGATATCACTACTCAAATATTTATCACATTCAATATTATTTTCTTCTCATATGTTACATGGACAATAAATTTCACCTCTATAATACTGAAAATATATTTATATATATTCATTTAAAAATTTATCACTTCTAGTATTCCATGGATGATATTTATATTCTCTATATGAACATAAATTTATCATGAATATAGATTTATATCATTCACAAAGACAACCACAAAATAATCCATGAACTGATAATAGATTTAATTGATTAATTTCATAAAAATGTTTGGATAATTAGTAAATACTATTTTCTTCACAAGATTCATAAAATTCTTATAAATTTTCCTAAATATTATTATAGGAATATATTTCCCTTAGATCCTCATCATAAGATAGTAGGGCCACATAAAAATTTTGGAAATCCAAATGACTCCCCTATGTTGATCGATATGTCCATCCATTATAGGAAATGGATATTCATTATTATATATTACGATGTTTATTTACTATAATCTAAAAAATTTTTATTGATATCTTCCTTCATTGAAAAAGTACTGTTGATACCAATGATGAAACACTAGGATGAATAAATAAAGTATCTTTAAGATCAACTTATGAACATTTTATTAATTTATTTAATGGGTTCCATATGTTATAAGGGTACGGAAATGATCCTTATCTCGAGATGTAATTATACCGCAAACATGACATCTAATTAGGTTTATGCCAAGAAATATTCTATAAAAACAACAGTATATTCATTAAAAAACATTGGATGAGGGAAAATGTATCATTGATCATTGATATTAAGAAAAATACCCTAAAACTTTTCATGGTATTATCACAACACAAAAGACAACTCTGCTTTCAATCCTAGATGTAGGACCCCTATAAAACTAAAAGGAATGTGTGAATCAATTTTAAGAATAAAACTATACACAAAGATGATAATTATTAAATTTTTAACTATAGATAATAAACAAATCCATACATATAATTATATTAAATATGACTTTGTAATGAACTAGAAAATAAAATAAGGTTTTATTGACAGTGATCAAAACATGACATTGAGAATATCTAAATCCCTTATATGACAACAATTCAAGTGGAGTGAAGAGATTCATCACGAATGGAAGATGATACAAATGAAAATCCAATGATACAATTTGAGTACATGATCTTTAAGAATTATTTACACTGTTATAAAATAATTATATAAACATATAAGTTGAAATAATCATAATATACCTCATAGTTTCCCACCATGACATTGACACCCCTATAAGCACACATTGTTGTGGTGAAACTTCCCTGATCACTATACCCATTATTTGTATCATGAGAATCATCATTAGAAAGAGGTTTATATGGATTCAATTTTTTAACATTCTAATTTAACTAAGGGACCATATTGATGGTGAATCCATCTCTTCATTACTATGATTCAATCTAAAAATAAAATTGGTAGAGACCCTATGTTAAAATTCATGTCACACCTTAGGTGCTACCTTGAATTTAAGATTCAAGAGTCAAATTATCCTACACCAATAACAGACCACCTACCAATCCTGTTAAATCTATAGTACAACATTTCAACCAAGTCACTACAGGTCACCCTGTTGTATCGTCTATCCAGAAAAGATAATATGGCTACCTTATTCCATCATTGATCATATGAAGAGTTTTGTATTTCATGAGATGTATGTATCGACTATAAATTAATTTAATAGAATATTAAAAAAGTTGGTAATAAATTCATAAAAAAAATGTTAGACATATTTCCAGTTTCAAACCATCACACCTTCAAGAAATCATTAAAAACAAGATCTGGAAACTTGTACAATATCAATTCATACTCTTAAAGAAAATAAAATGAAAAAATCTCCATGATATATATCCAAAAGATATCATTCCATTTACACTATCAGTTTTTTAGGATATAAAAATTGATTGGATTATTTATTCAAATTTCTCTAGAGGATGTCATTTTGAAACATAAAATTCATAAATGATTCTCATAACCTTATTCATGAACCCTCATGGATAAATATGGATAATAAAACCTTAAGAACCTCTTGGGTATTTGGTAATTATAAAATACACTTAAACAATTTATTCTATTCTTATGATCATATTTAACATTGAGTACATGAAAGATTGGTGAATTTTTCCTATGGAATTATGAATCATTGTCTATTTTATTTTTGAGTTCAATATTGGAAACATGGCCCAAAGGGTATATTTTTTTATGAATATTTTCTAGTAAAACATAGTGAACTATAAGATTAACTTGTGTTTTTTACTCTTCATATTTCTTTATATAATTCAAAAATGGCCTCTTTTAATGTGTTATATTATTTAAATAAAGTGGAAATAAACAAAATTTCATTCCATTAAAATAGATTTTTTTTTGGATTGATTCCAAAGGGATAAAATCACAGAGAATGATGTTATAAATCCACATACATTCCATGGTAAGTCAAGAACTTATGTGAATTTATCCTTCCAAAGTTAACTCTAGAACTACCTATTTATTTTTCGGAATACACATTGTAGTTTATCCATAACCTCTAGAAAAAATTGGGTGGTAAAAAAGAATTATCAACGGTTAAAATAGTATGCTTTCTCTAATAACAATTCCTAATAGACCTGCCATTTTCAAACCATAATGTCCTAAGAGAGAGTATACCATAAGGATGAATCCACTTTCATGATCACCATAGACTGTTGACAAACTCCATGTTATCATAAAGAAGAATGTGGTAATTATTTCACACTCTAAAATATACAATATCATATATAATCAATCATATTATAAGAAAAATATTTAAATTACATCATATGTCAAAAAAAAACCATACTATGTAGATAAAAACAATAAATACGATAATGCGGTTTTTAGGGAAAAATAGAATTACTAATGGTTTGAAACCTGAATAAACACATGGGTTTATCTACACATGAAAATATGTAACTTCTATGTAAACCCATCGAATGAAAACAAAATCCCAAAGCATAATCCTATATATGATTTTATTCCTATTTTCTATGTCTTACCGAATCTAGATTCCATATTATCAAAGGAATTGGTATGTTCTGTGGAAAATGATCCAATAATGATACCACCAAAATTATTTATAATGTATTAAAACATTCATATATTAGTTAATGTATCATATGGGTTTAATTTTTTTTACAAATTATTCACTTTTTTATAAAAATCATTGATTGGATTAAATTTCAATAAAACTCAAATTCATGTAATTAATGGAATATTTATTATTAAAAACATGAGGTATAAACCGATGAATACATTTTTGTATTCATTAATATTGATACAATGTGGAAAAAATAATATGAAATAAAAGTAAATTTATTATATCCACTATGAACTAATGAGAAATTCATCAAAAGAGGATGTGAAAAACATAGAAACACAAAATAACCCTACTTGACATAAATAAATAAAAATTTCCACAGTCCATTGGTTTTTTGTTATGTATACCCATGGGAAACTTTTGAGTTACAATGACTTTCCCTAGATATAGAGTAGATCAGTAAAAATTGCATGCATTTAGTTCTCTTTGTCACAACCTGTCCCCTGGGGCCTGTACAGTGACTACCCCAATCCCACCTTCCATATTCCAGGGGATGGTGACTAGAACTAAAGGCATAGATCTCTAAAACTGGGAAGGCATTGCCTTTATAACCTAAAAACGCACCCAACAAAGTAAAATATGGAAGAAAATCTATAAGTAAAACTATAAAACATAAGAGTGTTGAAAAGTAAAAGGGGCCAAAAATACAAACCCAAATGTAACGTACAAGAATCAATGAGTACAAGTAATGAAAAAGAGAAAAAATCTCATGGATTGTCCACTGGGAAATCCTACAAGAAGGGTAGGTACAGATAACCTCCACAACACTCCATGTCCATATGTCTCCACAATGTACTGTCATGTTGTGTGGTCCACCTCCAGGTACCGTCCAGTCCATGTGGATTTAGCATTGGTCAGCACTATCTGTCGTCTGCATCCAACACAATAAGGTGCAAGTGTAGCTCGTGCAGGGGTGAGTATAACGATACACAATTGGGACCCTGAGACCCTCAAGGTATCCAATGATGCAATAAGGATAACCCAAAATAATGAAATCAACATATAAACCCACTTAGGTATATTCCCATACATATACCTAAGTTATCAAGTAATCCATCTAAATAAAATGGAAGAAAACAAGTTACTGACTCAGAACACATAGGTATATAACTTATGCAGAGAGATAGAGATGATCAGATGTAGGCACTGAATCATCTATTCTATCGAATGCACATAGGATCTAGGAACAACAGTTAGAGATGTTGAACCCACAAAGGATCCAGGAATAGTTGTCAGAGCTGTCGAACCCACACAGGATCCAAGAATAGTAGACAGAGCTGTCAAACCCACAAAAGATCTAGGAATATTAGTCACAACTATTGAACCCACACAAGATCCAGGAATAGTAGACAGAGCTATCGAATCCACACAGGATCCAAGAACAGTAGACAAAGTAGTAAAAAACACACAGGATCTAGGAACAGTAGTCAGATCTGTCAAACCCACACAGTATCAAGGAATAGTAGTTAGAGCTATCAAACCCATAGAGGATCCAGGAATAGTAGACAGAGATACCAAACTGAAATAGGATCTAGGAATAGAAATCAGAGTTATCGAACCCACACAGGATCCAGGAAGAGAAGACAAAGCTGTTGAATCCACACATGATCCAGGAATAGTAGACAGAGTTGTCGAACTCACACATGATTAAGGAATAGTAGTCAAAGCAGTTGAACCCACACAGGATCCAGGAACAGTAGTCAGAGCTGTCAAACCCACATAGTAACTAGGAAATGTAAACAGAGCTGTCGAACCCACACAGGATCCAGGAACAGTAGTCAGAGCTGTCAAACCCACACAGGATCAAGGAATAGCAGACAGAGTTATTATACCCACATAGGATCCAGGAACAGTTGTCAGAGCGCAGCCAACCATAGGGTTTCCTCACAATGCACTCTTGATTCTAGGAGGTTCTGCTCCTCATGCCAGGTGTCAATACATCAACTTCCACCAAATCCCCCGAAGAAGAATCCCAAATATTTGCCATGTCGTAGAGGGAAAAACCAAACAATTCATGTCTGAGACACAGAGGACGAGATGAACAAGCCAATTTCCAAAAGGTACAAGATGTGTAGGAATAAGGTTCATGCCATGTAGTTAGACGTCGGGTACTGCCCATGTACAACAGCCCATGTAGAAAGGCTGGTCGTGTAGAAAAGTAAGTACACTTCATGTGGTATGGTTACACAGCGTGTCCAAGAATTTAGTATTGACTCCATGTACGTTGGCCATGTGCCCGTACATGGTCTCAACAGGTGTTCTCTAACCCATGTAACTGGTATATGGGTAGCCCGTTTCACTAGCCTTGCCTGGCCATGTGGAGGAGTTCATTCCCATGTACTTCACCCTGTGTCCATGTATCCTAGGGATACACGCAGACTCTCGTATAGCCACCTCTTCCAAGCTTTGTGAAGAGTACACGATGTGTGACAGGGGTCACACACCGTGTGATGCACATCTGACACCCATAACCCTAACCACAATACGCCCATACTACACGGTGTGTTCTTCGAAATTGCACGTCGTGTATTCTGGAATTTTCCAAAATCGACACTTCTGGCCAGCTCACCTCCCGTGATGCCCGTTCTTCATTCTGATGGTCCGATTTCCACGAAACTGCAGACTATAGGTCACCCCAATGTTCAGAAATCATTACCGATATTTTTGGGCCTCTAATCAGCTCCAAAAACACGTTATGATTCACCCGCTCGAAGAAGGACCGAAGAACGGTCTTCTCGGTCCGTCTGATCTGTCGCCCGCTCTTGTTGTCACACCTCTGTTAGGTCTTCGTGTTGCTGTCTCTTCAATTTGGGATTATTGCATCACACAACAAACCTACAACCTTACATTGTTCATCACCAAAGAATAATGCTAGGAACACACCACCAGAAGTACGGAGGAGAAATCAGGCCATGTCAGTTTAACCCGGTCCCTCCACAATAATTTTATAGCAAACAGTTCAATGGAAAAATCAACATATGAGAAACAAGAACAACATTGATCAAAATCAAACACACCCCTACCTTGTTTTTTGATCGTCGACATTAGCACGAGAAGGCGGGCGTCAATTCGTTGTAGACGAACACGTCCTACGTCAAAGAGGGTTTCGAGGAAGAAAGTCGAAGAAGCTCCATGCTCGCATTCTTTGTTAGAAGAACGTGTTCTTCATTCTTTGTTGGTGAGAGATTTTCTCTGTATGCTCTCTCCTTTCTCCCAAGCTTCACCAAAAGACAAATTCCAACCCAAAATAATGGATTATGTTAATATGTTATTTAATTGTTGGCACTAAATCCAAAATGGGTGGATTAATTAAATGTGAAGAATTTGGCACATTAAGTGTTAGGGGAGTTGAAGAGGCTCCCCTACACTTAATGTAAGGAGGAGGGTTTCTCCCCATTAAAGGGGAGTTTCAAGGGGGTTTAACCCCGGGTAGTCCCCACCTTAATAAACAAGGAGAAAAGGTTTAGACCTCAGGTGGGCCCCACCTTCATAACATTCCATGGGAGGTTATGGTGTGGTGGTCCCCACCTCCATCCTCCACATGGAGGTTTTAACTAACCAAAATAAAAATAAAGCTACAACTTAATTTTTTATCAATTCATTCAATAAAAACCCAAATACCATCTTCTATTTCCAACCATCTGCCATCGAGGTGAAATTATTCTTAAGCAAAAATCAGCATTGAGAGTTCCATGGTGCCCTTAAATTTCAAATCCGAGCACCAGTTCATATTTTATAATACCCCATTTGTACGTTTACTGAAATTACCCGAAAAAAACTTTAGAAATTGATTCTGGGCACACCGGGCCTCAGAATCACATGCCGTTAATTTTCACGGGCTCTTAAAATTCCCATTTAATTAAAACAAATTACATGTATATTCAAGGTCTTTACAGTCTCCCCACATCAGGGCTCTACATCCCAGTAAGTAATAACTAAATCTAAGGGAACAAGTGGGGGTACTGAGCAGGCATCTTAGCCTCCTGCTCCGAAGTGCTCTCATGGAGGTTCTCGTGCTTCCAGCAAATGCGCACCAAAGGTATCGACAGTCCATGAAGGACTCACTCCTCTCGATCCTCAATCTCAACTGGAACATGTGTGAAAGTCTCCCCATCATTGATGTCCAGCTCTCCATGGTCGATGATTTGAGATGGTTTGTGCACATATCACCTCTGCTGGGATACATGAAAGACGTTGTGTAGTCGGTGCAACTTAGGTGGAAGAGATAAGTGGTATTACACCTATCCATCTCTGCTGAGGACCTGGAAAGGTCTGATGAATCTAGAAGATAAATTTCTGCCTCGCCCAAATCTCTGTAGACCTCATCCGAGTGAGACCAGTAGAAAGATGTGGTCACCTTCCTCGAACTCCAGAGGTCTCCGTCTCTTGTCAGCATATGAATTCTGCATTCTCTATGCAGTCTTCATCCACTATTGGATGATCTGAACCTTCTCTGTGGTAGCTTGTACCATCTCTAGTCCCACTAGTGCTGACTCCCCAAGGTCGGTATAGCAAAAGGGTGATCTGCAAGGTCACCCGTATAATGCCTCAAAAGGTGCCATCCCAATGGTGGAGTGATATTTGGTTTTGTATGAAAACTCCAACAAAGGTATGTGATCTTCCCAGCTATGACCGAAGTCGAGGACCCATGTACGGATCCTTCCCTAGAGGGTCTGAATGGTCCACTCTATCTGGCCATCCGTCTGAGGATGCAAGGCGGTGCACAGATAGAGCTGCATCTTGAAAGCCTCCTACAACCACTTCCATAGCTGGAAAGTAAACCGTGTGTCATGATCGGAGACAATAGAAGAGGGTACTCCACGTAGCCGCACAATCACCTACACATTGAGGAATCCCAAGATCTCTATTGAACCCTTCTCTCTGATCGGTAGGAAGTGGGCGGACTTGCTGAGTCGGTCAACGATCCCCCAAATCTAGTTGTGACCCATGGATGTATGTGGAAGTCATTTCACGAAGTCCATGGATATCCCATCTCACTTCCACTCTGGGACCTCTAAAGGCTGAACCAAGCGAGAAGGTACCTGGTGCTCTTCTTTCACCTGGTGACAAATGAGGCACCAAATGACAAACTCTGCAACTGCCTTCTTCATCCTCGGCCACCAGTGCTATCTCCAGAGATCCTGGTACATCTTCACCAATCATGGATATAACACTAGAGGGAATGTGTGGAAATCCCTCAACACATACTCTTGAAGTGACACGGGCACCATAGTAAGTCCTCTTAGGAGGATGACATGCTCCCCACCTTTAGAAAATCCATCAGGTGGCTTCAATGTGGATATATGAGCACGTCGTGTCTCGCAGTCAGCGTCCCCATGTTTCACCTCCTTGACTCGCTAAAAGAGTGGGGGTGTGACTATGATATATTTTAGGAATGCTACTCCATCTATATCGACAATGGATATCTGCAAAGCAGCTATATTCTCAGCCACTTCACCTAACAGCTGTATACCTGACCTCCTGCTGAGTGAATCTACAACAACGTTCCCCTTCCCAAAAGTATAGAAAATATATAAGTCATAGTCTTAGGGAAACTCAAGCCAACGTCGTTGTCTCGGGTTTAGTTCCTTCTGAGAGAAGATATATCTGAGACACTTGTGATTAGTGTACACGATAAAACTTTTTCCCATCATATAGTGTCGCCACATCTTAATGGCGAAGACCACTACTGCTAACTCCAGGTCATGGGTAGCGTAGTTCTTATCATGTTGTCTCAGCTGTTGAGAAATATATGTGATCAATGCTCGCTCCTACATCAAGACACACCCCAGTCTAGTCCCTGATGTGTCGTAGTAGACTACGTTCCCTACACCTTCCCCTGGAAGCCTCGATATGGGGGAACTAATCAGCCTCTACCTCAGCTCCAGAAATCTCTACCGGCATATCTTCGACTACATGAAGGGTTTCCCCTTCTTCGTAAAGGCGGAGAGTGGTACTGCAACTCTGGAAATGTCTGGTATAAATCTCTAGTAGTATCTAGACAAAACCTCGACACTTCGTTCCTCCATCAAACTCTTGGGTGGCTCCCAATCATGTACTGCCTCAATCTTCACTAGATCCACTACAAATCTGGCCTCCAAGATAACATGTCCCAAAAGGTGAACCTCTCGGATCCAAAACTAGCACTTCGAGAGATTACCATAAAGCTGGTGATATCAGAGTGTGTCCAGTACTACCTGTAAATGGTAGGCATGCTCCTCCTCAGTAGTCGAATAGATCAGAATTTCGTAGATGATGACTATGACAAAGAGATCGAGTTATGGCTAGAATATATTTTTCATGAGTCCTATGAACACCACTGGAGCGTTGGTTACACCTAAAGGCATAACCAAGAACTCTTAGTGGTCGTACCAACATCTTAAGGTTGTCTTCTTAACATTATCATAACGATCTTCGAGCTTGTGATAGCCTGATCTGAGTTCTATCTTCAATAACCAACGTGCTCCCTTCAGGTGATCAAAGAGTTCATCAATCCTCGGGAGTGGATACATGTTCACCATGGTCACCTGGTTCAGGCGACAGTAGTCAACACAAAGCCTCAAGATCCTATCAACCTTCATGGAAAATAGAATCAGGGCTGCCTAGTGAGATACATTTGGCCGTATGAATCACTTCACCTACAAGTCCTCTAGTTGTACCCGCAGCTCACGAAGCTCCGCTGGAGCCATCCGATATGCTGGTGTAGATATCAGTTCCATCTCGGGTTACAAGTATATGTAGATGTCCAACTCTCTGTGATGCGGTAAACCTAGGAAATCATCAATAAAAACATCCGTGTAATGGTCCACCACTATAGGATAAGTTGGACTCTCCACATCAACGACTCCAAGGGTAAGGCATGCCAAAAAATCAGTGATCGGTTGTACTCTCATCTGAGAAAGTCCATCTAGTGCTTCAAAGGCTCCCTTCTCGCCGTTGAAGTTGAACCTAGTCCCATCCATGCGGACACATCACAATTTGTGCCTAATACAGTCAATCTGAGCATGGACTATAGATAACCAGTCCATACCCAAGATGATGTCGTAAGGCCTTGACGCCACTACTAGGAGATCCCAGCCGAAGCTCTCGCCTCCTAGAGTAATCTCACTCTATCGGAACCAGTGCATAATCGTCGAATCTACTCATGTAAGAGCCTCTAGATATAAGGATCGTTCCAACGGCTTCGTCGGAATCTCTAAGCTCCAAACGAGGGTAGTGGAAATGAAAGAGTGACTACCACCTATGTCTATAAGAACCACATATAATGTGGAATAGACACAGATCATACCTCGAATCATCTATGGAGTTCCATGATTATATGCCTCAGCTCCCTAAAACTGAGATCTCCCCTGTCCACCAACTCCATGCGGTCGGGGTGGACCTTCTCGTGGTGGTGGAGGCAAAACCTCGAAACATCTCCCACTGCCAGCTGCACGACCAGCTCCTCTGCCACATCCACCTATTCCCTACGGATCACCTCGATCGAACCCATGCCTCTGCCTGTGTGGTCCCTCAACTGTTTTTTGATCATCCAAACGATAGGTCGGACAGTCACGAGCTATGTGACCCTGCCCACCGCATACAAAACACTTCATATTCCTCAAATGACTGGCTATGTCTCATGTGCCACGCACAACTGTACCGGTGTCATGAGGTCATCCACCTGATGGTCTGGTCCGTTTGGATCTCAATGAAATCTGTCTGCTGCCATCCGCAGAGGACTCCGCTACGTGACGCCTGGTGGTGGGACTCGCAGTTGGTGACTGCTCAGCATGGAAACCCTCCACTACGAGGGCTCCCTCTTGCACCCATGCATGCGTTGGGATAATAAGTGAGATCAATGAATTCCTAATCTCTCACCTGAGCCATTTAAAGATGGTTCGGTCCCTGAAGAATGTGTCTCGCACCATATTTATGGAGTTGCATGAGAGGTCTTTGAACCTCGATGAGTACTGTTCCACCATCATTCTACCCGGCTATAGATGAAGTATCTCCTGTATCCCCACTGCCCGTAGGGTGGCTGGGAGAAACTCCACTCAAAATAGGCTCTCGAAGTCTGCCCAGAGTAGTGTCTCCTCATCATGCACATAGAGCATCAGGATCCACCATATGCCTGCTGCTGCGTGAAGGATACTCACGACAAGGATCACAATAAGTTCGACTGCTGTCATACTAGTCTGAAGACTTTCACCACAGCCTCTAGCAAATCCTTAGCTAACTAAGGGTCTGTCTCAACCCTGAACCTGGGAGGCCTCTTGGGCTGGAACTCATGCAACGTGCTCAAGCGTTGTGCATCATGTGCTTCTCAAGATGCTTGTATCGGTGGCCCAATGGGTAGTAGTACTTCTGGTGCCTCCACTATGATAGGGCCCTACACCAAGGCCTCGTCGCTCGGTGGGCTGCCATCTCGTACAACTCTCGAAACCTTATATGGATATCTGCGTGGAGGCATCCTGAAAAGAGACAGCTTCCCACGGTAAAAAAGTTATACCTGGTGAGATGACTCAAAGAATTCAAGGAAAAATCTTCAAAACACAGATGCCATCAGTGTTTTCGTGTACAAAGTCGGAAATTCGAAGTCATGGTACTGATGTATGGTTACATCGGCGGCCACACCAACACGGACTCCCTGAACTGAAAACCACACTCAATACCCTTAACATTATTTATTCAAAGAATAGATCAGAGTCCTAAGTTATACTATATAACTGACTCCTCTGATACCAATTTGTCAAGACACGTCCCCTGAGCCCCGTACCCTGGCTACCCCAAGCCCGTCTTCCATAGGCCAGGGGCTGGTGACTAGCACCAAAGGCATAAATCACTAAAACTAGGAATCCATTACGTTTATAACCTGAAAAATCACACAATAGAGTACAATCTAGAAGCAAAAAATCTAATTAAAACTATATAATAAAGGTTTATGAAAAGTAAAAGGGGTCGGAAATACAAGCCCAATCATAAAGTATAAGAAACATAAAGTACAAGTACTAAAAAAGGGAGAATGGATCCTTGATCATCCACCGGGAAATCCTACCTGAAGGGTAGGTACAGATAGCCTCCACAACACTCCACGACTATCCTTCTCTACCTTGTACCGTCATGCCATGTGGTCTATCTCTATGTACCATCTAGTCCCGGTACACTCAGCCTCGGTCAGCACTGCCTGTCGTCTTTATCCAACACAACAAGGTGCGGGAATAGCCTGTGAAGGGGTGAGTATAAAGATACTTAGTAGGGAACCCAAGACCCTAAAGGTCTCACAAAATACAACAAGGATAAACTACAAGAATGAAATCAACAGATAACCCCACTAAGGTATATGACCATACACATACCTAAGTTTTCAAGTAATCCATCTCAATCATGAGGAAAAACACAAGTAATTGACTCAGCTCACACAGGTATAAAACATATGCAGAGACATAAAGATGATTAGTTGAAGCCACTGAATCATCTATTCTGTCGAACCCACGTAGGATCCAGGAACAGTAGTCAGAGCTGTCAAACCCACACAGGATCCGGGAATAGTAGTCAGAGCTGTCGAACACACATAGGATCCAGGAATAGTAGAGAGAGCTGTCGAACCCACATAGGATCCATGGACAATATTCAGAGATGTCGAAACCACATAGGATCCAGGAACAGTAGTCGGAGCTGTCGAACCCACACAAGATCCATGAATTGTAGACAGAGCTGTCAAACCCACATAGGTTCCAGGAATAGTAGTAAGACCTGTCGCACCCACAAAGGATCCAGGAATAGTAGTCAGAGCTGTCAAACCCATACAGGATCCATGAATAGTAGACAGAGCTATCGAACCCACACAGGATCCAGGAACAGTAGTCAGAGCTGTCGAACCCACACAAGATCTGGGAACATTAGACAGAGCTGTCGAACCCACACATGATCCAGGAATATTACACAGAGCTGTCGAACCCACACAGGATCCAGGAACAGTAGTCCATGTTTTGGAACCCACATAGGATCCAGGAATAGTAGCTAGAGCTGTTGAAACCAAACAAGATCCAGGAACAGTAGACAGAGTTATCGAACCTCCATAAGATCTAGGAATAGTAGTCAGAGATTTCAAACCCACACAGGATACAAGAACAGTAGATTGAGTTGTCGTACTCACACAGGATCTAGGAACAGTAGTCAAAGTGCAGCTAGCCATAGGGTTTCTGCACAAAGAACTCTTGATTATGGGATGATCTGCTTCTCAAGCCAGGTGTCGATACATTAGCTGCCACGATTTCCTACGAAGAAGAATCCCAAAGATCTGCCATGCCATAGAGAAAAAAAGAAACAAAACACAGAGGATGAGATGACCAAGCCATTTACCAAAAGGTACACAGTGTGTTGGAATAAGGTACACACCGTGTAGTCAAACCTCAGGTACTGTCTATGTGAAACGGCCCTTGTCAAAAGGATGGTCGTGTAGAAAAGTAAGTACATGGTGTGTGGTATGGTTACATGTCGTGTCCAAGAAACTGGGGTTGAATCCATGTACGTTCGACATGTTCCGGTACATAGCCTCAACACATGTTCTATATCCCATGTAACTGGTACATGGGGTAGACAATGTCACTGGTCTTGCCTGGCCGTGTGGTGGAGTACATGCCCGTGTACTTCACCCCATGTTCCCATATCTATGCGATACACAATGAGTCTCACGTAGCCGCCTCTGCCAAGCTGTGTGAAGAGTACACGCTGTGTGATAGGGGTAACATGTCATGTTATGTGCATCTGACGCCTGTAACCCTAACTTCAGTACGCCCGTACTACACAGAGTGTTCTTCGGAAGTACACGTAGTGTATTCTGGAATTTTCCGGAAATGACGTTTCTGGCCAACACACCTCCCATGATGCCCGTTCTTCGTTCTGATAGTCTGATCACCATAAAATTGCAGTCTCTAGGTCACCCCAAAGTTCCTAAATCATTACCGGTGTTTTCAGGCCTTTTATCGGCTCCGAAAACATGTTATGATTCACCCACTCAAAGAATGGTCGAAGAACGGTCTTCCCGGTCCAGTCGGATCTATCGACCGCTATCATCGTAGCACCTCTGCTAGGTCATCATGATGTTGGGTCTTCAACTTGGGATTGTTTCATCAAACAATGAACCCACAATGATCCATTTTTCATCAGATAAGAAGAATACAAAGAACACACCACATGATGTATGGCGGAGAAATCGGGCCGTGTTAGTTTGGCCCGGTCACTCCGCATTAGATTGATAGAAAGTGGTTCAAGGGAATAAATTAACATATGAGAAACAAGAACAATGTTGGTCAAAATAAAACACACCCCTACCTTGTTCATTGAGCATCCACGTTGGCACAAGAAAGCAGATGTCGATTCGTTGTAGATGAACACGTCCTACATCGAAGGGGGTTCCGAGGAAGAACGTCGATGATGCTTCATGCCGACATTATTTGTTAGAAGAACACGTTCTTTGTTCTTTGTTGGCGAGAGATTTTATCCCTAAGAACTCTCCTTTCTCCCAAGCTCCACGAAAAGTCAAATGCTAACCCAAAAAAATTGATTAAGTCAATCTATTATTTAATTGTTGGCACTAAATTCACAATGGGTGGAATAATTAAATGTGATGGATTTGGCACATTAAGTGTTAAGGGATTTGAAGAGGCTCCCCTACACGTAATGGAAGTTGGAGGGTTTCTCCCAATTAAAGGGGAATTTCAAGGGGGTTTAACCTTGGGTGGTCCCCACCACAATAAACAAGAAGAAGAGGTTTAGACCTCGGGTGGGCCCCACCTCCATAAAATATCATGAAAAGGTTAAGGTGTGGTGGTCCCCACCTCTAACCTCCACATGGTGGTTTTAACCAACCACAATAATAATAATGCTACAACTTTATTTTTATTTAATTAATTCAATAAAAACCCAAAAAATATCTTTTATTTCCGACCATCTGCCGTCGAGGTGAAAGTATTCATAAGCGAAAATCAACATTGCGAGTTCAACGGTGCCCTCAGAATCACGCACCATCAATTTTGATGGACTCATAAAATTTTTGTTTAATTAAAATAATTTATATGGAAATTCTGGGTCTTTACACTCTTTATTACACCAAGATATTTCAATGTAAAATAAAATTTCCTTCTATTTCATGAAAACCAATAGATCATACAAAAAACATTTTCAATAGTGATTAAACACCCAAAGTATGATTGAAAATAAATTTACAATTAAAAACTATATTTTATTCTTTTTATAAAACACATCATATTTATAATAAAATAGTTTTAATTGAAACCCCATTTTCAAATCACATTCAATTTCCACTATTGAAAATGGCAGTAAAACGTGATATCAACCAATAAATTTCATAAATTATGTCCAAATGTCTGTAACATAAGAAAAAAATATTTCAGGGGAGAAACATAGGATAGAGAAACAAACTAAAACCCTAGATAGAATAATTCCCCCTTTGAAACTGATTTGGGGAAATGAAAATATTTATTCATTAAAAGGAATGATCTAATTGAGAACCCACTAATTTAGAAAAAATAGTCTAGATATAGAAAAAACATTACATTTGGTCTCTAATGTGACATGTAAGGGAGATATGTTGCAATGATATTGATTTATGAGGGGAAACTGGGGGAAAATCCAAACATAACATAATGAGACGCACCCAAATTGAACATGGATACACGATAAATCAAAGTGGGTTTTCCCCTAATGAATTAAGGAAGGAATTTTTCATGATAATATTGTATAATAAAGAGGAAATATTTAAAATAATGTGAGAGATTAAATGTAATTTTACTTTTCTCAAAGTATTGATCGGGGCACATGGTAAGGTCATATGGTTCGACAAGCCATGTTCTAATCGTGTGGTAGCCACTTCTAAATCAAAACTAATTTACCCAATCTATTGATAATATCATCATTTATTAAAAACTATAAAATATTATATGAAAAATGCAAAAACAAAAACGATTTTCCTAGAGACTTATATATCTGCACTATAAATAAATATGGACACTAGAAACAATATTGAAATATCTCATGGTTTCCAGAAAATTACTACTAATAATATGCCCAAACCGTGCAGTTGGCATATTTTCCTAGAAACACCCAATTTTTATCCCACATATCATAATTATTTCATATATTCAAATGAGGTCATTAATGTTTAAAATTATCTAGTCTTATGTCTTGAAGGTCTATAAAAAAATTCTTAAGATAATTTCATTTGGGTAATTCCTTTTCATCATCAATAGATCTCAACCCAATTACTAGAAACTTCTTATTATATAATTTAATTCATAAATAATAATTAATTTCTCTAGATATTAATTTTCATGGCCATGAAATGTTTTTGATTTCATATTCAATTTGGAATACCTGATTCATAAGGTTATATTCAATAGATTCTCTAATTCTGGGAGAACATCATTAATAAAAACCTTTAACATCTCTTTCTAAAAATTCATTCTTATAAAATATTCAACAATTATATAGATGTTATAAATACAATTTTATTTTTTCCAAAACATTGAATTCTACACATTTTGAGAGGGTGTTAGATATTTTAGATTTCACTAAAAATGAATTTTTTATTGAAACATCATCTTCCTCTAGAATTGTATATTCAATTAACAAATTCATAATAAAACTAATTATATATGAATTTAAATCATATTGAATTAAATGTAAATAACAATTTACAGGGTTGTAAATATCATTCACTATTTTTATCTCTTCCTCAAAACCACCAGATAATATATAGTTGTCCAAATGATCTCAATAAATATAATCAATAGATGACAAATTACCATTATGAGAACATAAATAAAATAATTTACCCATATTCTTCTTAACATTATTTCATAATTTTATTTCCATTTTCATCATTTTTTATGTTTTACTTAATGTAATTATGATTCTATATTTATAAAAGTAAAAAAAATTCATTTTAAAGTTTCCTAACATCAAAAAATTAATGAAACCTTCACATCATGCATTAAAATGATATTTAATAGGTATTTATAAAATATCCAATTAAATTTTACCATTTTTAAAATTCAAATTAAAATATATAGTAGGATCATTCCATACACATAGGGGTTAATAAGGGTGTACCAATTTTTGTAAATAAAAAACTATCAAGAATCCCATTTAATATTGAACAATTATTTATGTCCAGTGAATATGGATATAATTTTTTTAATTTATAAATAAACAAATAAAAGAAACACCAAAATTCCATGAAACAAAATTTCATTATTTTTATATATTTTTTTGAAAAATGACATAATCATTCCCTAGATTTATTATTTTCTTCAATCAAGGATAATATACAATAAATAATGTGACAATAGTGGGTGCATCTTCTCACCCCATAACTTCCAGAATATAAATGGACTAAAAAGCACCTAACTATATAGGGGCTAGAAATTTATATATATTATTACATGATGCAAGTCATAATTATCCTCAAAATATAAACAATGTATCATAAAAACTATTGACTTTGAAATTTTAGGTATAGAAAATTGAAGACAAGGAAATAGAATAAAACAAAATTATAATAATTTTTTCTAAATGAGATTCTAACATCCTTTGAGATCATACAACTTCATAAGGTAAAATTGGGAAAAATAATACAAATAGAATGATATAAAAATACCAGTAAGGGATAAGAATTAAATAAATGTGGAAAAGATGAAAATGACCTGAGTATAAAGAAATAATATAACAGTATATGCGACATGGATAATGAATAAACATGTGGTAAAAAATATATATAAATCAGGTAATTATATGATATTGTAAATATTGGAATGGGGGGAAAAGCATATATTGACATAAACATGAGTCATGGACTACATCCAAAACTATATCTCATAGGAGACAAATTCCCATAATAGATTATCATTACTCCTTATTCCAAAACAAGATGTATCATGAGACTAAGAAATAAAAATAATTTTTCCCATGGAATTAAATGGAAATCATAATCAAGACAGAAGGAATAACGAAACTATGTATCATAATTAAATCCATGAATGAAGTGACTAAATTATTTTTTGATAATAAAAAATTTAAAAAATGAATATGTGATGATTTATTATGTCATAATTAATTGAAATGATAATTGTTTATGAAGTTATCATTAGAACTGATTCAATTCGATGAGGTTTAATGGAAATGACAAAATAGCTTGTAAATAGGATAGAGGAATTATTTTTTGTATACAAACAGAAATGAACTAAAATACTATTTCATGATAAAATTAATGAATGTTAAAAAATATTTTTGTATTATAATTCATTATGGTCTGTACATAAAAATAGTTCAGAAATGTAAAATTTCCCTTTAATCAGGCTTACATATTGAAAAAAATGAGAAATGGAACATTTAAACCATATAGTTCCCCATAAGGAAATGATAATCATGATTTAAAAAAATATATTTGGAACATAGGAAAAAATATAGGACAAGTATATAAGATGAAATAATAATTTACATCATGGTTAAGATATAGAAGGTGTAACCTAAAGGACAAAATATAAGTTCAGAGATATCACATAGCTTATATAAGAAAGAATTATACAGTCACACATAATGTAGTAGATAATTGACATATATTAATTAATTAATAAAATATATATCTTTATATTTAATTTTTTTATATGATGATGATTCATTTCATAAAATTTTAATGGAAAATATTTAGATTATTTTTGTGGTTTTTTTCATGCCAATCATGTTCTGTTTTATTTATCATTATGTAAATATATTAGTTCTAGAACTAGAAAAATATATGAATATTGATATTAAAATCTGTTTAACCATTATAATAGTATTATTACAATCTATAAAAGTAGAAATGGAAGAAGAAAACTAATAATCCATGAAGATAGTGAACTATCATATCATGAAGAGTGCTTTCATTTTAGAATAATTTTAGAAGAGAAGAGATTTGATAATGCATATCCCGTTAACAAAATAAAATTACATTATATAAATTATACTATACTTAAAATTCCTATATTTTATTCAGAATGTGAGGAGTGGATAAGAAAAGAAAATAAATTATAAGATAAAGAATTATGATTTTACCTCTTGAATATTGTCTCCTTGAGAACCTATTTAAGGCACTTGGGTTAAGAATTTTGTTGAGACCAAATAATCATCGTCCTGGGGTAGACTCTTGGGATGAGACTAGGTTGGAATATTTAAATGTTATAAGTAAAATATGGTTTGAGGATATAGGGTGGTGATCATTTTTATTTATAGGTATATAAGAGGTTTTTTATTATTATATTCAAAATATATATTTTTGGATCAAGTATATTAACAGTGTTTGATTACTATGTCTAGATATATTAAAAATTTAATTATAGTTATAATAAATGTGTTATTACATCATTAATAAATTATCATGAATTTTCTACAGTTGTAATGAATTAATTGATGCCTTAGGATGTACAGAGTGAAAACCCATTTTTAATAGTTGATGTTGTATTTGTATAATGATATCCAATCTATTTGCAATAAAGAATATAAACCTATTAATGATATGTGATAAGATATTATGGTAGGAGTATCCCCAAAAAATTGACATTGGGGGAGTAAAATATGTTAGATGGAATAATTTCCCAATTTTATGATCTCATAGATAACTCATACTTTATTCATTGTGGTGGTGTTTGAATAATTATATTAAAAATTAAACATAAGAATGAATGTGTAGAACTATAATGAAATATTATGATCACTATTTTTGAATGAATGATTAGTTTATAATTCAATAATTTAATTTTGTGCTCCACCATAACTATTGTAACATCCCAAGTAAGTAATGAATAATATATATTTTTATCTATATCTATTTATGAATTAGATATTGTTTTAGAGGCTTAAAATGAGAATAAATCCAATCTTAAGCATGGAATACAGTAATATTTTTAAAAGATTGTTTTACTGCCTTTTGATCAAAACCTTTTTTAAATCAAACATTTGAAAACATTATAAGATCAATTTGTCAAAAAAAAATTATTATTTATGATTGGTACATTGATATTTACAATGGATAAATTTTTTGGTATTTTTCTAACAATGTACATTTTTTAATGAATAATGAAAAATACTACATTTTACATCAAAATGCATTTTCATCTAATTAAATTATATTGTTAGATTATTTTTTTAATTGTTTATAAAGTTTAAATAGAATATATTTTTACCATGTAATCCAATGGTTGTCATTTGGATTAATTTCACTTTGGAACTGGGCATAAACAAGTGCCAAACATTTCATAGATATTGTTTCAAAAAAACCCGCTATTTGTTTTGACAACGAGAATTATTTTTAAATTAATTATTGCAATTTATATGTTTCGAATTTGGTAAAATGGATTCCATATTTGGAATCATAAGGTACAAATTATGTAATTAGGACACTTTTGTTTTTGGACATTATGAATAGTAACAACGGTAATTATCTTTAATTATCTTGATTAATGAGTAATCGGGTAGTTAAGGATAATAAAATAATATCATAATACTAAAAAAAGACACCAAAATGTGTCCTAATGCTACTTTTTGTCTCATGTCTAACCATGGGATGCCTTGTGCCAAACTTGGGGACACCATGTATTCACTTTTGTGTGTAAGTGACTTTTTATCTTTTTTTAAAGAATGTTAAATATAACAAAGAATGTATCACCTGAGTAAAACATTTTTACTATTGTCTAAATAAATGATATATTGGACTATAAATAGTCATTATAAAGATAAAATGATTTCCTACATCATAGTATTTTTTCTATAATTTTTAGACATTAAATAATTTAAATTATTTATGGCATCATGATGATGCAGCGATTACCTCATTAATGAATGATTTAAATAAAATAAAATGATAATGTATAATCTAAGACATAAACTTGTCAAATACCTACTGTATGAGTTTATTTCTAACCCTTATCACCTTATCCTAGAAATACATCAATGTGGGACCATTATAATCTGAAACTCATTTCAAAATAATGAAACCTTTTATAACTTTCCATGAGTGCCCCTCCTATCCTCTTATAAAAGGCCTCACATCTACATCCTTACCCAAACCACTCAAGCCTTTGGCTCGGCCAAACCCTGCTCATTTTGTCTCTCCCCATCCCTCTCTTACTCCTTGTAGCCTCACATTGGGCAGAAGTCTTCCCAAGGAAGCCTTTGAGCTCAAATCAAAAAGAGTTACCCGTTTTAAAGGCAGTGTTTTCTCTTGTGTTCTTATGTTTTATTTTGATTCTCTAACCCTCTAAACACTTTTTATTCCTTTTTTTTGGAAAAAAAATAGTTTGATCAATATACTAGGATGTTTTTATAAGAAGGATTTGAGCTACACTTACACACACCTATATCTAATGGTTAAAGAATATACTGTTTCTGTGGATGTCGAATTTCTGCCTCACGAAACGATGATTGTTCAACACTCATATAACACCTTCCAAGGTGTCCATTAAGATGTCACTATGTTTATATATGATATATAATATGTTTATGTTTTACTTATTCTTATTTATTTTTCATTTATGGCATACCTTTATGGTTTCCATTATGGGTAAACGCGATATCTTCATTTTAGGAAGTGCGGACTACCGCCCCCTCAACGTGATTTGATTCGTTAATATCATATGTGGTACGTATAAAGGATAGATTTAATGATATTATATATGATAAAATACTGTAATTATAATACTATTATGTATCATTATGTTTTAATTCTATTAAATATGAAATAGAAAGGGAAGTATCGTTCATGTGTACGTACGGCTTACCGTCTCCATGAACGGTGCATTTCATTTCTTACCTCTAAATGTTATGTAATATTATAAATGCACATATATACTGGATATATATCATATATATGAAATCAACATCATGATTATAACTCTGGATATAATGGATACATGAACAAATTTTAATTATAAAGAGCATATTTTTGACTCAAGTACCAATGATCGTTAAAACGACCGTTATTAACTTAAATAATTACATAGTGTTCATGACATGGTAATAAGTGATATAAAAGGAATAATGAACTTGAAAAAGGTTCTTAAGAAAGTAGAAATTGACTCATGTTTATTATTCATGACATTAAATAACGATCGATTCAAGTCAGACCCGAGGTACGAGACTTCATCTCAATCTCCTTTCATTGAGGCATATTATGTTTTATAGACAACTTTCTTTTATACGGTGTATAAACCCCTTTGACTTTTAAATTTATCAAAAAGGAATAATTTTATATGAAGAGTTTTACCAAACAACAAAAGGAAATGTTTTTGTCGTACGTATGCGGCGACATCGACTTCTCTGCCACCGTGACCGTTATTTGAGTTTCGGCTTCCTCTACAAGCCATACCTTTTTTTAATGAAATATAAATACCATGTTTTCCTTTTATTTTATTTTGGTATTGAAAATGGTTTTCATAATGTTTTTTTATCAATGTGTTGTATTGATATTTTGTGATTGAAAAGTGTAAATGTTATGTTTCCTTTATGCATGTTTTATGTGATACGATTATGTTTATGGTTCTTGGGAATTATATGAAGACGGGTGGTTCCATGATAAACTAAGGGTGGGTGAGCCCAATATTGATCTCCAATGCATTGGGTAACGCGAAGGGGTTAAACATTAAGGATTCTCCAAATAGATTTAGGGAATATACTGTGATGGGTATTCCAAACATAACTAAGAGGGTTACTCCTTATGTAAGAATGTTATGAATGTCTCAAGTTACCTTTATGTCTTATGATTTCTATGATTTATTCATGATTTGATGAGGTATGTTAATGTGATTATGTTTTAAGGGTAAAGTTTGATTTCATTGATTCTTATGTATACATTTACTCATGTTTCCTTTCCATATATTTATATCCCTTACTGAGATTTTTATGCTCATCCCACATTTTTTGAAATGTTTTTCACATGTCAAGGAAAAGGTACATGATGTGATGATAGTGTTAATGAATTGTCAAGAAAGAATCCATGTTTTATTTTAAATATGTTTCCATTGATGTAAAAAATTAGTACTATCTTTTATGTAACCACTTTGTTTAATTGTGGAATGTAATGCATGTTTTATGATCTAATTCTCTAAAACACTAAACCTGAAAAGATCCTCAATGTGTATTCTTGAATTAACTCAAGATTAAGTAAGGTTTAAGGCTGGGGCCTTATAGTTGGTATCAGAGGTCGGTTTAGATAACATTAGGAGTTAGAATTCTATTAAATTATTATTCAAAAATATTTTTTTTATGGTCCAATTGAAATGATATAGCATTTGAAGATTACCATGTCGCTTTATCTAAGACATGTTTGTTCAGAATGGTTTTCCGCAGAGGAAACAGGGAATCAATGCTAGGAAGGCATACACAAGGGAGCCTTGAATAACATCACTGTTAAGAACAAATATCCTTTGCCTCATATCAATGACTTGTTTGATCAGCTCAAGGGAGCTCAGTATTTTTCAAAGATTGACCTGAGATCGGGGTACCATCAGTTGAAGGTAAAGGAAGCAGATATTCCGAAGACGAAGTTTCGTACAAGATATGGAAATTATGAATTTATATAAATTCTTTTGGGCTAACCAATGCACCTGTTGTATTCATGGACTTAATGAATAGAATTTCCCATGAGTTTCCGGATAAGTTTGTGGTGGTTTTCAGTGATGATATTTGGGTGTTTTCTAAATGTAAAGAGGAGCATGAAAGCCATTTAAGGGTAATTTTTCAATCCTTAAAATAAAAGAAATTGTATGGGATATTCATCAAGTGTGAGTTTTGGTTACAACAAATTTCTTACCTTGGTCATATTGTTTCTAATGATGGGATAACGGTTGGTCCTGCAAAAACAAAGGTTGTGGAAGAATGGACAAGACCCACAAATGTAACTGAGATTCGTAGCTTCCTTGGTTTGGCAGGCTATTACCGAAGGATTGATAGAAATTTTTCACGGTTATCTAGTCCAATGACTAAGTTTACTCGGAAGGGTGTTAAGTTTATCTGGACAACAGAATGTGATGATTGTTTTCAGGAACTGAAAAGAAGATTGGTGAATGCTCTTGTTTAGGAACTACCTCCCTGGAATGGTGAGTTTGTTATCTACAATGATGCTTCATTTAAAGGACTTGGTTGTTTCCTAATGCAGAATGATAACGTAATTGCTTATGCTTCACGACAGTTAAAAACTGATGAGGTAAATTACCCTACACATGATTTGGAATTAGCTGCTGTTGTTTTCGCTTTAAAAATTTTGAAGCATCATTTGTATGGAATAAAGTGTGAAATATATACCGATCACAAATGTTTAAAGTATATATTCAATCATAAGGAATTGAACATGAGACAGAGGATATGGCTATAATTAATCAAGGATTATGATTGAACAATTCATTACCATCCGGGAAAAGCAAATAAAGTGGCTGATGCTTTGAGTCGAAAAAGTAATGCTTCATTAGAAATGATGCATTTGGAACGTGATCCTTTAGTTAAGGATTTGATGAACATTGGCATAGAAGTTGTTGGTGCTGGATGTCCTTTTGTTTTGTTTCAGGTATCAGTGAAATCTTCACTATCGTACAGAATTAAGCAAGCACAGAAGCAAGACAGTGAGTTGCAGAAAAAGGTAGAGCTGGGTCAGAAAGGTAAGTTTCCTGATTTCAATATTGATAATGATTTTATTTGGAGATTTGGGAAGAGATTGTGTGTGCCTTGTGATTCATAGTTGAAGAGAGAGTTGTTATGTGAAGCTCATAATTCTCCATTTTCAGTTCATCCAGGCAGTACTATGATGTATAGAGATCTTCAAGAGTATTACTGGTGGGACAGAATGAAAAGAGATATTGCTGATTTTACTATGAAGTGTTTGACTGTCAACAGGTAAAAGAAGAGTGGGAGTTAACAAAAGGGATGCTTCATCCTTTACCAGTACCAGAGTGGAAATGGGAGAATATATCCATGGACATTGTTGTGGGATTGCCGAAGATAACTCGAGGTAATAATGCAATCAGGGTTATTGTTGATCGCTTGACTAAATCTGCTCATTTCCTTGATATATAAGATACTTTTTCCCTAGATCAACTTTCCCGTTTGTATCTCAAATTGATAGTCAGGTTACATGGAGTTACTCTATCCATTGTATCTGATCGTGATCTCAGGTTCACTTCTCACTTTTGGAAAGGCCTTTAGAAGTTGTTGGGTACTGAATTGAATTTTAGTATAGATTTTCATCCTCAATCAGATGGACAGTCAGAAAGAACGATTCAGACTTTACAGGATATGCTACGTGCTTGTTCGATGGATTATCAGGGATGTTGGGACCAACATCTTTCTTTGGTTGAGTTTTCATATAATAGCAGTTTTCATTCCAGTATACAGATTGCACCATTTGAGACATTATATGGGAAGCGGTGTGGAACTCAAACTTTCTGGGATTAAGTGGGTGAAAGAAAGTTTATGGGACCAGAATTGGTAGAAGTGTTGGCAGAAAAAGTTCAACTGATTCAGAAACACATGAGAACAGCTCAGAGCAGGCAGAAGAGTTATGCAGATAACTGGAGGAAGGATCTATCTTTCGAGGTAGGTGATCATGTCTTTCTCAAAGTTTCACTGTGGAAAAGTGTGATGAGATTTAGTAAGAAAGGAAAGGTGATTCCAAGGTTCATTGTACCATATGAAATTCTGTATAAAGTTGGATCAGTTGAATACCAAGTGGCTTTACCTTCGAGTTTATCTCAGGTACATAATGTTTTTCATGTTTTGATGTTGAGAAAGTATATGCCAGATCTATCTCATGTTTTCAGTCTAGAGGTAGTTCAGTTGGAAGAGAATCTATCTTATAAGGAACAACCGGTCCAGATTCTTGACCATAGGGAGAAAGCATTGCAGAATAAGGTGATTCATCATGTAAAGTTTTTTGTGGAAGAACCACATCAGTGAAGAGGCAACATCGATATCCGAAAATGCAATGAGGGATAAATACCTACACTTATTCGATAAGTAAATAAATTGCGGTGACACAATTTTCTAAAGGGGGGAAGGCTGTAACATCCCAATTAAGTAATGAAGAATATATATTTTTATCTATATCTATTTATGAATTAGATAGTGTTTTAGAGTCTTAAAATGAGAATAAATCCAATCTTAAGCATGGAATACACTAAGATTTTTAAAGATTGTTTTACTTCCTTTTGATCGAAAACCATTTTTAAAAAAAAAATTGAAAATTTTATAAGATCTATTTGTAAAAATAAACTTATTCATTATGTTTGTTACATTGAAATTTACAGTGGATAATTGTTTTGGTATTTTTCTGACAATATTCATTTTTTAATGAATAGGGAAAAATACTGCATTTTACATCAAAACTGCTTTTTCATCAAATTCAATTATATGGTTAGATTATCTTTTTAATTGTTTTGAAATTGTAAATAGAATATATTTTTACCATGTAATCCAATGGTGGTAATTGGATTAATTTCACTTTGGAATTGGGCATAAACAAGTGCCAAACATTTCATATATATGGTTTCAAAAAAAACCCGCTATTTGTTTTGACAACGGGAATTATTTTTAAATTAATTATTGAAATTTATATGTTTGGAATTTGGTAAAATGGATTCCATATTTGTAATCAGAAGGTATAAATTATGTAATTAAGATTCTTTTGTTTTTTGACATTATGAATAGTAACAACGGTAATTATCATTAATTATCCTGATTAATGAGTAATCGGGTAGTTAAGGATAATAAAATAATATCATAATAATAAAAAAACACACCAAAATGTCTCCTAATGCTACTGGTTGTATTATGGCCGACCATGGTATGCCTTGTACCAAACTTGGGGACCCCATGGAATCACTTTTGTGTGAAAGTGACTTTTTATCTTTTTTTTAAAGAAAGTTAAATATAACAAAGAATGTATCACCTGAGTAAAACATTTTTAATTTTGTCTACATAAATGATATATTAGAATATAAATATTCATTGGAAGGATAAAAATATTTCCTACATCATAGTATTTTTTTTATAATTTTTAGACATTAAATAAATTAAATTATTTAGGACATCATGATGATGCAGCGATTACCTCATTAATGAATGATTTAAATAAAATTAAACGATAATGCAAAATCTAAGACTTAAACTTGTCAAAGACCTATTTTATGAGTTTATTTAGAACCCTTATCACCGTATCCTCGAAATAAATCAATGTGGGACCTTTAAAATCTGAAACACATTTGAAAATAAAGTAACCTTTTATTACTTTCCAAGAGTGCCCCTTCTCTCCTCTTATAAAAGGCCCCCACCTCTACCTCCTTACCCACACCACTCATGATTTTGGCTCGTCAAACCCCTGATCATTTTGTCTCTCCACATCCATCTATTACCCCTTGAAGCCTCACTTTGGGCAGAAGTCTTCCCAATGAAGCCTTTGAGCTCAAATCAAAAAGAGTTACCCGTTTTAAAGGTAGTGTTTTCTCTTGTGTTCTTATGTATTATATTGCTTCTCCAACCCTCTAAACTCTTTTTATTCCATTATTTTGTAACAACAACAGTATCTCAAATATACTAGTATGTTGTTATAAGAAGGATTCGAGCTACACTTACACACACCTACATCTAATGGTTAAAGAACATACTGTTTCTGTGGATGGCGAATTTCTGCCTCACGAGACGATGATTGTTCAACACTCATATAACACTGTCCAAGGTGGCCATTAAGATGTCACTATATTTATATATGATATATAATATGTTTATGTTTCACTTAGGCTTCTGTATTTTTCATTTAGGGCATACCTTTATGGTTTCCATTATGGGTAAACGTGATATCTACATTTTAGGAAGTGCGGACTACCGCCCCCTCAAAGTGATTTGATTCGTTAATACAATATGTGGTATGTATAAAGGATAGATTGAATGATATTATATATGAAACAATACTGGAATTATAATACTATTATGTATTATTATGTTTTAATTCCATTAAATATGAAATAGAAATGGAAGTAGCGTTCATGCGTACGTACGGCTTACCGTCTCCATGAATGGTGCATTTCATTTCTTACCTCTAAATGTTATGTAATATTATAAATGAATTTATATACTGGATATATATGATATATATGATATATACATCATGAGTATAACTCTGGATATAATGGATACATGAACAATTTGTAATTATAAAGAGCATATTTTTGACTCAAGTACTAATGATCGTTAAAATGACCGTTATTAACTTAAATAATTACATAGTGTTCATGACATGGTAATAAGTGATATAAAAGGAATAATGAACAAGAAAAAGGTTCTTAAAAAAGTATAAATTAACTGATGTTTATTATTTAGGACATAAAAGAACGATCGAGTCATGTCGGACCCGAGGTATGGGACATCGTCTCAATCTCCTTTCATTGAGGAATATTTTGTTTTATACACAACTTTGTTTTATACGGTGTATAAACCCCTATGACATTTACATTTATCCAAAAGGAATCTTTTTATAAGAATCATTTTAATAAATGACAAAAGGGAATGTTTTTGTCGTACGTATGCGGCGACAATGACTTCTCTGCCACCATGACCATTATTTGAGTTTCGGCTTCCTCTATAAGACATATTTTTTTTAAATGAATCATAAATACCATGTTTTACTTTTATTTTAATTTGGATTTGAAATTGGTTTTCATAATTTTTTTATATCAATGTGTTGTATTGATATCTTGTGATTGAAAATTGGAAATTCTATGTTACCTTTATGCATGTTTTATGTGATACGATTATATTTATGGTTCTTGGGCATTATTATGAAGACGGGTGGTTCCGTGATAAACTAAGGGCGGTTGAGCCCGATATAGATCTCAAATTCATTGGGTAACATGAAGGGGTTAAACGTTAAGGTTTCTCCGAAGAGATTTAGGGAATATACTGTGATGGGGATTCCAAACGTAACCAAGAGGGTTACTCCCTACGTAAGAATGTTATGAATTCCTCAAGTTACATATATGTATTATGATTTTTATGATTTATTCATGATTTGATGAGGTATGTTCAAGTGATTATGTTTTATGGGTAAAGTATGATTTCATTGTTTCTTATGTATACATGTACTCATGTTTCCTTTCCATATTTTTATATCCCTTATTGAGTTTTTATGCTCATCCCAAGTTTTTGAAATGTTTTTCACAGGTCAAGGGAGAGGCACACGATGTGATGATAATGTCAATGAAGTGTCAAGAAATAATCCATGTTTTATTTTAAATATGTTTCCATTGATGGGAAAAATGAGTATTATCTTTTATGTAACCACTTTGTTTAAATGTGGAATGTAATGCATGTTTTATGATATAATTCTCTAAAACTCTAAACCTAAAAAGATCCTCAACGTGTATTCTTGAAGTAACTCAGGATTAAGTAAGTTTTAAGGATGGGGCCTTATAGTTGGTATCAGAGGTCGGTTTAAATCACATTAGGAGTTAGAATTCTATTAAATGAATATCCGAAAATATTTTTTTTATGGTCAAATTGAAATGATATAGCATTTGAAGATTACCATGTTGCTTCATCTAAGACATGTTTGTTCAGAATGGTTTTCCGCAGAGGAAATAGGGAAGGAGTTCTAGGAAGGCATACAAGAGGAAATAACCTTCCTAATTAGCATCCTGAGATGGTCGGAATTAGAACCGAATAGTTTTTTGCAATAATTTGGTAGTTTACTCAAGTGATAAATAGTGGTGGTATCCATGCCCGAGATCAGCCAGATCAACCGTAGAGGAACATGTCAGTGGTGGAACATTTAATGAGGCAACATCCCCCATCATTCAGAGGATCATCTGACCCTGTGCTAGCTGAAGGGTGGTTTAAAGTACTAGAGAAGATTTTTGATGTCATGGGGTGTTCAGACAATCAAAAGGTTAGTCTTGCTATTTACCATTGGGAGGGTGAAGTAGATCAGTGGTGGTCGATGGTTAAAATATCAGGGATGCGGATGAGATTGATGCTCTCGACTGGGATGAATTCAAATGTATGTTTCTTGAGAAGTATTTTCCTAAGGCTGTTCGACTTTGTATGGAAACAAAATTCTTGGAATTGAGGCAAGAGGAAGACTCAGGGGCTGCCTATGAAGAGAGGATCACTCGACTGGAAAGGTATGCTCTAAATTTTATCTGAGCCCTTGATAGTAAAATCAATCATTTTTACTCAGGATTAAAGAAAAAATATAGAAGGGAATTGTCTTCTCGTGAGTTCAAAAGTTATTAAAAGCTTGTTTGATGTGATGAGAAGGTGGAAATGGAGTTTTCCGATGATCAAGTGTTCTATAACAACCAGCAGAAGAAGAGACCGAGGTGGTAGGAGAAAGGAAAGAATTCTTCAAAAAGGTCTGACGGTAAGAAAACTAAGTTTCCAGTTTGTGATAAATGTGGTAAAAGGCATGATGCAGAATGTCTTCTAAATTCTGGAAAGTGCTACCGATGCGGTAAGATGGGACCTAAGGCTCTTGATTGCACTGAAAAAGATCAGGGTGATGGTAATTCCAAATTTGATTTACAGTTAGTGAAATGTTTTAAGTGAAATGAGATGGGTCACTATGAAAATGAGTGTCCGACAAAGAGCTTGAGTGATGGGAAACAGTTAGACTACAAGCAGAAATGGGTGGTAAAATCCTTTGCAACTACTTCAGCAGATGTCGGGCCATCAAATGAAGTTGTATCAGGTACTTTGTTTGTTTTTTCAGATTATGCTAGTGTGTTGTTTGATTCGAGGTCTATACATTCTTTCATCTCTGAAAACATTTCCAGTAAAATGGGAATACCATCTCAAGAAATGACTCTTGAACTTTTGGTAAAAACACCTGGGGGAAATGTAGAGGAAAAAAGAATTTATAAGAATCTTCCTATACTTATCCGTGGAAAGAACCTACATGAAAACGTTATTGTTTTACCTCTAGTAGAGTTTGATGTTATCTTGGGTATGGATTGGCTCTCTATTTACCATGATAAGATTCATTGTAGAGCTAAAGAAGTTTCTTTTCAGAAGGGATTTCAGTTTGTGTACAAGAATGGACCGTTATTGTTGATAACATATCAAGAGGCTGAGAAACTTGTAAAATATGGAAATGAATGTTACCTTGATCATATTGTTGAAAACAAGGGAACTACTCATATTAATGATGTGCCAGTGGTAAATGAGTATCTTGATGTTTTTCTTGATGAGTTTCCTAGAATAATACCAGATCGGGAAGTTGAGTTTACTGTTGACTTAGTTCCTGATGCTAAGCCAATTTCAAAACCCCCTTATCGAATGGCTCAAGTTGAACTTTTAGAGTTGAAGGAGAAACTACAAGATTTATTAGAGAAAGGTTTCATTCGACCTAGCACATCACCATGGGGTGCTCCTGTTTTATTTTTTAAAAAGAAATATGGTTCAATGAGACTTTTCATTGATTATAGAGCCTTGAATAACATCACGGTTAAGAACAAATATCCTTTGCCTCATATTGATGACTTGCTTGATCAGCTCCAGGGAGCTCAGTATTTTTCAAAGATTGACCTGAGATCGGGGTACCATCAGTTGATGGTAAAGGAAGAAGATATTCCGAAGTCCACTTTTCATATAAGATATGGCCATTATGAATTTGTAGTAATGCCTTTTGGGCTAACCAATGCACCTGCTGTATTCATGGACTTAATGAATAGAATTTTCCATGAGTTCTTCGATAAGTTTGTGGTGGTTTTCATTGATGATATTTTGGTGTTTTCTAAAAGTAAAGAAGAGAATGAAAGACATTTACGGGGTATTTTACAAACCGTAAAAGAAAATAAATTTTATGGTAAATTCAGAAAGTGTGAGTTTTAGTTGCAACAAATTTCTTTCCTCGGTCATATTGTTTCTAAAGATGGGATAACTGTTGATACTGCAAAAAAAATGGTTGTGGAAGAATGGCCAAGACCCAAAAATGAAACTGAGATTTGTATCTTCCTTGGTTTGGTAGGCTATTACCGATGGTTTGTTAGAAATTTTTCATGGTTATGTAGTCCAATGACTAAGCTAACCCGGAACGGTGTTATGATTATCTGGACAAATGAATGTGATGATTGTTTTCAGGAACTAAACAGAAGATTGGTGAATGCTCCAGTTTTGGAACTACCTTCCAGGAATGGGGAGTTTGTTATCTACAGTGATGATTCATTGAAATGACTTGGTTGCTTCCTAATGCAGAATGATCAGGTAATTTCTTATGCCTCACAACAGTTGAAAACTCATGAGGTAAATTACCCTACATAGGATTTGGAATTAGCTGATGTTGTTTTCGCTTTACAAATTTGGAGGCATCATTTCTATGGATTAAAGTTTGAAATATATACCGATCACAAAATTTTAAAATATATATTCACTCAGAAAGAATTGAACATGAGATAGAAGAGATGGCTAGAATTAATCATGGATTATGATTGCACAATTCATTACCATCCGAGAAAAGAAAATAAAGTGGCTGATGCTTTGAGTCAAAAAAGTAATTCTTCATTACCAATGTTGCATTTGGAACGTGATCCATTGGTGAAGGATTTGATGAACTTTGGCATAGAAGTTGTTGGTACCGGATGTCCTTCTGTTTTGTTTTAGGTATCTGTGATATCTTCTCTATCAGACAGAATTAAGCAAGAACAGAAGCAAGACAGTGAGTTGCAGAAAAAGGTAGAGCTGGTTAAGAAAGGTAAGTTACCTGAATTCAATATTGATAATGATTTTATTTGAAGATTTGGGAAGATATTATGTGTGCCATGTGATTCACAGTTTAAGAGTGAGTTGTTATGTGAAGCTCATAGTTCTCCGTTTTCAGTTCATCAAGGCAGTACTAAGATGTATAGAGATCTTCGGGGGTATTACTGGTGGGAAGGAATGAAAAGAGGTATTGTTGATTTTACTGTGAAGTGTCTGACTTTTCAACAGGTAAAAGAAGAGCGGCAATTACCAAAAGGGATGCTTCAGACTTTACCAGTACCAGAGTTGAAATGGAAGAATATATCCATGGACTTTGTTGTGGGATTGCCGAAGACACCTCGAGGTAATAATGCAATCAGGGTTATTGTTGATCTCTTGACTAAATCTGCTCATTTCCTTGCTATATGAGATAATTTTTCCCTAGATCAACTGTCCCATTTTTATCTTAAAGATATGGTCAGGTTACATGGAGTTCCTCTATCCATTGTATCTGATCGTGATCTCATGTTCACTTCTAACTTTTGGAAAGGCCTTCAGAAGTCGTTGGGTACTGAATTAAATTTTACTATAGATTTTCATCCTCAATCAGATGGGCAGTCAGAAAGAACGATTCAAACTTTGGAGGATATGATACATGCTTGTTCGATGGATTATCAAGGATTTTGGGACCAACATTTTTCTTTGGTTGAGTTTTCTTATAATGACAGTTTTCATTCCAGTATAAAGATGGCACCATTTGAGGTAATATATGGGAAGCGGTGTCGAACTCAATCTTTCTGGGATGAAGTGGGTGAAAGGAATTTGATGGGACCAGAATTGGTAGAAGAGTTGGCAGAAAAAGTTCAGCTAATTCAGAAACACATGAGAACAGCTCAGAGTAGGCAAAAGAGTTATGCAGATAACCGGAGGAAGGATCTATCTTTCAAGGTAGGTGATCATGTCTTTCTCAAAGTTTCAATGTGGAAAAGTGTGATGCGATTTGGTCAGAAATTAAAGATGAGTCCAAAGTTCATTGGACCATATGAAATTCTGGAGAATGTTGGATCAGTTTCATACCGAGTGGCTTTACCTCCGAGTTTATCTCAGGTACACAATGTTGTTCATGTTTCGATGTGGAGAAAGTATATTCCAGATCCATCTCATTTTTTGAGTCTAGAGGTAGTTCAGGTGGAAGAGAATCTATCTTATGAGGAACAATCGGTCTTGATTCTTGACCACAGGGAGAAAGTGTTGTGGGATAAGGTGATTCATCAAGTAAAGGTTTTGTGGAAGAACCACATGACGGAAGAGGCAAAATTGGAATCTGAAAATGAAATGAGGGATAAATACCCCCACTTATTCGATAAGTAAATAAATTGCGGGGATGTGATTTTCTAAAGGGAGGAAGGGTGTCACATCCCATGTAAGTAATGAATAATATGTATTTCTATCTATATCTATTTATGAATTAGATTGTGTTTTAGAGGCTTAAAATGAGAATAAATCCAATCTTAAGCAAGGAATACACTAATATTTTTAAAAGATTATTTTACTGCCTTTTGATCGAAAACCTTTTTTAAATCAAACTTTTAAAAAATTTATAAGATCTATTTATCAAAATAATCTTATTATTTATGATTGGTACATTGAAATTTACAATGGATAATTTTTTTGGTATTTTTCTGACAATGTTCATTTTTTAATGAATAGTGAAAAATACTGCATTTTACATCAATAATGCTTTTTCATCTAATTTAATTATATGGTTAGATTATCTTTTTAATTGGTTTTAAAGTGTAAATAGAATATATTTTTACCTTGTAATCCAATGGTGGTCACTGGGATTAATTCCACTTTGGAATTGGGTATAAACAAGTGCCAAACTTTTCAAAGATATTGTTTCAAAAAAACCCGCTATTTTTTTGACAACAATAATTATTTTTAAATTAATTAGTGCAATTTATATGATTAGAATTTAATAAAATGGATTACACATTCAGAATCAGAAGGTACAAATTATGTAATTAAGACTCTTTTTTTTTGGACATTATGAATAGTAACGACAGTAATTATCTTTAATTATCTTGATTAATGAGTAATCGGGTAGTTAAGGATAATAAAATAATATAATAATTATAAAAAAAGATGCCAAAATGTGTCCTAATGCTACTAGTTGTCTCATGGCCGACCATGGGATGCCTTGTGCCAAACTTGGGAACCCCATGGAATCACTTTTGTGTGAAAGTGACATTTTATCTTTCTTTTACAGAAAGTTAAATATAACAAATAATGTATCACCTGAGTCAAACATTTTTAATTTTGTCTACATAAATGATCTATTAAACTATAAATAGTAATTGGAAAGATAAAAAGATTTACTAAATCATAGTGTTTTTTTATAATTTTTAGACATTAATTAAATTAAATTATTTATGACATCATGATGATGCAGTGATTACCTCATTAATGAACGATTTAAATAAAATGAAAAGATAATGTAAAATCTAAGACTTACACTTGTCAAAGACCTATTGGATTAGTTTATTTTGAACCCTTATCACCATATACTATAAATACATCAATTTGGGACCTTCAAAATCCAAAACTCATTTGAATATAAAGTAACCTTTTATAACTTTCCAAGAGTGCCCCTCCTCTCCTCTTATAAAAGGCCCCCACCTCTACCTCCTTACCCACACCTCTCAATCCTTTAGATCGGCGAAACCCTCCTCATTTTGTCTCTCAACATCCCTCTATTACTCCTTGAAGCATCACTTTGGGCAGAAGTCTTCCCAAGGAAGCCTTTGAGCTCAAATTAAAAAGAGTTACCCATTTTAAAGTTAGTGTTTTCTCTTGTGTTCTTATGTGTTATTTTGCTTCTCCAACCCTCTAAACTCTTTTTATTCCATTATTTTGTAAAAATACCAGTATCTTCAATAAACTAAGATGTTGTTATAAGAAGTATTAGAGCTACACTTAGACACACCTACATCTAATGGTTAATGAACATACTGTTTCTGTGGACGGTGAATTTCTACCTCACGAAACGATGATTGTTCAACACTCATATAACACCTTCCAAGGTGGCCATTAAGATGTCACTATATTAATATATGATATATAATATGTTTATGTTTTACTTATGCTTCAATATTTTTCATTTATGTCATACCTTTATGGTTTCCATTAAAGGTAAACACTATATTTTCTTTTTAGGAAGTGCGGACTACCGCCCCCTTAAAGTGATTTGATTCATTAATAGCATATGTGGTAGGTATAAAGGATAGATTGAATGATATTATATATGATAAAATACTGGAATTATTATACTGTTATGTATCATTATGTTTTAATTCCATTAAATATGAAATAGAAATGGAAGTAGCATTCATGCGTACGTACGGCTTACCGTATACATGAACGGTGTATTTCATTTTTTACCTCTAAATGTTATGTAATATTATAAATGCATTTATATAATGGATATATATGATATATATGATATCTACATCAACAGTATAACTCTGGATATAATGGATACTTGAACAACTTGTAATTATAAAGAGCATATTTTTTACTCAAGTACCAATGATCGTTAAAACGACCATTATTAACAAAAATAATTACATAGTGTTCATGACATTGTAATAAGTGATATAAAAGGAATAATGAACTTGAAAAAGGTTATTAATCAAGTAGAAATTAACTCAAGTTTATTATTCAGGACATTAAAGAACGATCGAGTCAAGTCGGACCCGAGGTAGGGGACTTCGTCTCAATCTTCATTCATTGAGGCATATTATATTTTATACACAACTTACTTTTATATGGTGTATAAACCACTTTGACTTTTACATTTATCCAAAAGTAATCTTTTTATACAAAGCATTTTACTAAATGAAAAAAGGGAATGTTTTTTTCGTAAATATGTGGTGACAACGACTTCTCTGCCGCCGTGACCATTTTTTGAGTTTCGGCTTCCTCTACAAGCCATACCTTTTTTAAATGAAAAATAAATACCATGTTTCAATTTTATTTTATTTTGGTATTGAAAATGGTTTTCATAATGTTTTTATATCAATGTGTTGAATTGATATCTTTTTATTGAAAAGTGGAATTGTTATGTTTCCTTTATGCATGTTTTATGTGATATGATTATGTTTATGGTTCTTGGGAATTATTATGAAGACTGGTGGTTCCGTGATAAATTAAGGATGGGTGAGCCTGATATAGCTCTCCAATGCATTGGGTAACGCAAAGGGGTTAAATGTTAATGTTTCTCCGAAGAGATTTAGGGAATATACTGTGATGTGTATTCCAAACGTAACCAAGAGGGTTACTCCCTACATAAGAATGTTATGAATACCTCAAGTTACCTTTATATCTTATGATTTCTATGATTTATTAATGATTTGATGAGGTATGTTAAAGTGATTCTGTTTTATGGGTAAAGTATGATTTCATTGGTTCTTATGTATACATGTACTCATGTTTCCTTTCCATATTTTTATATCCCTTACTGAGCTTTTTATTCTCATCCCATGTTTTTGAAATGTTTTTCACAGGTCAAGGGAGAGGTACATGATGTGATGATAGTGTCAATGAAGTGTCAAGAATGAATCCATTTTTTATTTTAAATATGTTTCCATTCATGGAAAAAATGAGTACTATATTTTATGTAACCACTTTGTTTAAATGTGGAATGTAATTCATGTTTTATGATCTAATTTTCTAGAATTATAAACCTAAAAAGATCCTCAACGTGTATTGTTGAAGTAACTCAAGATTAATTAATGTTTAAGGCTAGGGATTTATAACTATAGTGAAATGATATAGCCTTCCATTCTTCCCTGGAAGTTTCTATGAGGGATTTTCCCCAAAAAACCATTGGTTTGGGGCACTGGATGGCATATTTCCCAAGTTTATTTTTGGTAAGGCACTACAGTATAGGATTATTTTTCATATAAAACTTTCTACACGTCATCATTAATGGTTTTATTCAATTATAATTAGCATTAATTATCTGGGTGCCCCTTTTTTCTACAGTAGATGCAACTTTTGGTTCCACTTAAGTAGTTTCTGAAAAGTTTCTTTACAAAATTTTAAATGTGGAATGATGGGTTTACATTCATCCTTAATATTTTTATATTGTACCTAAAAAAATTGAATTCCAACATATATTTCATGTATCCAATCCCATGAGACCATTTGGAATCACTAATCTTCATCTCAACTATAAGGGATAACAAAAAATATCTTTGTAAATGTTAAAGTCTCAAATTGATATGGATTTTTTTATAATTGTTGTATACCCACTATAGAATAGAAGTACC
Source organism: Viscum album (assembly GCA_963277665.1). NCBI lineage: Eukaryota > Viridiplantae > Streptophyta > Magnoliopsida > Santalales > Viscaceae > Viscum > Viscum album. The sequence continues at coordinate 670,350,434 of OY728147.1, forward strand.
TTAATTTATTTTATAAAAAAAATATTGAAGCAATTCATGCTCAACATATGATGTTTTCATCATATTCTCGGATTGAATCAACATCATTTTTATTTATACTAAGGAATTCCATCTGGATCTAAAGACCAATAGTTGGACTACAATATTATATGAAAATAATTTTTATTGAATTTTTTCCATTTAAAGGAATCAATTTACTCCATAGAATTTGTGTTTTATACCATTGTAAACCCCATATCGGCTTCCCCATCAAAATTATAGACATCCAGTATGAGTTTCCATTCTTTTGATAATTGAAAGAAAAAATAATTTACTTTCAATTGACATTAAACATTTTTATGTGTTGAGTGGACTAGAACAAATTCTAATGATAAAGTGGATTTTGTCACATAAATTAATTGAATACATATTTCTATTTATTAAGAGAACTAGTTTGTTTCACATGATTCATTATATTTTTCCTAACATTATCGAGTTGATCAATTATAGTCAGGATGTTCGGGGGTTTCATTCCCTTCGGATTTTAATCAGTATAGAGTAATAACAACATTGCCAATAACATTTATTATATTCATGGGTTCTCCTATTTCCCAAAAAGCTAATAAAAATAAAATAAAATAAAATTAGGGGTGTTAGTATAAGAAAAATAATCATATAAAATGAAACATTGAACATAGCAGGATACAATTTTAAATTTAAAAAAAATACAGAAACATGGGATTCCCTAGCTTTCAACAAAGGATATATGTGGGGATATAATTATTCATAGGGTTGTCTCTAATTTTTCCTAGTTAGAATAAAAATAATATAACAAGACCATGATCCATTACTAACTATATGAAACCTATCCTTTTATATATATTATAACATTATTTAAGGTATAATTAACTATGAAATAAAAACCATGGTTTGTAAAGCCTTATGTATTTGGAATATTAGGAAAACGAAATCGAAAAAAATTATTTTAGAATAAAGAATCAATATATTAGTCTTCAAAATTTTACTCCAAAATTCCTCTTTGATCCTTCATAATGTAAGTATGACTAGGGAAATACATTGAAAAAAGAATCGTATGAAAATCTCAATAAGGGAAATAAAATTTATTAATATTTTAAAATAATGATAATATATGAATAAAAATGAATAAATTATATCATATAAGAAATGGGTATTGAATAAATATATAGAGAAAGAATATATAATATATGGAATCATATGATTATAAAAATATTAGAACGTGGAAGCAATAAAAAATGTAACATAAACAATAAACAAGTATAACTTTCATGATTAAATAATATTTTAGAGAATGTCCCATAATAGATTTGGTATAATACCTGATATCATACATGAAATCACATGAGATTAAAAAATTTCTCACTCCTAAGAGTTCTATATGAGCAAACCCATCATAAAATTTTCATTTATATGTGTTCCATATTAATAATGAAACATAATGTATATACATAAGTATTACCTATGAATGAATGGAAAATCATAATAAATTATAAGGAATAACCAAAGGTGTATCATAACTGTATAAATGAAAGAAGGGTATAAATAATTTTTGGAAAATAATAATGTAAGTATAAGAACATATCATGAATAATGTTATTAAAATGAAATGAAAACGTATAAAATAGTGGTTATGCAATATTAGAAATGATAAACTTTCATATTGTTTATGGGAAAAGATTAAATATTCATTAAATATTAAAAAGGAATATGATATTTATAAAACCATAAATGAATATGTTTTTCACGGTAAAAAGAATTATTTAATTAAAATATTTTTTCCATAAATAGGATTATGGATTGTATATGAAATTGGTTATGAGATGGGTATTTTCCCCTAAACTGTGGTTTCTTTTTTGAAAGAATTAAAAGTGAATATTTTAAAACATTAAATTCCCCATCAATTAATAATCAACTGATATATATATATATATATAAATTTTTTGGAACATATAAATAAAATTAAGGAAAATTGAATAATAATAAATAATAATTGAATTGTGGTAATGAAAGAGAATATGCATCTTGAAGGTGAAATGGAGGTTTGGATAGATCTCTATCCTTCTGTCCAAATTCAATTTTCAATTACACATAGTGTCCTGGATAATAAAAATATATTCATTAATTACATAAGTAATAACCATGTATACACAAGTGGAATTTATTTTAATTTTTTTATGCTCATTTATGTCTATTTCAATTAGTTATAGAGTTCAATTTCATTATTTCAGAATTTTTGGTTTAATCATTTCATGGTTAGATCACTTTTGTAAAATTATGGAAGTTCTTATAAATTGAGAATAGTTATTTATAAGTGGAATTTTATGGTGTTAATGAACTTCCATAAAAATAAAATGTACTATATATAATATGTTATTTAATAATGATGGTTCATTTGATAAATCATTAATGATAATTATATATTTTATTTTTATGGTTTTTTGATCCACACTTAGTAGTTTAATTTTATTTTATATTTTGTATATATAATAGTTATAGAAAATGAAACAAGTTATATTTTTTATATTTAAATATTTTCTAACCAAAATATTGGTTTTTGGAGAATCATTTATGATGGTAATGGAAAATGAAAACTCATCATCCATGAATTCAATGAAATGATATATAGGGGATGTTGTTTTCCTTTTTAGAATAAATAGTGAATAGGGAAGATTATGTTTTTGATATTACATTAACACAATAACCTTAAAATAAATATTTAATACTAGAGTGAGGATTTATATTTTTAAATTGTAAGTGATAAAATGATATTAAATGAAAATAAATGAAAAGAAGATGATTGAGGATATTATCTCTTCAATGTTGTCTCCTTGAGAACCTCTTTAAAGAAACTAGGTTTTATAATTTATTGAGACCATATTTTTTTGTATGTAGGGAAGAGTATTATGATTGATATTGGTCTGACTTTATAAATATTAAATGTAATATAATGTTGGGGAGAATGGGTGGTGAGGGGTAGTATTTTTTGTGGAGGATAAGTAAGTTTTATTATTATAGTAATTGGTTTATTATTTTGTCTCGAGAAAATATAAAGTGTTAATTCATATGAATAAATGTAATAAATAGACCAGGTTACAATTAAAAAATGGTATCTTACATAATACCTACATCATACATGACTAACGAATTCATGTTTTCGGCTAACAAAGTTAAATAACGAATATTACAAAATTGTATTTTTAAAGAAAAAATCTATTTGAGAAAAATACAAAAAATTAACCATATATGTTTTTTTAATTTTTATATTATAAATATGAAATTAATTTTTTAGAGCTAGATCTCAAAATATGAGAACATTAATTTATAAATAATTTCATCATTTATTAAAAAAATCAGATTTGAATATTATAATTAATTTTATGACCCTTTTAGAAATAAATTAAAGTATCATAAAATTATTTTCTTATTATAATAAAATATATACTTAATTTATGAATATATTTTGGGTAAATTAATTTTCATTTAAAACAATAAGTTGATTATAAAATTATAACTAAACTTTTATGTTTTAAAAAATTGAATCACTTAATTTATAATATTTAAATTATTTATTTACATATAGATTGATATAATTATATAAATCATTTATTCATAAGACTCTAAAATTTTATTTTTATGTTTATATGTGAGTTTACAATTCTAACATCAATTTTACTATTCCTTATTTTTCATATTATTATTCTAATTTACATGTTACTATTCCAATAGTATATGTTAGATAATTTTTTTAAATACTATTTTATTCATTATTTTTCTATTCACATCTATTTATGATATATATATATTTATTTAAAATTAAAATGAATATTATATTATCAAAATTATTTTTAATTTATAATAATTTTTGAGTGATGTTAATATAGTTGATCATGGAAATCCAAATTTCATCATTATTATTTTGAAATTTTCTATTTATTATCCCTCTAATATATTTTGAATTTTTATTTTTTTGTAAGATAATGCTTTATTTTCTATTTATAACAATAATGTTTTTATTAGGTTCTATATGTTATGTATACATTTTATGACATATGAAGGGATGTTCAATTTTTAATATAATGTGTTGTTACATTATCTCACACAAATCTTGCATTTACAAATTAACACTATATTCAATGACTTCCACTATGATTTTTTTGGGAATACACTAATCATATTAGGTTCAAAAAAGTAGAATTTCATTTTATATAAGTCATTACTTGATGTTCTTATATATTATTAAGTCTCTAGTATTGATGTAGATGATTATAAAAACAATAATAGATTTCTTATACCCCAATAGTGTTTTTCCAATAATTTCAGATGATATTCAGGTAATTGTTTAAAATTTTCCACCACTTGAAACTCATTTTCTATTGATTCTCACTCACACTATTTCTGTGATCTTCAAATCTAGAAGATCTAAGTTTTTCAGATCTCAACATCACTAAATTGAAACATACATAGTATTTTGAATATTCTCTATTTTTACCGATCACTTTATTAGGAAACAATCTATGTCCCAATAATATTTTCTTATATCTATTTCCATGATACTCATATGAAAATTAAATTCAGAATTGGATTTCATACTCCTCTATCAATATAAAGTTTCAAAAAATCCTTAAAACATATATTTGATATTTTTAACTCTCTGACATAACATCTTCATATTTCAGTTTCATATAATATATTGGTCATATTGAATTAGTAAACACTTCTGAATTATAAACCATTCTCATATATTTTTTTCCTTTTCATAATCAATAAATTTCTCACAGTTTTATATAAGGCTTTCCACTACAATCCTTGTAATATTTTTTTCTTTAAATGGATCTCACATTCTTTTTTATGAGTTCCCATTGTTTTTTGATGTTTTTTTCATTCTCAATTTTCATTTGGCCAAAACATATATTCTAGATATTTCTATATAATTCTTGTATTTCCTGCCACTTAAACATATTACCCTTAAATAATCTCAAATTTCTCAAATGAAATTTAAAATATAAATGATTTTATATTTCAATAGAAAAATCCTACTACAAATAAAGATTTCACAATAAATAATGTTCACTAATAATAACACATAGTTGTTATTATGAAAACACATTCCTTTCATTCTTTATGAACTTGTCTCATTCCCTAATTCTATTTTTTTCATTCACACATAATTAAATTTCTCCATTAGAATTTTACATTCTTCAATTGTGGGAATCGATACTCATTACCGTCAACATGATATCCAAATAAACTACAAATCAATCTTCATAGATATATAATGATTATACAACATTATATATATATATATATATATATATTTCTTTGTCATTTTGATATATGATTGAATAATAATATATAGGTATGATATTAGGTGATATCTCTACCAATAAATGATCATATATCACTTAATTTCTAGTTTTAAAAAATCATTGATTTATTTATTTGGGAATAATTTATTTCCAAAAAAATTATCCATTTATTTGATTATATTTGTATCCCCTTAAATCATTTTTTATAATTATATATTTATGATTAAATTAAATATGAAATATTAAAAAATTAAAAAAATCATATGAATATAATTCTAAAGATTATTCATTAAAAAACAAATATTATTCTCTTGATTTCCTCTTCTATCAATCTTAAAAAAATATTAACTTATCATATTTTTTAATCATATAATCTAAACCTCAGTTATGTGTTTATGATGTCAAAATACATGTGAAAAATCCCATGAATAATCAAATTTATTTAACCTATAATTTATTTGATATTTGAAATATTAATTTACAATAAAAAATAGAAAAACTTTCACTATGTATAAAAGTGAGAGATTGTGGAATTCAATTAGATATGCTAGAAAATACTTAGGATGAATATTTAATTTATGACATTCATACTTATTTGAACTCTGATTAATTTGAAATTTCTCTAAGAGTTTAATCATTATTCTTAACCATAGAATTATGTTGGGTTCTTCAAGGAAATATACTAAAAAAAACTCTTTTAACAAATAACACTATAAAATAACAGTAGATTCGAAAGACTCATAGTAAATTTATAAAATTGAAAAATTCATATTTTTTCCCTAAATTATTATACCCATAGTGATGTCATATGTTCTAGTGTGTGAATCCCTAAACTTAGAGATTATTCATTTTTAAATGAACCCCAAATTTTTCACTTCTACTAATTGCTTCTAAAAATTTTGTAACAATTTATAGGGTTTCTTGAAACACCTTTAAAATAATCATAAACTATTGTATTGAAATATTATAATAAAATAAATTAGAATAATAATATAATTATGATGTTTTAATATTTATAATATATTTATTTAATCAATCAATCCAACATTTATGAAGTTTTTAATGGTATCCACTAGTTTGAACATGTGGTAGGTCCAACACACTTATTATATTCCTGGTAAATCATGGATTAACTTAACCAAAAATTCATAGAGACTCTTCATGATATCGATTATATTTTTCAATACTATTATTTAGGCTCTACTAATAGAGTCTCATTATTTTGTCCATGTGGTTGTTTGCAAATTAATGAATTTTTTAATTCATTTTGATCATAATTTATGTTGGATTCTACTCTTACAATCAGTTTATTTTTTTATTTGGTATGTTGTCTCTCATTTTATTTATCAATCCATGTGAACTGATTCTCTTTTTATTCAAAACACAACATAGAGAGCATTGAAACGTTCCTGTCAATGTGGGTTATTCACCACCTTTTCTGAATAACATTAACAATGATAAGACGAAAAAGTGAAAATAAATTAATTCATCTACCCTTTTGAACATCAAATTTTATACATATATAATAATTATGAATTTTTTTTCTGATGATGCATCAAGGTTACATGAGAATAATAGAAATATTCATGAAGAAACATTTCCGAGCATCATGCAATTTAATTTGACCCATCCATGAGACACATCATCTTATTCTATAATTGGAAAATGTTTTCATGATTCATGATTGAAAATTTATTTTTATGAAACATGATTATTTTTATGTGTATATAAGTGATCTTATATGTAATATATTTCATGAAATCCATTTTTTAACATATATATTGGTTATTCTTTGTACAACAATTATTGGTAGACTATATATATTATTATTACACACTAAGCATTATGATTTACGTATAAAAAGGATATATGTTTGTGATTCAGGTTTGGGTTAGGTCCATCGTAGAATATAAATGTGGTTGGGGTGCTAAATTAGGGTATATAGATTTGTCGATGTCATATATGGGAACTTGTAGCTAGGTAACTTTTTCATATTTTCTATTTTTTGCATGTAATTGTTTATAAATCCATTATGTAAAAATATTTATATAATTTTATAATGATATATGATTTTTATATAAAATATTAAATCTATTGAGATGAATAACAATACATTACTTACTATAATGCTAATGTTTCTTATCCTTTAAAGGTCATATTTAAAATCCTTTTAATTTATGAATGATATTCCAAATCTCAAAAAAATTATTTCCATATAGTACTCTTTAAGGGAAAACCATTCTAATGACAAAATTCATAACATATGTAATGGAATCATAAAAAAAGGGTGAGCTCAAGATCTTAGTTAGGGTAAAGGGGGAAAATATTAATTATGAATCGTATGAATGGATAAGTATAAGGCCCCAGTCTTAAACCGTAATTAATATTGAATTAAATGAATAATTCACATTGAGGATCTTTCCAAGTTTACAATCTTAGAGAATTAGGACATCACTATTACATCTCAAAAGATTACAAAGTAGTCACTTCTACTAAATTTCCATAAAATAAAAACTCTTAAAAAGAAACATGTCTAGTTACATGTATAAGATAGCATGACATTCCCTTGATCCCATCCTTGACCCTATTCCACATTAAGTACTATGAAAAACATTTCAAAAAAATCTGGCGGTGATCATAAAAAGCTCAGCAAGGGATACACAAATAATGAAAACTGTTAGTTTTTCAATGAAACAAGTAAACCATGTATACTTTATCAAAGTAATACCTTTCACCTTTAGGAAGTAGTAAAAACTCTTCACTGAATAAAATATCATTACTTACCCTTTTGTAACCAAAATATTACCATAAAACCCATATAAAGAACACATAACATATAAAGGTAACTTAGGACATAAACATACATAAATGGAATAACCATACGGTCGATTCCACATATACTTAATGGAATAGCCATACGGCCGACTTCCATACCCAATGCATTGAAGGTTATACCATAACCGCCCATCCTGGTATTCACAGCACCACCCGTCATATGGTTTATCACATAAACACCCGTAAAATGTCCATTTTCCATCATTACACACAAAATATTGAAAATATAAACATTTCAATAACAAAATTTCAATTTCAATCAAAATAAGTAATTCCAAGATATTGAATTAATCATTCCATTTTCAAAAATCATTTAAAAGAGATTTTTTAATCAAAGTGTCCCATACCACTTTGATGCTTTTATTGTAATTATAATTTTAAAACATTAGTGTCCATATAAATAAATACTGGAAACCATTTTGAAAACATGGACATTGAAGATAAATATTTATAATAATAAATTTTTAAAACATTTAAAACGTAATTTTTGTAAGAGAGTTTTTAACAAAATGATAGACTCTTGAATACAAAAAATTGTGGAATAACATTTAATCCGAACATTATATTATCATGAGAATAAATGTATTCGTGATATAATATGTCAAAGGACAGTTTACACACCATATAAGAGTGAATTGGTTCATAACAACAATGAAGTCTCAAAAGAAATGTAAAATGAGATGAAATCCATTATAAAGAAGGTATCCAAAAATTATGGATAAATCAATCTCATAATTATGTGTGAAAAATATAAATAAACCCAATATAAGTGGATATTAAGTGTAAAACAATCAAAGTCCATTCACACATATTCAAAGGATGACATATTCAATAACTACATGTTGAACCCAAAGAAATTGAAATTGGGTTAAGAAATTCCCTTGGTAAAATTCAACGGCCAAACGACATCACATAAAATTTTACAAAAAGGGTTGATGACAGAGATAAAGGGGATCTCATCACTGGGACATAAAATTTACATAAATAAGGATATATAAGAACATATCCCAACATAATAGTATGTTAATTAAAAGACTCAACAAAAGAAGTCTTTTAAAAAAGAGGATGGTGAAAGGTCCCCTTACCGAGTTGGGTAACATTCAAAAAGTACACCCCAAGGAAGAAGGGTCATACAATAAATATGTAAATACCAATAAATGAAATTATACTACACAAATTTATTAATAATTTTCCGTACATACACCACTCAAAGGAAATAGTGGAAAACATAGCATAAATGTCACAGGAATAAAAGTGAGATGAAAAATCCCTTACGAAAACTCGGCAGCCTAACGATGCCACTTAAAACATCCAAAAATTGATGTATGAGATCAAATAGGGTCTCTCATAATATGGCCATAAAAATTACATTATGAGGAATATTAAAGAACTTCCCTAAACATAAGAAATATTAACTTAAAAGAAATGACATAAAAGAGAGAACTTAAAAAAAAAGAGGTTAGATCTCTTACGAAAATTCGGCAGCCTAACGACGCCACTCAAAACATCCAAAATGGATTAATGAGATAAAATAGGGTCTCTCATCATATTAACATAATAAGTATAGTAGGAGTAATATAAAAGAACATTCCAATCATAAGAAATATGAGATTAAAAGGAATGACATAAAAGAGTGTACTTAAAAAGAAAGAGAGGAGTAGGATCCCTTACCTCGGGTTCGACTTGACTCGATCGTTCTTTAACGTCCTGAATAATAAACTTGAGTTAATTTAAAATTTCTTAGGAACCTTTTTCAAGTTCATTATTCATTTTATATCACTTATTCCCATGTTATAGGCATTATTTAATCATTTAAGATAATAATGTTTGTTTTGTCGATATTTGGTTCTTAAGTCGAAAGTGGACTTCTTACAATTACATGTTGTTCATGTGGTCAAAGGTTCATTATATCCAGAATGATATTCATGATTTGGATATAATATATATAATATATATCCAGAATTTACAATTATTTATAATATTACATAATCATTTAGAGTTAAGAAATGAAATGCACCGTTCATGGAGACGGTAAGCCGTACGTACGCATTAACGCTACTTTCATTTCTATGTCAGATTAATGGAATTAAAAACAAATGAGAGGTATGTATATTTTAATTCCAGAATTATATTTATCATTTATATGTAACATAAATCATATATAATAACTTTAAATCCATACTTTATACATCCCACATATGGCATTAAAGAAATAAATCACTTTGAGGGGGTGGTAGTCCACACTTCCTAAAATGAAATTATCGTGTTTTACCCACAATGGAAACCATAAAGGTATGCCGAAAAAGAAATATACATAAGCTTAAGTAAAACATAAACATATTATATATCATATATAAATATAGTGACATCTTAATGGCCACCTTTGATGTTGTTATATGAGTGTTGAACAATCATCGTTTCGTGAGCCATAAATTCGCCATCCACAGAAATAGTATGTTCTTTAACCATTAGTTTTAGGTGTGTGTAAGTGTAGCTGGAATGATTCTTATAAAAACATCCTATTATATTGAAGATACTGTACTTGTTACAATATAAAATAATACAAACATTTTAGGGGGTTGGAGAAGCAAAATAAAACAAAAGAACACAAGAGAAGACAATACCTTTAAATCAGATAACTCTTTTTGATTTGAGCTCAAAGGCTTACTTGGGAAGAGTTATGCCAAAAGTGAGGCTTCTAGGAGTAAGAGAGGGATGTGGAGAGACAGAATGGGCAGGGTTTGGCCGAGAAAAAGGATTGAGAGGTGGGGGTAAGTAGGTAGAGGTGGGGGCCTTTTATAAGAGGAGAGGAGGGGCACTCATGGAAAGTAAGGAAATGTTACTTTATTTTAGAATGAGTTTCGGATTTTAATGGTCCCACATTGATGTGTTTAAAGTATAAGGTCATAGGGTTCTAAATCCACTCATCCAATAGGTTTTGGACATGTTTAGGTCTTTGATTTTACATTATCGTTCCATTTTATTTAAATCGTTAAATAATGAGGTAATCGATGCATCATCATGGTGTCATGAATAATTTAATTTAGTTAAAGTCTAAAAATTATAAAAAAACTACTATGATGTAGGAAATATTTTCATCTTTCCAATGAATATTTATAGTCAAAAATCTGACTCGTATAACCCCATATAAAAATTGTTTTAGTAAAACAACACATGTTTGTGACATTTTAATTTTAACATTAAATAAAAAGGTATTAATGTCATTTTCCTACCAAAGTGGCTCCATGGGGTCCCCAAGTTGACCATGGATTTTATTAGTCGGCCATGAAACATCCAATAAGGGTAGTACATGCGTCTAGGTCATTTCATATTATTAAAACATTATTTTTACCTTAAATTACACTAATTACCTCTAATCGCGATTAATAAACTTAAAAGTTACAATTCACCAAAAAATTATTTTACTCCCATTGAACCAAATTTTAATTCTTAATGACAACCATGTCTGTCAGATTTTTGAAATTCGAATCACAGAAGTGGTCAAGTTTCATTTAAACGAAAAATCAGTTTCTTTAACTACCACTTAGTTGTTTCACTATTCATCTTAAATTGAAATTTTTCAGAAAATTACCAAAAAATTACCCTAGGATATATTTGATATTCCAAATTCAAAAATGATTTCTATTTTAAAAAATTAAAAACATATAAGTTACATTAATTAATTTAATAATTCATTCCCGCTATTAGAGCAAATATCGTGTTTTTATGAAACAAAAAGTATCAAATGATTGACACTAGTTTAAGTCCAATTTCAAGATAAAATTAATTACAACGAACACTATTGGATTAAATGGTAAAAATATATTCTAATTTCACTTTTAAACCAATTTAAAAGATAATATAATCATATAAATAAATTAGATTAAAAAGTTGTTTTGAATTAAAATACAACATTTTTCACTATTCATTAAAAAAATGATCTTTATCGGACAAATACAAAAAAATTACACAAAGTGAATTTTGATGTCCTGATTCTAAAAAAGAGTTTTATTTGGTCCAATAGAATGTATAAGAGTGACTAAAACTATATTTAATGAAGGTTCTCCATCAAAAGTTGATAAGTGGAGCTTTAGTGAAAATTAGAGTATATATGCCTAAAATTGAATTCTTTTCGTATTTTAAGCATTTATCCTTTATTGGATAAATGTAGAAACATTTAACAAACATATATAATCATATTTTAGTTATTTATATTCATTCCCACCAATACAACGGCTACGTGTTAACTAACATTTAAAATAATTTTATTTTATTATTAGAGTGCAACGTAAGATTTCAAAGGAACTCCTTGTTGCGTATTGGGTAAGCCATCAAGCATAGAGTTCCCTTTAAATTAATATTAAAATTTCATTCAAAAAATGGGATAAATATAAAAATTTAATATTCTTTATTTACCTGGGGTGTTACATCCTTCCCCCCTTTTGGGAATTGCATCCTCGCAATTTTAAAATTGGGCTCGAAAACATTATTGAAAGTCCCACATCAGAACAAGAGTCGGTAAAACAATCACTTTAAAAGAAATAAAGAGAAGTACCGAGGTCACCCGAGTGAACCCACACTAGGATTCCATGTAGGAAAACATTGACATGGAGGAGAAACCATAGGGTCATGTTCTGATAGAGAGTGATAGAAAACATGTTTAGGAGAAAGTTAACCACAAGAAAATAACAAACTTGTGATGGGTTAAACGGTATTCGATTCCCTAGTAGGAAAAGTTAATAGACAACATTTTTGTTTTAAGTTACTTTTTATTGAGGAATTATTCATAAGGAAACTTCATTAATTTTCATTTTGACTTTCAACTTTTATTATATTTCTTACACAAACTCATATTTTCCCCAAAAGAAAAGTATTTAGGAAGACTTGTTCACATTAAGAGTACTATAATCAACTTCAAGAGAATCACCTAATCCAGAAAAGAGAACTATATACTGCCCTTGTTTTTAGACTTTAACCAAAACCAAAACCAAAAAGGTTAGTACAAGATCAGATAATCCAGAAAAGGATAACCCTTTATAAAAAGAAAATCCATTCTTAATCTCCAAAATTTGTCCAACAAAACCCAAAGTTCAACGAGGACCATTCGATAAACAATTTGTCCATGAAATTATTCAAATTAAACCAAACTTAGATTGAAACCCAAATATTTGAAGGATTTATTCACATAGTCTTCCAAGTTAAATTGTAACATTTATCTCCAAACAACATTATTTGCACTTAAAGTCTCCAAATGAAAAGTAATTAACCTAATCAAATATCCTCCATGATAGGTTAATAAATTTCCAAACATAAACCAAAATCAACATACTCTTAATTCATAAAATAATCTAACTAAAAAGAGTCAGTCAAACTAACCAGGGGCTTCACGTAGTCCAGTGGTTGGCGATAAATACCAGTTGCACTTTGGTTGTGGGTTTGATTCCCGCAGCTTTGTCCGACGTGATGGGTTGTCACATGGTTAGCATGTTTTCCTTTTTCCACACTATATAATTCTCAAATCATTCCCCAAAAAGAGATAAAATCATCAAAAATAACCATAACATAATTTATCCTCAATTTTATCTCATGCCTTTAACATTCCATCATAACATATAGTAACCCATAATTACCTCAAAAGTAAGTATCATATAAACCCAAATGGTTCTTTATAACTATGTTCACAAAAGAACAGATAACTATTCCATGAATAAAATTTTCATATATCAAACATCAGGGTTACACATACTATAAAAGGTCTTCTAATGTAACCCCATAATCAAAATAGACTTAATACTTTTATGAATTTCACCATAACTCTTGAAGCCCTTATATGTTTACTTCTTAATCATTAAATATACTTCATGATCCATTATCCATTCCTTTACAACTTGTTCTGAAATACTCCTTTCCTACAAACAAAATTATGAATCATATCCTAAGATTCCAAAATAGGAAAACAATTGTTATGAAATAATCCATTCCTTTAACTGGTCATTGTCAGTTTCATCATCCTCAATTGGAATGGCATTAGGTATTGGTAAAAGAATATTTGTACGATCTTGGTGATCCCATTACCAAAACTTCTTTATAGGACATGTGTTTGCATAATTGCCATGCACGCCACATTTAAAACATTCAATTGATCCCTCAAAAAGAACTTCTTTTCCTTTCCTTGAGTCAACTGGATGCTTCCTTTTTCTATGGCAGGTTCTTGCTTTATGACCATCATTTCCACATCTATAGCATATTTTTGTCCCTTTGCAACATTTTCCTAGGTGTTTCTTTCCACATCTTTGACACATAGGTTAATGAACACACTTACCTTTATGATTATTACCTGTAGTTCTGTAGGGATTTGTTTCTCACATATATGATGCCTTATAGAAATCACCAAGGTTTAGGTGGTCAATCATGACTCCAGATAGTTCGTTGAGGATAAACACAATAGTTCTAATTGCAGCTCCCATATCATTTGGTTTCTCGCTCAGAAAACTTTCATAGTTTCCGTCACATCCACTGTTACATTGTTTCCTACTAGATCAAACCATTTACTAAAACCAAAAAGGCCAGTGTGAGTATATCAAAAAAACCATCATGTACTAATGAGGAAGATAAAAACTAATATATACTTAATCATTCACTTTATCTAAAACTAGGACTCTTTCGGAAATCCTAACAATTATGGTAATGTCACTTGCTTAGAGAATACCCTAACCTCTAAAGTTATCTAAACTGACCTTTGATACCAACTATAAGGCCCCATCCTTAAACCTTACTTAATATTGAATTAAATGAATAATTCACATTGAGTATCTTTTCAGGTTTAGAGTATTATAGAATTAGGACATAACTATTACATCTCAAAAGATTAAAAAAATAGTCACTTCTACTTAATTTCCATAAAATAAAAACTCTTAAAAAGAAACATGTCTAGTTCTATGTATTATATTGCACGACTTTCCCTTAATCCCATCCTTGACCCTATTCTACATTAAGTCCTGTGATAAAAATTTCAAAAAAAATCTTGGGGTGAGCATAAAAATCTCAGAAAGGGATACACGAAGAATGAAAACTATTAGTTTTTCAAATCAACAAGTAAACCATGTATACTTTATCAAAGTAATACCTTTCACTTTTAGGAAGTAGTTAAAACTCTTCACTGAATAAAATATCATTACATACCCTTTTGTAACCAAAAGATTACCATAAAGCACATATAAAGAACACATAACATATAAAGGTAACTTGGGACATAAACATACTTAAATGGAATAACCATACGGTCGACTTCCATACATACTTAATGGAATAGCCATACGGCCGACTTCCATACCCAATGCATTGGAGGTTATAACGTAACCACCCCTCCTGGTATTCACAGCACCACCCGTCATATGGTTTATCACGTAACCACCCGTAAAATTTCCAAGCTCCATCAGTACACATAAAATATTGAAAATATAAACATTTCAATAACAACATTTCACTTTCAATCAAAATAAGTAATTCCAAGATATTAAATTAATCAATCCATTTTCAAAAATCATTTAAAAGAGATTTTTGAATCAAAGTGTCCCATACCACTTTGAAGATTTTATTGGAATTATAATTTGTAAACATTAATGTACATATAAATAAATACTGAAAACCATTTTGAAAACATGGACATTAAAGATATAGATTTAGAATAATAAATCATAAAAACATTTAAAACGATATTTTTGTTAAAGAGTTTTTAACAAAATGAGAGACTCTTGAATACAAATAATTGCGGAATAACATTTAATCCGAACATTATAATATCATGAGAATAAAGGGATTCATGATATAATATGTCAAAGGACAGTATACACACCATATAAGAGTGAATTGGTGCATAACAACAATGAATCATCCAAAGAAATGTAAAATGAGATGAAATCCATTATATAGAAGGTATCATTAAATTAAGGATAAATCAATCTCATAATTATGTGTGAATAATATAAATACACCCAATATAAGTGGATATTATGTGTAAAATGATCAAATCCCATTCACACATATTCAAAAGATGACATATTCAATAACTACATGTTGAACCCAAATAAATCGAAATTGTGTTAAGAAGTTCCCTTGGTAAAATTTGACGGCCTGACGGCGTCACATAAAATTTTACAAAAAGGGTTGATGAGAGAGATAAAGGGGATATCATCACTTGGACATACAATTTACATAAATAAGGATATAGAAGAACATATCCCAACAAAATAGTATGTGAATTAAAAGATATAACCAAAGAAGTCTTTTAAAAAAAAGGAGGGTGAAAGGTCCCCTTACCGAGTTGGGTAACTTTGGAAAAGTACACCCCAAGGAAGAAGGGTCATACAATGAAGATGTAAATACCCATAAATGAAATTATACTACACAAAGCGTATAATAATGTGCAGTACATACACCACTCAAATTAAATAGTGGAAAACATAGCATAAATGTCACTGGAATAAAAGTGAGAAGAAAAATCCCTTACGAAAACTCGGCAGCCTAACAACACCACTTAAAACATCCAAAAATGGATTTATGAGATAAAATAGGGTCTCTAATAATATGGTCATAAAAAGTACACAATGAGGAATATAAAATAACATCCCCAAACATAAGAAATATTAACTTAAAAGAAAAGACATAAATCGAGTACTTAAAAAGAAAGAGAGAGGTTAGATCTCTTACGAAAATTCGGCAGCCTATCGGCGCCAATCAAAACATCCAAAATGGATTGATGAGAGAAAATAGGGTCTCTCATCATATAAACATAAGAATTATAGTAGTAGTAATATAAAATAACATCCCAATCATAAGAAATATGATCTTAAAAAGAATTACATAAAAGAGTGTACTTAAAAAGAAAGAGAGGAGTAGGATCCCTTACCTCGGGTCCGACATGACTCGATCGTTCTTTAACATCCTGAAGAATAAACATGAGTTAATTTACACTTTCTTAATAACCTCTTTCAAGTTCATTATTCCTTTTATATCACTTATTGAAATGTTATAAGCATTATGTAATCATTTAAGTTAATAATGTTTGTTTTGTCAATATTTGTTTCTTAAGTCGAAAGTGGACTTCTTACAATTACATGTTGTTCGTGTGGTCAAAGGTTCATTATATCTAGAATGATATTCATGATTTGGATATCATATATATAATATATATCCAGAATATACAAGTATTTATAATATTTCATAATCATTTAGAGTTAAGTAATGAAATGCACCGTTCATGGAGATGGTAAGCGGTACGTATGCATGAACACTACTTTCATTTCTATGTCATATTAATGGAATTAAAACCAAATGAGAGGTATGTATATTTTAATTCCAGAATTATATTTATCATTTATATGTAACATAAATAATATATAATATCTTTAAATCCATCCTTTATGCATCCCACATATGGAATTAACGAATCAAATCACTTTCAGGGGGCGGTAGTCCGCACTTCCAAAAATGAAATTATCGTGTTTTACCCACAATGGAAACCATAAAGGTATGCCAAAAAAGAAAAATACAGAAGCTTAAGTAAAACATAAACATATTATATATCATATAAAAATATAGTGAAATCTTAATGGCCACCTTTGAAGGTGTTATATGAGTGTTGAACAATCATCGTTTCGTGAGGCATAAATTCGCCATCCACAGAAACAGTATGTTCTTTAACCATTAGATGTAGGTGTGTGTAAGTGTACCTCGAATGCTTCTTATAACAACATACTAGTATATTAAAGATATTAGAGTTGTTACAATACAAAATAATAAAAAGCGTTTAGGGGGTTGGAGAAGCAAAATAAAACAAAAGAACACAAGAGAAGACACCACCTTTCAATCGGGTAACTCTTTTTGATTTGAGCTCAAAGGCTTCCTTGGGAAGACTTCTGTAACACCCCGAGATTTTATGAGAAATATTCTTTTTAATTTTATTGATGCCTTGTGTTTTACGTTACAACAAATTATTCTTTCACAACACATAACCCTAAATTGGCTGCATTACACGCAATCGCGACCGTCCTCGATAGCGTGTGTAGTACGCAATACCGAGTTTCACTAAACGAGATATTATTATAATATTATTATGAACTAGACGTTATGAATAGTCCTACCCAATTTTTGAAATTTTAGAAATTTTATCTTTTAAAATGGATATCATTTTTGGATTCGGAATATCGAAATTAGCTTAGGGTGAAATTTTGGTACTTTTCGGATAACTTTCATTTTCTGATGAATAGTGAAAATTACTATATTTTAATTAAAACAACCTTTTTAATCGAAATAATTAATTTTGATAAATTATTAATTTGAGTTATTTTAAAGTATATTTATAATATATTTTTACAATTTAATACAATGTAGTTCATTGGATGTAATTTCATACTTAAACCAGACATAAAAAAGTGTCAATCTTTTGATAGTTATTATCTCTTAAAAACACGTTCTTTGTTTTGACGACGGGAAATAATTTTTAAATTGGTTAATATAAGTGATATGTTTTTAATTTGTTAAAATAAACATCATTTTTTAATTCACATTATCAAATATAGCTTAGGCCTAAATTTTAGTATTTTTCTGGAAACTTTCATTTTTTGATGAATAGTGAAACCACTAAGTGGTAGCTAAAAACTGAATTTTTTCATAAAACTTAATTTTACCGCTTCTGTGAGTGGAATTTCAAAAATTAGAGAGACACGGTTGATTTCATTAAGTAAAATGTGGTTCAATGAGATGAATTTTTTTTGGTGAATATTAACTTTTTACTTTTATTTATCGCGGTTAAAAGTAAATAGGGTAGTCAAGGGTAAAAATGATATTATTATTCCCCTAACACATGTCATAATTCTATTGTATAAGTGTAATTCGACCAAAAACAACCTTAGGAATAAAATATGGCCATTTTGGCCCACTTGGAATAGATTGGGACATTTATTTTTAATTTATTTAAAGAAGGGTTAAAATAGGTAAAATCAAAGTTTAATAAGTAAATAATTTTTAATATAGGGTTATACATAACTTAAATTCGACTATAAATATTCATTAGAAATATAAAAAGATTTCCTACATAATTATATTTAATTTATAATTTTTAGAAATTAAATAATTTAATTTATTTATGACAAAATGATGATGCAGTTCTTATTTTATTAATGAAATATTGACATAATTGATGTTATAAATACCCAAATAAAAGTAACTTGTGACTTTTTATGAATTAAAAAAAATTTATATGTTAATATGACATGTTATGATTGATTGAATTCACTTTTGTCGAACTAAACTTTCTGTTATGATTTTCATAAAAATCAATTACCAAATAGTATCAAAATTGACATAAAATAGTTTTTTAAACAAATATTATATTATTAATTGTTATTTTATTCCTAAAAATCTAAGGATCGGCCAAATGTCTTAGATAAGGTTATATATATTAATAATAAACAACTTGGGGTTCTTTTGTCTTGTTATAGTAAGTTTATTAACCTTATAGTGTAAGAAAACAAGAAGACACAGTAAAAGTAAAATTATTTAACTTAAAGTTAAATCTAAATGATAAGGTTAAAATAGAAACCTAAACATGCCTAAATTCTATTGGATGAGAGGCTTTCGACCTATCCCCACATTAGCTTAGAAATAAATCAATTTGGAGCTATTTATAACCGAAAATGACTTTATAATAAAATAATAATATTTAGTTTTCCAAAGGTGCCCCTCTCCTCCCTTATAAAAGGGCACCTCGTCCCTCTCTTCCTCACACCACTTTGAGCCTTCATTCTCGGCCAAACCCTGCCAAATTATCTTCTCCACTTCCCTAGAAACATCCTATAGGTCCTGGTCTTCTTCAAAGACCAATTTCTGGTCCCTAAGAGGAGGTCTCAAAGAGGCTCTTGAAAGAAGAGGTAATTTCCGTTACCGATTCTTTCAACTCTATTTCTTCTTCCACTTATTCTTCTTTAGTTGTTTCATTATTAAGTAATAACATAAGTATAAATAATATACTGATATGTTATTATAAGTATGAAACAAACCTATTTCACCATCTATCCATCCTATGGAAAATGAAATCACTATGCGTGCGTACGTACGGAATACTGTCTCTACGATGTGGTGAAATCTGTTTTTCCACCAACAACTTAAATGGATAGGGTATAATGGTGTAAAGAATAACTATATATGTTTATTATAACATCATACTGATTCTAATATATTATACCATCCACTCCAATTCTCTTCAATAATTATGGGAACCATATCATCGCTCGTGCGTACGTACAGACTACTGTCTCCACGACGAGATGAGATTCATTCTCCATGTTAACCATACATGAATGATCATAAAGTTTATTTAATGAATAATAATGAAATATATGAAATTATAATTCTACTTAATTTATGTATATATATATATATTTATGTCATCAATTTAGTTTCATTCAATTCAAAAAGGAAACAAAAACAGTGTTCATGCGTACGTACGGCCTACCATCTCCATGAACGGTGTATTTCATTCCATTCATCGACCTATAATATATATATGTATATGATGAATATATATTATATATAAATCATTTTTTAAATTCTAGAATTATGTAAATCATGGTATAAGTAATAATATCATGAACGACAAGTCGAAACACATACGATAAATGAAATGATTTTACCCAAAACGCTGCTTTAACATGGAATTTACAAAAGAACGGGTAATATAAAGTCATAAGTGAAACATATATGATAAAATAACAATGAATATGATTCTTTAATAAGTCAATGACATTATTTAAATCATTATACAGGAGGTTAGGATACATACGAAGCATATCGGACCTAAGGTAATGGATATATTTTCAATCTCATTTTTATCCGAGATTGCTTATACGTAAGTATTTGCTGGGGTTACGTTTATCATTCATGACCATGTTTTCTAATTTTTTTTTTCATAAAATGTTTACCATTCTTCCATGAATGTTTAAATTCATTTTTACCCTTTATTGACTTTTTACCACATTGTATGAATGAAATATTTCCTTTGGTTACCATATAAGGTACTTTTTGACTTTTCTGACAAAAGTACGAGGAGAATGTTATTTTTACCTTATACGTCGTGAATGAATTTTTACGGTTTCATAAAGCCTCATTTACAAGAAGCTTCCTCTATAAGATTTCACGATTATTTTCAACAAAACCCTTATCTTTTAAAATTGCATGGAATTTTGTGAAAATAAAATGATTTTAAAGAAGAAAGGATATTTTCTTCAAGAATTCATTTCAAGTGTTTTGTCAAAACAATTTTCCATCTAAGATGAAATTCTTTCATATGTTTATGTTTCAAGTAAAATGTCTCTAGGATTTAAATGGTTTCAATTTTGTTATAATGAAATGATATCAATTGTTTATGGATTATGTTATGATGACATGATGTTTAAGTGTCTCATTTTATTACATGGCTTATGCAATGATGTATGATTTATGATTTTGTGGCACATGAAAGAATGATTTCATTATGAGATGGGTGGGACATATATATCCCTCAAATGCATTGGGTAATTATTTTATATCTCATGAGATAGACATGGCTGGAATGTTATGTTAATCCGGTTCAGTGTTACAGGACTGAAACGAGGAGTGAACTCGATTCAGAAAGGGACTTTGTCCACTAAGATGGTCTTGGAAGCAATGCCTTGGATACTATGGAAATAATTACATGTGATTAATGGATGCCACAATTACAAGTTTTATTCCCATGCTATGTTATCATTATTTATGTTCCATTATGATCTATGCCTTACGTACTTCGATGTTTTAAGTCGTTGCTCAAGATTCTGATGTTTAAACATTATTTTCATGTGTTTAGGTTCAAATGTGTGTGGTATGTTTTATTTTATCCATGCTTACCCTTAATGAGAATTTGAGATCACCCTTTTTATGTTTTATTTTCCCCCAGGATTAAAAGAATGTTTTTAGGTAAGGAAACAAAAAGTGGAGGATCTTTATGGGGGATGTTGAAGATCTTTCACCATGATTAGAAGAATATGTTCTAAGTTTCCAAATACACTAAACTATTATGGTCCTTGTGTGTTTGTTTTTGTTATGTATTATGTATTCCGAAAAAGTAATGTAATATCTATCTATGTCAAGATTCGGGTCTCTATAGTTGGTATCAGTGGAAAGGTTTAGTCAACCTTTGGAAACTGGGATGCGAAAACATTAGTGAGATCTCTAGAGATATTTCTAATGTATGTCTAGGGAGGTCCCTAAGGTTCAGTATACGTATAGGATATAGTCCTAGAACTACGGTAACGATATTAGAATTTAACCTAAGATGTTATATATTGAGGGAACTCCCCCTTTACTATGTTATTTTCCCTAGAATTATTTTTTCCTCTCACACTATTCTTTTTGGGTTTTAGAAAATGGGTGGAAACAAGAAGATTCATGATAGTGGAGGATATGACAGAGAATGGAATGATATTCTTCATGAGAAACCAAATGAAACGAGATCTGGAAGTCAAAACATCATTATTATGCCTAATCAGCAATCTCATAATATGATCAATAATCTCAACTTTGGTAATTTTCCTGACTCAGATAATAAGAGAAAGATGGAGTTTCATGATGATCATAGAGGAAAGAAAGTTCAATTTCCCTCATGTAAATCATGTGGGAAGAGGCATCAGGGAGATTGTTTCAAAGAAACTAGAAGATGCTTTGGGTGTGGAAAAAAGGACACAAATCCAGTAAGTGCAAAGGAAAAGGTTCAGTTAACACCATGGACAAGGATAATGGTATTGCTACAACATCAACAATGATTACATGTTTTAAATGTGGAATGTACGGGCTTTATGCAAACCAATTCCCTAATGGAAAATCTCTTGAACAGAATCAGCATGGCCATATGGGTAGTATTTATGTGGATGATGATGAGGAGACTACAAAGGATATATGTGCTGAAAGAAGTGTTGAAGCTCAGTCAGTTGTTTTAGAAGGTAGTGGAATGATGGTATGTTTATCGAGATTTATTTTGTAGAGTTAATGGTACTATGGAATAAAGAATCATCTAAGGATTTTTACACTATAGTTTTTCCTAACAGTATTTGAAAGTATATGTTGAATGGTACCAGTAACCATGGACGGTTATTCAGATATTTTTTTAAAGTAGATGATATGTGCATAATGAAGGAATAAGAAGATAATAAGATGTTTGATTGTATTCATGAGCTCATGATTGATATAAGGACTAAGTGATATCATGGTTTGAGTATATAGAATTTTGAGGATTTTTGTATGTGGAAAGTGTTAACTTTTAACTACATTCGTGTTTTCACTAAGGTTCAATGCGTATTCATTTTTCAAGAGAATACATGAGTAAGGCCTTCGAATGTTTGGAATGTGACGAACAAGACATATCTTATGATATATGGGGATCAACAATGGTATTAAATCTCTGGTAATCATTTTGACTATATTTTGAGAGTGGACTGCGGTATTATGGATAAGCTTAAAGATTGGAATGGATTATTTTGGACATAAGTTAGTATTTTTTAAGGATAGAAGTTTTTTCGATATTATTGATGGGATGTTATAGTAATATAGTTTTAGAAAAAGGACAACCTGTAGCACGGGCGATAGCCCATCATGTCGGACAACGTTGTGGGAATCGAACCCATAACCGAAGTGCGACTTGCCTTTATCGCCTACCACTAGCCTATAGGATGTCCCTGTTTAGTATAAACTAGTTTTACTTTATTAAGAGGTATAATATATGAAGTATAAGTTCATTTTTGAAACCATATACGATTAATCTAACCATAAGATGGACTTATAACTTTTCATAACCTTTTGTTTGAAATAGATGGAATGACCCATCATTCTATCACATGATCTGCTAACACATCACGAATAAAAAATTCAACTTCATTTCTTTAAGGGATGAAGTATAAATTGTTCAATTCACGAACAACAGTGAGATTGTACCAAAATCATGTAAGTATTTCTTTTAATTCATCAACTTTAGGGAAATGATCTTGAAAACAAAAATGGTTGTTCTAGTTCCCTTATATCCGATGAATCAAATGGTACATTAGATCATCAAAAATCTATAGCTTTGTGATTGTTGGCCTTTTCATAGACATGTTCTCTACCGCTCTCTATCAGGACATGATGGTTAGGTTTCGCTTCCATATCCATATTTTCACCTATGTTCTATTATGTGGAAACCCAATGATTTGTTAATTTGGGTAACCATTATGTTTCATACTTTAGTTTTTAAATATTGGTTTTGGTATTCCTATTTATGAAGTGGGTTTATATTAAATAAACTTTCGAGTAGTAAACCATTAATAACCCCGAAAAATTCCGAGGGCGAAATTCATTTTAAGGGGGGTAGAATGTAACACCCCGAGATTTTATGAGAAATATTCTTTTTAATTTTATTGAGGTCTTGTGTTTTACGTTACAACAAAGGAGTCTTACACAACACACAACCCTAACTTTTCTGAATTACACGCAATCGTGACCTTCCTCGATAGCGTGTGTAGTATGTAATACCGAGTTTCACTAAACGAGATATTATTATAATATTATTATGAACTAGCCGTTATGAATAGTAATAGCAACTTTTTGAAATTTTATAAATTTTATCTTTTAAAATGGACTTCATTTTTGGATTCGGAATATCGAAATTATCTTAGGGTGAAATTTTGGTACTTTTCGGATAACTTTCATTTTCTGATGAATAGTGAAAATTACTAAATTTTAATTAAAAACAACCTTTTTAATCAAAATAATTAATAGTGATAAATTATTAATTTTAGTGGTTTTAAAGTATATTTAGAATATATTTTTACAATTTAATACAATGTATTTCATTGGATGTAATTTCAAATTTAAACCAGACATAAACAAGTATCAATATTTTGATAGTTATTATCTCTTAAAAACACGCTATTTGTTTTGACGACGAGAATTAATTTTTAAATTAGTTAATGTAACTGATATGTTTTGAATTTGGTAAAATAAACATCATTTTTGAATTCATAATATCAAATATATCTTAGGCCTAATTTTTGGTATTTTTCTGGAAACTTTCATTTTTTGATGAATAGTGAAACCACTAAGCGGTAGCTAAAAACTGAAGTTGTTCATAAAACATAATTTTACCGCTTTTGTGAGTAGAATTTCAAAAATCCTAGATACACGGTTGATGTCAGTAAGTAAAATGTGGTTCAATGAGATGAAAAGAATTTTTGGTGAATAGTAACTTTTCACTTTTATTTACCACGGTTAAAAGTAAATAGGGTATTCAAGGGTAAAAATGATAATACTATTACCCTAACACATGTCATATGTAACACCCCGAGCTTCCACGATACGCTTCTCATTCAATAATGCAATAGCTTGCATTGTACGAAACTTCGAGTTCTAAAACACCGCGACTAATCAAAGTAGCCGTTATGAATAGTAATAACCACTTTTTAAAATTATAGAAATTTTATATTTCAAAATGGACTTCATTTTTGGATTCGGAATATCGAAATCACCCTATGTTGAATTTTTGGTATTTTTCTGAGAACTTCTAATTTTTTATGAATAGTGAAAAATACTTTAAAACAAATTTTTTAATCAAAATAATTTATTGTGATAAATTATACTATTTAGTGGTTTTAAGGTATAATTATAATATATTTTTACCATTTTATCCAATGGTGGTCATTAGAATTAATTTAACATTGAAATTGGACATAAACAATTGTCAATCTTTTGATATAAATTGTTTCATAAAAACACGCTATTTGTCGTAACAGCGGGAATTAATTATAAAATTAATTAATGTAACTTATATGTTTGGAATTTTTGTAAAATAGACATCATTTTTGAATTCGGAATATCAATTATAGCTTAGGGTGAAATTTTGGCCTTGTTCTGAAAAACTTCAATTTTTGATGAATAGTGAAACCACTAAGTGGTAGTTAAATAACTAATTTTTTGTTTAAATGAAATATTACCACTTCTGTGATTTGATTTTCAAAAATCCGACATACATGGTTGTCATTAAGAAGTAAAATGTGGTTCAATGAGATTAAAATAATTTTTGTGAATAGTAACTTTTAAGTTCTTAATCTCGATTAGAGGTAATTAGTGTAGTTTAAGGTACAAATAATGTTTTAATAATATGAGATGAGCATGACACTTGTCCTACTCCTATTGGATGAGTCATGGCCGACCAAGACAACCCATGGGTCAACTTGGGGACCCCATGGAGCCACTTTAGTTGGAAAATGACATTAATATATATTTATTTAATGTTAAAATTAAATTGACACAAACATGAGTTATTTTACTAAAACAGTTTTTAAGTGGGGTTACACAAGTCCAAATTTTGACTATAAATATTCATTAGAAATATAAAAAGATTTCCTACATCATAGTATTTTTTTTATAATTTTTAGACATTAAATAAATTAAATTATTTATGACATCATTATGATGCAGCGGTGACCTCATTATTTAACGATTTAAATAAAATGAGAAGATAATGCAAAATCCAAGGCTTACACTTGTCCAAAGCTTATTGTATGAGGCGATTTCGAAACCTTATCACCTTATCCTAGAATTATATAAGTTTTGGACCTTTAGAATCCGAAAATCATTGTGAAATAATGTAACATTTCAATCTTTCCAAAAGTGCCCCTCCTCTCCACTTATAAAAGGCCCCCACCTCTCCCACCTCATTTATACTTTCAAGCCATTTGGCTCGGCCAACCTCTGCCCAAATACTCTCCCAACTTCCCCCTATTACTCCTAGAAGCCTTACTTTGGGCATAACTCTTCCCAAGTAAGCCTTTGGCTCAAATCAAAAAGAGTTACCCGATTTTGAGGCAATGTCTTCTCTAATGTTGTTTTGTTTTATTTTTCTTCTCCAACCCCCTAAACTCTTTTTATTCATTTTCTTTCTAAAAAAACCAGTATCCTAAATATACTAGGATTTTTTTATAAGAAGTATTCGAGCTACACTTACACACACCTAAATCTAATGGTTAAAGAACACACGGTTTCCGTGGATGGCGAATTTCTGCCTCACGAAACGATGATTGTTCAACACTCATATAACACCTTGAAAGGTGGCCATTAAGATGTAACTATTTTTATATATGATATATCATATGTTTTTGTTTTACTTATTCTTCTGTATTTCTCATTTATGCCATACTTTATGATTTCCATTATGGGTAAAATGCGATAATTTCATTTTAGGAAGTGCGGACTACCGCCCCCTTAAAGTGATTTGAATCGTTAATGCCATATGTGCGATGTATAAAGGATGGAGTAAATGGTATTATACACTATATTATACTGGAATTATATTATACATTTATATCATTATGATTTAGTTCCATTAAATATGAAATTGAAATGAAAGTAGCGTTCATGCGTACGTACGGCTTACCGTCTCCATGAACGGTGCATTTCATTTCTTACCTCTAAATGTTACGTAATATTATAAATGAATGTATATACTGGATATATAAGATATATATCACATCTAAATAATGAAAATAATTCTGGATATAATGTATATTCTACCACATGAACAACTTGTAATTATAAGAAGTTTATTGTTGACTCAAGTTACCAAAGATCGACAAAACGACTGTTATTAACTTAAATAATTACATAATATTCATAACATTGTAATAAGTGATATAAAAATGATAATGAAATTGAAAATGGTTCTTAATAAGGTAGATATTAACTCTAGTTTATTTTTCATGAGGTTAATGAACGGTTGAGTCAAGTCGGACACAAGGTAAGGGAACTTCTTAGCCCGATTTCCATTCTTTGGGTTAATCTCCTACTTTCAAATTATGTCATGATATTATTATGTCCTATCTTGTATTTTTACTTTCTTCATGTGTACCTATAGTGAATACACATAATAGATCTATTTTATTTTTAAAAATTATCTTTTTAAGGACTTCGTCTCAATCCCCTTTCATTGAGGCATATTTGGTTTTATACATAATTTTCTTTTATACGGTGTATAAACCCCTTGGACTTTTATGGTTATTCAAAAGGAATCTTTTTATACAAAGCGTTTTGCTAAACGACAAAAGGGAATGTTTTTATTTCCGTACTTATGCAGCAACAACGACTTCTCCGCCGCCGTGACCATTATTTGAGTTTCGGCTTCCTCTATAAGCCATCTTTTTTTAATGAAAAATAAATACAAAGTTTTAACTTTCTTTTATTTTGGTATTGAAAATGGTTTTGAAAGCGTTTTTATTATATCAATGTGCTGTATTGATATCTTGTGATTGAAATGTGGAAATGTTATGTTTCCTTTATGCATGTTTTATGTGATACAATTATGTTATGGTTTATGATATGTTTAAACCTATTCATATGAGGAATGCATTGGACTTAATAAGTGATGGGTGGAGCCCGCTGAATCTCCTCGATGAATCGGCAGGTCTCATGAGACAAACTAGTGTCTTGGCACGAGGCCTTGACAAAATCTTATTTGTGGTCTTGGCACGAGGCCTTGACTACGTGGTTATGATAGTCTGGCATTATGCATTCCATCATTATGAAAGTGGTTATTGATATTTCATGTGATTATTCGACCAGTAGAATATCCATGTGAAGAAGTAAATGGCATTATCTCATTTTACTTTTTCCATATTATGTTGAAGTTCAAGTTTAAAAGGATTTTGTTTTAGTTATACATTGCCTTAAATGTTAATGTTTATTTATGAAATCTTCCGCTATATTGTTAACCTTACTGAGCATCTGAGCTCACCCCTTTCAATGTTTTAATATTTTTCCAGGATGTGAAGAAGTATTTTATGAATGACCTATAGGGGTAGTCATAAAGGGATATGATTGTGGACTATGAAGACCATGTTATTGTAGTTTGTTTACTTTTTGATGTAATGAAAGACTTATGAATGTATCTAGTGTTTCCAAGGCTACTAAACTAATCGGTCTTTCGAGACTTGATCTTTTGTGATCATACCAATGTTACGAACTAATGCACCGACTCTAGGTAGCTGGGGTCGGGGCGTTACAGTTGGTATCAGAGTCAGTTTAGTACTAACCTTGGAAGCTAGATTTAGATAAACTAAGATTAGAGCACATAGCCCAATGATAGACTTTGAGGATTAGTATAGAAGAACTTCCTAGAATTTTGGTATTATAGAGATGTTATGAGTTTTCCGAGCAATACATCCCTGTCTGGATACGAGCAGGTAGAGGCGGCTCTGGCACAGATGTACCTAGGGGTAAAACCCGAAAACACCGCTTTGAGCTAGACTCGAACGGGAACTGGTGCCCGACAACGGGCCTTGCTGCACTCTTGGTTACGACACTCCCGGGGGATATGCTTAGGATAATTCTCATTTTCTTTACAAACCACAATGAAGGGTTATGAGTATATACTTCCTCAAAGAAAACATTTCTTTTTATGATTATGGATTATATCCATAAATAGTTCAATTTATGTAAAGTGTTTTACAAATATGGAATTAGGTATTTTAATTCATAAACTGATCTAGTTTATGCCATTGTTTAGAAATGGAGCCTAGTGGAAGGAATGTAAATCGTATCAATGCACGCACTCCGTGTAGGGATTGCCCTCCTGCTCAAGATAATTGTTGTGGAGCTGGAGATACAACTGGTGCTGATCAACTTATTACCATACTGGGACAACTCACTCATGTTATGAATAATAACCTTACTCGTATGGAGAACCCTGATCCGCAACGTGGAGGATCAATGTTAGACCGCTTCATGAGGCAACAACCACCAACCTTAAATGGGAGTACAAATCCCATAGTAGCTGAGCAATGGATAAATTCCTTAGAGAAAATATTCCATGCCTTGGGGAGTAGCGAAAGGGAGAAGGTTGTCATGGCAGTTTACCGCCTCACTGGAGATGCCGATCAGTGGTGGTCGCTGATTCGAAACACAAAGGAAGATGATGACGTATCGAATATGGAATGGAGGGAGTTCAAAGAGCTTTTCTTAGAAAAATACTTTCCTCGTGACCATCGAGCATATATGGAAAGGCAATTTCTGAGTTTGAGGCAGAAGGAGGATGAGAATGTCGCAAAGTATGAGGCTAACTTTACAAGGTTAGCGAGGCATGCTGCCGATTATATACGTAACCCAAGGAGTAAGATTGATCGTTTCTTTGATGGGTTAAAACCATTTCTCCGTCGAGCTTTAGTATCACAATCCTTCTCATCATACGAAGATATTGTCTCGTGTGCTATCAAGACAGAAAAGGAATTCTCTAAGTCTTATGACAACAAAGTAAAGCAAGAGAAGAAGAGAACGGTGGAACAAGAGACAGATAAAGGGAAAAAGGGAAAGAAGGATTTTCCATTATGTGATAATTGTGGGAAGAATCACCCTGGTACTTTCCTAAAAGGAATGAGAGTTTGTTATAAATGTGGAGAAAAGGGTCACCATGCTCGTGATTGCATGGGAAAGAATGAGGCTGTCAAAGTTGAATGCTACAATTGTAGAGAAATGGGTCATTATGCAAATTAATGCCCTAAGCGTCAGGGAAACTAACCTCAGAAAAGGCCAAGGGATCAAGGCCAATCTTATGCTGTGACTACAGTTGAAGCGGAATAATTAATGTATTGGTGCTTTTGGACTCAAGGATTATATTCTGGTTATAATAATAATGTGATATATATAAAGATTGTACTGCAATACTTTTTGATTTCAGTAAGGTTTTAATATGATTAAGGTAATCATATTTTTAGTATGTGACAATAAGAGAAACTAATCTTTGTTTGGGGAATCTGATAAATTGATTTTGGAATTAAGAGACCTTTTAGAGATAGTCTGGACAGAGGAATTTTGGATAACTATAAAGGTTGGAGTGGATTAAGTTGAACCTTGGATAGTAAATTTAAGGTTAAATCTTTTTTGGAGATTATTCTTGGAATACTATAGTTTTATGAAAAGGACAACCTGCAGTGTGGGGCATAACCCGTCGCGTCGGACAAAGCTGCAGGAATCGAACCCACAACCATAGTGCGACAAGCCTTTATTTCCTACCACTAGCCTACATGAAGTCCTTGGTTACTACAAAATAATTTTACTAATCTAAATGGTATGTGTTAACATTTGGAACCTTATACAATTAGGATAAATAGAATATTTTTGAGTTCTGTTACCATTTGGAGTCAAAGTTGGGTTTGTGGTAAAAATTTATTAACGAAAGAAAGTATACAAAACAAGTATGTATATTCCCTTACGTTCTTAGTAAATCTCCTAAATAAATTCCACAACATTATAAAAGGTAACTTAAAACAAAAATGTTGTCGGTTAACTTTTCCAACTTGGGATTCAATGACCGTTTAACCAATCACAGGTTTGTGATTTTCTTGTGGTTAAACATTCTCCTAATCCTGTTTTCTATAACTCTCCATCAGACCTTGATGGTTTGTTTCTCCTCCATATCCATATTTTCATATAATCCTAGAATGGGCTATATCGGGTGACCTTTGTACTTATCCTGCTTTCTTTTAATGTTATATATTTATTAACCTTATTTCCGATGTGGGTTTTCCTCAAAGGCATTTTCTCTTTTCAACCTTTTATTTTCAAAGAAAAATTTCAAATTGCGAGGACGAAATTTATCGAAGGAGGGGAGAATGTAACACTCCGAGCTTCCATGATACGCTTCTCATTCAATAATGCAATAGCTTGCATTGTACGCAACTTCGAGTTCTAAAACACCGCGACTAATCAAAGTAGCCGTTATGAATAGTAATAACCACTTTTTAAAATTATAGAAATTTTATATTTCAAAATGGACTTCATTTTTGGATTCGGAATATCGAAATTAGCCTATGTTGAATTTTTGGTATTTTTCTGAGAACATCTAATTTTTTATGAATAGTGAAAAATACTTTAAAACAACTTTTTAATCAAAATAATTTATTATGATAAATTATAATATTTAGTGGTATTAAGGTATAATTAGAATATATTTTTACCATTTTATCCAATGGTGGTCATTAGAATTAATTTAACATTGAAATTGGACATAAACAATTGCCAATATTTTGATATAAATTGTTTCTTAAAAACACGCTATTTATCGTAACAACGGGAATTAATTATAAAATTAATTAATTCAACTTATATGTTTGGAATTTTCTAAAATAGACATCATTTTTGAATTCGGAATATCAATTATAGCTTAGGGTGAAATTTTGGCCTTGTTCTGAAAAACTTCAATTTTTGATGAATAGTGAAACCACTAAGTGGTAGTTAAATAACTAGTTTTTCGTTTAAATGAAATATTACCACATCTGTGATTTGATTTTCAAAAATCTGACATACATGGTTGTCATTAAGAAGTAAAATGTGGTTCAATGAGATTAAAATAATTTTTTGGTGAATAGTAACTTTTAAGTTCTTAATCGCGATTAGAGGTAATTAGTGTAGTTTAAGGTACAAATAATGTTTTAATAATATGAGATAAGCATGACACTTGTCCTACTCCTATTGGATGAGTCATGGCCGACCAAGACAACCCATGGGTCAACTTGGGGACCCCATGGAGCCACTATAGTTGGAAAATGACATTAATATATATTTATTTAATGTTAAAATTAAATTGACACAAACATGAGTTATTTTACTAAAACAGTTTTTAAGTGGGGTTACAAAAGTCCATATTTTGACTATAAATATTCATTAGAAATATAAAAAGATTTCCTACATCATAGTATTTTTTTATAATTTTTAGACATTAAATAAATTAAATTATTTATGACATCATTATGATGCAGCGATGACCTCATTATTTAACGATTTAAATAAAATGAGAAGATAATGAAAACTCCAAGGCTTAAACATGTCCAAAGCCTATTGGATGAGGAGATTTAGAAACCTTATCACCTTATCCTCGAATTATATATGTTTGGGACCTTTAGAATCCGAAAATAATTGTGAAATAATGTAACATTTCAATCATTCCAAAAGTGCCCCTCCTCTCCACTTATAAAAGGCCCCCACCTCTCCCACCTCATTTATACTTTCAAGCCATTTGGATCGGCCAACCTCTGCCCAAATACTCTCCCAACTTCCCCATCTTACTCCTAGAAGCCTTACTGTGGGCAGAACTCTTCCCATGTAAGCCTTTGGCTCAAATCAAAAAGAGTTACCCGATTTTGAGGTAATGTCTTCTCTAATGTTGTTTTGTTTTATTTTTCTTCTCCAACCCCCTAACCTCTTTTTATTCATTTCTTTTGTAACAAAACCAGTATCCTTAATATACTAGGATGTTTTTATAAGAAGTATTCGAGCTACACTTACACACACCTAAATCTTATGGTTAAAGAACATACGGTTTTCGTGGATGGCGAATTTCTGCCTCACGAAATGATGATTGTTCAACACTCATATAACACCTTCAAAGGTGGCCATTAAGATGTCACTATTTTTATATATGATATATAATATGTTTATGTTTTACTTATGCTTCTGTATTTCTCATTTATGGCATACTTTATGATTTCCATTATGGGTAAAACGCGATAATTTCATTTTAGGAAGTGCGGACTACCGCCCCCTCAAAGTGATTTGAATCGTTAATGCCATATGTGGGATGTATAAAGGATGGAGTAAATGGTATTATACACTATATTATACTGGAATTATATTATACATTTATATCATTATTATTTAGTTCCATTAAATATGAAATTGAAATGAAAGTAGCGTTCATGCGTACGTATGGCTTACCGTCTCCATGAACGGTGCATTTCATTTCTTACCTCTATATGTTATGTAATATTATAAATGAATGTATATACTAGATATATAAGATATATATGAAATCTAAATAATGAATATAATTCTGGATATAATGGATATTCTACCACATGAACAACTTGTAATTATAAGAAGTTTATTGTTGACTCAAGTTACCAAAGATCGACAAAACGACCGTTATTAACTTAAATAATTACATAATATTCATAACATTGTAATAAGTGATATAAAAAGGATAATGAAATTGAAAATGGTTCTTAATAAGGTAGATATTAACTCTATTTTATTATTCAGTAGGTTAAAGAACGGTTGAGTCAAGTCGGACACAAGGTAAGGGAACTTCTTAACCCGATTTCCATTCTTTGGGTTAATCTCCTACTTTCAAATTATGTCATGATATTATTATGTCCTATCTTGTATTTTTTACATTCTTCATGTGTACCTATAGTGAATACACATAATAGATCTATTTTATTTTTAAAAATGATCTTTTTAAGGACTTCGTCTCAATCCCCTTTCATTGAGGCATATTTGGTTTTATACACAATTTTCTTTTATACGGTGTATAAACCCCTTTGACCTTTACGGTTATTCAAAAGGAATATTTTTATACAAAGAGTTTTTCTAAACGACAAAAGGGAATGTTTTTATTTCCTTACTTATGCGGCGACAACGACTTCTCCGCCGCCGTGACCATTATTTGAGTTTCGGCTTCCTCTATAAGCCATCTTTTTTTTAATGAAAAATAAATACAAAGTTTTAACTTTCTTTTATTTTGGTATTGAAAATGGTTTTGAAAGCGTTTTTATTATATCAATGTGCTGTATTGATATCTTGTGATTGAAATGTGGAAATGTTATGTTTCCTTTATGCATGTTTTATGTGATACAATTATGTTATGGTTTATGATATGTTTAAACCTATTCATATGAGGAATGCATTGGACTTAATAAGTGATGGGTGGAGCCCGCTGAAGCTCCTCGATGAATCGGCAGGTCTCATGAGACAAACTAGTGTCTTGGCACGAGGCCTTGACAAAATCTTATTTGTGGTCTTGGCACGAGGCCTTGACTATGTGGTTATGATAGTCTGGCATTATGCATTCCATAATTATGAAAGTGGTTATTGATATTTCATGTGATTATTCGACCAGTAGAATATCCATGTGAAGAAGTAAATGGCATTATCTCATTTTACTTTTTCCATATTATGTTGAAGTTCAAGTTTAAAAGGATTTTGTTTTAGTTATACATTGCCTTAAATGTTAATGTTTATTTATGAAATCTTCCGCTATATTGTTAACCTTACTGAGCATCTGAGCTCACCCCTTTCAATGTTTTAATATTTTTACAGGATGTGAAGAAGTATTTTATGAATGACCTATAGGGGTAGTCATAAAGGGATATGATTGTGGACTATTAAGACCATGTTATTGTAGTTTGTTTACTTTTTGATGTAATGAAAGACTTATGAATGTATCTAGTGTTTCCAAGGCTACTAAACTAATCGGTCTTTCGAGAATTTATCTTTTGTGATCATACCAATGTTACGAACTAATGCACCGACTCTAGGTAGCTGGGGTCGGGGCGTTACAGTTGGTATCAGAGTCAGTTTCGTACTAACCTTGGAAGCTAGATTTAGATAAACTATGATTAGAGCACATAGCCCAAAGATAGACTTTGAGGATTAGTATAGAAGAACTTCCTAGAATTTTGGTATTATAGAGATGTTATGAGTTTTCCGAGCAATACATCCCTGTCTGGATACGAGCAGGTAGAGGCGGCTCTGGCACAGATGTACCTAGGGGTAAAACCCAAAAACACCGCTTTGAGCTAGACTCGAACGGGAACTGGTGCCCGACAACGGGCCTTGCTGCACTCTTGGTTACGACACTCCCGGGGGATATGCTTAGGATAATTCTCATTTTCTTTACAAACCACTATGAAGGGTTATGAGTATATACTTCCTCAAAGAAAACATTTCTTTTTATGATTATGGATTATATCCATAAATATTTCAATTTATGTAAAGTGTTTTACAAATATGGAATTAGGTATTTTAATTCATAAACTGATCTAGTTTATGCCATTGTTTAGAAATGGAGCCTAGTGGAAGGAATGGAAATCGTATCAATGCACGCACTCCGAGTAGGGATTGCCCTCCTGCTCAAGATAATTGTTGTGGAGCTGGAGATACAACTGGTGCTGATCAACTTATTACCATACTGGGACAACTCACTCATGTTACGAATAATAACCTTACTCGTATGGAGAACCCTGATCCGCAACGTGGAGGATCAATGTTAGACCGCTTTATGAGGCAACAACCACCAACCTTAAATGGGAGTACAAATCCCATAGTAGCTGAGCAATGGATAAATTCCTTAGAGAAAATATTCCATGCCTTGGGGAGTAGCGAAAGGGAGAAGGTTGTCTTGGCAGTTTACCGCCTCACTGGATATGCCGATCTGTGGTGGTCGCTGATTCGAAACACAAAGGAAGATGATGACGTATTGAATATGGAATGGAGGGAGTTCAAAGAGCTTTTCTTAGAAAAATACTTTCCTCGTGACCATCGAGCATATATGGAAAGGCAATTTCTGAGTTTGAGGCAGAAGGAGGATGAGAATGTCGCAAAGTATGAGGCTAACTTTACAAGGTTAGCGAGGCATGCTGCCGATTATATACGTAACCCAAGGAGTAAGATTGATCGTTTCTTTGATGGGTTAAAACCATTTCTCCGTCGAGCTTTAGTATCACAATCCTTCTCATCATACGAAGATATTGTCTCGTGTGCTATCAAGATAGAAAAGGAATTCTCTAAGTCTTATGACAACAAAGTAAAGCAAGAGAAGAAGAGAACGGTGGAACAAGAGACAGATAAAGGGAAAAAGGGAAAGAAGGATTTTCCATTATGTGATAATTGTGGGAAGAATCACCCCGGTACTTGCCTAAAAGGAATGAGAGTTTGTTATAAATGTGGAGAAAAGGGTCACCATGCTCGTGATTGCATGGGAAAGAATGAGGCTGTCAAAGTTGAATGCTACAATTGTAGAGAAATGGGTCATTATGCAAATTAATGCCCTAAGCATCAGGGAAACTAACCTCAGAAAAGGCCAAGGGATCAAGGCCAATCTTATGCTGTGACTACAGTTGAAGCGGAATAATTAATGTATTGGTGCTTTTGGACTCAAGGATTATATTCTGGTTATAATAATAATGTGATATATATAAAGATTGTACTGCAGTACTTTTTGATTTCAGTAAGGTTTTAATATGATTAAGGTAATCATATTTTTAGTATGTGACAATAAGAGAAACTAATCTTTGTTTGGGGAATCTGATAAATTGATTTTGGAATTAAGAGACCTTTTAGAGAAAGTCTGGACAGAGGAATTTTGGATAACTATAAAGGTTGGAGTGGATTAAGTTGAACCTTGGATAGTAAATTTAAGGTTAAATCTTTTTTGGAGATTATTCTTGGAATACTATAGTTTTATGAAAAGGACAACCTGCAGTGTGGGGCATAACCCGTCGCGTCGGACAAAGCAGCAGGAATCGAACCCACAACCATAGTGCGACAAGCCTTTATTTCCTACCACTAGCCTACATGAAGTCCTTGGTTATTACAAAATAATTTTACTAATCTAAATGGTATGTGTTAACATTTGGAACCTTATACAATTAGGATAAATAGAATATTTTTGAGTTCTGTTACCATTTGGAGTAAAAGTTGGGTTTGTGGTAAAAATTTATTAACGAAAGAAAGTATACAAAACAAGTATGTATATTCCCTTACGTTCTTAGTAAATCTCCTAAATAAATTCCACAACATTATAAAAGGTATCTTAAAACAAAAATGTTGTCGGTTAACTTTTCCAACTGGGGATTCAATGACCGTTTAACCAATCACAGGTTTGTGATTTTCTTGTGGTTAAACATTCTCCTAATCCTGTTTTCTATAACTCTCCATCAGACCTTGATGGTTTGTTTCTCCTCCATATCCATATTTTCATATAATCCTAGAATGGGCTATATCGGGTGACCTTTGTACTTATCCTGCTTTCTTTTAATGTTATATATTTATTAACCTTATTTCTGATGTGGGTTTTCCTCAAAGGCATTTTCTCTTTTCAACCTTTTATTTTCAAAGAAAAATTTCAAATTGCGAGGACGCAATTTATTGAAGGAGGGGAGAATGTAACACTCTGAGCTTCCACGATACGCTTCTCATTCAATAATGCAATAGCTTGCATTGTACGCAACTTCGAGTTCTAAAACACCGCGACTAATCAAAGTAGCCGTTATGAATAGTAATAACCACTTTTTAAAATTATAGAAATTTTATATTTCAAAATGGACTTCA
The DNA here is from genome assembly GCA_963277665.1 of Viscum album. Lineage (NCBI taxonomy): Eukaryota > Viridiplantae > Streptophyta > Magnoliopsida > Santalales > Viscaceae > Viscum > Viscum album. The sequence goes on from OY728147.1 coordinate 670,388,788, forward strand.
TTTTTGGATTCGGAATATCGAAATTAGCCTATGTTGAATTTTTGGTATTTTTCTGAGAACATCTAATTTTTTATGAATATTGAAAAATACTTTAAAACAACTTTTTTAATCAAAATAATTTATTATGATAAATTATAATATTTAGTGGTATTAAGGTATAATTAGAATATATTTTTACCATTTTATCCAATGGTGGTCATTAGAATTAATTTAACATTGAAATTGGACATAAACAATTGCCAATATTTTGATATAAATTGTTTCTTAAAAACACGCTATTTATCGTAACAACGGGAATTAATTATAAAATTAATTAATTCAACTTATATGTTTGGAATTTTCTAAAATAGACATCATTTTTGAATTCGGAATATCAATTATAGCTTAGGGTGAAATTTTGGCCTTGTTCTGAAAAACTTCAATTTTTGATGAATAGTGAAACCACTAAGTGGTAGTTAAATAACTAGTTTTTCGTTTAAATGAAATATTACCACTTCTGTGATTTGATTTTCAAAAATCTGACATACATGGTTGTCATTAAGAAGTAAAATGTGGTTCAATGAGATTAAAATAATTTTTTGGTGAATAGTAACTTTTAAGTTCTTAATCGCGATTAGAGGTAATTAGTGTAGTTTAAGGTACAAATAATGTTTTAATAATATGAGATGAGCATGACACTTGTCCTACTCATATTGGATGAGTCATGGCCGACCAAGACAACCCATGGGTCAACTTGGGGACCCCATGGAGCCACTTTAGTTGGAAAATGACATTAATATATATTTATTTAATGTTAAAATTAAATTGACACAAACATGAGTTATTTTACTAAAACAGTTTTTAAGTGGGGTTACAAAAGTCCATATTTTGACTATAAATATTCATTAGAAATCTAAAAAGATTTCCTACATCATAGTATTTTTTTATAATTTTTAGGCATTAAATAAATTAAATTATTTATGACATCATTATGATGCAACGATGACCTCATTATTTAACGATTTAAATAAAATGAGAAGATAATGAAAACTCCAAGGCTTAAACTTGTCCAAAGCCTATTGGATGAGGATATTTCGAAACCTTATCACCTTATCCTCGAATTATATATGTTTGGGACCTTTAGAATCCGAAAATAATTGTGAAATAATGTAACATTTCAATCATTCCAAAAGTGCCCCTCCTCTCCACTTATAAAAGGCCCCCACCTCTCCCACCTCATTTATACTTTCAAGCCATTTGGATCGGCCAAACTCTGCCCAAATACTCTCCCAACTTCCCCCTCTTACTCCTAGAAGCCTTACTGTGGGCAGAACTCTTCCCATGTAAGCCTTTGGCTCAAATCAAAAAGAGTTACCCGATTTTGAGGTAATGTCTTCTCTAATGTTGTTTTGTTTTATTTTTCTTCTCCAACCCCCTAACCTCTTTTTATTCATTTCATTTGTAACAAAACCAGTATCCTTAATATACTAGGATGTTTTTATAAGAAGTATTCGAGCTACACTTACACACACCTAAATCTTATGGTTAAAGAACATACGGTTTTCGTGGATGGCGAATTTCTGCCTCACGAAATGATGATTGTTCAACACTCATATAACACCTTCAAAGGTGGCCATTAAGATGTCACTATTTTTATATATGATATATAATATGTTTATGTTTTACTTATGCTTCTGTATTTCTCATTTATGGCATACTTTATGATTTCCATTATTGGTAAAACGCGATAATTTCATTTTAGGAAGTGCGGACTACCGCCCCCTCAAAGTGATTTGAATCATTAATTCCATATGTGGGATGTATAAAGGATGGAGTAAATGGTATTATACACTATATTATACTGGAATTATATTATACATTTATATCATTATTATTTAGTTCCATTAAATATGAAATTGAAATGAAAGTAGCGTTCATGCGTACGTATGGCTTACCGTCTCCATGAACGGTGCATTTCATTTCTTACCTCTAAATGTTACGTAATATTATAAATGAATGTATATACTAGATATATAAGATATATATGAAATCTAAATAATGAATATAATTCTGGATATAATGGATATTCTACCACATTAACAACTTGTAATTATAAGAAGTTTATTGTTGACTCAAGTTACCAAAGATCGACAAAACGACCGTTATTAACTTAAATAATTACATAATATTCATAACATTGTAATAAGTGATATAAAAAGGATAATGAAATTGAAAATGGTTCTTAATAAGGTAGATATTAACTCTATTTTATTATTCAGTAGGTTAAAGAACGGTTGAGTCAAGTCGGACACAAGGTAAGGGAACTTCTTAACCCGATTTCCATTCTTTGGGTTAATCTCCTACTTTCAAATTATGTCATGATATTATTATGTCCTATCTTGTATTTTTTACTTTCTTCATGTGTACCTATAGTGAATACACATAATAGATCTATTTTATTTTTAAAAATGATCTTTTTAAGGACTTCATCTCAATCCCCTTTCATTGAGGCATATTTGGTTTTATACACAATTTTCTTTTATACGGTGTATAAACCCCTTTGACCTTTACGGTTATTCAAAAGGAATATTTTTATACAAAGAGTTTTGCTCAACGACAAAAGGGAATGTTTTTATTTCCGTACTTATGCGGCGACAACGACTTCTCCGCCGCCGTGACCATTATTTGAGTTTCGGCTTCCTCTATAAGCCATCTTTTTTTTAATGAAAAATAAATACAAAGTTTTAACTTTCTTTTATTTTGGTATTGAAAATGGTTTTGAAAGCGTTTTTATTATATCAATGTGCTGTATTGATATCTTGTGATTGAAATGTGGAAATGTTACGTTTCCTTTATGCATGTTTTATGTGATACAATTATGTTATGGTTTATGATATGTTTAAACCTATTCATATGAGGAATGCATTGGACTTAATAAGTGACGGGTGGAGCCCGCAATAGCTCCTCGATGCATCGGCAGGTCTCATGAGACAAACTAGTGTCTTGGCACGAGGCCTTGAAAAAATCTTATTTGTGGTCTTGGCACGAGGCCTTGACTACGTGGTTATGATAGTCTGGCATTATGCATTCCATCATTATGAAAGTGGTTATTGATATTGCATGTGATTATTCGACCAGTAGAATATTCATGTGAAGAAGTAAATTGCATTATCTCATTTTACTTTTGACATATTATGTTGAAGTTCAAGTTTAAAAGGCTTTTGTTTTAGTTATAAATTGCCTTAAATGTTAATGTTTTTTTATGAAAGCTTCCGCTATATTGTTAACCTTACTGAGCATCTGAGCTCACCCCTTTCAATGTTTTAATATTTTTCCAGGATGTGAAGAAGTATTTTATGAATGACCTACAGGGGTAGTCAGAAAGGGATATGATTGTGGACTATGAAGACCATGTTATTGTAGTTTATTTACTTTTTGATGTAATGAAAGACTTATGAATGTATCTAGTGTTTCCAAGGCTACTAAACTAATCAGTCTTTCGAGACTTGATCTTTTGTGATCATGCCAATGTTACGAACTAATGCACCGACTCTGGGTAGCTGGGGTCGGGGCGTTACATCATAATTCTATTGGATAAGTGTAATTCGACCAAAACAACCTTAGGAATAAAATATGACCATTTAGGCCCACTTGGATTAGATTAGGGCATTTATTATTAATTTATTTAAAGAAGGGTTAAAATAGTTAAATCCAACGTTTAATAATAAATCATTTTTAATATAGGTTTATACATAAGATAAATTCGAATATAAATATTAATTATAAATATAAAAATATTTCCTACATAATGATATTTAATTTGTAATTTTTAGACATTAAATAATTTAATTTATTTATGACACAATGATGATGCAGTAATTATTTTATTAATGAAATATTGACATAAGTGACGTTATAAATACCCAAATAAATGTAATATGAGAATCTTTATGAATTAAAATAATTTTCTATGTTAATATGACATGTTAGTATTGATTTAATTCACTTTTTTAGAACTAATAGTTCTGTTATGATTTTCACAAAAATCAATTACCAAATAGTATCAAAATTGACATAAAATAGTTTTTAAAACAAATATTATATTATTAATTGTTATTTTATTCTTAAAAATCTATGGTTCGGCCAAATTACTTAGATAAGGTTATATATATTAATAATAAACAACTTGGGGTTCGTATGGCTTGTTATAGTAAGTTTATTAACCTTATAGTGTAACAAAACAAGAAGACACGGTAAAAGTAAAATTATTTAACTTAAAGCTAAATCTAAATGATAAGGTTAAAAAAGGAACCTAAACATGTCTAAATTATATTGTATGAGAGGATTGCGACCCATCCCTACCTTAGCTTATAAATAAATAAATTTGGAGCTATTTAAAACCGAAAATGACTTTATAATAAAATAATAATATTTAGTTTTCCAAAGGTGCCCCTCTCCTCCCTTACAAAAGGGCACCTCCTTCCTCTCTTCCTCACACCACTTTGAGCCTTCAAGCTCGGAAAAACCCTAAAAAATTCTGTTATACACTTCCCTATAAACATCCTAGAGGTCCTGGTATTCTACAAGGACCAATTTTAGTGCCCTAAGAGGAGGTCTCAAAGAGGCGCTTCAAAGAAGAGGTAATGTCTGTTACCGATTCTTTCAACTCTATTTCTTCTTCCACTTATTCTTCTTTAGTTTTTCATTATGAAGTAATAACATAAGTATTACTCATATAATAATATGTTATTATAAGTATGAAAAAACCCTATTTCACCATCTATCCATCCTATGGAAAACGAAATCACCACGCGTGCGTATGTACGGAATACTGTCTCCACGACGTGGTGAAATCTGTTTTTCCACCAACACCTTACATGGATATGGTATAATGTTGTAAATAATAACTATATATGGTTATTATAACATCATAATGATTCTGATATATTATACCATCCACTCTAATTCTATTCAATAATTGTGGGAAATATATCATCGCTCGTGCGTACGTACGGACTACTGTCTCCACGACGCGATGAGATTCATTCTCCATGTTAACCATACAAGAATGATCATAAAGTTTATTTATTGAATAATAATGAAATATATGTAATAATAATGCTACTTTATTTATGTGTATATATATATATATATGTATGTCATCTATTTAGTTTCATTCAAATCAATAAGGAAACGAAAACATCGTTCATGCGTACGTACGGCCTACCGTCTCCATGAACGGTGTATTTCATTCCTTTTATCGACCTATAATATATATATATGTATATGATGAATATATATTATATATAAATCATGTTTTACATTCTGGAATTATGTAAATCAGTATATAAGTAATAATATCAAGAACGACAAGTCGAAACACATACAATAAATGAAATGATTTTACCCAAAACGCTGCTTTAACATGGAATTTACAAAAGAACTGGTAATATAAAGTCATAAGTGAAACATATATGATATCATAATAATGAATATGATTCTGTAATAAGTCAATGACGTTATTTAAATCATTATACAGGAGGTTCAGATACATACGAAGCATATCGGACCTCAGGTAAGGGATAAATTTTCAATCTCATTTTTATCCGAGTTTGCTTATACGTAAGTATTTACTGGGGTTACGTTTATCATCCATGACCATGTTTTCTAATTTTTTTTCATAAAATGTTTAACATTCTTCCATGAATGTTTAAAGTCATTTTTACCCTTTATTGACTTTTTACCACATTGTATGAATGGAATCTTTCCTTTGGTTACCATATAAGGTACTTTTTGACTTTTCCGACAAAAGTACGAGGAGAATGTTATTTTTAACTTATTCTGCGTGAACAGATTTTTACGGTTTCATAACGCCTCATTTTCAAGAAGATTCCTCTACAAGATTGCATGATTATTTTCAACAAAACCCTTATCTTTTAAAATGCATGGAATTTTGTGGAAAGAAAATGATTTTAAAGAAGAAAGGATATTTTCCTCAAGAATTCATTTCAAGTGTTTTGTCAAAACTATTTTCCATCTAAGATGAAATTATTTCATATGTGTATGTTTAAAGTAAAATGTCTCTATGATTAAAATGGTTTCAATTTTCTTATGATGAAATGATATCAATTGTTTATGGATTATGTTATGATGGAATGATGTTTAAGAATCTCATTTTATTACATGGGTTATTCTATAATGTATGATTTATGATTTTGTGGCACACGAAAGAATGATTTAATTATGAGATGGGTGGGACCTATATCTCTCTCCAATGAATTGGGTAAATATTTTATATCTCATGAGATAGACATGGCTGGAACGGTAAGTTAATCTGGTTCAGTGTTACAGGACTGAAACGAGGAGTGAACTCGATTCAGAAAGGGACTTTGTCCACTAAGATGGTCTTGGCTGCAATGCCTAGGGTACAATGGAAATCATTACATGTGCTTAATGGATGCCACAATTACATGTTTTATTCCCATGCTATGTTATCATTATTTATGTTCTATTATGATCTATGCCTTATGTACTTCCATGTTTTAAGTCATTGCTCATGATTGTGATGTTTAAACATTATGTTCATTTTTTTAGGTTCAAATGTGTATGGTATGTTTTATTTCATCCATGCTTACCCTTACTGAGCATTTGAGCCCACCCTTTTTATGTTTTATTTTCCACCAGGATTAAAAAAAAGGTTTTAGGTAAAGGAAAAAAAGTGGAGGATCTTTATGGGATATGTTGAAGATCTTTCACCACGATTGGAATATTACGTTCCAAGTTTCCAAAGACACTAAACTATTACAGTCCTTGTGTGTCTGTTTTTGTTATGTATTATGTATTCCGCAAAAGTAATGTAATATCGATGTACGTCAAGCTTCAGGTCTCTATAACTTCTTTCCAAATTAAGGATTCTAGGAGTAAGAGAGGGATGTGGAGAGACAAAATGGGAAGGGGTTGGCCGAGCCAAAGGCTTGAGAGGTGTGGGTAAGGAGGTAGAGGTGGGGGCCTTTTCTAAGAGGAGAGGAGGGGCACTCTTGGAATGTAAAGAAATGTTACTTTATATTAGAATGAGTTTCAGATTTTAAAGGTCCTACATTGATGTGTTTCGAGGATAAGGTGATAAGGGTTCGAAATACACTCATCCAATAGGTTTTGGACATTTGTTGGTCTTAGATTTTATATTATCTTTCCATTTTATTTAAATCGTTAAATAATGTGGTAATCGCTGCATCATCATGGTGTCATGAGTAATTTAATTTAGTTAATGTCTAAAAATTATAGAAAAAATACTATGATGTAGGAAATTTTTTTATCTTTCCAATTAATATTTATATTCAAAACTCTGACTTGTATAACCCCATATAAAAATTGTTTTAGTAAAACAACACATGTTTGTGACATTTTAATTTTAACATTAAATAAAAAGGTACTAATGTCCTTTTCCTACCAAAGTAGCTCCATGGGGTCCCCAAGTTGACCCATGGATTGTATTGGTCGGCCATGACACATCCAATAAGGGTAGGACATGTGTCTTGGTAATTTCATATTATTAAAAAATTAATTTTACCTTAAATTACACTAATTACCTCTAATCGCGATTAATAAACATAAAAGTTACTATTCACTGAAAAAATATTTTAATCCCATTGAACCACATTTTACTTATTAATGACAACCATGTATGTCAGATTTTTGAAATTCAAATCACAGTAGTGGTAAAGTTTCATTTAAACGAAAAATCAGTTTCTTTAACTACCACTTAGTGGTTTCACTATTCATCAAAAATTGAAGTTTTTCAGAAAATTACCAAAAATTTACCCTATTCTATATTTGATATTACAAATTCAAAAATGTTTTCTATTTTAAAAAATTCAAAACATATAAGTTACATTAATTAATTTAATAATTCATTCCCACTGTGAGAGCAAATTGCGTGTTTTTATGAAATAAAAAGTATCAAAATATTGACCCTAGTTTAAGTCCAATTTCAAGATGAAATTAATTACAACAACCACTATTAGATTGAATGGTAAAAATATATTCTAATTTTACTTTGAAACCAATTCAAAAGATAATATAATCATATAAATAAATTTGATTAAAAAGAGGTTTTGAATTAGAATACAACATTTTTCACTATTCATTAAAAAATGATCTTTATCGGAAAAATACCAAAAATTTACACAAAGTGAATTTTGATGACCTGATTCTAAAGAAGAGTTTTATTTGGTTCAATAGAATGTATAAGAGTGACCAAAACTATATTTAATGACGGTCCGCCATCAAAAGTTGATAAGTGGACCTTTAGTGAAAATTAGAGTATATGTGCCTATAATTGAATTCTTTTCGTATTTCAAGCCTTTATCCTTTATTGGATAAATGTAAAAACATTTAACAAACATATATAATCATATTTTAGTTATTTCTATTCATTCCCACCAATACAACGGCTACGTGTTAACTAACATTTAAAATAATTTTTTTTATTATTAGAGTGCAACGTAAGATTTCAAAGGAACTCGTTGTTGCGTATAGGGTAAGCCATCAAGCATAGAGTTACCTTTAAATTAATATTAACATTTTATTCAAAAAAGGGATAAATATAAAAATTTCATATTATTTATTTACCTAGGGTGTTACAATAAGTTAAGAATAAAAGTATAAGATTTTGACCATAACATAAAAATTATGTACCTAATTTAACAGAGATCATAGGATTGTGTTATTACATAAGACATTTACATTATGAAAGACATGACTCATATGAATATATAAATTCAACCTAGCTCAATCATAATCCATAAGACCATGTCATAATTGTTCATGGATTAATCATATGTGATGAAAAAAATTCATACATCAATGTTATCTAAAAACCCAATAGATTAGGTATCAATGGTCAATTCTCATATTTGACTAGGAACATTAACTTTTATCAAGTAACAGATAAGGCACATCGACTTGTTTACCATTACAGATTAAGAACATCATGTTATTTCCTTTAATAAATAGAGAACAATGAAAAATTTCCCAAAAATATCTCATGAGATATAATAAATTACCCAATGAATAGAGGGGATATATCGGTCTCACCTATAAATTAATGAAAAATATATATATATGTTCTACAGGATCATAAAAAATTCATCATAGATGAATCCATGAAAAGAAACGTCTTTCATAGTCATTACATCAATTCATCATGGATATAATCCATCCATTGAAATAATAATGTCATTATTCATGAATCTTGTACATGTTAAAATATAATTATCATCAAATGATGTCTTAACTTGTTGAAAATGATTTTGAATTATTAATTCAAAACATTATTCATAAAAATATATTTTACTATTTAAAATCAATTCAATAAACATGACTAGTTTTAATTGAAAACATTTTCCATCTAAACAAACATGAAAATGTTTATAGAAATTTTAAATGAATTAATACATCTTGAATCTTGGAAAACTCACTCATTCAGTATGAGTTAAAATAATAAATTCTTTATTCTTTATAATGAAGGCATAATAATCATTATTTAGAAAATGAAAAATGATTCTTGTCAAAATGTTTTCAAATTTTTCTAAAATGTTTAAAAAATATTTATAATTTTTTCGAAAATATTTAAAACCATTTTGAGAATTTTTTTATAGAACCTAGAAATGGAATTGAGATATTCCACATTATATACATATTCATCAAATATCATAAATAATTATGACATTGTTAAATACAACCTTATATAAAATCTTATCTATTATCATTAAATTTCATTACTCATGTGTAATTAATATAGATTTATAATACATTTATTGAACTATATTATATCAATTAAACTATATATGATTTGTTTATATCAACTTATCAATCAATTATTATTATATTTGTATTAAAATAACCATTATGGAAGAGAACTACTTTACATTCCAAGAGTATTTGGGTTAATTGTTTAGGATAGATATAATTTGATCATCGCCCAATAAATTACATATTTTTAATAGTGGTATAAAAATAATTTATAGTAATTATATATATATTTATAATCCTTAAGAATACTATAGATAGAAAAAATAATTACATCATTATTTGAGATGATAGTTCGTACACATACATGAACAGTGTATCCATTTTTTCACTTAAAGACTCAAATAATGGAAAATAATAATACAATATTAATGAATTATTATTATATCATATAAATCATATATATTCATAAAATTCATCCTTCTTACAATATATGTGAAATATAAATAAAAAATTAAACACATCACTTTATGGAGATGGTAGTCTAAACATGCATGCAGAATGTGATATTATTTAACAACTGAATGGTTCATAAAATGATAAAAATGGGATTATCACCCGCAGGGTAGTTCCTATTATTAGGTCTCAAATTTTGGCACATGTATTCTACAAGCTGATCACCTAGTATTATTACTTCTCCAAGCCCAATTCATGATGCAAATCAATAGACTATATAGGTTATTGTCTGCTCTCGATGAGTTGGGATCATCCCTGAAGTTATTCTCCCGTTCAACTCCTAAAATATTATCTCATGTGATTTGGAACACATGAACTTCATAAAAATTCTTTTCAATCCTATAAGAGGTTATACGTGGTGTGATAAGTATTTGAATGATGTTTCTATAATATCTAACTGGCCCCAACAAACTATATATATATATATATATATTTATATATATAATAAATTATTAGGACTCGCCTAGAAAATGATAGTACTCACATTATCCCGGTACATATACACTCCAGCCTCTATAATAATGTGACCCATGAAGTGATCCTTGTCGAAAAAATGAAATTTGGTTATCTTAGAATAAATATGTTTATTAATAAGTATATTCATCAAAATATAAAAATGTTATTAATAGTTTTATTGAGTGTAGTAATACACAATGAATACAATATATACCTACTTTTTAATATTTTATATGGAATTTATGAATGTCTCACAAAAACCAGATGGTAGGCTGATATCAAATCCAAAATAGAGAAAATTGTTGCTTCTTAGTGCTAGTTTATATTTTTGTATATAAAATGTAGTGTATACCATTTATTAACTGTAACCTATATCAATTATCAGTAATATATGAAAAAACCTTGTGTACCATTTCTTTTCCTAAAAAAGGATAGGTGAGACCCAAGGCGATGATCTAGTTTATAGGATACTTTTCACTTTGAAGCCTCCTAACCTCTTCTTGAGTTCCTCTAGATCTGAATGTACCATCAAATATTCAGTGATGGACACTAAATTTTCCCCATTTACTTGATCAATGGTGACATATGCCTCTATCATTTTAGCTAATCCATGTAATTAAATATGGAATACGTCTCTAAAATGATCGATTACTGCTGGAATTCCATATTCTATATTACTTAATCACCAATTAAGATTATAGCCATCTAGTTATTCACTAATCTCAGCCCTAGATTCTTAGGTCCATCTTGACTTTCCTAGAGATCCCATTCACCCTTAGGAATATAATAACAACCCTCAGATTATGTTATAGACAACCTCTTGTGATTGAAATCAGCACAAGCATGTTTTGGAACCATCTAGTCCATTCAGAGTGTGATGTCTATGATGGTCATCTCATGGAAAAATAAATTCCACTAGAATTGGTACCAACCAATCTCATGGGGGAACTCCTGGTGTGAGAACATATTCTAATCAAACCCATAATAGTTTTTTCATGTTTCCTTACACCACAAAATGTACTTCATTTCAGGGACTAGACATTCCATAATTTTTTTTAATATAAAATATTTTTATTCACCTATATGAAATAAATAATAATCTAATTTAGAGGATTCTAGAACATTTACTTAGACTATTGATATCTTCAAACATAGAACATAAGGTGTACGATGAATTTCATAAATATTCATTGATTTTTAGCCCTTTGTTGCAAACTGACTACCTTGTTCAGGTCCGCTCTCTTTGTAATGATCCTATGACTTCTTACTACACCATCCATTACCACTGCCATGGCCAAATCACCCCGTAATAGACCAATTACCGACCAGATGTGCAGATACTGATCATGTATACAAATGTGGTGTTATTACAAGTCTCATATTAGTTCGTAGTGGAGAGAATACACAACGGACAATCATAAGGTGACCGATCCTACGAAAACATTATCCCTCAATTGGGTTCCTCATACACAAGGGATCTTTATGGCCTACCCTGCTACATTGTTGAGACATCAAAAATAAGTGAGTTCATTTCATATGGCATGAAATACCCACGAATGCATCCATAAAGTGTTGTTTCTCTCTATTTGACAAAATATATACCTATCTCAATATTGAAACACTATGTCCAATATTTCATGATTCCCATAAGGTTCTCAATGTTATGGTGTCCTAGTTCACTATCATGGAATCATTTTTTATCCAAATAAAATCAACTGTGATTGGATGGTTTATGGAAGAATATATAAAACTTGTCTCGCATTCACCACCTCATCACTAGTCAAAGTTAGTCAAAAGAACAGACTCTATGGGAGTGACTTGAAAAAAAATTCACATAGATATCTCCCTACTAAATTTGTATAAACATTATAGATTAGTTTTATATCATGGTTTGTGGAATGATTTTTAATGGAAATAATTCTAAAATTCATTCAGTATCATACCTTGTAGATTATCAGTAAGACAGAAAAAATCCCAACCATATTTTATGGATTCATTAAGCATATAAAAAGAGATATTGGACCATATCTCTAAGAGTGTGTCTATATTCTGAAAGATCACTAACATTGACTATTGACATGATTTTTCAACCTAAGGATCACTGCCCCTCAAAAATATGGGAGGAAGTTATAGCTATAATTATTACATGAACTCATCCATAGTAGGGGCATGTCACAAAGATCCATTTATAGTCTCCACAAAGTGGAGTACGATTTATTAGAAGTGATCATAGGTTCTAAGTGGAGGATCAACTATAGGTGCATCATCACGCACTACCAGGTGTAATACTGGTGGTTCTGGGCCTACCACCTCTAGAGAATGGTTGTTTCCACCATATTGATGTACGAAATGATTCTATTATTGTTGAATTGGTCTAAAATTTACATTTCCACACAATATATAGTAGGTATGGATTATGACAATCTCATATGATACCAACTGAAGGACCGAAATGAAACTACAGATATTCAATATGTAAGAGGGGGTGAATTGTATTCTTTAAAAATTCCTTAACGAAATTTTTTTATATACTAAATTCAAAACTACTCTAATTCTACACACTTTCTTTATTTCCAAAATATGATTCCGAGAATGCAATTCTAAAAAAGTGAATTCAGAAATAAAAGTTAACAAAAGTTTACAAAGATAAAGAATATAACTTAAAGCATATAAAATCATACTAAATCATAGTGTACAAGTATAAGTAAGTATAAGATAGTTATACATTCCTCAACAACCAAAATTATTGTGGAAACCAAATATGAAACACTACAAGTAACAAGTAGTAAATTTTTTAACCCAAAGAGTAGGGTTACCAAACAACCTTGGATAAAGGTCCCTTGATTTATACTTTCAAGAAATTCTGTCTTACCCACACCAGGGTAATCCCTCGATATGATGATAAAAGTCTTTATTTATTTCCCCACAATCCCTCAACTTCATGGTAGTTGGAATATCTATATTTCTATCCCTGGAATCCCTTCAATATACTAAGCAATATTCGGAGTTGCACGAAGCAATTTTTCATGAAGCAAAGTTTGAACAAGATGTTCAAACATTCTGTATGAACACTAAGAGTTTATAAAGCCTCTCTCTCTAGAAAACACATCAACATCATGTAAGTAAGTTCTTCCAAAAGTTAGAGGTTTTGAGCTCATTCAAATGTGATCTTATTTTTGCACGACTTCAATGGTCAGCTCCCTCCTCCAACAGTCATATTTTTCCTTGAATTTCGGTGAGACCTATACACTTGTTACTAAAACAATGGTTAGTTAGTAACTGGATGCATTACATCGTTTTATAACAAAAACCTGAGTATAAAAAAAATATGGTTAAATAACCAAATAAAATTATACGCAATGTAAGAAAAATGAATGTTCAAAGTCTAACGAAAAAATATTTGGAGTCTATAATACACGGATATTCAGATTTTATTTTTAAGAGAATTCAGAATCTGAATTCTATAGAATTCAGGAGTCTGAATTCATAAGAATTTGGAGTTTGAATTCATAAGAACTCATAGTCTGAACTCATAAGAGATCGGTGTCTAAATTCAGAGAACTCAGAGTTCTTAATCATAAGAGATCAGAGCCTGAATTCATAAGAATTCAAAGCCTGAAATCATAAAAGTTCGGAGTTTGAATTCAGATAACTCTGAGTCAGAGCTCATAAGAGTTTAGAGTCTGAATTCAAAGAACTCAGAGTCAGAACTCATAAGAGTTTAGAGTCTAAATTTTAAGAAGTCGGGGTCAGAACACATAATAATTCAGAGTCCAAATTCAAAGAACTTGGAGTCTGAACTCATAAGAGTTCGGAGTCTAAATTCAGAGAACTCAGAGTCAGAACTCATAAGAGTTCGGAGTCTGAATTCAGAGAACTCGGAGTTAGAACTCATAATTGTTCGGAGTCCGAATTCAAGGATCTCGGAGTCATAATTCGGATCCTAAAAATAGAATGCTCTATATCTATGTATTATTTGATTCCTAGGTTTTAGATATGAAACCAAAATTTATACTTAGACAAAATAATGAATAATGGAAAACATGGTAATGATAAATTTCCATGGTGAAGGAAATTTTCCTTATGAATGTAGAACGTAGGGAAAAAAGAAATTTTCCTTAAGATAAGGTGTTTTTAATTTCCAAAAAAAGGAAATTGGGAAGCAATAAGGAATCCTTATTGACTCAACAATCACCCCAAACAAGAAGGAATGGAAAAGTCATAAGAAAACCTTATTGACTCAACAATATCCCCATTTTTGGAAAGAACAAACATCCTTATGAAAAAGAATATATAAGGACTTAGAAAATATTTTTTTGGACTTAGAAAGTAAAACTTATCTCCTTTCACACACGAGCAATGAAGAATATGACTAACTACCGCTTTAGATTTCTAATACTAAGGATCATATTCTAGATTTCCGGAATGAGATTTTTTATTATCTTGAATACGGAAATCTTTGAAATGAAAACTCCCCGTTAGATAAACTCCCCCTTACATAGGTATATTTCTTCTTTACTCAGTATTCTTTTTCCATTATCCCCTTTGTGATTTTCATAAATGATTTTGAGGGAATGGAAAAGAAATTTAGATATCTAAAAGATTTGCAAAACACATCGAAAAAAACAAGCAACCAAACCTTTCATTATGACATGAAAAATTATACATGGAAGTAAAATTCAAAAAAAGATCGTATTGGGTCTATAATCCTTCCTTTTCCTGGGGAATCAACTTCTTCACAATTGTTTTTATCTTTTTGAGCCCCTTGTGATCTTCCCCAGCTTTCTTTAGAATCAAATCTAGATCCACTTATTTCTTATCTAGAGGTTTGATTTTATCTTCCTGAGCTTTGAGAACCTCTGCCTGAGCCTTTAAGACTTCTTCCTACATGACAAGATTTTCTTCTATATTGATCCAAAGATACCATTATCACTTCAAAATTTGGGCAACATAATATAGCTTCCCATTCAGATATTTTACTTGTTGCATGCGAGTATTCTACTCAAGAGTTATCATTTTCTCAAAGATATTTGTGAGATCATTGATTTTACCATATCCAACGTTAAATTACTCCTTGAAACTATCTTGGAACTCATCAAGATATTTCAGGTCTTTTATGGTTTTCCTTGACCAACTGGTCATCTTCTTACATGATCTTCTATAGGCTTCATCGTTGATGAAAAAATTCTTGAGACCAAACTCAAGCTGAACACACATGTCCATCACTGTGGACACCGAATCAGATTTTTGGTTTAGGGTGTGTTGGATCATCTGGAACCTAGAGTCACTACTGGGAAAAATTGGAATTGTCCCCACAATCGTTTTTAAATACTGAACAACAAAATCATGTCCAAGGGATGATGATTCTGATTCTAAAGCTTCGCTTGGTGAGGGATCTTTCTGTAGCTCACCAAGTTTTCTTTTTGAAGATCCAACAAGTTCTTCCTTCTTCACAATAAATTTTCCAGGTGTATCAACAACCACATGTTTTCCCTTATCAACTTTCAGAATGGCTTCCTCATCCAGAAGTTCATGTTCACCGTCAGACAGCTGAACAATTTTATCTTTATCTATCTCTTCTTTCTCATCTCCTACCTCAGCATCCTCAGGATGAATGAAATATCTATCAATACTTTCTTCTTCAGATGGCCTATTTTCTTCACCATCATTATTTCCTTCATCCAACAGTGGAGTATCTAGGTTTGAGGATTTGTCTTGAGAATTTCAGATTAAGAGTTTCTCAGATGGACTCTCAAACTCATGAAACTCTTCTACTTTCTTAATGAGTTCTTCGGTATCACCACTAGCTTCTTATCTCTATTATTATTAAGTTTCTTCTACTTCTTTTTCTTTGAACATTTCTAGAGTCACCTAATTCTTTCCGGGGGTTTCAGGTAAAGCTTCTACCAGGAAGGATTCTGGTACCAAGATACTCTCAGATTCTTTCTCAGTAATCCTCAAAATGGATTTCACAATATCTACTTCATTCATATTCTTCTTTAGCTTTTTATCTATCACATCCATTTCTAGATTCTCAGATGTCTTCTCCTTCAGAGATTTTTCTTCAATACGGTATAGTCCAAACATGGGATCCTCTTTTTATCTTCCCTCCACTTAGAAAAATCCTCATCCAAATATTCTTTTTTCTTCTTAGGTTTCAGAGGTGCAGATTGGATTTACTTGGCCACATGCGATTTTATCTTTTCTTCCACTACCTTCACTTTCCTCTTCCTTCATTCCTTTTTGGACTTTTCATCCACTTCTTGTTTTTTTCGGAATAACTTCAGCTTCTTCCTCTGGTATGTCATAAAATTTTTTAGAGTCTGTAGAAAACCCAACATTCATCATCTTTAGGGTATCATCACTAACTAACATGACTTTTCAATTCATTGGCTTGGAGTTGAAAGGAATTTTAAAATATTATAAGAACCAAACAATTAACTTGGAGAGAATAGCTGGATACATAATTATCTGAGCCTTCAAGATTCCATTCTTAATATTCTCAATCGTAATGAGAATATGATTAACCAAATTAACCTTCCTCAAGTTCACCAAAAAAATCTAAAATATACATGTCACTTTTCCTCAATGTGTCTTTGTCCCATTTCCTCGGAATGACGAATCCTTGAAACCATAATTCGAGAATCCGATGATTTTTAGACAAGTGTGTGATCTTCAAAGTCTTAAAATCTGTAAGGACAAGACACTATAGATTTGACCTTAATAAAACTTCCTTCAACATCAGAATACTTGTGTGAGCATAATTCTACCTCACCCTCATAAGGAACTCCAATTAAATAAGCATCCTTGGTGTATTAAAGTGCATAAGTCTTTCCATAGCTCTTGAGAAAAAAACATATCTCTACCTTCTACCTTGAAGAAACTAACTAATTCATAAAAATTAATTAGCAAGTTTGGATAAAGTAAATCTTGAGCCCCTTGCTTTGATACTCAAACATTCTCCAATCCATTCATCTTAATGTTCATCGAGATTATAGAATAATATTTGGTGAAGAAGTTCGGGTGCACCATCCATTCTCTGTAGACTTGCCACTTTGAGATTGCCTTAACAGTAGACATATCCTTCTAGGAGGATTCTTCTACAAATATTCGGATTTGATCATGTTTTGAGAAGTTCAGATCGGGCTTAAGTAGAATGGTAGAACTTTAGCAGGCACAAGCTTTGGAATCGGTGTGGGAAAACCATTTGGGGGGTCCTTTATATTAGTGTTTGAAGCGACTGTTCATCTTATAAACTCAATCTAATGGATGAAAATCTTTCTGATGAGATATGAGGGTTGATATGATAGCCGTAATGAAATCTTGGATATGATATTTTTAGGTTTTAAAAAAACATTCATAAATAAGACAAAGTGAATCAGAAAAATATAAAAAACAATAGAAACTACCAGAAAGTAAAGGATGATTACAAATACTTTGTGAAGGATACAAACCTTTCAGATTACTAGGAATATAATTCATAGTGGAGGAAAATATTTTCTTGATGAACTTTAGATTCTGAAAAAAATTTGAAAAAGAATTTGAAGAACCTGACTACGAAACATTTACACTATGAAAACATAGAAAATCTTCATTATGAAAATTTAGAAAATCTTCATTAAGAAAAATTTAGAAAATATCCATTGTGAAAATTTAGAAAATATTCATTATGAAAACATAGAAAATCATCATTAAAAAAACATAAAAAATATTCATGACGAAAACATAGAGAATATTCATTACGAAAATTTAGAAAATATTCATAACAAAAACATAGAAAATCTTCATGAAAAAAATATAGAAAATCTTCATTACGAAAATTTAGAAAATATTCATTATGAAAAATTAGAAAATATTTATTAAGAAAATTTTGGAAATTTTTATTAGTAAAAATTCCATTATGAAAAATTTTAAGAACAAAAATTTTCATTAAAAAAAATTTCGATCAAACTAATAAGAAGATTTACTCACCCTATGAAAATGAGTTTTTTACTATAAGGAGATTGGTTTCCACAAAAAGTTAACAAGGAATATTACATTATGGTTATCATTCAAAACTTCTGTTTAATGTATTGAAATCTATCAGAGTGTAAGGATTTTTTGAAACTATCAACAAATAGCTCTTATGTTTCGATAAATTTAAGAATGATATCTTCTTTTTGTGTGTGATCCCTAAGAAAGTGATGCCTAATATCTATGTGTTTTGAAAGAGAGTGATGTTCATGGTTTTTACTTAAAGCAATGGAACTAGTAGTTTCCTAACCTTCTATGCCACATCCAAGAATGGTCTTCCATTTCACTAAGGCAAGGTAAGTCTTGTCTCTTAAGGTCTTCTATGTTTTGTGTGTAAACATTCTCTTGCCTATGGGAAGAAAGAGAAAACCCTTCCTTGGAATTGTGTACCAAGAACTTATAATTACTAAAATTTACAAGGTAACCTTAATAAAATAATTGACTTATGCTAATGAGGTTGTGCTTAAGACACTTAAAAAATAAAACATTTGAAATCGAAGTTTTTACAAGAAGAATGATGTTACCTATACCAATAATATCTCCCTTAGCATTATCTCAGAAATTTACTTTCCCTCCATTCGTCTTGATAATATTTTCAAAAAAAATTATTACCAAACATATGTCGGGAACAAACACTATACATGTACCAAGTATTTCTGCTGGTACTTTTTTTTATTTTCCGGAAAATGAGAATGTTAGACTTTCAGAATCCAAACATTCCTGGATCTAGAAATTTCATAATGAAAAATCTTAGGTACCCACACGTTCTTAAAAAAATAGGCTTTATGAAATCCTAAAGATTGGTTTTTGTTTAAGAAACAAATTTTTGCCTAGTGTCCACAACACTGACACTTGGTGTAGAAGGGAGAACTTTCTGGAACAAAATAATTGTTGATAAAAATCGGTTTTGAGATTGTATAACCAAAACCATAAATATTCCTAAGAGGTCGGACGTGAAAATACATCTTATTAATGTTTTCCATACCTAAGGTATTGTTTGATAAAAACTTCCACAAGGAAAATATTTCTGACTTTAGACTAATAACTATGCTCTTTTCTTAGAAAATATTATTTTTATAACTTGTGTTAGGATCGAAAAAATTTTTCATAGAAATTAAATTTTATAAGTCCTTAAAAAGTTTGTCCTTCTCAGAATTTTAATTCTCAGGATTTTTTGAAATATTTCTCAAATCAAGGGTTTTCTTATCAAGATCTTTGGAAAGATGTGATATTTCCTTAGTAAGTATAGTAATCCTAGAATTTTCTATATCAAGATTTTTGTTGAGTTTAGAATTTTCTTTCTCAAGAAGCTTAGTAAACCTAGAAACTTCTTCAAAAGTAGGTAATGTATTATCTTTATCAGAAGAAGATTGTTCATAAGAAGAGTTATAATATTTTCTATCACTATAATTAGCATTCAAATATACATTGGTCATGGATTTCACATTTTGTACCTTATCCATTAAGCAATTATTTTCAATAGGTAGTCTGGCTATTAGATCGAGGTTCTTCTATCCAGTAGATTCAAAATATAAAGATTCATCTGAATTGTCACCACCCCTATAACTCGAGGTGTCATTAGCTTTGAATTCATTCTTAGCTTTATCTTTTTAGTATTTATTTCTGTTTCCCTCATAATGCTTTTCCTTTGTTTCCATTCTCTTAATCATAGGACAATCAGGTCATATATGTCTAGCTCTTTTGCATTCATAACATTTAACTTATAAATATTTCTTATCTTTCATTAATTTCTTCTTGTATCTGGATTGAAAATCTTCTGTCCAATAATCTTGTTCATCCTTTTAGAAATACATTCTAACTCATTTTATGAAGATTAATTTCCACTAG
Source organism: Viscum album (assembly GCA_963277665.1). Taxonomy (NCBI): domain Eukaryota; kingdom Viridiplantae; phylum Streptophyta; class Magnoliopsida; order Santalales; family Viscaceae; genus Viscum; species Viscum album. Next base: position 670,409,350 of record OY728147.1, read on the forward strand.
ATTCGGAATAGATAATAACCTTTTTATATTTAGATATAGTAACTCTATTAGGATTGTTGGCTTTCATATTATTTGAAGTAGTGGTAAAAGAAACTCCCCCATTTCCATTCTTCTTTTTAACATTATCAGCATCTCTCTTCGTACTTGTCTCATGTTGAAGAAGTGTTCCAAATAGCTCATATAATGAAATCTGGGTTACTTTCCTGTTCTCATCAATAGCAGTTCTCTTGGATTCCCACTCATTGGGCATGATGTATATGAGTTTATCCAAAATAGCCTCATCATCCAAACCATTTTCTCCCATTGACTGTAATCCATTCACAATTTTAAAAAACCTTTGTTGGAATTTGCTTATACGTTCTCTATAAGGAATGTTAAAACCATGGTATTCAGCTCTCAACATAGCTCTTCTTGTCTCTTTAACTTTATATGTACCAAAATATGTAACTTGATGTTTCTTCCAGATACTTTTTGCAGATTCACATGAATATAGTTGACTATAGATGTTCCTAGTCATGGAACATAGCAATGTATCGTGTACTTTATAATTCAGTTGATATTCATTCTTTTCTTGATTGGTGAAAGTACTAACTTCCTTGTCAGGAATTTTATATCATCTAGTTATCATTAAAAAAATTATCCAATACAGTAATGATAATAAATGCCTTCATGTGATCTCTCTAATATTCATAATCATTCCCATAAAAAATATGAGGTCTGGTTAGATTCAGGTGTTCTATGGAACCAAAATTGATTCTTTCCATCTCAAACACAATATCATTCCACATAGATTCGCCAACTATAAAAGTTTCTAAGAGTGTATAAAATTATCCTAAGAAAAGAAAATTAAAATAGAGTATCTCGAAGGAAAAAATGAATCCAAATTTTATGAGTCTGAAAATTTGATTATGAAAATAAAAATTAGAATAATTCTCTTCTGAATCTAATCGTTAGATTAAATCAGATTGAACCAATCCTCTGATACCAATTATTGAAATGGTTCGGAGTTTGAACTATCCAACCTTTGATACCAATTGTTGAGTTGGTATAGTGTATGATAATCTCCTTTGATACCAACTGAAGGATTGAAATGAAACTGTAGATACTCAATATACTAGAGGGGTGAATTGTATACACTATTGGAAATGTGACCTTTCCCAACACTTCTATACCACCTTTCCCAACGGTTTTGCCAAACCATTGGGAAATCCCACTTTGTGGCCACTTTTCCCAATGGTTTGCCAAAACCGTTGTGAAAGGGTAGGTTTTCCCAACGGTTTGGCCAAACAATTGGGAAAAGTCCACTTTGTGGCCACTTTTCGCAATGGTTTTTCCAAACCATTGGGAAAGGGTATGCTTTCCCAACGGTTTGGCAAAACCGTTGGTATAGGTCCAATTTGTGGCCACTTTTCCCAATGGTTTTGGCCAACCTGTTGGGAATGCGTACCCTTTCCCAACAGTTTGGCCAAACCGTTGGGAAAGCCTACCCTTTCCCAATGGTTTGATGAAACCGTTGGGAAAGTTCCCCAATATCGTTGGTGTAGACCTATACAAAAGGTTTTGACAACCGTTGGTATATGTCCTTTAATTTTTTATCAGATCTTCTTAACCAGAACATTCTATAAATCAAAATTTAAAATAATTATGATAATACATATATACATATATTTATGAAATTATGTTCACAAAAGTCATGTTAGTTTAGTGGTTAGGTCATTCAATGATAAACTGGAGGTCCTGGGATCAAATCCCAGCAGAATATTTTTTTGGAAATACATATACCAACGGTTTTAAGGAATCGTTGGTATAGATTTACATATTACTTATACCAACGGTTTTCAAAACTGTTTGTATAGGTATATACTGACGGTTGTCCAAAAACCGTTGGTATAGACCTATCCCAACTGCTTACATGCCTACGGTTCTCCAAACCGTTGGTATAGGTTAGTTTTCCAGTAGTGATACTTTAAAAATTCCATAAGGAAATTTTGTATAAAAAAATTCACAACACCTCTAATTATAAAGACATTCTTGATTCCAGAAAAATGATTCTGAGAATGCAATTCCAGAAAAGTGAATCTGGAAATTAAACCTAAAAAAGGTTTACAACGATAAAGATTATACTTTAAATCATATAGAATATTACTAAATCAGAGTGTACAAGTATAAGGAATTATAAGATAGTTATAATTTCCTCAAAAACTAAAATTAAAGAAAAAAAATATGAAACACTAGAAGTCACATGTAGTAAAATTTTTAACCCAAAGAGTAGGGTATCAAACAACCTTGGATAAAGGTCCCTTGATTTATACTCTCAAGAAAGTCCATCTTACCCACACCAGGGTAAGCCCTTGATACAAAGATTGGATTGTTTCTTTCTATCCCCGAAATCCCTCAACATCAAGGTAATGGGTACCTCTGTCTTCCTATACCCAGAAGCACTTGAATGTTCTAAGAAACATTCGGAGTTGCATGAAACAATTCTTCACGAAGCAAAGTTTGAACAAGCCATTAATACTTTTGGTACGAAGACTGAGTGTTTATAAGAGCCTATCTCTATAGAAACAACTTCAACAACTTGTATGTATGTTTCTCCAAAAGATAAAAGTTCTGAGCTCGTTCAAATGAGCTCAAATTTAGGCACTACATCAACGGTCAGCTCCCTCCTCCAACGGTCATATTTTTCCTTGAATTTCCGAAGGACCTGTACATGTGTTACTCAAAAAATGGTTAGTTAGTAACTGAATGCACGAAATCATTTTATAACTAAAAAATGAGTAAGAAAAAATATGGTTACATAAACAAATACAATTATTCAATATGTAAGCAAAAAAAAATTTGGAGTCTACCAAAAATCTATCCGGAGTCTATAATACAAGGATATTCATATTCTATTCTTAAGAGAATTCAGAACCTAAATTCAATAGAATTCCGGAGTCTAAATTCATAAGAGTTCGGAGTCTGAATTTTGAGAACTCAGAGTGAGTACTCATAAGAGTTCGGAGTCTGAATTCATAGGAATTTGAAGTCTGAACTCATAAGCGTTTGGAGTCTGAATTCAGGGAACTCAGAGTCAGAACTCATAAGTGGTCGGAGTCTGAATTCTGAGAACTCAGAGTCAGAACTCATAAGAGTTCGGAGTCTGAAGTCAGAGAACTCGGAGTCAGAAATCATAAGATTTCAGAGTCTAAATTCATAGAACTTGGAGTCATAACTCATAAGAGTTTGGGGTCTGAATTCAGATAACTTTGAGTCTGAACACATAAGAGTTCGAAGTATGAATTCATAGATCTCGGAGTTAGAATTTGGATCCTGAAAATAGAATGCGCTATATCTAAGTATTATTTGATTCCAAGGTTTTACATATGAAACCAGAATTTACACTTAGGAAAAATAATTAATAATGGAAAACATGGTAATGATAAATTTCCTTGGGGAAGGAAATTTTCCTTATGAATGTAAAACATAGGGTAAAAAGAATTTTTTTTTAAGATAAGGTGTTTCTGATTTTCAAAACAAGAGGAAATGAGGAAGAAATACGGAAACCTTATTGACTCAACAATCACTCCAAACAAGAAGGAATGGAAATTCATAATGAAACCTTATTGACTCAACACACAATATATTTAATTCAATAATATTAGAAATAGAAAATGAAAAAAATTAATGGATATGTAAACAATATTTATAAAAACTAGCCACACATCTCTACATGGTCTTAATACTAGGTACAAGTGATAGGAAATGACATTTTAGATCATAAAATACATTACTTAATACCCAATACTATGGTTGAGTCAATTTCATGGTCTCAAACAATAGAATATAGTTCTGGTAGTTGTACATTAAATTGTATGGTATACAAAAAAACCATTTACATTCCAATTTTCATACACAATTATTGGTAATTGTTTTGTTTATAGTTTTTAATTTATTCAACATCGTTATTATTTATATGCATATATATATATATATCATAGCCTAGTTAGATGTGTCACCATTTAAAAATTTATAATTGTACATAATAATTATAAATTTTAATAGGATGATTAAATTATTATGAATTGACCATTATGTATGGTATCACAATGTAATATGTAATGAGTAATTATTTAATAAATATAAATACTAATACAAATTTATATAAGTACATTCTTCTTAAATGAAAATCATCATTAAAAAAATTCAATTAATTTTATTCCATACAACTAGTATTTCATGGCTCAAACATTTCATAATATATTAATTAGGGTTTGATAAACAATATATATAGTAAAACAAAATGAAGATTCTTTCATACACTCTTATTAATATAATTATGATATTCTTATAATAAAAATTAGAAAATTTTCTTATATACTAATAATGGAACTCAATATAATCACAAGAAACATGTGAATTGCAAACCTTAATATAAATATGGCAAGGAATATTACATGAATCCCAATCCAAAAGTTCCAATAGGGATTCATGATATGATATCTTATTGTTGTAAAAGGATTGTGAAAAAATGATCTCCAAAATAATAAAATTATAAATAATAATATTACTTAACATGTGTGTCACTTGATGTTTAAATAATTACAATTTTAACAGAATAATACCAATATAGAAATAAAAATCCAATTTAATTTGAATTTCCTATATATATGGTTTATCTACTCCACGGTATAAGTTCATTAAATATTCTAGTATATCTTATTCTGCAATAAAATACCAACATAATAAAAAAAATGGAGAAAATATCATATAATTCATCATTATAGTGTCCCTCCCCCTATGACACTAAGTGGTTCCCTGAGGTTATTATCCATAAGATCTCATGCAAGCCTCCCCATATTCAAAAGGCTACCGAAAAGCAGTGAGGTTCTTGTATGTGTCAGTGGGGTGACTAATCCATCACGGACCAGGGTGTGTCATAAAAAAATTGAAACCAAGGATGAAATATTTAATAAGTAGTATAAAAATAACAAATCATATATATAAATAAAAAATAGGTGTTGAATCATAAATTTATAGAAAATGATGATGATGATCATGTCATGTAGCTATGAAAACAACAGTACACTAAATGAAGGATTATAATTAATATAACATATGATAAACAGAAATAGAAAAAAGGGAAAATATTCATATACTAGAATTATGTGAAATGGATCAGTCCAATTACCCATTAATCCATACTATTAATGAGTGTCAATCATTATAAATTGTATGATTCCCTTTATCTACAATAGAAATCATAATATCTTCTCATATACCTAGGGAAGCCTGAGCAGGGAGTGATATATAAATAGTAGGCACCAAAAATACTATCTATACCAAACCATTATTTTCATATAAACTAATCTATGTTCGGGTAATTAATAAATAAAATGAAATAAATTAATAAATCTTGTTTGTATATTTTTTCACATGGATACCATACTAACACTACTGGCTTCCACCTAAGTCCTATGTCCTTGAAATAAGGTGTGATTTTAAATATATGATATCATTGTAATAATTATATTTAATATACAAGTAAGGAATAATTAATGGGCCTTAGAAAAATTAAATAATCAAGTATGGAACAAACCTAAGAAATTTATTTACATTGGAGGCAATGTCTGTTATTTCAAAAAATTTCCCCTTCTGGAATTTAATAACTATGAATCACTAGCCCATCCAAAGAAAAAATTATATAGGATCCAGAGTATTGCACCAAAAGTAGTAAAATACCAAATACAAAAATATCTCATCCCCATCAATCCAAAATGAATTCCCAATTATCACTATCCTCATGGTCCAATCATGTACCTCTAAGGTCATTCTAAGTACCCAACATAGGGGAATAATTATAGATCAAGGATTTGTAAATCTATCTTTCTAATGAGACTATCCATGGTGAATACCTTATGCAAATGATATCACTCATGGGTAGGCATGTAATGAAAATAGAGTTCCTATCAATTTTATCCCATTGGGATCCATGTATCAATCCCAATGTATTCAAATTCCATAACAAGTTAAATTTATAATTCATATTGAACCCCTGAAAATAATACCTAAATAAAGAAAATTGTTTCTTATACACACATGTAATGTAGTTATGGTTTAGCTATCAATAACTCATACCATTTCAATACAGATTTAAGTAAAAAATATAAATCAGGTTCGTCCTATTTATTTAATTCGATTAATTAAAACAATCTAAAAATGCATAGGGGCCTAAATACTTGTCATTTAATTCATATTATGATATCCAAATTCTATTTAAATTTATATATGGTAACTTGTATATTACAATTATTAATAATTGAATTTCCTCCATGAATAATTATATTATGAATTTAAAGAGGAATCCATCATAGGGTGGCTCATGTTGAGTTATACCACACATGATATTTATTAGTATGTAAATAAGGTCCTGTTACACATAATATTATCCATTAATATCATAAATTAATCATCATGAAACAGATTCAAGGAATTTTGGAGCATGAAATAGTGCCATAGAATATAATGTAACCATAATATAGGGAAAGGAGCTAGACAACCCACCATATCCATGGATAACTCTCCTCATCTATTATCAGCCATTGGATTGAACTAGAAAATGGCAATTTGGAATAGTAGATAAATTCCATGAAAACATGACATATAATAATGGTCCAAAATAGAGTATAAGATGTGAATACAATCTAATAATCAATGGAAGATAGTTATAGGGCCTACTAAGTATAATTAAATGAGTAAAAAATGGTTTATTCTGATATATGAAGGAGAATCAAAGGTAAAGGATACCCTATACTAGAAAAAAAGATTTAGATGAGAGAGGTTTAATGAGATCGGGAAATGAGAGAAGAATGTGAGAAATGAAAATAATGGGTGTAAGGAAAAAATAATAAAATTTCACAATTTTTAAGAGGCATATTGTTTTTTCATAAGGTTGTCCAATGAATGTGTCTGCAATATACTGAACCTATACAGGGTAACCCAACTCTCCCAAGGATAGTTCACGGTTATACTGGCAATGCATATCCATTGAAAAACATCTATATCTCTTTTTTGAGACCTAAAACATGTCATTTCCAACTACATCCCATTTTTTAGTCCAATAGTTAACCACCCAAAAACCATCTGAAACACCCTACTTAGTTTAGGCAAACATCGTAGTATTTGGGGAACAATTCCAAAAAACCTTGTTCTTGTTCACTTTCCTCTAAAAAACAGATCTATGAGCTCAGACGAATCCTTATACACTCATAAGATCATCCATATAACATAGATCATATTCATAAGAATGAATTTATTTTTTCAACTAAACTTAATAATGTTCCATACCTAAAAAAATTTCTAGGATGTTACATAACTAGTGATCCTAGTTCATCCAAAATGTTAATTGTTCAACAAATAAAAATAATTATCATTAATTTTTATTATTAATATTTTTACCGTAATAATCTACAAAAATTTCCCAAATATTGAAATGATGCACATAAAATAGTGATCCTTAAAACCATTCCCACATAAGGCTACTATAATAATATCAGTTTTCTGTAATAAAATGTATAATAATATGAATAATTATACAAATGTGGCGAAACAATTCATTGATAAGATAAATGTATTTTCTAGATGTATTCCTCACACACACTGATGGGGTACCTATTGACCAATTATGAATTATATCGATAAAAGGATAATATAACCTCATATTACAGGTGAAGGAGTCATTTATAATTAGCGATATTGTTAACAAAATTATTAAGGGAACACCTCAGATAATATATGAAATTTTATGTAGGGATACCTATATGATATTCTAACAGAAGTCCCAACACATGTAAAATTAATACCCCATTCTAGTTTTGGGGATACACTATGAATAAAGCTTGAGTTATTGGTAAAAAATATTTATATCACAAATTTCATGATAAAATATAAAGAATGATAAACCAGCCCATTCTTATAGTTAAATCCAATGGTGGAAATGTGTTATTTTTTTTACACCTTCATCTATATCACATGATGACATATCATCCAATTATAAAATTATATTTTTCAATAATAAAATTTTATTATTTACTTAGATGACTCACTAGTTAGTATGTAAACTCATCAATAAAAGATATTTTATATGGAATAACTCTCACTGGTTCATGTTTTAATATCAATCTAGCTATTTAATATAATAAAATGACCATCAGTTTTTCACATCTGTGTTTTCTTATAATTGATTGTAATAATATTCAGATACCTCATCTCTATATTAATCTATATAATGCTTAAATAGAACTACATATATCAATTTATGATGACAACATTGGTATCATATCTTTTTATTTTATCAAAATTCACCAAATTATCCAAAAAACATTACATTAAATGATGGAGTCATACTTTGAAACCTATAATGATCTATAATTATATAAAAATTGTCACTAAATGATCCGTACTCATATAACTCATTAAATATTCATTATTATCAAATATTACAAATAATATCAAAATTACTATATGTTGAGTTTAAATGTTGATCGAAATATATTTCCTTATTTCTTCTCTATTTCATAGTTTTGAATGTGAACTCCTTAAGTTTTCCCACCATCACAATTGCCTAAATAATATCCTATATTTAGATTTATTATAAAAAATATTACATGAAAAATAATCATAATAATTATAGCACTAATTGATATAATGAAATAAATTATTTTCCACTATATTTGATATCAAGAAAACTAAAAATCATAAATATCTTTTTTGTAAATTACTAAATACTTCCACAGTTGAAAAATGAAAAATGGAATAAATACCCAATGAAAGAAATAAAATTTCAATGGAAAATTTGTCATTATGATATATTTAGAGAAACTAAGCTTAACATACATTGAAATTACATTACTTTTGAGGAATACTTAGTACATAACAAAAACACACACACAAGGAACGTAATAGTTTAGTGTCTTTGGAAGCTCGGAATATAATCTTCTAATCATGGTGAAAGATCTTCAACATCTCCCATAAAGATCTTCTTTTTTTATACCTAAAACCTTTCTTTATATCCTGGTGAAAAGAAAACATAAAAGGGTGAGCTCAAATGCTCAGTAAGGGTAAACAAAAGAAATATCAATCACATCATATTCATAAGAACATAACATTTTTGAAATCTTAACCTGCAAAAGAGATCATAATATCATAACATGGGATAAATCATAGTAGTGAAATGTAATCCCAATAATCATAACTTAAAACATGAAACTTTGTGGAATACACAAATAATCATAGAGAATAATTTCTTATTAGTCAAGACTCATTGACAAGACTATATTAGTGGACAAAGTCCATTTCTGAACCGAGTTCACTCCTCGTTTCATTCCTGTTTCACTGAACCGGTTTAACCTGCCGTTCCAGCCATGTCTATCTCATGAGATATAAAATCTTTACCCAATGAATTAGAGGGAGATATAGGTCCCACCCATCTCATAATTATACCATTCTTATGTGTGCCACAAAATCAGAAAACCATACATCATAGCATAACCCATGTAATAAAAATGGGAATCTTTAACATCGTGACATCATAAAACAATTAATATAAGATAAAGGAATTCATAAAAATATAAATCCATCAAAACATAATCAAATCAACATAATAATAGGGATAAAAACAGAACCCTTTATTATCTTAGATGGAAAATAATTTTGATAAAACACTTGAACTCCTTTCTTGAAGAAAATATACTTTCTGCTTCAAAAACACTTATCCTTTTTAACTTGTCTTAAAATTATAAACTAAAAGAAGTTGATTAAAAATAAAGTTGAAAACTTGTAAAGTAATCTTCTTGGAAATAATTTTTTAAAAATCCATTCATGCCGTATAAGTTAAAAAAACATTCTTCGTACTTTTGTCGGGAAAGACAAAAAGTACCTCGTATGAAAAATGACAAAAAATTCCTTTCATATCCTTTACTAAAAACTCACCAAAGGGTAAAATTGGATTTAAAAAATTGTAGGTGGATGGAAATAATATTAAATATTGAGGAAACATGGATGTGGATGATAAAATACACACCAGTAAATGAAAAAGAATATACAATCTCAGATAAAAATGAGATTGTGATATTTCCCTTACCTTAGGTCCGATTTTCTTCGTAAGTGTCCGAACATCCTGTATTATGATTTAAATAATGTCATTGACTTATTCCAGAATCATAATCATTGTTATGATATCATATATGGTTCACTTATGACTTTATATTACCCTTTCTTTTGTAAATTCAATGTTAAAGAGCGTTTTGGGTAAAATCATTTCATTTTTCGTCCGTGTTTTGACTTGTAATTATTCATATGATTACTTAGATCATGATTACTTAATTCCATAATATAAAACATGATTTATATATAATATATATTCAGAATATAAATATATATAATACATTAGTAAATGGAAAGAATTACACTGTTCATGGAAACGGTAGGCCGTACGTACGCATGAACACTATTTTAGTTTCCTTATTGAGTTGAATGGAATTAAGTAGATGACCTACATATATATAAACATAAATCCAGTATCATTATTATTTCATATATTTCATGATTAATTATTATATATACTTTATAATCATTCAGGAATGGTTAATGTGGAGAATGTATCTCATCGCATCGTGGAGACGGTAGTCCGTACTTACGCACGAGCGATGATATCGTTCTCATGATCGTGGAATTGTATTGGAGTGTTTGTATACTATATCAGAATAAATATCACTTTACATTAATCATATATAGTAATTATGTACACCATTATACACATCCAAGTAAGGTGGTGGTGGAAAATAGATTACACCACGGCGTGGAGACGGTATTCTGTACGTACGCACGCACGGTGATTTCGTTTTCCGTAGCATAGATAGATGGTGAAATAGGGTTATTTCATACTTATAATAACATATCAGTATATTAGTAATACTTATGTTATTAATTTATAATGAAACAACCTAAGAAGAAGAAGTGGAAGAAGAAATAAAGTTGAAAGAATCGGTAACAGACATTACCTCTTCTTTGAAGCGCCTCTTTGAGATCTCCTTTTAGGGCACTAAAATTGGTCTTTAAGGAATACCAGAACCACTAGTATGTTTCTATGGAAGTGGAGGATGGAATTTGGCAGTGGTTGGCCTAGATTGAAGGCTCAAAGTGGTGTGAGGAAAAGAGGGAGGAGGTGCCTTTTTATAAGGGAGGAGAGGGGCTCCTTAGAAAAAACAAAAAATATTATTTTATAATAAAAAGAAATTCGGTTTTAAATAGCTCCAAATTGATTTATTTAGAAGATAAGGTTGGGATGGGTTGAAATCCTCTCATACAATAGAATTTAGACAAGTTTAGGTTCCTATTTTAACCTTATCATTTAGATTTAACATTAAGTTATATAATTTTACTTTTACCGTGTCTTCTTGTGTTCTTATACTATAAGGTTAATAAACTTACAATAAGCAGCCAAACAAACCCCAAGTTGTTTATTATTAATATATATAACCTTATCTAATTCATTGTCTGAACCTTAGATTTTTAGGAATAAAATAACAATTACTAATATAATATTTGTTTTAAAAACTATTTTATGTCAATTTTGAGACTAATTAGTAATTGGTTTTTTGTGAAAATCATAACAGAATGATTAGTTCGAACAAAGTTAATTAAATCAATACTAACATGTCATATTAACCTAGAAAATTAGTGGAATTCATAAAAAGTCTAAAATTATATTTATTTGGGTATTTATAATATCAAGTTTTCTAATTTTTCACTATTATGGTAATTACTACATCATCATTGTGTCATAAATAAATTAATTTATTTAATGACTAAAAATTAAAAATAAAATATCATTATGTAGAAAATCTTATTATATTTCTAATGAATTTTTACAATAGAATTTATCTTATGTATAACCCTATATTAAAAATGTTTTAGTAAATATTCTTTGATTTTAACTCTTTTAACTCTTCTTTGAATTAAATAATAATAAATGTCCTAATCTAATCCAAGTGGGCCTAAATGATAATATTTTACACTTATTGTTGTTTTTGGTCGAGATATACTTGTCCAATAGGATTATGACATGTGTTAGGGTAATATTAATATCATTTTTACCCTTTATTACCCTATTTACTTTTAACCGTGGTAAAAAAAGTAAAAAGTTACTATTCCCCAAAAATTATTTTCATCTCATTGAACCAAATTTTACTTACTGAAATCAACCGTGTCTCTCGGATTTTTGAAATTCCACTCACTTAATCGGTAAAATTATGTTTTATGAAAAATTCATTTTTTTAACTACCACTTAGTGGTTTCACTATTCATCAAAAAATGAAAGTTTCCAGAAAAATACCAAAAATTAGGCCTAAGCTATATTTGATATTATGAATTCAAAAATGATGTCTATTTTTCGAAATTCAAAATATATCAGTTGAATTAATTAATTTAAAAATTAATTTCTTTTGTCAAAACAAATAGCGTGTTCTTAAGAGATAATAACTATCAAAAGATTGACATTTGTTTATGTCTGGTTTAAATGTGAAATTACGTCCAATGACCAACATTGTATTAAATTGTAAAAATATATTCTAAATATACTTTAAAGCCCCTCAAATTAATAATTTATCACTATTAATTATTTCAATTAAAAAGGTTGTTTTTAATTAAAATTTAGTAATTTTCACTATTCATCTGAAAATGAAAGTTATCCGAAAAGTACCAAAATTTCACCCTAAGCTAATTTCGATATTCTGAATCCAAAAATGAAGTCCATTTTGAAAAATAAAATTTACATAATCTCAAAAAGTTGTTATTACTATTCATAACGGCTAGATTTAATAATATTATAATAGCATATCATTGTTTAGTGAAATTCGGTATTGCGTACAACACACGCTATCGCAAAAGGTAGTGCTTGCGTGTAATGAAAGGAAAGTCAAGGATGCGTGTTGTGTAAGATTCTTTTGGTGTAGCGTACAACACAAGACATTAATGAAATTACGAAGAATATTTTTTATAAAATCTCGGGGTGTTACATTCTACCCCCCTTAAAATGAATTTCACCCTTGAAATTCGTCAGGGTTATAAATGGTTTACTACTCGAAAGATTGTTTTATAGAAACCCTCATCGTAAAAAGGAATACCCAAACTTGGCATTAAAAAATAATGTAAGAAATGTAATGGTTACCCAAATTAACTCATCACTGGGTTTCCACGTAGGAGAACAAAGGTGAAAATATGGATATGGAAGAAAAATCTAACCATCAAGTTCTGATGAAGAGTGGTAGAGAACATGGCTATGAAATAGCCAACAATCATAAAGCCATATATTTGCGATGATCTAAGGTACCATCTAATTCATCAGATATAAGGGCACTAGGATAACATTTTTGGTTTTCAAGATCATTTCCCTAAAGTTGGTGAATTAAAAGAAATACTTACATGATTTTGGTACAATTTCACTATTGTTCGTGCTTTGAACAATTTCCACTTAATCTCTTAAAGAAATGAATTTGAATTTGTTATTCATGAAGTGTTAATAGATCATGAGATAGAATGATGAGTCATTCCATCTGTTTCGAACAAAAGGTTAGCAAAAGTTATCAAATATACATAAGTCCATCTATGGTGAGGTTAATCGTATACGATTCTGAAAATGAACTTATACTTCATATATCATACCGCGTAATAAAATAAAACTAGTTTCTACTAACCAGGGACTTCTTATAGGCCAGTGGTAGGCGATAAAGGCCAGTCGCACTTTGATTGTGGGTTCGATTCCCATAGCCTTGTCCGACGCGATGGGTTGTCGCCCGTCCTGCAAGTTGTCCTTTTTCTAAAGATATATTACTCTAACTTCCCATCAATAATATCAAAAAAAGTTCTATCCTAACTTATGTCCAACATAATCCATTCCAATCTTTTGGCTTATCTAAAATACTTCGGTCCATGCTCATAGTATAAAGAAAATGATTACTTGAAATGTCACATAACAATCACGTGAATTCCATCATTTATCCCCCATATATCATAAGATATATCTTGTTGATCAAATTAAAAACATGTGAATACCATAATCATGTATTTTCTTGAAGAATGAATACCCATTAATTGAACCATAGTGAAAACATGAATGTAGTCAAAAGTTAAATCTTTCCACATACCAAAATCCAAAAATTCTATATACGCAAACCATGATATAAACTTCTCCTTATATCTGTCATGAGCTCATGAATATGGTTAAACATTTCATTTTCTCATTTTCCTTTCATTATGCGCATATAAACTTTTCTTCCAAAAATATCTCAATCACATTCTATGGTTACCGGTACCTTTGAAAACCACAATAGACCAATACATAAATATTCCAATATTCCACGATACTATATACAACATTATTTTGGAATCCTATTACTAAAACACTTAAACATTCCACCACATTGTTGTCATATTCAACATTGCCAATAGAGATCACATGTAACTTCCCTTTGTCCTTTTCCTTAAGTGGTTGCTCATGTCGATCATCACTAACCCTTGGATTAGGGAATTTATTAGCATAATGCCCCATTTCCTTGCACTTGAAGCATTGAAGTGTTGGTGGTGCGTTCTCAACAGTCTTTTCTTTATTCACATCATTAGAAACCCTTTTTCTATTACTTCGACACTCATCTGCTCGATGACCTTCTTTTCCATACTCAAAACATTTTCAAGTCCCTTTAAGAAAATCTCCACCATTCTTATTTCCACACATTGATCATAAGGAAACATTCATCTTCTTTTCACCATTATTCGGAGATTTCTCCTTGAACTCCATATTTCATTTCTTGTCAAAACTATGAGATGGATAAGTAACACCAACTTCTATTTCTACCTTGATAGAACAACACAAAATTTATTTATATCTACTGAAGTCTCTTATAGCTAATTCCCTTCGAAGATTTGGTTTTAAGCCACTGAAGAATCGGTCAACTTTACTTTCAGGTTGGATGTAAAATCCAGATGCATACCTTGTAAGCCTTGTAAAATTTGCTTCGTATATACCAACAGATTCATCATCCTTTTTCATTAGTTCAAGAAACTCCTGCTCCATCTGTGTTCGAAGAATATGAGGGAAGTACTTATTGAAAAATAAGTCCTTGAACTCGTCCCATTCCATTGACTCAATTTCATCTCTTGGCCTTGTATTCTTGATAAAATTCCACCATTGATCAGCATCACCTTCCAAACGATACACTGCTAAGATGACATTATCATGATCAGAACATTGAAGAACTGAAAATATCTTTTCAGTAGTACTGATCCATTGTTCAGTAACAAGTGGATCAGAAGACCCAGTGAAAGAAGGTGGACGTTGCCTCATGAAGGACTTAATAGAATATTGTTCCCTTCTCTGCTCATTTGGAAGTCTAGAATGATTCATAGCTTGTGTAAGTATAGCAATATTATTTTTCACTCTATCTCCCATAACATTTGTTTGTTCAGGGGGAAAATCATTGCATTGTCCATTACATTGATCAACACGGTTCCTTCGGGTTCCATCACACGTCTAAATCCCAAAAACTATAGTGTAAGAGGTAAAAATCATAATAAAGGGGGAGTAACTTCAATATCTAACATCTTTGGTTTAATCTAATATTGTTACCATAGTTCTAGGACTATATCCTATACGTATACTTACCCTTAGGGACATCCCTAGACATACCTTAGAAATATCTCTAGGGATCTCACTAAAGTTCCTGCATCCTAGTTTCCAAAGGTTGACTAAACCTTTCCTCTGACACCAACTGTAGAGAACCTAAGCTTAACGTACATTGAAATTACATTAATTTTGAGGAATAATTAGTACATAACAAAAACACACACAAGGACTGTAATATTTTAGTGTCTTTGGAAACTCGAAATATAATCTTCTAATCATGGTGACAGATCTTCAACATCTCCCATAGAGATCTTCCTTTTTTTATACCTAAAATCTTTCTTTATATCCTGGGGAAAAGAAAACATAAAAGGGTGAGCTCAAATGCTCAGTAAGGATAAACAAAAGAAATATCAATCACATCATATTCATAAGAACATAACATTTTGGAAATCTTAACCTGCAAAAGAGATCATAGTATCATAACATGGGATAAATCATAGTAGTGAAATGTAATCCCAATAATCATAACATAAAACATGAAACTTTGTGGCATACACACATAATCATAGAGAATCATTTCTTATTAGTCAAGACTCATTGCCAAGACTATCTTAGTGGATAAAGTTCATTTCTGAACTGAGTTCACTCCTCGTTTCAGTCCTGTTTCACTAAACCGGTTTAACCTGCCGTTCCAGCCATGTCTATCTCATGAGATATAAAATCTTTACCCAATGCTTTGGAGGGAGATATAGGTACCTCCCATCTCATAATGATATCATTCTTATGTGTGCCACAAAATCAGAAAACCATACATCATAGCATAACCCATGTAATAAAAATGGGAATCTTAAACATCGTGACATCATAAAACAATTCATATAAGATAAAGGAATTCATAAAAATATAATTCCATCATAACATAATCAAATAAATGTAATAATAGGGATACAGACATAACCCTTTATTATCTTAGATGGAAAATAATTTTGATAAAACACTTGAACTCCATTCTTGAGGAAAATATCCTTTCTGCTTCAAAAACACTTTTCCTTTCTTAACATGTCGTACAATTATAAAATAAAGAAGTTGATTAAAAATAAACTTGAAAACTTGTAAAGGATTCTTCTTGAAAATAATGTTTTAAAAATCCATTCATGCCGTATAAGTTAAAAAAAATATTCTTCGTACTTTTTTGAGAAAAGTCAAAAAGTACCTCATACGAAAAACGACAAAAGATTCCTTTCATATACTTTACTAAAAACTCACCGAAGGGTGAAATTGGATTTAAAAAATTGTAGTCGGATGGAAATAATATTACATATTGAGGAAACATGGATGTGGATGATAAAATACACCCCAGTAAATGCCAAAGTATAAACAATCTTGGATAAAAATGAGATTGTGATATTTCCCTTACCTTAGGTCTGATTTTCTTCGTAAGTGTCCAAACCTCCTATATAATGATTTAAATAATGTCATTTACTTATTATCGAATCATAATTACTGTTATGATATCATATATGGTTCAATTATGACTTTATATTACCCGTTCTTTTGTAAATTCCATGTTAAAGAGTGTTTTGGGTAAAATCGTTTCATTTTTCGTCCGTGTTTTGACTTGTAATTATTCATTTGATTAATTAGATCATGATTACTTAATTCAAGAATATAAAACATGATTTATATATAATATATATTCAGAATATACATATATATAATAGATTAGTAAATGGGAAGAAATACACTGTTCATGGTGACGGTAGGCCGTACGTACGCATGAACGCTGTTTTCGTTTCCTTATTGAGTTGAATGGAATTAAGTAGATGACATACATATATATACACATAAATAAAGTATCATTATTATGTCATATATTTCATGATTACTTATTATATATACTTTATAATCATTCATTAATGGTTAACGTGGAGAATGTATCTCATCGCATCGTGGAGACGGTAGTCCGTACGTACGCACGAGCGATGATATCGTTCTCATGATCGTGGAATGGTATTGGAGTGTATGTATACTATATCAGAATCAATATCACTTTACAATAATCATATATAGTTATTATGTACACCATTATACCCATCCAAGTAAGGTGGTGGTGGAAAATATATTACACCACGGCGTGGAGACGGTATTCCGTACGTACGCACAGGTGGTGATTTCGTTTTCTGTAGGATGGATAAATGGTGAAATAGGGTTTTTTCATACTTATAATAAAATATCAGTATATGAGTGATACTGATGTTATTACTTCATAATGAAAAAACCTAATAAGAAGAAGTGGAAGAAGAAATAAAGTTGAACGAATCGGTAACAAACATTACCTCTTATTTGAAGCGCCTCTTTGAGATCTATTTTTAGGGCACTAAAATTGGTCTTTGAGGAAGACCAGAACCTCTAGGATGTTTCTATGGAAGTGGAGAATGGAATTTGTCCGGGTTTGGCTGAGATTGAAGGCTCAAAGTGGTGTGAGGAAAAGATGGAGGAGGTGCCCTTTTATAAGGGAGGAGAGGGGCTCCTTTGGAAAAACTAAAAATATTATTTTATTATAAAGACAAAATCGATTTTAAATAGCTCCAAATTGATTTATTTAGAATATAAGGTGGGGATGGGTCGAAATCCTCTCATAAAATAGAATTTAGATAATTTTAGGTTCCTATTTCAACCTTATCATTTAGATTTAACATTAATTAAAATAATTTTACATTTACCGTGTCTTCTTGTGTTCTTATACTATAAGGTTAATAAACTTACTATAAGTAGCCAAACGAAACCCAAGTTGTTTATTATTAATATATATAACGTTATCTAAGTCCTTTGGCTGAAACGTAGATTTTTTGGATTAAAATAACAATTAATAATATAATATTTGTTTTAAAAACTATTTTATGTCAATTTTGACACTATTTAGTAATTTATTTTTGTGAAAATCATAACAGAATGATTAGTTCGAAAAAAGTTAATTAAATAAATACTAACATGAACTATTAACCTATAAAATTATTTTAATCCATAAAAAGTCTCAAATTATTTTTATTTGGGTATTTATAATATCAATTATTCTAATTTTTCACAATTATGGTAATTACTTCATCATCATTGTGTCATAAATAAATTAATTTATTTAATGTCTAAAAATTATAAATAAAATATCATTATGTATGAAATCTCATTATCTTTCTAACGAATATTTAAAATCGAATTTATCTTATGTATAACCCTATATTAAAAATTTTGTAGTAAATAAACTTTCATTTTAACTCTTTTAACTCTTCTTTGAATTAAATAATAATAAATGTCCTAATCTAATCCAAGTGGGCCTAAATGGTCATATTTTATTCCTAAGTTTGTTTTTGGTCGAATTACACTTATCCAATAGAATTAGGACATGTGTTAGGGTAATAATAATATCATTCTTACCCTTAATTACCCTATTTACTTTTAACCGTGGTAAAAAAAGTAAAAAGTTACTATTCACCAAAAATTATTTTCATCTCATTGAACCACATTTTACTTACTGATATCAACCGTGTTTCTCGGATTTTTGAAATTCCACTCACAGAAGCGGTAAAATTACGTTTTATGAAAAAATTCATTTTTTTTACTACCACTTAGTGGTTTCACTATTCATCAAAAAATAAAAGTTTCAGAAAAATACCAAAAATTAGGCCTAAGCTATATTTGATATTATGAATTCAAAAATGATGTCTAATTTACCAAATTCAAAACATATCAGTTGCATTAATTAATTTAAAAATTAATTCCCGTCGTTATAACAAATAGCGTGTTCTTAAAAGATAATAACTATCAAAAGATTGACATTTATTTATGTCTGGTTTAAATGTGAAATTACATCCAATGACCAACATTGTATTAAATTGTAAAAATATATTCTAAATATACTTTAAAACCACTCAAATTAATAATTTATCACTATTAATTATTTCGATTAAAAATGTTTTTTTTATTTAAAATTTAGTAATTTTCACTATTCATCAGAAAATGAAAGTTATCTAAAAAGTACCAAAATTTCACCCTAAGCTAATTTCGATATTCCGAATCCAAAAATGAAGTCCATTTTAAAAAAATTAAATTTACAAAATATCAAAAAGTGGTTATTACTATTCATAACAACTAGTTTTAATAATGTTATAATAGCATATCATTGTTTAGCGAAACTCGGTATTGCGTACAACACACGCTATTGCGGAAGGTCGCGCTTGCATGTAATGAAAGGCAAGTCAAGGATGCGTGTTGTGAAAGCTTCTTTTGGTGTAGCGTACAACACAAGACAATAATGAAATTAAAAAGAATATTTTTCATAAAATCTCGGGGTGTTACAATATACATGAAATAATATCTAAATTAGACTAAACATATAACAGACCATAAGCCACACATCTGGATATGGGGCCAAAAACATAAACATTACATTTGTAAATTTGATAGTAATAAATGTGAACGAAAATTATCCAAAAAAACAAACAACGTCGAATACAAATATTGGAACACTTACATAACCATTGAAATTTTAGGATTATATTTTTTATAGAAATTTGGATTATTATTAACAAATTGGGTTTCTAAACATCCCACTAATAAAAATAGACATTATCTCTCACTATAAACATCATTCAAAATAGGTCATCAACATTATCCATGTAAAATAGTCATGGAAAATGATCATCTAAAATCGTTCGTACCATGTGGAAAATAAGACATAAGATAAGGGTTAGAATATACTATCTGTATTAGTAAACATGATTGATATGAATCATAATATAAACATAAGTGTATAGTAATAGAAACATAGAATTCCAAATTATTTACTATATATCAATGATCATAAGATTGATTCATAGAATGAATTATATATTTTTAAAAACACTAAATCATAAAATAACAATCTTCTGATAAAACATTTAAATATGTAAAACTCATTAAATTTTAACTTGGTGATCATGTATAAATAAAAATGTCACTCTTTTAGTTAAAAAGGTGAAATATAGACCTTGTATAAAATTATGGATATCAAAGGCGGGTCCAAAAATAAAACTTTGAACATAAAAACTGTGTTCATACATAAAAATATGGACACTATAAATATATCCACACATAACATTATTGAACATGTAATTAGATTAACTGAAAACTTCTTTTAACGTGTAATTAGTTTCATGCATATTATTTTTGAACATGTAATCAGGTTCAAACATAACATTGTGAACAGGAAACCACTTAGACACATAAAATTGAGAACATGTGATCATGTTCATGCATATGATTTTTTCACTTGATTTATAGATCATTACACAATTCATTATTGGGAGAAATAGGTTCAACCAATCAAATAATGTAAACCAAGCAAACTTGTTCTACAAGAACATAAATCATTCATCATATTGGAACCCTGAAAAAGAAATATGTCTCAAAAATATAAATCCGTCATAAAATTAAAAAAAATTATGGGGTTAATTTTCTTTGAATAATATGTACATTAAATCATAATCAACATCAAATAATATTTTCATAGATGGAATATAATTATAATAGATCATTTGAAATATTCATCGAGTAAAATATCCATTCTTTTTTGAAAATATTTTTTCAATATGAAACATAATTATAAAATAAATAAATTCATTGAAAATAACCTTGTAATATAGTAATGTATACTTCAATTAATTCAATAGTCATTACTTTTGGAATGGCCTCTCATGTCATATATGATAGAGACATTCAAACTATTTTTTAGAAAATATCATAAAGAAACACCATAGAAAAGGAAAGAAAAGAGACAAATTCACACCATTTTGTAAAAGAGTAAAAATTATTTTTACAAATCATAATTAATTTAATGGTGATTTTATAAAAAATTTTATAAAATTCTTTCTATGGAAGAAAAATAGTGTTTTAAGGGAACTATTAAAAATAAAACATTTACCGAATATCCATTATAAATATCATAACACTGAATTGAGGATTAATAAACATAATCAATTCTATGTATTCAAGGTTAATTAACATTAAAAAATTATAAATTATAATTTGGATAATAAAAATTCATCTAACACATAATCATAACTTCAAATAAATTATGAAGAATAAGGTTAAACCAATGAATAGAAATTGGGTTAAGAATTCCCTTACCACTTTGTAATCAGTCAAATTGTATTCCAATTAAAATTAATAAATATAAAATTAAATATTCAATATAATTTACATAATGATATTAATTATATGATATATCAAAGGTAAATATATATAAACAATATAGAATAATTATGTGGTGAATATGGAATATATCTCATAGAAGAAAAAGTGATATTGGAAACACTTATGTCATGGATCCCTTCAATTTTACATATATAACCTAATATATAATGTTATAAAAATATTATTAATTCATTATAGAAAAATATATATATTTATAATACCAAATGTAATATTTTTATCTTATATCACTATTCTTTATGTAATAATATTTCAAGATTATCATTGTTTCAGGTGAGTTCATTTTATGTTTCCCCCAATCAGATATTCGGTGCATACATTTTTTTCAATTAGAATGGAAATAAAACACCCAATTAATATATAAATTCTATTAATTATCTTCCATATATTTAAATGGAATCAAATATAATTTATTATTCATACATGAGTTTGAATTATATGATAATATGTGAATTATAATTATTCAGACAGATTTGGTGATTTTTCAAACCATAGAAAACTAGATCATGTTTATTTAATATTATATCAATATATTAGTTCATGAACATTAAATATAATATAATAAAACTATTAAATATTTTTTTAAATATAATAATAGTTTTCCACCCATCCATGAGGGAATTATTGGAAAAAAAAACCAAAACATTATTCAATTAGGTGATTAAATGGAATAATTTAGATAATCGTCTCATTTCTATAAATAAGTTGACATAATAAAATTTATTGATATAATATATTCCTGGAGACACATAAATTTATTGTATTTAATATAATCTTTAATAATTTGGTCATGATGGATGAATGATTTAGAGGGAAAATATGAGAAAAAATAAATTATGATAGATGATTTTATAAAATTACCTCATGAATATCACCCACATTTGAGACCATTGGGGAACTTAGATTTGATTTTTTTGAGATACCAAAATCACTAAGACATCATGATATTGAAAAGGAGAGTTTTTTTGAAGTTTTTTTTATTAGATTCAAGTATTTTAAGTAGAAATGGTGATTTGAGGGGTGGTATTTATACTTTTGGAGGTGTGGGATTATGTGATTAACATTATGGTTATTTTTTATTTGATCCAACAAAATTTAGATGGAATTTATTTTCATGAATTTTTCTGCATATAAATATTATTTAGGATGATAAGGGTTAAAAAATAAATCAAAAATAAATAACATATTTTAATTTTTAGGTATGTAAATATTTTACCTTTTGAATATAGTCATTGTCATCATTATACCTATACTAAGGTAAATAAAATTTTCACCATAGAACTTGTTTTAAAAAAAGTTCATTAAATCCTAATTTATATCATTTTCTTCCAAATATTGAGTCTATATTACCAAATTAACTTCCTATAATTGGAAATTTTAGATTTAAATTTAATCCCTTAGATGCAACGAGAAAGAAGAGTTTTAAAGTGATATGTTCACAAGTATGAAATATTTTTTTGTAAAATTTCAACATGAGATATATTCCAATCAACTAAATTGAAATAATTAATAACTAATTTAAATAATAATGACTAATATAAAATAAATATAGTCTATGACATAATTAATTATTAAAAAAAACTAGTTTTCCAATAAAATTTAATAATTTATACATTTCAGAAAAAATGAACAAAAAATTCCAAATATACAGAACAAACTATGTTTTATAAACAACATTATTTTTTTATAAAATTAATCATAAAGAAGTTTCCAATTTTAGTTTTTATATAGTTCATCCATTTAAGGGTATAATATATTACTTTTAGATAAATATAGCCTTTATGCTTATAAATGGAATTTATTATTGCCTTATGCTTATTAAACCTATTAGAAAAATTCATAAAATTATATATTGAATATATAAAATATATATTAAATTAAAATCAATTAATAAATTTTATTTATATATTTTATTAACTAAAAATAACATTGTGGTTATAAATTTATTTTTTGAAAAAACACTTTTTTTTTCAATGTAATTTTTATTCTAATTTAAAATTAATTGGTGATAAATGAATTTATATTACAAAACATTACATAATATATATTCATAATTTATTTTTCCCATTCATTATCTATATTCAAATGGATATTTTATAATGGTTGTGTTATAATATTAATATTATGGATTTGTTTTACACTTAGTGTTTTATGAAATGTATTCTACAAAGAGAATAATTTTATTTAAAAAAATAACCTTAAATCATTGGTGATAAATTGAACTCACTCAAATGAATTTTTCTGTTGATATTCATTACTATTACATATATAGATGAGGATAACTCTTGCTCATCACATCCATATAATCCCACATAACATCCCCAAATTGTTAATTGCACCATAAATCTCTATCTAGGTTAGTCGTCTTCTTTCATAGAATAATTTCTATATGATCCAAAATCACTATTGGTTTTTCATTATAATAAATATCTTTCTTCATATGTATGACCTCTAATTTTAGTACATGTAGAAGAGATGTTATTTACTTAATCAAGTGAGATACATGGAACACATAATGAATATGAGTTATATTTGGATGAAATTTCAATCAATAATCAATAGTCCCAATATGATCAAGAATATCAAAAATCTATATCCTAAAAATTTCTAATCTTGCATTGAAAATCAATTATGGATGTTTGAAAATATCAGTTTTGGGATACCCTCATCAGAATATGGTTCAATAATAAATCCTCATAAAATGAGGAAATGTAAATGGATACGATCACCACATAACATGGATTCAGATTATGATACCATTAGTACATATTTTGAATAGGGACATGGAATAAAAATAGAGCATTCATGTTCTAATGGAGAATGAAAGAGAATATGGTAATATGAATGCATACCATCACAAAACAACAAATCCATAATGGTTTAACATGGCCATTAACCTCATTGTGCAAAAATTAAATTAATAATTATTCTACTTGAATATGATTTTCAAATTATAATGGAGTAAAATTACAAACATATCTATGATCATACGAAAACATGTTTACCTGAAATGTAGAGTTTCATAATTTAATAAATTTATATCAAAATCTCATCTTTTTTTTTCAAATTATGTGTTTGATTTTTTGGTTCTTAAATCACTACAATAAAATTATTCTAATAATCACATATAAAAATATATAAAAATATATAAAAATATATAAAAATATATACCACCAATATTTTTTCATTAAGAAAAACCGAAATGGATTGAAAAAGAAGTAATATTACAAAACATTAAACCATTATATAATGGAAAACAACATTAATCTGTAAAATTTATCCTTAATAACCAATGTTTGATATAAACCATTTGATAAATAATTATACCTAAAATTACTAAAAACTATTATAGAATATTATTAAATCCATAAAATTATAAGTATTTGATAAATTATATTTATAAGAATGTTTTTATATTTTATCAACAAAAAATTTAAATCACTCCTATTGTGACGTACACAAAATATAATTTCCTAAATCACATAATATCCAAGATATTATAACTATTTATATAATAAATATCTCACCCTAATAAGTAATGAAATCACATGTTATTCCAAAGTATTAATAGAAATTTATTACTTAGATAAAATACCATAATCAAATAAAGTTTCAAAATTATGATCATCCTCTAAATTATCATTTATAACTTAATTAACAAATTATTTCTGATAACAAGGTTTTTTATAAAAAACCCAAAATTGGTCTTAACATTTGGTAATCCTATATTTTAAAAAATATATAATTTTATAATAACTAAGACATCACATATACTAGGGGTAAGTGATGAACCCTTATCACCATTTGGTTTTGGGTTCAATTTTTGTGGCCTTTTCATATGTGACCAGTTGTCACCCATCCTGTGGATTTTCCTTTTCCTAAAACTATGTTATTGTAATAAACAAAACTTCATTAATGTTAAAAACATTATTTAAAACAACCTTAATATGATTTAAAACCATGTGTTATCTCATTCCTTATATTTTCTTTCTATAACGGGATAACACATAATTACCTCCAAAATTAATATCTTCAAAAACACCCTTAGTCAAAATAAAATTACATGACATAGAGGATCAAAATAGGTTTATATCAAACTGAAAATATTATCAACATGAAAATTATAAACATGTGATGATATCAATAACTCACAGGAATACCAAAAAAATAAAACCTCCCAATATTAGAATTTTCTATACCCTTATCTGATTCCAACTATAGGAGCCTATAAACTTAAAAATTACATTCCTGACCATGAAACTGATAAATGTGATTGAAATTATTAAAAAAACATACAACATAACATAGAATTATTGGTTCACATACATACCAATGTAACTTTTCGGTTTTATATTTATAGAGATTCAGGAAATACTCTTAAGAACTTGGGTTTATAAATAACTGTCTCATAATGATAAAAAATTTCTCCCATTATAAGAATCATTCACAATAGGTCATCCATAAAATACATTAAAATTCCATATAAATGTATTCCATTTAAGATCTTTTATAACATGGGAATGAATACATATGAAATCGGTGAGGTCAAATGATTAGTATGGGTAAACAAGGGAGTTAAGAATCATAACCTTAACATAAGGGTATAATAATATGAAAATTGAATCGGGAAATTATACCATGCACATAAAAGAACCAAATCATGAGTCATAGAATAAATATTAAATTCTCATAAGATATGAATTATATAATAATAACTTTCTAATTAAACAAGGAATTTTGGAAAACACATAAAATTAAAAAATTGTGAACATGTTTAAATATAAATAGGGTCACTTTTTAGGATATGGTCATCAAATATAGCTATTTAATAAATATATTCACATGAAATCATGATCTACATATAATCATATGTACATAAAATCTAGGTCCACACATAAATATATTGACCAAGAAACTAGATCCATGCATAACATTTGGAAACATGTAATTCGGTTCATATATAATATTTTAGAACATTTAATCTTGTACATGCATAACATCTTTTAAAATGTTATCTTGTTCATGAATAACTTAGTGAACATATAATAAATTTCATGGATGACATTATGAACACATAATAAGGTTCACATGTAACATTTTTTAACATAATTTTTCCATCATTACCCAATTATTTTGAAGGAGATAAATGTCCCACCCATAATATAATGAAAAACAAACATTTGTCTGCAACAATTACATAAATATATCATTATATTAGAATCTGTGAAAAGAAATAGAATTCATTAATATCAATATATAATAATCATAACCAACCTTTAAACAAATGAGATCAATTTCATTTATTATTATACCTATAAAGTATAAGTAACATCAAATAATAATAACATAGATGACATGTTTTTTCAGAGATATCTTGGAATAATTATATGGGAGAATATCAATTTTATATATAATTTTTTACAGATGAATCTGTATTATAAATTAATATATGTATATATTTTAAATATCTTTGTTATAATATAATGGAAACTTCAATGCATTTAGGGTCATCATAATTGGAAATTCTGCTAATTTGGTATTAGTTAAAAGAACCATAAAACCAAATTTTTTATGAAGAAAAAATCATAAATAACATCTATTTTAAAAAAATGATTACCATTCCTTTAATTTTTTTAAAATTTTAAAAATTTAAATCATTTATCTTTGTAAAAAAATTAGTAAAAATTTTTAGACAAACATAGATATTGAAGAAAAAAGTGTTTTAATGGAAGCTTTAAAAATATAATTTTGAAATAAAATACCTTATAAATATCATCTCAATGAAGTGAGAATTAATAAACATAAACAATTATATATATAATTGAAAATATCATAAATAAAATATGAAATGTAACATAAGATAATGAAAATTCAACACACATGTAATCATAGCATGATGTAATTGACTAAGTAGAAGGTTAACCCAATGAATGGAAATTAGATTAATAATTCCCTTACCACATTATAATTTGTCAAATATTATTCATTATGTATCTATTAACTACTAAAGTTAAAATTATATATCATGAATATATTCAGATTCAATATATGATATATCGAATTCATTTATATATACGGTACACACAAAAATAAATTGGTGAATATGGAATATACCCCATAGATGAAAAAGTGATATGAGAAACCGTTACAAGTTAATCCCTTTAGTTTTTCATACATTAACCTCATGTATTGATAGTTTAAATATTTTTATTATTTAATTCAAGAACCATATTAATTTTTATAATACATTACATGATATTTTTAAAACATCTTACCACCCGTTAATTAATAATAAATCTTGGTTCTCATTATTTCTGGTGAGTTTATTTAACAATTTTCATGATTAGTTCATTTTCATATAATTTTTTATATTCAAATAAAATAGAAATAAAAATATATATGGGTAATTAAGTAGTATTTATGAACCTATTTAAGTTTAAATGGTTCCATTTATTAATTTTCATTCATAGATGAGGATGATTCATTTTATAAAATGAGAATTTTAAATTTTTATTTTAATCTGGTGATTTTTCCAACATAAAAAATCTAGTTTTATTTTATTTTACATTGTCCCTATATATTTGTTAAATAAAATGAAATATGTTATAATATACCTATTATAATCTTATTTAACAAGAATAATTAGAGCACCGTTGGTTTCATGTAATTAACCATTTCTTTATGCTTTTTATGTATGTAAAATTTTTGGGTATTTTTTGTTAGGGTTTGGATGAATTTTAGAATGGTATGGGAAATTTTCAATTGAGGAATGATTGATTTGGGGTTTTTGGAAAATTTGATACTTCTATAGGAAATTATGAATGGTGAAATATTGGATTCTTGGTAGGTGCATCGTTTTCCCAAACTGTGAGGCTACTAAAGAGAAACTAGGCAATGTGGGATAGTAGAGATTTTCACAGATGATGTATGTTTTGTTCTACTATGAGGTCTTACTATGAGAGATGTCCTTATGGAATAAGACAGTGTAATTTTAGTGCATGGATTTCCTAACATTGCAACTAACTGTGCATACTATCAATACTAGATCACAAAGAAGTCGATGTATGTAGGGATTAACATTAAACCCATAATTTCATTCCATTATGGCCCTAACAAAATAATTCATCATAGCAAACACTTGGGAACATTTTCTTATTCAATTAGAAGATATCCTGAGGTGTTTCATGGTGTATTGAATCCATATTCCCTTGATAATCCTTATTTGTGGTAGTTTTAAATAGTTTTCTTAGACCAAGTTCCCCTCCTCTTTATTTCATAGATAGAGTACATTGTGGATAGATATAAGGTATTTTATGCTACTAATGGTTAGTTATTGAATTTTTTAGGAAATGGGATGAGGTCTATTGTAGGTTTTCTGAAGATTTAATATGATTTTTTGGCTGTTTTTGTGTCGTTCTTCATTTCATCCATATTTCCAGAGGTAGGTGCCCTTAATCTCGACACCTATTCTTAGTGCATGAAAGATTATTTTCAGATTTCATGAATTGATTTATTTTTTCCAGGAAATTTGTGTTAAAATTGTTCTAAACCCCACTATAATGATGGTTTTAGTAATTTGTGGAATTTTTAAATTATTGTCAAAATTAATTTTTGAATGATTAATAAATGGGCATTTTAAAATTGGGTTTTTATTGATTCAGGAAAATTTTATTCCTAATGTTTTTCAATTAAATAAATTCATTATAGAAATTTCATGAAATGTTAGATTTAAAATTAGTTTTTCATACATTGGTTGTTTGAGTTCATGATTTTTACATTACCCTAAATAATTCGTGTGTGTCATTGGGGTACAAAGATAAGTTCCCAAAGATAAGTGGAATATTCCATTAGGGAACAAAAAAATGATACACTATGTGATGACTTAGTGGATGGATGAGAAAGTCCACATGAGTATGGACCTGTCAGTTAAACATTCTTATGTGGGTATGTTGTGAATCATTGAATGGGTATTCCAAAAATGATTTTGAAATGGTTCAATTTTTTTTGGTTGATTTTCCTTGGAAACTGTTTTTGTATGGAAAACAACTTTGGTGTTAACTAATTAGATTGTTTATAAATGTTTTTCCTATTTTAAATATATATTATTTAATATAAATGGTCTATCATGTTCTATCCTAGTGACCTGCATAGGGAATAAATTTGGGAAAATACTAATGAGGTTTATTACTCACCATTATTTTGTCACCTTGTTTTATTTGGAAATACTGGTTATCGATAGAAAATAAATGGTAATGTATCATAGTTCTTTAGTGGTTCATCATGATAATCTGTATGTATTGTAGAGCTGGATCAGGGATCATAGTTGGAATTGTACAGTTTTGTCTTTGGAGTCCTTGGATTTTGTTAGTTTTTTTCCTCTTTTGTACTTTGATAATAGACTTCTTCCACCGTGGTACTATATTTTAGTTTGATATGGATATTAATTCTATTACATTTTTTTGTCATAATTTTTTATTATGACTCTTATAGTTGTTTTGGGTATAATATTCTTTGTTATTATTGTTTTATATCCAATGGGAAAATCATCCACCAATTGCATTGAAGCCTTTAGTGGTTATTTTAATCCATTGGAACCTTGGGGATGTTATTTATGTACATGTATCAATTCAACATCTACTCAAGAAATATAATAAGGGAGGGATGTCACAAGTGGTATTAGATAGATAGTTCCTTTGTAATGACCGAAACATTCATTAATGGAAATCCCACTTGATCAAATTAAATGTCTCATTATGTAAAATGTTTATATAAAATGTCAAATTATTTTGTTTTATGTTTTTGGATTTTAAAATACTGTTAATAATTGTGACTGTTGATAATATAGCTGTTGAACAGTGATAACACGATTAGAATAAATATAGGGCTTTAACAAATCCAATTTACTCAGACAAAGGAAACGAAGGCCTCATCCAGTAGATGTACCCCATACGAAACCCATTTGTCAGAGCTCGAAAAGGAGGTTACGTCTTTCAGCATAGCTCTTGACCAAGCCCAAGTCGAGCTTGAAAATGTTAAGCTCAAGCGGACCCGCCTATGGGAGAAGTGGATGTTGATAGAGATTACCACCCGATTAATGTTATCTATGTCACCTCAAGAGTCTATCATCATCACACACCATAGCCTTCGGTCTTATGTAGGTGTTATAATGGGTTATGTAACAAGAAATTTACTCTATGGTCATGTACAATTTTTTGTATATTATATTGAATATTCCTTCATTTTATTATTGTTATCTTCTAGATGGTTTTTAAGGCACAAATAGTAGTTTTAGTTAATATTCACCTAAGAAATTTATTTTGATGAATTAATGGTTTTTTGAAGTTAAATAATATTTTAATAAAATATTATTATTATTTTTAATTGAATTTTTATTTAATATAAATGATTTTATAATTTTATTAATGCAATTGTAATTTTTATTAAGGTTTGAAAGCTGATTTTTTCAAAACCCGTGAATTTTCGATAAATGTCAGTTTTTATTTAAAACCTAAAAAATTAAAATTTTTATAAATTTTTTAGATAAAATGAATATTATTTCTCGAATTAGGATGTAAAATTATCCAATGGTAAATTTTTCATAATTTTCTGAGACAGTCAAATTTTTGGGAAAAAATGAAATACCGTTTAAATATATAATGTGTTTTATGACATCATAATGACCCAATAGTGATGTAATAAAATACTATAAGCCTTATGTTCGTCCAATATAAGTTTTAACATTAAAATAATGCGGTTTCGGGTTTTTTTAACTTATTTTACAAAGCATTAATGGACCCTTCAAGGCTTATTAAACATCTTGTCTTTTTAAATTGATTTCCTTGGATGTGTGACTCACCTCCACATAATCAACCCCATTATTTTAAGACGTTAGGACTTTAGACTTATATAATATTATTTTTTACTTACCTTTCCAAAAACCATGGGCAGAAATCATTGGCTGGTCTGTGATTTGAATTAGATTAATGTGAGGTGTCCCAAACCTAAATAATAAAGAATTCCATCACCTTTCTTATAAAAACCCACCCAATCTCCCACTTCCTCCTCACTCAAAACCTTCGTATTTAGTCCAAAATCTTCCCTACTCTCTCTATAATCATCCCAAGGTTCCTCAATCTCCCAAAAATCATCTCTCAAACCTCTCTCAAGCCTTTGGAAGCATAGTTCCATGTAAGGATTTTTCTTCCTTTCTCATTTTTGTCCAATATTCCTTAAATTGTTATGTCCATTTAATTTCAATTATAAATGTTGGGTTATGGATTATATTCTAAAATATAAAACCGTATTTGTGTTTGAGTGATGGGAGACCCCTTTCTCTCTCATTTAATGCCTCTGATGTACACCCATTTCTATGCTGAAATTCCGAAGGAAACTTCTCTCTCTTCATTTACATTCAAGAAATTATTCTGTATCTTGACTATATATTCCATTAAAATTATTGGTAAATGTATCTATATGACCCCCTTACTTTCCATTTCATTTCAATATGATCAGACTCCCATTTATATCTCATCAACCATTTTTATGAACTCTTACATCACGTCGTTACACTACTGAAACTACACCAATTTTCAAAGCCAATGTCCTTGTATAGTGAATACCATGCACATTTCTCTATAAAGGGTATTCAACTTTATGCACATTATCATATTGATTATAATTTTCCATGTATTAATTCCAAATTCTTTTATTCTAGAATAAATGATTATGATTTATGAATCCATGTTATATGATCCATGTGGCACACTTATGCATGAAATGAAATGTTTAAGAAGGGTGTGCCCTTATAGTGCTCCAATGCATTGATTTAAGAATAGTATCATGATATGTCATGTGAAACTATTGTTTACTCATGAAAATTCAAGTTCAATGAGTTTTTACTCTTGTTTCATGTGAAATGAGGATTTACTCATTCTCCATGTGCAATTATCCTTAGCTCATGCTAATTCCAGGTTAAGCGTTGTTGCTACATTTCCATGTTATTATTATCATGATTTATCAAGAATTTATGTTTATACTTCTCTTGTGAACTATTGATATGTGTATTGTGTAAAATTTATTGTATTATTCATGTTATCCGATGATTATTTCCTCACTGGGTTTTAGAGATCACCCTTTTCATATGCATGTCTCAGGTTATCCCATGAAATGCTAAGTACGCTGGAATGTAGTGGTCATGTAAAGGATGTTTTCAATAAAGATGTTTTTTTTCATGTTTTAATTTGTTATATAATGATCCTAAGCCTAAAAACACTAGACCTCTCGATCTTCTATGTTGTACCAAATTAATATTATGTAATAAATTATGTTTAATTGTGTAATAAAAAATAGGGTTGTCATATTATTGACATAAAAGTGGTATTAGTCTGGGGTGATCTTTGATATGGTTATCATTTCATGGGATTAGTAATGAAATTCATTATGTTATATTTCAAGAGTTAGGATTATTTAATGGAGTATTATTTTTGGGACATGAAATATAGAACATTAAATGGAAAAGCTAACCATTTTATAATGAACATTTTGTTTCATTTGAGTTAGGTACAGAAGTGTTTCAGAGAGAGTTATTGGATTTGGAATCTCATTTTCATAGGTTTATCCAATGAGAGGAGCATGACATTCATTTTAAAAATTACATCCTAATAGGGGTGAATATTTAATATTGAGCATTAATATATAATTTTGAATAAAACTATTCTTTAGTTTAAAACATTAATGTAATTTTCAAATGTTATATTTTGAAATGAAATTAAATAGCTATTTTGAATATAGTATGATTTTCTAAAGCATGATAAAATTTAAAAAATATGATGAATCTAGAAAATGGTGAATTTTGGAATTAAATTTATTCATATGTGTGATGTGGTAAAACATTGAATAGATAATAATTCAGTTTCTAGAGAGTGATACTTAGGGATTTTATTGTTTATGTAGACAATGGAACTAGGTAGGCATCATAGATACCAATAGGACACTTTTGAGAATGTGGTTTCATCTGATCCACAGGTGAACAAACATATACATCAGAGTAAAAGGAAATCATTTTACAATGGGGCCATAGGGAACTTGAGGGATGAAAAAGAGAAAGTTGATCACTCAATAAAGTTATACCAATAGAATCCACCTTTAATTGGGATGACTCAGAACCAGAGAAGGTAGAGGTGGGGATGAATATGATGAATCAAATCATAAATTTCTATGGAATACTAGAAGAAATGAGATTCCAGATGGTGACATATATTTTAGAATGTATTGCATGAAAATAGTGGGATAGAGACGTTTTTGTTAAATCATAGAAAAAACTTTCAGGAGAAGATTTTGAGAAATTGTTTAATAATAAAATCTATCCTCATATGTTCAGGATTTAAAGAATGATTTTCATTTTTAGATAGATATGTGAGATCCTCATAGTGAAATTATATGAATCTAAATTTAGTAATGCATTATACTTTTTACACATAGTATCTTCTAGTTCACCCTATATGGCATTCATTTTTTAATCAGGGATGGATTAGAATATTTTCTTAAAGACTTTCTTGCTATGTATAACGGAGTATATAGATATGGTACATAGATTAATTGCTTTATATAAGGAAATATCAGAATCTATGATACAAAAAGTACATTGAAACCTATAGGAAATGGTGTGAACTCCAATTTTGAGAGTATGAATAAGAGGGACACTTGTTTTCTATGTTGGAGTATGGATCAGAATCAGATAGATGGATCAGGTAATATTCCTTCAAGACCCAATGAAATATATTGGTTTTCCAATGAGGTTTGTCAATCCACATGAAATGAGAGTGTACAGAACCACCTAGATCACGCCATAATTGTAACAAGCTGGGACATATTCAATGTTATTGTCACAGTGCTCCATGTTCAGATGTACATGAAACTTCTCCTATGTCAAAGACTTTGTATGCATCGATAGGATAAGGAAATCATAAAAATATTCAACATTAGAATATATCTATAAATGGTGATTCTATAAAAAACACAACTTTCCATCACAGGAAATATCAAAAACTCAATAATGAACAAATTGTAACAAGTAAGCAACTGAATAAAGATGAGAATATTATCATGGATCATCATTTAATAACATCAATGATGTGAGGTATGATTCCATTGAATTATACCCTCACACAAGATTCAACTGATATGGTTTCATACCATTATTTTATATCTTCTTCCTCTGTGCATTTTTTGTGTTTGAGTGTTTGGGTGATGCCTTCTATATTGAAACTACAAACTTCACCTGGTAAAAGAGATTGTAGATGATTTCTAGGTAAATAATCCCCTATATTAGTTGATAGATATGAGATAATATGGTATTTATCTAGGATTTATATGGATTTATATGATATAATATTTTTTAGGGTTTGGTTGAAAACATTTATGTCTCATATTGACTATTATACCAAAATGATTAGTTTCATGACTGGTGATGGAATCTGAAATCTCTTTAAAGGAGACTACGACATAATGTTGAATGTAATGGGATTATTGGTATCATAAATTGGAATGGTCTCATTAAAAACTTCATTGATGAAATTTTCATCAAAGTAATAGTTTTATAATAGTATATTTCCATTGGGTTTTGATTAGTTTTAAATTTTTTTCTCAAAACATATTATGGTTCCCACCCTCAAGTGAAGTGAATTTTACTATTAATCTCCATCCAGGGATTGGTACTATTTTCATTTCATCTTATTAGATACAAAAACCTAATTATGTGCATAAAATTATTGATGTAAGAGATATAATGAAAAGGGTTCATCTAGATGAGCAAATCTTTGTTGGAAGCACCAATCTTGATTGTGAAAAAGGCTTATGAAATTATTAAATTGAGCACTAATAATCATTATCATAACAATTTTACAATAACAAAAGGGATCCATATACACGAGTTGATTATATTTTTGATAAACTTATGGGAACCATGTGGTTCTATAAAATTTACTTTCGGTCATGATAACACCAATTTAGAATTCAGAAGGAGGATTTTCCAATAAAATTGTTTAGGTGTAGGTATGACTATTATGAGTTTGTGGTAATTCCATTTAGTCTTAAAAAACCCAAATCATTATTTATATAAATTATGGATCAATTATTTTTGTGGAATATGTATTCTTTTATTATGGTGTTTCTGGATGAAATATTGGTGTATTCATGGACAGGGACTGAGCGTGAAAACACTTATCGATACTATTGGGAATCATACTGTATCATTATATGTATGAATAACTATCAATGTGTGATATCTTGGATACAATAGGTATGTTTTTTTCCATATATTCTCTGAAAAAGGTTTTTCGTCTTATCCACAACATATATATTGTTTTAATTCATGGAATCAACATAATAATGTCTTTGAGATATGAAGTTACCTTGGTATAGTTGGTTATAACCATTGATTTGTTTCCAATGTTTCACAATTGTCCTCTCATATGAATGATTTGATAGGTAAGAAGGTTCTATTAAAATGTAATGATAAATCTCTGATCTCTTTTCAAGATATTATATTTCATCTTTTATTAGCATCAACATTTATTTTTCTAGCGTCTGGACAAGCAAACATTGTTTAATGTGATTATCTGATATCTGGGATGGGATGTGTCCTCATTCAAGGAGACCATGTTGTTTCTCATCGATCACAACATTTATGATTTCATGATATGAACTATCTAACAGATTATTTGGAGTTAGAATCCATATTATATTCTTG
Organism: Viscum album; assembly: GCA_963277665.1. Lineage (NCBI taxonomy): Eukaryota > Viridiplantae > Streptophyta > Magnoliopsida > Santalales > Viscaceae > Viscum > Viscum album. Next base: position 670,446,003 of record OY728147.1, read on the forward strand.
TATGTTCAGGAATCACTAGCTAATTGGGTTGAAAATTAATGTTTTTATGAATAATAGGAGCTTGATACATATTTTTTCAAAATTTTATATGTACATATGACAAACAATATGGAATGAGTGTCATAAAATTTGGACATTGACATGATGTATAGACTGGGAAAAATAAATTTGTTGGTAGATGGATTGAGAAGATAGTTATATTTATTGTTTTAAAAAGAGTCTTTTGAATAGTGATAGCTAATGTTGGTCATAGCCATCATGCATTTAAAATGCAATGACTAAAGAGAAATTACGTTTTTCAACCAATTTTTTTATAGTGCAATTGAAATAGATAAGTATGCACATATATCCAATTCATAATGTGTTGTGAAATGGTCAACACTCAATAGTGGGGAGACCGTTGAGTCATGGAGGCTGGATGGGAGTTGAATATTGATGTTCAGAAATCTGATGGTAATACATATGTATTGTAAGGAAAGTTTTTTCAGGAATACCATAACTCAAGATGCGATGTTCATTTAAGAATAAAAATTATGTATACAAAGTTCAAAGCCCAGTTTTGGTGGGTCTGTATAAAAATAATGGTGGGTGAGTTTTTCTAGATAAACCTAAATTTTCAGTGGGTTATAGAATTACTTGTTTGACTAGCAGGTATGATGTCTCCTTTACCTATCAATGATTGGAAATGGGATCATATTTCCATGTATTTTTTAAAAATCATATCCCAAGAACATTTTGAAAAAATGATGACATTTGGGTGATAGTGGAAAAGATAAAAAACTTGGACAATTTCATACCTATCATCTAATCATATTTGTTGGAGTAATTCACAATTATCTATATCCTATGTGTGATAAAGTGGAATAGTGTACCCGTTTTTATGGTATCAAAAAGAGACATAATGTTTACATTTCATTTCTTGGTTTCGTTAAACAATACCTTGGGTGTTAGTTGACTATGAGTACATTGCATCATCCTTTGATGGATGGAAAATCTGAACGGATAATAGAAATGGTGGAATACATGTAGTGGGATTGTGTAATTGATTTTTTTGGGACCTGATAAGAGTATGTACCATTTGCGATGTTATAATTTATCAACTTTTACTAGGATAGGATACATATGGATCTTTTTTAGGAATATAATTGTTTTTCTTTAAGTTTAATACAATATTGGGTGGAAATATGTGATACATCACTAGTTGGACAACCCCTTGTCAAATAATCAATGAATAAGATTTAGTTGATTAGTAAATGGATGGAGATGGATAAAATACATAAGAAATCATAGGTGGGTCATCATAAATGGCTATTTACATTTTAAGTGAGTGATCATGTGTTTTTCAGGATCTTCCAAATTCTTGGACATCATTTTCTTAGAAAATAGGCAAATTAATATCCACGATAAGTATGTCCTTTTGAGATTCACGAACAATTAGGTGTGGTTAAATATCTATTGTCTTTTACACCATGGTCCAATGTATTACATATTATGTTTCATTTATCTTAGTTGAAAAATTATCATCATAGTCCAAACCATGTTATTCGATGGGAACACGTTGACCTATAGTTGGATGCTTCATTGGTGCATGTTCCATAAAAAAAATTGATAATAAAGTTAGTTTCTTAAATGGGAAATATATTTGTTCAATATGGGTTTTTTAGAATCATGGTCAGATTCAAGAAGAGATACAGGAACATGAGAATAAAATGGTCAAGCAATGGCCTGGACTATTTTGGCAAAGAAATGTATTTTTACTTTATAGGGATTGATAAGCCATTGGTGGGGAGAATGTAAAACCCCCACATTTCAAGTAAGTAACCCTTTAATTTTGGTTTTTATTTTTTTAAAAGGGTTTGAGTGATTTTCATGAGGGTTTGCAAAGAATTTTGGAATATTTTTGGGACTTTATAATGGGGTACAGTTTGTGAATGGTGTGTTGAAACTGTTCATATATTATAGGAAACCCTGTAAGTTGAAAAATCAGCATATGGATTGGCGCAGGGTTTTTCAAAACCATGTGGCCACCCATGGGAAACCATGAAATGTGGTATTGTGAAAATTTTAATTAGGGAAACATGTATTTACTAAATAAATGGGCCAACCATGTCTGGATATCTCTATGGTAGATATATCCCATGGTTATCACATAATTTTCTTAACCATGTGACTAATATGGAAATGTTTAAAAACAATATCCTGAAAAATTGAATCCAGAAAATGAATATCTTTTAACTTCTTTTCCAAAATTTTCATCCCTATCTCTATAATATGTACCCCAAAAGGAAGAGAGACCTTTCCCCCATCTAATTAGAAGTGAACCAAAGGCGTTTCATGATGCGTTGAATCCTGATTCATTGGGTAACTACTCATTTGTTCATGTTTTTCATGGTTTTTCTATGATCTACTTTCATCCTTCTCTTGGTTTCATAGATCTTGCCCACTTGAAATAGATATAATGAATTTTATGATAATAATTCTATTTTTTGGCCTTCTTAATGATAATTTAATATAATAAATCAAGTTTTTTTTGAGATTATAGCCAGTTTGTGATATTTTTCTGGTCATTCTTTATTTTCGTCATAATTTCCAAGGTATGAGGCTCCAATCTCAACACAATTTATTATTAATTGAATATTTACAATCAGATTGGTTATTTTTTTCATTTTTTTCTAAAATTAGAGTAAATACCATGGTAGAAACACTCTTTACTTTTGGTTTTATGATTTTTTTTGGTGTTGTGGAATTGTTTTGATAAGTCTTTGTTGAATGATTTTAATGTGGTGATTTTAACATGGTTATTTTATTGATTATTGTAAATGAATTTTATGAATGGTTTATAATAAAATAATGGTTTTATTGAAATGTATTTAAATGTTTTAATTGAAAAGGTTTTTGCATACATGGGTTATGTGATTTCATTCTTTCTATGTGACCCTTAAGAAGTTGTGTGTACAATTGAGGTACAAATGGAGAAGACCCTGGGTAAGGGGTGAGTGTCATTAGGGAACAAATAGATTGCAATATTATTGATGACTTATTGTAGGTAATAAAAATATCTCATGAATATGAAACCACTAGGGAATCTTTTAGGTATGGATTTTTTTGTGAATCATGTAATGGGTATTCCAAATATGAATGATAAATGGTTCAAAGTGTTGTTCGGTTTATTTTACCTGGAAAATGTATAATTATATAAAATTTTTTGGTGTTAAATAATTTTATAATTTATAAAACATTTTCAATTTATTATATAAATTAATTTATATGAATGTGCTAATATCTTCTATCAGAATGGCGTGACTTGAAAAGTCATTTTCAGAAAGCCTATTGAGTTTCATTACTCACACCTTCTTTGGAACATTTGTGATTATGAACATATTTTTATCTAGAAATATGAAAAGGTAACTTACCACACTAGATTAGTGGATCATCATAATACATGGGATATATTGTGGATTTTGATCCTGGATCCTAGTTGGTGTAGTGTGGTTATGTCTTCAGAGTCCTTGAGTTTTGTTAGTTTTTTCATCCACATTCTACTTTGATATTAGATTTCATTCACTATGGTACTATATTGTAGATTAAATTTGATATAAATGTTATGAAATTATGTTTTATTAAATTTTTATCATGATTCATTTAGTGGTTCTGTTTATGATATGTTTGGTTTTTGTTGTTTTATTTATAAAGGGATAATCTTCCCCCTATTGAATTGAATTACATGGAATTTATTTCAAAACTATGGACCCTTGGGGACATATTTTAAGGGCAAGTACCAAATTTTCCATAAATAAATAAAATTAAGAGTATATGGATGTTGCAATAATATATTTATGATTATCCATGAAGGTGGTAATGTTAAAGGAACAAAAGCATTATTCACTAAGTTTATTAATGAGTATACATTTGACAATGGTTTTGTATCATTAAATAAGAGAATATAATAAAAGGGATGGATTAAATATATTACATTAGAAACATAATATTATAGTATGTAAAATGTTTTAGAATTATTAGTTCATGGTATATTATGGAGGTGGGTATCTAATATAAGAAGAAATGAATTTATGAGATTTTCATTGAGAAGATTACCTCTTGAATATCACTCCCTTAAGTGACACTTGAGGACCTCAGATTGGGTATTTTCATGTCCAAAGAAGCACTTCGACGTGGGTATAATGTAGAGGAGGGTCTTGGGTTGATATTTTTTGAAATTGAAGGATTTTGTGATGGAATGGGGTGGTGGGGGATGGTATTTATACAAGCGGCGATATGTGTTTAAGTGATTAAAATCATAATTATTATATTTAATGAAATCCATGTTGAGATATAATACATTTCAATGATTTTTTATGAAAATTAATATTTTATAGTCTAGTTAGGGTTGAGGATAAACTTGTACAAACATTAAATTTTGTAACATTATGTTATGTTAGGCTTTGACATTTTAATGTTATCCCTTGCAACTATTTTACATATATAGTGGTAGTAGTTCTTTTACCACGGTCAATTTTTTAAATAAAATTAAAACTGAACATAAAAAATAATTTATACCATATGACTCCAAATATATACTCTATTTTAGATAAATAAATTATCTGACTTTTCAATATTAGATTCATAATTAATCTAATAGACAATGAAAAATGTGGTTTTTTATGTGAAATTTTCCAAAGTTTAAAATTTTCTTATATCAAATTTCAAAGTGAAACAGATTCCAATGACCTAAATTTAATTTAATTATGATTTATAAAACTAATTATAATTTAAAACTAATTTAAAATTTAATTTCTCTAAATAAATAAATTAAAATAAAAATATGTTTTCAATTAATATTTAGTATTTTTCACTATTCATCAAAAATGATACCTATCTGCAAAATTTAAAAAAATCACCATAAGATTAATCTTATATCCTTCACCAAAACATTATAATTTTACAAATAAAACTTATAAGAGTTTAAAAATTATTTTTTAAAGTTCATGCATTTTCAAAAGGTGTAAAATTTACATATTTCAAAAACATAGACTTTATTGATAAAATCGAAATTTTAATGTGTAAAATTTACCTTTTTAAAAAACAAAGACGTTATTGATAAAATGGAATTTTTTTACTTTTGTATGATTATCAAACATATTGGATGAATTAATAAATTCTGATTGAATATATAACATAGAATATCAAATAACATATTCTATTAATATTTATTTATCAGATATTTTAAAGAAAAATACTATTGTGCGTATAAAAGTAGTTTTTTATAAAACAATTTTTTGAGGTCATTTTTTTCATTTATCATTTTTAATAAAATTTAAACTATTGAAACTATTTTTTGAACAAGTGTAAAATATAATTTCAAAATTTATCTACTCTCATTGATTTATTCCATTCCAAAGGACATGTGATAATATTCATTAAAGAATAATGATATTATTGGATTTCATTAATATTAGGTTTTTGGGAAAAGTAACATATCAAAAAGATCACATTAATTATTAAATAAATACATATAATAAAATATTTTTTTATTAAAAAACAACCCTCCTAAAATATTGTTTAAAGAAATTATATTTCTATATGTACAAACACATATATAATAGAGAAATGTTTTTAATATAGGTCTAATATTTCATGTGTATATATATAATCACATTTTTAGGAATAAATGGACATGTGGGGAAAATAACATTTATTATTTTGGGGGCTCATAAATCCTTTAAACCTCTATTAATACACATAGAGATAGTATTTGGGCCTTCACAAACCATGTTACACGTTAGTGAGGTGCTTTATCACACCTAAAATATGACCGTGTAGAGACATGTATAATACAAAAATATATAAAACTAAACATATTTGTCTCCCTCTTCCTGGATATTTCATCATAACATGTATAATTACACCCACCGGAATAGTAAAAATCCTAGAATATATATTTCCATAAATTTATTAAACATCCTAGTATTAGACATCTGATTTCCAACATACATCATTGACACAAAAAAATATTTTAAATCTTCCAATATCAATTGCTTATTGAAACCCAATAACATTACCATCAATAATAATTTTTTAGTGGGCACCCTAACTAATGATTAAAAATGAAAATTATTTTTTATAATTCCACCATTATTGATACACACATAATCCACCACCACTATCAAAGCACAAAATAATTACTCTATCAACCCCATACCACCAAATATCATATAATGGTGACTCTATATCCAAGTGCATCCACTAAATGTTAATAACATTTTCATCAATATGAATTGATAACATTGGTTTATGGTGGAGGTACCATGCATTTTTTCACCAGTATGAATGGTGTCCATTAGGTTGATGTGAATAGGGTAGAGTTACCACAACCCAATAACCATAGAATTGATAATATCATTATATCATTAAGCAATAAGGTTTATAGGTGATTTATAGTAAAAAACAATGTCGAAGGAGGGACCCCCAACCTCTATAACTACAATGATGATGATTTTTGGTTGGAAATAACTATCCTTCATAGCCGATTATCATAATTAAATTAACATTTTTTACAATTTAATTAATTAAAATGTTCTAAGATATTAATATTCATATATTTAAAATATATATAAAATAATTTATTATTATAATATTAAAACAAAAAAACAAACATTAAATGCATGGATTAATAATCATATAAAGAAATGGTGGTGGGAGTGTTTCATTCTCTATCCCTATAAAATATACAAATTTCAAATTCATTATTAATATGATAAAAATTGTAGGAAAATACTATATTTAGATATATACATCAAAACGGTCTTATGAAGATCCCAACTCTAAACGTCAGTTCATGACTCAAATAAATGAAAATTTGTTTTTGGGTTAATATTATGATGATATATTTGAAATCTAATGCTATTTTCACAAAGTATTTGAGTTTTTAACTCTGGGGAAATTTTTTAGATAAAATAAAATAATTATTACAATTTTATTAATGATTAAATTCCACATAGATAAACCACACTAAATAATAATTATCAAATAAAAGAAATACTGAATATAGTTGAATAAAAATAGTCAATAAATTATGGAATAAGGCTAAAAAACTCTATTATTAATTATGTTTCATCAAAATCTCTCCAAAATTGAATAATATATTCCAAAAAATAATAATAGTATCAATTAGAGGAAATATAATGAGAACCTCTAACCTATTAAAATATATTTCATATATTTATACTCTAGCATCTCAATCCACTGAATGAAAAATGAATAAATTGTCATATCCTCCCCACATTACCCCATGTTCATATTATAAATTTACATGACTCCATATTAAATTACTCAGAAAATAATTTATATATTTATAAAATCTTGATGATATAAATTTTTTGAAAACCCACCTCACCTTCACATATTTGAACTGAAGTCATATACTAAATCTCTTAAATATTTAAAACCACCACTCAATTCTTAAAAAATATTTTATATTGGAATAAATTAGTCAACTGAATATTAAAAAATATTACACATAGAAGGTATAATGATATATAAAAAATAAATTTAGGCTTCTCTAACCCAACCACTAATAATTTTAGATACTTTTATTAATAAAGTTGATTCTCATATAGCATAGATATTATTAAGGGATTAAATAGAAATATTTATCAAATAAGAAAATTATAATATCACGTTTAATATCTATAATTTAAAATATTAAAATCTTAACATATGTTTAACTGAACCCCGAGGCCACAGATTCAAAAATAAGAATACAGTTTGGACAACACAATGATCATCAAAATAACATTCAAAAAATTTATGATTAAATAGATATTCTATTGTGAAACTCTTCATGTAATAATATCACATTCATTATTAAATAATCATAGTGTTACACACATTATCTAATGAATTTCAACTCCATTTATTTGGCTCTGAAGAGGGATTTTTTTTTTCAAAATATGTATGAGCACTCATTAGGATCATTTTATAATTTTTTGTTTCACATTATTAGTATTGCATCAAAACACTTTTAGTTTACCAAATTTTTTTTGTCAAACTATAATGGAAAAATATTTCTTCAAAAATAAACAAACATTATCATTCAGAATCATTAGATTTCTCTAAAAACATAAAAAATAAGAGGTTCCAGATATGTGTTTATAAAAAATAATTTGTTCACATATAAAATCACCAGTAACATTTTTGGTTATTACCTCTAATTTTTATAGATAGTATTAAATATTACCCCCATGAAGCTAAAAATTATCTTCCATTATTACTATATACACACCAAACACTATTTATTCCTTAGTAATGAAAATATCATCTATACGAAGTCAACACCAATAACAGTGTAAATTTAATAACATTAGCATTTTAATAAAAAATATTGTTAAAATTAATGGTTTTTATAGCTACCCATAACTTTTTAATAAAATTTTTTAAGATCAATAGTTATTTAATAAATATTATAGACTAAAATATATTTTAATTTCACATGCTAATAATTGAATGATATTTTGAATCATTTCAGACATATAGTATTATTATTAATGGTGAATGTGACATTGAATTTCTCATCTTAAATAAAATGAATAAAAATAGATTTTTTTCAGAAACTATAGAAACTCATATAATGATGAAGTGGGTTCTCACCTCACCATAAATTTCCATGAAATTATTAATGATTATAATTATCAATAAGTAAGCATTATTGTGTTATAATTTTATTAGTATTTTATCATGGGTAATATTTTGTTAATTTTTAGTAATATTATATATGTAATTTCCAAGGGAATCAATTACATGAAAATAATGACTATGAAATACTTCACTATAAACCTCTCCTCTTCCAACCATCCCTCTCATTTGGTAAATATCATTAGAAGTAATCATAGATCTTTGTATAATGTATATAGTTTTGCTCCTTGGAAGGTGAATAAATTTTTCAACATCAACACCTTAGATAATAGTTACCAAATAATGAAACATATAGTAAAACTTAAAGATCTAAAAATCTAACTACTTCCAAATATATATTACATTAGACATTTTTTCTACTTAAAAAAATAAATGGAATTAAAAACATTATTAATTAATTTTTCAATAAATAGGTAATAATAGGTCATCTAAGACCATTAAAATAAATAACCATAATAAACTATCATGCCAAAAATATCCGGATATAAAATTAAGGATACAACATATAAAATATCTTACATTCAACTCATACTCCACTAAGGAATTTAAAATCTCTATCAATTATCCTGAAACCTAATTTTTTTATAATAAATATTACAATATAATATCCTCCAAAAAATAATTTTCTTGTTGATAATTACATGAAAATAAATCAAATAAAATCCCTATAAAAATGCATAAGATATCATATAATGAAGGGTACTATATAGAAAATAAGAAACATTAACCTATTATAAATTCACATGCAATATATATCCAATTTCAAAACCAATGAAAAAATCCAATGAAACTAATTTAAGGCATAATCTCTTGATATATATGATCAAATCTCATGATTAAATGTCTTTCATTTTCATTCTTCTTGTTACTAATAAAATATGATCTTCATGAGAATAATTATCAATGGAATTCATTTCATCAATAAGGGATTAATCCATTATATGTTTACCATTTATGTAGCTTCCATAAATAATCATGATCACCCTAAACCATTGGTAGATTCAATTAAAAAATTTCAAACATCATACCAATATAATGTTTTGTCTAATCCATACGAATTTATCATCCATTGGTATGGTAGAAGATGAAGGCCCACATAATAGGGTCCCTGGTGGATATAATAAACACGTTCATGATTAAACATAAGAAAAACACAAATATCTCAAGACCCAATCTTCCTAAAATCATCACATTGTTGAAATTATTTAAAAATGTAATATATCCTAATAAAAATAATGTCACAATTTTGAATTTATTAATAAATCAATGAATTATAATTTTAAATGAAATGACTACATAATACAAAAACTCCATCATAGATTATCTCTTTTTTATGTAGAATATATATATATCATAATATATAAAAAAATTGGTGATAAACCTAAACATACAATGTAATAAAATCTCATATTAATTAATTCTATCATCCAAAAAATCAGATTCACTATTTTGAATGGTTTCATCCAAAACATCATATTCTTTTTTTCCATGAACTTAATTATGGGACACAAATAAATCATGTACTGTTTACTAATTGTTTCAAAAAATATATAAAATGAACCCTTATATAAACATTTTCCCTAATATAGAATTCGATATATAATAAATTGACAACCATAGATCCACAGAGGCCCATACTACGTTGGTGATAAGCTTATGTGTACTCCAATAAAAATCCCTTGTAAAAGAATCCATGACTTAGTAAATAGAAAAATGTTTGTGGAAACCTAACTTTGGAGGGATTTAGTGATGAAGCCTATAAAGAAAACCACCATAGCTCCAATATAGGGTAAAATGAGGACTGAAAAATGAAAATAAATTAAAATAAAATCTAGAGTATATATATAATATAGAATATATCAAGAATAAATTAATATATAAAAAAGACATATAATAATGTATACATTCCAATGACACAAATATTCAATAAAATTACCTATAAATAGTATTCAAATGGGTATCCTATATGCATAGTCAGATACCAACCTATCAATATGCAACAAATAATCACTACCTAATATAGCTCCTGAATCATATTAGTGCAACTCAAAATACGCACATCATTAGTTAGGTAGGAAAATAGTAGTGTAAAAAAATGTTTGACACCATATAAAATCTATGAAAAAATGATAATGTACAAAAAAACATTAAGACCTCAAAAATGTATAAAACGTAAAAAAATCATCTATTGTTGGAATAATTATCAAAATACATGAAATTATAACATATAGTCTGGACCTCATTGTTCAATACCACAAAAGGGTCATCAATGAGACAAATACAAAATATATATATATACCATTCTTAGTATTAATTGATATTTTAAATAATCCTAGGAAATATAATATATTAAAAAATCAGTAATTGAAATTTTAAGACAGTATGTATTCTCATATATAATCACACCTAAAAAATAAGTCAATAAAGAATAAATAATTCCATCATAAGTGAATTAAAAAGGTTCCAATACATTGACTAAAACTATATATATGATCTGTTTTTAATAACTATTATAATAATTTTAGTCAAATATATAATTATTCAAAGGTAAAGTTCCCAAAAAATATCTTGCGAAATTTAATAGTTAAAGGGATCTATTATTACATTCATTATAAGACCATGTTAATGATATATATTTTTTTATTGTAATTCATTTAATTTTATAGTCCATATATAACATTTTAGAGTTATATGTGTTGTTATATCAAAATAGTTATCCCTAAATGATGGTTATATGTACATTATAGTATGATAATTATTAATTTTATAGTTAAATAGAATATAGAATGGTTTACAATATTATGATGTTTCAAATGACATCAATTGTTTCAATGACTAGTTGAGGAGGGGTTATGGTGTTATCATTGTTACTTGATGTTCAATAACTATATTTTTAAATGTAGTATTAAATTATAATTTTTTTTATTCATGCAATGTTAATTAGATTATTCCATTTTTAATATAGAGTTACTAAGGGATTCAATATTATATTCTTCTTAGGTCAAATTCTACTATTGTTAAATCATTCATTAATTAAATTCTAACTATATTATAACATATTGGAAAATATAAATTGTGGTTAATTAATAATTTTAATCCATGGTTATGTTTTATTTAATATTCATAAATTATATTGGAGACAAACCCTCGATCTATATCTATCTCAATTTTTAATTTCCTTCTCTCTCCTACCCATCTCATGGTGGTGAAATCTGAAATTAATAATTGGCATGAATATTTTTCATCCATATGATATTATATAGTGTTTTTATAGGTTATTTTAGAGACAATATCTATGAGATTACAATGAGTGGATTTTGAGTTTGGAATCATTATAAATCATAGACTATGTTTCTTCATACTGTGAATGGGATCATTTTATCGAATAATATTTAAAATTTATTCATCATTTTATTATGATTTATTCATACAAATCCCCCTTTATTTCAAAAAAATATATGTGTTTTATAAAATTATTCCCCCATAACATATTTCTATGTAAAGTAATAGTCTCTTTCAAATATTCTTACAATTAATTTCACCTTTATAATTATGGTTTGATAAAATAATATTTTCCTCAAATCATAGCGGTAATTGTTAATGATGTAGAGATTCAATAGATATATTGATGTTTTTGTACATGATAGATGATGAAAATATTGATATTTTCCTTCTTAGAGACATGTAACACTGTTATGGCCAGTGGAATTCTATAAATGGTGACATCTTGATTTTCTATGTTTAAATAGTTTAAATTATTATAAATCATAGAAGGATCAATCATGATTACCATATTATAATAACACATATGATTATGGTAGAGAATCATTCACATGTATATGAGCCACACCATGACCTTTGTACTTGGATACTTAGATGTGATATTGGATTGTGGTGTGATGAAAAAAAACTAAAACAAACAAAGAAGATATATGTGTGATTTCATAGTAGTCAATACATGAATAGTGGGGTAATATTCTCGATGCACCATGAAAAAAATGAAAAAAAAATAATTTGGGTATTCTAATATAGTCTTCACTATATTAAGAAAATGTATTAGAGATGAATTACCTTATATATTCCCATTGTAGAAGTTTTCACATCTATTTTTAAATATTATTGAAATTGAAAAATATATATATCTTCTAGAATATTTTCGTGTGTAGAAAATGATGGTTTGATCCATTAATCCATGTAATGCCATCGTAGTGGAATATTTTGCACAATTATTTAATTAGATCATTATATAATATGACTTGGATCATGAATAATGATTTCAGAATATATATTTTTAATACACCCTAGAAATATTCATGTGGAAGGGATTATGACCCCTATCAAATTTATAAATTTTATTACACTCCCACATACATTTGGTTTGAGTGATTTTGGTTTGATCATGTGGTAATGGATCCATTAGTCCTAAAATGGTATGAATTCTATAAATGGATGATGGGAAAAATAATACCCCATAATAAAATGGTGTGGGTATAATTTATTTAGAGTTAGGTAACACTTAATTCAATATGTTTCCCACAATAATTCATGGGTCCTCCTGTGACATATGTACAACATCAGTCAACACTCAATATCACAGACCTGAATATATATCCAAAATTATATTTTGAGAGGTTACATGATATTAGTACAATGCATTATATTTTTTCATGGATTTATTATGAGGATTAACGATTGTTTATATATGATAGTATGTTATGAATAAAAAAACATATTAGTTTCATTATCTTAAAAGAATACTGTAGTCACCTTGACTATTAATGTTATAAAATGAAAAGCATCTCAATGTATACATTCTTATTTAATGGAAATTTTTCTTGGTTTTTATAATATCAATCATACATCGATGTTTCCACGACATGAGTTATATATTACGTACGTGTTGGGTAGTTTTTTTGTACTCATGGTTGAATCAGTGTCTATAATGAAGAATGTAAGTTTCACTCAATGAAAATATACATTGGTCAGCGCTGATTTAAGGATTTGAGGATTGATATGATTCCATCATTACAATTTTTATAAAATTAATATTAATTTGTATACGTTTCATCGTATTTTCATCATTAATTTATTGATTTTTATTTTTCATTATATGTAGAATATAGAAATAATTAAGATAAATTTATATATTCTTTTTTTAATCTATTTAGGTATACATAGTATAACATTTGTGAAGAATTATACTCATTTACATGTGAATTTAGTTTGGGTCTCCTTAATTGTTTGATAACTTCATTTAGTGGTAGTTTTCAATCCATATCATCTTGGCGATGTTGTTGGTGAGGAAATATATGATTTCAAGTAGCCCATTCTAGGTTCCAAATTGGTCATTTGATGTAAATGTAATATCCTGGTTGATTTTTTATTTCAGTGAATATGTGATTTTGGAGTCATTTGATGATAGGTTATGGAATTTATGAAATTACTTCTTATTGGTATCATTTTTAGATTATGATATTATAAAAATAGTATTGGTGAACAAGATTATGTATCCATTAAATGCAAATCTAGTAATATATTTTTCTGAAATATATTCTTTATGGAATTTATTGTATGAAATAAAATATGTTTTTATACAACATGTAGTGGTAATATGTGGATTTAATGTTATATCACGAGTTATGTATAAATATATATATTACTGACTGTGAATTATCATGAAAAATATTTTATTTTTCTTTTTATATAATTATCTGGGATGCTACTATAGGATCATTTTTTGCACATTCTGTCATCAATTCCATCATTCATCAACCATCTCAGTGATGATGCCCAATTTCATTGTCATAGTTTTGATATATCTCATTAGAAAGGGTTGGGATTTGTTCCTCATATATAAATGAAATAAAATTTCTCTCCACCCACATTTAAATGGGAGATCCTCTACATATTGATTTTCATTTAACCCAATCATTATATTATGGTTACATGAATTGTCTATGTGAGCATCTAGTGTTCTTATGTTGAAGACATATTATTCACTGCTGTTTGACCAACCATCGATTGGTTGATTTGTTGAATGAGGTACTGCCTCATATTTATTTCTCAAAATGTATTACTATTGATTAGACAGTGGTACTATCATCTTCCCTTTTTCCTAGAATAGTATGTCATTTGTGAATCCAGATTAATCAATCCCATAATAAGGATACACTTCCACATTTAATGGAATCTTTCCTATTTCATGAGGAGTATTACCCAGTGACATCAAGGATGGAGAGAGTATATGGATTTTAAACCAAAATAAGGGTTGCATGTCTGTCAAGGGAAATATGGTGTGGTTCATTAATCATAGTTGATTCTCTCCTACCATGACAGATGATGTGTTGGTTAGCGCATGGATATTCATTCATATTCTATATAGAGATATTTTCCAAAAGTATATTCTCTCATTACATCCCATCCTATGCCAGAGTCTCAATAAAATATCTTGTTATTTGATATTATTTATATTTGGGATGAATATTTTTTGTGGCATACTATTTTTTCTTGATTATAATCATTATATCTGGTGACCTTAATCTCGAATTGGGTAAAAAAAGTGGTATATACATGAGTAGTATCTAATAGGATGACGAAAACTAAGAGATCCATGTATTGTATAATGTTATCCAAGACATAAGATTTTATTTTCTTATTAAACATTAAGTCAAATGTTAATGACGAATGAATCTAATGTGAAATAGAGTTTAGATCGGGTGGTACAATGGATGGGTAACCCAAGTACTGTAGTTGTTAGTGCACAAGGATTATTTGGAGTTAGTTGATGCTATATCAACATATAACATTTCCACCTCTAGATAATATATACTATTATATATATTAATGGATAAAATATGATTCATAGTATAAGGTTTAAAAGAATAAAAGAAAAGAGTTATATGGTGATCATAGGAAAAAAATATTTGTGTGGTTATTGAAATGATCCCTACATCCATGGAGACAAATAAATATATATATGTTCGAGAAAAGAGTTACAAGGGAAAACATAATTTTAAAGACATAGAAAACCAATATTGATTTCTAAAATAAGGAACATGGTGTAATAAATCCACCAACGAAATTGTATGCTTACTATGCTAAGTGACTAGTGGATGGATTTTTGTAGAGAAAATGAATCACTAAACCAAATGTATCTGATTATATACAAACCATGTGATATTATGAAATATTACAATTTAATTTGTATATTATAAGTTATCAATAATATATCCATGTTAGATTATCTTCAATGAATGTTTTTTCAAAGGTAATTCAACCACCGGACCTCCGAGGATTAGCAGAATTTATTATGCAAACCCAACGATCTCACCGTAATGGTAAAACTATTGTATTTATTGTATGGTGTGTAGTCTACACTAGTAGGAGTCACCATATCCTATTTAAATAAATTGACTATACCGTTAAAAACATCTCCCACATAGAGAATAATCATACATTGAATCATTTTTCAATAAGTACTGACATATATAACACTCAAAACCTTATATCCTCCCCTTATTCAATAACTATAGGGTGATTTCCATTGGGTCTTTATTATCATGGGAATGATTCATTATATAACACATGGATATTATATTTTTTGAATCATTCAAGTTCATCCATATTAGAAATCCCAACATTCATCCATAAATGAAGCCTAATAGAAAAACAACAATTCCTCAAAATCTCGATCACCATCAGATTCAACAACCGGTCTACAATAGTTTTTGTTCAAGTATTTTACTATAGTTTCAGAAACCAATCCCATATTGACCCTCTAATAAAATTGTACTTTTAATGAATTTTCAACATCTATTCATGAAACAATAGTTTCATTTCATGATTTATAATAATCTCACTCCTAGATTGATAAAACAATTATCTGTATTTCTATAAATCTCCTTAGAAAATATTTTAATATAAACTATCTCTTTATCAACTTTTATTATAGAAATGTATTATTACTCTATGGTCGATAGTTCCAAAACCTTTAATAATTGAGATACCTCTTTAATGTTGTTCAAAAATAGTTAAAAACATGACACCATGAAATATATTTTCCATCATTACCTCCATTGTTAACATCCATATACCTCAAAAATGAAATTTAATTCATAAACCATTAAGATACATCAAGGATTCCCTAAAAATCCATTATTATTCTTTTGACATCATCCAAAAAAATTCCCAAGTTTTTCCATGTACCATATCTGATCACCCAATCAAAGAGTAAAGAAAGGTTGGATATAATACCTGAAAGTCATAAATCTTCCAATAGATGATGTATATAAACATTATTCCCACGTACTAAAAATCTTATAAAATATTTGCTGGTTTCTCCTTCATATATTTTAAATTTATTTATAATAGAATAAAGATGTTGTTTTCCCATAAAAAATATAAATATTTTCAAAACCATTCTATTTTAGAATAACTAAATTAGTATCAATGATCCAGTTTTGTAGTCTCTCTTGATCATCTTACCAAATATCATTCTATCTTTTTCAAGACGATTCATATTAAACTCATTAACCAACTACCATTTTAGATCATTAATCTTTTATAAAAAAAATCCTATAATGAGAATTCCATCCATATACAATCTAATAAAATGTATTGGTCAACAAAATACATGTAAAATAATAATTGAACCCGGTGAAACCCTTTTTACATATATTTAAAATTAATTTTTTTATCATTCATATTCCACGTCCAACGTATCTAATTAACAAAATTAAAATTACCGGTGTTTGAACATCAGGTCATCCATTCCTATCTCAATATATCAAATTACATTTTTTATATTTACTTAATCGTCTATATTTCTATTAAGGAAATTAATCTTTATATTAATTTCCTCATGATGTAAATTCTCTGATGTATAAATACTATGAACTACCCAAATATAGGTAATCTTCACTATGGGTGAGAAGACTTCACTAAAGTCCAGACCATCCTTATTTTGAAACCATTTCACCACTAACACATTCCTCATTTCTCATATTACTATCATGTTTTACCTTGATTCAGCATAACTATTTTTCTTATAATTATTACTTTTATTTAGTTAAATTTTTCATCTCCTTAGTATTATCATCACACACTCAACAAAAATCTTAGATTATGATAAACTACTATATTTTAAACTTATTCAAATTCATTTCCCATTAGAAACATTATGGATCAATATTTTCACTTAGTAAAAGTGAACTCAAAGATTATTAAGAACAATTACATTTCATTATCAATCATGGTTATCGCTTCAACTCCACATGAGGAATGTGATCCAGTAGATTAGTTATTACATGCTCTAGTACACATTAAAACTCCACCTTATCTTGAAACCCAGATTCATTATTCTCATTACCCCTATAAGATAAATAATTGTATATGTATCTAAAAACATAAACATATATTATATTTTGGATTATGATGATCAATATATTATAATTAACATGATTTGATTTTAATAATAATTATATCTTTAGACAATAATTTAATTTTATTTGTACTTGGTGTTATGTGGGTCCCCTACAATAGAATCAGTATCATAATATTCCAAAAAGTAAAAATACATAAATTAATGGGTCAATTAGAACATTCTAACTAGTTATCACGTGGTACAAATTATCTCATTGTTATAGACAAAATCTTATTGATAATATATGTTTCCTTGTTTACTTCCATTACCAATAATTTATTAGGAAACACAAATTTTATATTCCTACTACATTCATATTTATTTTATTTCCACATCCTTATATTATATAAACCATTAAATTATTTTGTATCTATAATAGTAGTACCCCAATGAATTAAATTATTATTATATAATTAATTGAACTCATTACATCAACTGTCTCCACCATTTTTAGACCTCAATAATTTAACAAGTGATCTTTACTCATTTTCCAACAAGTTCTTCCACTTTTGAAACGCAATAAACATGATATATTAATATTTTAGAATACATAACCATACAATAATTTCTGAATTATTTAATAAATAAATATAAAATGAGATCCTAAAAGTGACCGTTTTGGTTCATTCCACCAAAAATTAATGTGCATGAGCTCTAGTTTCCCATCCATCAACGTTCTAACCACTTTTACAAAATATAATTTTTTCATCTTCAATTGACTAAATATTCACAAAATAAAACTTCCATATACATTATATTTTCTATCATTCCATTTTTTACACCAGAGACATCCCCTTATCACTAATAATTTCTGTCGTGTAGAGTCATACATCTGAATACCCCATAAATTAATTGATTTCAATAATGTGTAATAATTTTCTACCATAATATATATGGTTAAATTATTTACTCCCCATGTTTTGATCATAGATATCATAGAAATATTTCATTATTCACCATTTAATGTGGTGTTAAAACCAATATCATCATGATACATGAATGTAATAATATTTATTCTCTCAATAGTGATGTATATTATATTATCTGGAAACCAAAAACAACGTCAATTGTTTTCAATAATGAATCTCTAATCCTCACAATCTATAATGGGTTCACTATCAAATATATGAACCTTTGAAATATTTATAGAAATATATTTATTTTGAATAATATTTTAAAATGTGGAATGGAATGATTCCCATTTGTCTAAAATCCATGTTTTATTAGGTATATCCATAATTATATATAACACCTTAGTGGAACTTTACATAATGTATTTCTTGTATTGGATTCCCATGACTTCATTTTTCCACTTTATTCTTTCATGAGATTTACATTATTCCAACAAATTTCAAAGATATTACTAGGAAATTTTTCTTTTTCTGTTAAATTAAAATAAAAAATTTATTGTACTCTATGATTATATCACATCATTAATCTCCCTCTACCACTGATAAATAGATTAGAACTAAAAAAACCCTATTATATTTATTAAATATCCTCATTGAAGATGAAATATCACACAAATTTGAATATCATATTGGTAATAATTGAAGAAAAAAATTTATTTTATAGTAAATTAATAACTATTAGTTCAAAAATAAAATAAAACCAAAATAGATACATCTACATCATTCATAATTCTAAAAAATTTAAATAGACTTATATTGGTTCTCATTTGGATAGTGTAATTAATAAACATATCTCCTTAAATGATCATCAAAATCATAGATTATTACATAAGGTACACATAGATTATAGTTGATTAATTATCATAAATAAATGAATGAGAACACCTCAAACCATTAATTCAGTTCTTCACAATGATGTTGAATTCCTTGTTTTTGGCCAATGAAAGATTCAAAACCCCCAAATTTATTCGATACAGTTCATCTTATTTAATCTTCTATATATATATATTCGATTAATAGTGATGTTGATAGAGAAACCCCTTCTTTTTACGGTAGTCATTGAATTTCATCCTCCAGTAACAAAAGTTAGATTAGTAAATGTGATTGATACCTATATATCCTTATTATACATCAATTGATTAGTTAAATGTATCCAAAAAATATTTTCGAAACATAACAATTGATAAAAAATTATATATATATTTTTGAAGTAATACCCAAATATTCTGTCATATAAGAAGAGTAAAAGGGGAATAAAGATACTAAAAAGTTAATACGGCACATATATTTTTATTATTAAAATAAATAGACCCCACAACCACATAGAGGCATAAATATCTGTATATTCTGTTGTATGTTAATAGGAAATTAATCAGAGTATCAAAAAAGAAGAAAAACTATCATAAATGTGTTCATAAATATGATAGTGCAATTTTTCTACAAACAACACATTATGTGCATTGATTTATAATGACCAGTGTCTATAAGTCCAATGTTAAATATTACTTCTACATATAATATCTGAGGTGATATTTCACAATGTTAAAAACTATTCTACTATAGTGAATATTCAATGATACTAATATGCTTTGATAAAGTTTAGTAATATTTTCCACAATGTTAAACTATGGTGTATAGTGCATTTGGATCTAGGACCCTTGAGTAATGGTTTTCCACACTTTAAAAGACATAAAACCCACAACATGGAGGAATAATATAGGTATTTGAGTTATGGTGTAATGTATAGGTTGCTGTAATTTGAAACAACATGATTCAAAGGACTATCAAAAACATTCTGACACAGACTATGCCTAAGGAAGAAAATAACCTTGGGATGGGGTCAAATATTAGAAATAAAAGGTCTATGATAAGGATATACTAACATGGTTTTTTTTATGTCATTTATATTTATAAATTTATATATTGTTCTTAGTTATTCAAAAGAGTTTAAATATTCCACTATTTAATCAATTTCGTGTCGATTGAAATCATGCTGATGTCCCTATCCTAGCATATGAATCTATAGACACCTAATAGATAAATTCACTGTCTCACCCACATAATTTTATAATGGGATCTTGTTATTAGTTGAAAGAGGATCACATGGGAAATTATAGTAACTAGAAGAAAACTTATAAAATAATATATATCATGGACTACATTACCTCAAATTTTTCTTGGATGATGTATTATTCTGTGATAGTTATGATTCATTAAGTAGATTCATTTATATTTTCCATTATCGTAGATTGATACCCTATATTGAGATGATTATGGACTTTTAAATTGATGTAAATTTCAAATAAACATATTAATAGATTATAACACTGAAATATTTTACATGTAATTCCATTTAAGAAACATGAATTATTCCATAGCTTTACTTATACAAAACCATGAGTCTAAAAACCAATGAAATTATAAACCATTAAAACATTTCATTTAAATGTTATGTAATGAATATAAAAATAATATTATACAATTTTTAATATGTTTTTAATTATTTCTAATTTATAGTTTAATTAATAATAAATAAGAAAAATATTTTCATTAAATTCATTTTATACATTAAAAAACATTTTATATAAATACCTATTAATTAAATTTCATTGTAGGAAAATATTATTTATTTTTAAAATAATTTAGAATTAATAATTTAGGAATAAAATATCATTTTTCAAATTATCATGTTAATCATATGTTAGGGTTGATTAATAATACTTTTCAAAAAATATTTATGTTTTCGTAAAGAGTGATAACATCCGTTTCTGAAAAACTATCATTTATTTTCCTGTAAATGTATAGTTACTCATTGTAACTATTAGGGTTCATGCCTTCCTAGTTCTCTAATTTGATCATTTTATTAGTAAGAGGTGTTAAATCACTATTTAATGAGTTATCCTGGGATGTGGGGGTACAACAGAGCTACTATAAGGATTACACATTGTGTAATTGGGTTACACGACATGATGGTTGGTTTCATATCTTATATGCGGAAGGAGTCCACATCATGAAATGATATATGATTTGAAATAATTTTTCACAATGTGTAATTTATAAGGGTTAAAAAATTGAAATAAAATGAAGATTCAACACATTATTCAGTGGAAACTAATCCCCAAGGATTATATAGAAAGAGATGAGAATACAGGCCTTGTAATACCCAAATCTAATACATTTTTATAATTCTTTTTTTTTATAAAAATATTAATCATTTTTCTATATATTCTAGTTCTTATCAATTTAGGAAATTCCTAGGCACCCATTGGGTTCTTGATTCCCCCGTACTCTAGCTTTGATCTATTGGTCCTTGTAGTTGTTTGTTGGAAATATGTGGCTGATTCATGGTACATTCTTTTAAATTCTTGTTGTTTTGTCTTTCATTATTCTCTAATATAATTTTTTGTTGTAATGTCGTTATAGTTTGTGGTATGTGTTGGGTTGGGTTTTGACATTATTTTGTTGTGGTGTAGGTTTATTTATGGTTCCCATGGTGAAGTTATTGTTTAGAAACACTATCCTTCACCCTATGATGCACAACAAATAAAAAAGATTCTTCTAGGGTGGGATTCCATCATTTCTCCTTATTGTGTATCATGCGGGCTATGATTATTTTTTATTATATATGGGTTAACGTTTTTTATATTAATCACAGATAAATAATTGATTAATTCAATTTAAATGGGAAAATGTTGTTTTATTTGGATGATTTTAGAGCATTGATATTATTTTGTACATTTTGAATTGTACATTTTGAATTGTACATTCATGATTCCCTACTAAAAATTGTGGTTATTGGGGGATTTTTTCCCTAGATATATATGTTTATATTCGTTCCCAAGTTTTTTATTTTTTATATCACCCTAGAAAGAAAATGTATTAACCAATTATATTTGGATAAATAAATTATTGACTTAGGATATTTTCTTGTGTTTCAATGCCCAAAATAAATTTTGAAAGTGATTAAAGTCTCATTGTAAATTTGTGAAATGATCTGGATGTGTTTTAATCTATGGTATCACTTCTGGGATGGTGATATTTGATTATGGTATGTTGGGTTTAGTTTTTTTGGGACATGATTTTGGTGTGGTGAGGTGATGAATTTTAGAGTTTATTGTGGAATGTGGTTGTTTGTGTTATATGTTCGGTAGTGTTAGAATGAATAAGTAATTTTTTAATAATGTTTGAAATGTAATGATTTTGTTTGGATAATAGGATAGAAGTTTGTTATTAAAAAATTTTACTGATGGTTTGTGTGATTAATGGTTGTTGTTGTTAGAGAATTAAATGAATGGTTGTTGAACGTGGAGGGAATGGGAAGCCCTATTAGTTTATCATGACCCGCAACCTTCTGAAAAGACTATTACAGATACTGATAAATTCCATTAGAGGAGACATCAAGGGAAATATTATTGTGTAATGGTTGTTTGTTTTAGAACCCATAGTTTGGGATTGAGTGTTTGATTATATATATATATATATTCATTTTGTTCCTATATGAACCAACCCACATTGGCCACTATGTTGAAACACTCAAACAGTCATCCAGGTGGTGTCTTTCCAAAAACCATTATGTGAGGATGGATGGATTGATACCTGATATTCCCTACTCCTTATTCCATGGGAGGTAGGTATTTCACTAGATTTTATGGATGGAAGTATTTTAGTGCATTAGATGATGAGATGTTGTATCCCAGGTGTCTTTGGGATGAGTTGTGATGTGGTGTACCAGGTGTCTTCGGGGTGAGTCATGACATCCTTTACCATGTTTCTTTGGGTTCAGTTGTGATAAAGTGTCCCATGTGTCTTTAGGATGACATGTGACGTTTTTTGAGGCCCATTTGTTTTCAGATGGGATGTGTTTGGTGTCTCATATGTGATCAGGTTGGATATGATGTGGTATATTCAGAATAGATTTGAGTTCCATGAAATTTTCCATTAAGCTATGATACAAGATAATCAATGGGAATGTGGATCATGGTATACTATAATCGATGTTAATTACTTTATATTAAATTACATGTAATGTGTTATTTAGTGAGTGTTCTTTGGTGATAATGGGATAGTCAGTATACCTGTATAAATAC
This sequence comes from Viscum album, assembly GCA_963277665.1. Classification (NCBI taxonomy): domain Eukaryota; kingdom Viridiplantae; phylum Streptophyta; class Magnoliopsida; order Santalales; family Viscaceae; genus Viscum; species Viscum album. The sequence goes on from OY728147.1 coordinate 670,470,113, forward strand.
ATTTTGGTTATGCTATTTTATCAGAGGTGTATTTGTATTTATCATTCCCTTGTGCATGAGAAAAAAGAGTTTTCTCAACTGAGTGTAATTGTATGATCACCCGAAATATATAAAAATTTTCTTAGATTTATAAGAATAGTTTGAGGACCATGTTAGACCTTACTATTTAGGATCCTTGACAGTTGTAGTGTCACTTCTTTAGCATCAATTTTCCGTAATAACATTGAAGACTCTTATTTCTTCCAATTATATTTATAAATTCATGTAGGTTTTTTTGGGATTCTCTTCTATATTTTTTCATTATGTTTATTATGGATGATTCATCTTATCTCCTGATCCTATTTACAGTGTAACGAATAATGTATCCTATATTGCGTGATTTGAACACCCTTAGGGCTAGTCGCCAACCCGGGTCCTACTAGAGGTAGGACGTGGGGGGGGGGTCATTATCTACATTTTGTCATTTCTAGCCAATGAGGGGTGTCGTGGGAGGGAGGGGGTCATAAAAGAGTGGTATCAGAGGTAATATATTATAAATTAGATGGTGTTTTATTTAGGAATAGTGGGGATTGCATGGGTTGTTGTAGAAATAGTTCTAATTGACCTTGGTGAGTGATATAGGCTAGACAGACTGGCTAGGCCACAAGATTATTAACCCCCAATATATAGTTGACAAAAAATGAGATTACTGAACTGTGAAGTGATATAGATCTTCTTGTTGGGTTGAGAACTTGGAAAAGTTCATGCATCATAATGAATTGTGTTCATATTTGAATTAGGTAGTTTTGGGAATGTTGAAATGGATAAGTAGATGAATTAAATTATTTAAAACAAATCATAATAAAACTCCGAATAACTGTTCATAGGAAATTCAGATTTTTATTTTTATTATGGATCTTGGTCATCATCCACATATGGCTTAGGCAGTTGAGGTTTAGAAGGTTGATCTGGTTGATAGTTGTAGGTCTGATCTATTTGTAGAGGATGATCAGTGGTAGAGGAAATTGAACACTTTCCAATGGTAGACATTGGGGAAGAATGAGGGATGTATTTAATTTATGGTGATAGAGATCTGGATAGGGGAGCCGGAGATCACCTTAATTTTGATCTGGTCCTTGAGGGAGTACTAGGTCCATTTGGTAGTAAGTCAGATGTGGGGAAATTTTTGTTAGTTATGGAATTTGTATCTGGAAGAGCGGAAAGAGGTAAATGATTATTAGGATTACATATAAATGTAGTTACATCCATAGTTTCTTTCATTGATCATGATTGAATTATGTTTTCAGAAGCTTCTTTCTCTTTTTTACGCAAACATGTCAATGTTGGGGAAGGGAATCATGTTCAAAGACATTCTTCTTTTTTCTGCAAATATTTTTTCTAGATGAGTAATCTCGGGTAAGACATCTTGAGGAGGCTCTACATCATTCTATAATCTATGAAGTAACTCCTTTTACATTACGGATGTACCCAATGTTTTTGAGGAAAGAATAAACAATAGATATGATGCACTCATGAGGATTTCTACCATTCGAGAGGGACCAAAAAAGTTGCTCGAGGGGAAAAATGTCAATGGTATGTCTTAGGCTTCTGGGCTTTCATTGTTTCAACTGTTAGGGATTTGACCTTATTATCTCTATTTTTTACCATCTAGTTCCACTGGATACTATGTTATTCAAAGGATATGAATGAAATTGTGTTTCGGTTTTGGGTTTTGTGTCCATCATTATAGCCATTTCCCTATGGTTCCCTAAGGTCATATTGGTTGAGTTGTACATGATCAGTGTTAACCTCAATAGAAATTTATAATGAGTCCATTTTAGTAGTCAAGGAATCATATGTTTTATCTATCAAGTGGTGATGGAAAAGGTATAGTCCATCCTTCGGATGATTATCATGTTTAGGGACCATTAAGGGAGCATTTTTTGGGAGGTGGTAATCATCAGAGAGGTAGTAGTGATTAATGTTTTTAGTTTCATGTAGTGGAGGCATCAGTTCCGGAGTGAATGGAGATCCTCTGAGGTATGATCTGTTTTTTTATCACTCTTGTTTGTTTTGGGTTTGATCTTGGAGATTTACACTCCTTTCAAAAGATTGCTATAACATATCCCTTGGGTCTTGACAAAGAGTGGATCCCCATACCCCTAGTGTTGACTATTCCGGTCAGAGGCTAGAGCAACATGATTGATGTTTCATAAGGGTGTAGACTGATTTTGGGGATAAATCAGTCATGTCGATTTTTTTATATATATGGAGTAATATGATTTCATCCTCAAAATTGAGTTCATCTGTTTAATATGTGATGTTTTCAACTACTTTCATAGGTTTTTCATGTTTGTAAATTCTGGGCGTAGCAGAATCATGGATGGGATGGTACCCAATATTATTTTGTTCCATATTAATTGAACAATCCGACATCAGTACGATGATCAACACCTAAATCCATAGACTTGAATCAAATATTAAGGCAATGGAAGGGAAACCCATAAACAATATAGAGGATCAAAATATTTTCTTTGTAAATAATTTAATTAAATTTAATATTTACCTCAATGGTGATTCTATTTTTGTTGATGCATTCATCCAAATATCCACATGAGTATCAGAATTTCATTTTAGTGATCTATAGTAGATCTCATATAGTAGGGATCCAGACATGTTTCATGTATCTTCGAATTTCAATGAAAAATTATTAGAGTGCTAGTATGGGATATCATTTCACTTGTGATTTTTTACTTCGATCTCCTTGAGAAACACTTAAAAATCATTCTCTTTGATCCAGGGGATGAGGATCACTCTCATTCTTGAGAGCATTCATGGAGAGGAATGAACTCTCTAGGCTTGAGAGACTTTTTTTCAATTCATTATACACAATAATAAATATCAACTATTTCTTAGATATTGGATAATAATAGAAAAACATAACTGAGAATTTAATTTAGTAGGGTAATAATAAATAATTTTCACAATTTCCTTAATTATTTTATTAATCCTAGGGAATCCCCCATGTCAAATAATAACAAAAATGTTGTTATTTCATGAAATACAGTTATCTTTTGAGTTAAAATTAAATATTATTTAATCAAATAATATTCAATATTATTATTTCTCATCAGACCATGAAATCCGTCTATGAGTCCACCACAATATTTATTAAACCTTGAATAATCAATATTAATATATTAGATAAATACCACTACATTATTCTTCAATAAATATATAAATATTTTATTCTATAAATAGAAAAATAAATATTAATTAATTATTCCACCGTAAATATATTCTCTTGAATAACTAGTTTCAAAACAAATGGGATCTGAAATCCTTGAGTAATTATTAAACCTGAATCGGGATTAATCATTATTAAATTGTTAAATAATAAATAAGATATTATTTAACATAGATACTAGATACAATTATTTCCTGACCCTATAGGCCTCATTTTTATTGGAATTAGTCAAAGTAGCCTAATGTCTAATGATAGCATCTAGGAACATGCCAATAACCCTTAGAGAAAGAAGCTAATGATGCAATGACGTGTCACCTCATATGAACACTTACTGTGTAATGTAATCCTTTTGTCCTGATATCTATAATCAATAGGGTTGCATGAATGTTCCATTAACCAATGTACATGATTTTATATTCATTGACCTCCAATAAATTGAACTTGCCTATAAAACACCATGTTCATGGATTTATTTAGGCTATATCATTTCCATCAATGGGCCTAAGATAACTACATCCATTATGGAACATAAGGGATAATTCCTTTCTTGCATTATTCATTAATGTAGTATTTCTCATAATGCACCCAACATATCCAACCTCACCGTTAAAATATGTTTTCATTGATTTCTCCAATACATCTAAGTGCACAAGTCAAAATACCCGTTAACAATAATTTTAATGTCTAAGGATTAACAAACACATTCAAAAATAGGAACATCAAATGACATTTATAAATGTCCATTTCCTACTGGTGGGTCTCATTCTCAAAATATCCAGCTTGACATTACCATGGGTGTACACCATTATAAAGTTTGAAAATTATAATGAGTCTCCACTTCTTATATCCTGTATAATTTTTGTTCCTTAAAATTATATTATTCGACAATATTTCATATATTCAAGAATAGTGTCAAGGAGCATATGGGTTCTCATAAAAGTAGCGATATGTTATGACATTTTACTGTGACAACAAGTCTTAGTAAATTATCACATTCAATATCATGTAGAAGAAAAATCATGATGTGATAATTTTTTTATTAATATCCATCCAATGAATATATGTTTATAATAAATTTCAGAATAAATTGGTCAAGGGTACCAACACCAACATACTCTAACATGAACTAGAGACAACTGCTAATTACCTTCATTCCACTAGCTATCACATAATACTCATGCTTCTTCTATGAAATTATTTTAGTCAAGGGGTCCACCACTTTCTCTTCCGTAAATACTCTACCCACTAGAACATCACCCCTTTGATTAAAATCCCTTAGTATGTGATATTTTTTGAGTATGTTCTTTGTCTGTTGATGTGAAATTGGCTATTTTTCATGATCCACCACTGTATTTTTATCACAATACAGTGTTATATGGTCATTACTTCTAGGTACCACGTCAATATCATAGAAAAATAGAATCACTAAAGATTCCATGGCTTCATGAGAAGCCCCTATATACTTGGACACTTTTATAGAACCTGCAACAACTAGCTACATTGAACTCTTAGAGCTCACAGATCCTCTGTTGAGACCGAAAAAATATCCCAATTGCGACATAAAATCATCCTAATCTGTATGAAAACTATAATCATCATACCCTATAATGAAAATCTCATAGTCTCCTCCACACACCAAGAACATATCCATAATTCTTCTCAGATACATAAGGAAATTCTTAACAGTTGCCCAATTGTTTTCCCCTAAAACTTCTTGATATCATCCAACCATGCCCAGTTTATAGGAAACATCAAGTATATTACATAACATTACATATATAATCAATCATAACCCGGATGTGTATGTGATCCTACTTATTCTATCCTTCTCTTTTTGGGTCAAGGGAACCATTTTCATAGAAATATGTAAGCCATGGGACCCGATAACCAAACCCCTCTTGGATTGTTCCATACTAAATCTCTATTGTATATGGCCATTATATTTATAATGAATTAGTAAATTAAGCATCTTTGATCTATCATTAATGATCATGATCCATAAAATGTAGGATTTGTTTCCTATGTGTTTTATTGAGAATCACATTTTCAACCAGTTCTTAACAGATTGTTTGACTAGTATGTATTTTCCAATAATTAATATGTCCTAATAATTTACTAATATGAAAATGACCACATTCCCATTATAAATTTTGTAAACACATAGATCAAATTATTATTTTATGAAACGAATTATTTTATGGATTCGTGAAATCTGATGTTCTATTACATAGATAATTTCATCAATCCATAAATGTATCCCTTTAACATTGAAATATTTTTGGAATTTCCAGGTGTCACAAACCTTTCTATTGTTGTCATATAGAAATCTTATTTACGAATCCCATTAGATAATCTAGTTTTGGCATCCATCTTCCAAATCTCATTGTCATGGTATGATTCTATGTAAAATATGATTCTAATGGATTTAAAAAAGGAAGAAACTGATAAGTCTTCAACATAGTCAATTCCATGACATTAATTAATCCCTTCTTCTACTAGACTTTCTTTATAGGTACTTAATTTACCTTCCATCTCCAGTTTCCTTTTGAATATTAATTTACACTCAACATTCTTTAGGTCTACTATCACATCGTTCATAACAGAGACATAGTTCTGATACATATAATCGATCTCAAAATTCATAGCTTATACCCATCTTGAATATTCTAATCTCACTTCCTCCTCCTTATAGGATAGATGTTCATATTTTCCCAACAATAATGATTTAACATCCTTAGTTACTAGAAAACCATATCTCTTGTTTCCCTTACCTCTGTTACACACTTATACAATACTTTTGATTCTAGAACCACTTCTTCCACATAGACCTATAGAACATCTTCATGTACCAACTCTTGTGTACCTTGATCATAAACTTCATAAAATTTAAACATTATCCAACTATACATATTGAGGAGGTTCTCTCTATCAATAAAGATGGCTTGTTTGGAAACAATCACATGTTTTGAGGGGTTGTATAAGTAGTATCCCTTTCTACCATGGGATAACCTATAAAGATAAACCTTATTCCGTGGGGTAATATATTTTTCCTTGCTAAATCCTTATCAAATGAATCATATACCCATACACATGTATTAATCAAATTTTTTTTTTCACTCCCTAACTAGAAGTGAATTCTATTATTTTTTGTAGTTTTTACTATGTTTAATGTGTTTGCTTCCATTTTTATTGAATATACCCAAAAGGATAATGGATTATCTACATGAATCATTATCATCCGTACCATGTCCATCAAGGTACGGTTCCTCCATTCAATAACAAAATTACATTATGGTGTATAAGGTGGTGTGTGTTGAGATAGAATCCCAACATCCCATAGATTGTCGATGAACTCTTATTTAAGATACACTCTACTTAGATCTAATCTGAGATTATTTATCTTGTTACCAAGCTGGTTCTCTACATCATTCTTGAATTCCTCCCATTTATCAAAGGAATCAAACTTCTACCTCATTAAACAAATATATCCATATCTATTCATGTAATTAGTAATAGTTGGGAATTATGAATATCCACCTACACCTTCTAGTGGTAATGGTCCACAAGAATCTGTGTCTACCATTCCTTGATGCTCTTTGTCCCTTTCACATAGTCCACCAGATAAGGGTTTTCCCATTTTCCCTTGTAGATACTAATGACATCTATCAAGTGGTTTTATCTCAGAAGAGTCTAAATAACCATCTTGACTGTTCTTTGTTAAATGTTTCCCATTTACATGACCGATATGTTATTCCACAACAGGGTGTTATATGATTCATGTGAACTTTATTCATTATCAATTTCCAAAGCAAGGATTTCATAATTTAATACATACAATATATAATTTAAATTCATCATTCCATAACATATGTATTTCTTATAAAAGAAACAACTTTTATTTCAGAGCTTGAAAATAAACCCATCTATATCCAAAATTGATAATGAAACTATGTTTTTAGTAACACTATGTACATAATAACTACCAGATAAAACGAAAATAATTTCTATTCACAATGTAATGTGGTAGACACCAATGGGAAGAGAAACAATCCTTGAACCCTTGTAAGCTCGTAGATCCACCTCTACCCTAGCAATATTGCATAATCTACTTGGTTCCTTCATTTTAATACATATGTGAGAACTAAAAGCTATATATAGTACAAAATGTGTATAAATTGGAAGGTCTCACTTGATAAAGAATGTACCATTTGCTTCCCCTTGCCTATGGATGCAATTTCCCATCCAGTGGCCTGAGTGGACACATGAAAAGAATACTACCTTCTTTTCATTGCCCTTCCATTTGATCTTCTTCTTCTTGGTCAGATAGTTCTTAGAGGTTTTAGATTTTTTAAAAGTCTTATACCACTTTTCCTAGTCCATACTCTTCTTATTCACAATAAGGAATGAGGTTTTTTCTCACCCCATGTCCTTATCCACTTGGAATATTAATATAATTAGTTTGGATAAACTCTTTTCATTGTTGATCTAATTATAATTCACAATAAAACTAGTGATGCTCTTAGGAAGTAATCATAGAATCATATATCAAAACAAATACTCCAATAATTTAGTCCCTATGATGTCTAGATGCTTAATTTAGACAACAATATTGACTACACGTGGCCCAGCTGGTGCAGAATCTCTAATATTTGTGGTGAAAAGAGTGTTGTAGATCACATACCTCTCTTGTCTTTCCTTCTCGTTATAGAGATCCCAAAGGCGATAATCATGTTATAAGAATACATTTCTCCATGATGCTTTGAGAGATAATTGGTCATGAATGATGGCATGAGGAACTAAAAATTCATTGAATCATTCATTTGTTTCTCATACATAGTGTTCTCCTCATCACTCACCTTATTTTTAAGTGTAGTAGGTAAATGTTTTCCAGCACATATTGTTTCCTTTCATTGCGAAGGGTGATCTGAAGGCACCTTTTCCACTTCTAGAAATTTGTGCTAGGGAAAAGGTTTTCATTCTCGAGTATTGATCACTAAAATATGATTGATGTTAATTTTCATATCATTTCTAAAAATAAGTTGAACAAATTTTAAGTACTATTTATTTAAAAAAACAAAGAAAAATAATAATTATTTATTAGTTTCCAACTACTTTAACAAAACCTAATAAAACTCACCATTGTCTTTAGAATAAAAATTATCTTGGAAAATATAGTAGAAATGATAAATGTTCCCATTTTCATTACCCCAAATTTGGATGTTCATGAAATTTGAAAGGATTTAGGAAGGAATTCCAAATTCCAACTATATTAACACGTATCTCCTTTATCCATTTAGTGGACTCCCCAATCTTGAAATCCTTAATTTTGTATTACCTAAATCATTGCCTCTTAGTTACACAATGTCCTACTTTGGAAGTCATACAATGATGTAAAATTAGTCAGGTCAACCCAATACCACAAATTATAATTCCCCAATAATTGAAAGCACCCCGTATATGGACAGTCAATCAAGTTAAACAATTGTTAGATTATAACCGAATTAATGGATGTCTATACTAAATTAATATTTTAATGATGATTTTAATCCTTTATTCATAAACTAATATTTATTTTTTCCCATGATTATTAATATTATGTGGTATAAATTATGTGATTAACCACGCATTAGAATATATTTTAATAAAAGCTAGTTTATTTTAGTTCCATCTTCTATGATTTTTAATTCATTATTTATGTGACTACTATGAAACATTCAATATAAATATCCACAAAATTTATTGAAATAAAATATAGCATATGATCATGAACTATTTTTAATGCTCAGTTTATCTCACGGTTGAGAAACTAACTGCTGACCTTAGATAGAAACACTTTGAACCAATTATGTTCATGGTTACAGCTTTCCACCTATCCACTTTTGTATCTCCATGTATTAGTTTCACCTCAACTCCTAACTTGAACCGCCTCCACTATCATGGGAGATCCAACCATTACATATTTTTTTAGTCACACGTAGGTGGAGGGTAAAATGTGGAGAGTGAATTTCACGATGAAGATACTGGGGATGAGAAGTTCCAAGTAGTTAGTCTGGGTTGTATGTAATTTTTGAAGCCTATGGGAAATGAATTCCTCTAAGGCTCATAGGCCATGTAATACTTACGCCTACGGGCCTTGTAAGGGTTCTAACTCACCCCTTGAAAGGTGGATTATCAAAAATCAATAAAAAATGAAGGCCTTCAGGCCATTGGAGGAATAGGATTCCAATCACAGAGAATGGCCTAGTCTAGATCCTTATCATCCACATTCATGCAATGAATTATACAATTAATAAAACTAACATTCATATTTTAATCATTTTTATTTATGATAAATCATTCATGAATTGATTAATTATTACCATTATATAATCAATCCTTTTATATTAAATCATTTTCTAAATTCCCCTGAGATTCTCATCCATTATACTTTTAGATAAACTAATAAATTCATTTAAAATTAACTATAAACATAACATATACCTTGGAGGTGACATGGTGAATACCCATCCAAAACTACAAAAAATTTATTTTACTTGAATATAATTTATTCTTTGTGTCATGCAGGATACAGAAAAAATTATAATTTTAATACAAATCATACATGTTATGAAGATTGTTGAAAATTATGCCGATGATAATTAAACATTAAATGTATATATATCAAACACCTATAACATGTTGTGTCCCATCATTAAGCCCACAAGAAGATATATGTATTAAGGGTTACATAATATAACAATAAATTTTAAATCCATGTAATCTGGAAAAATTACACGTTGTGTAGATCGAACTACACAGTGTGTACCCTGCTCAGTGTCCATCTAAAGTACATTCCTGGGTGAATAGACTGTGAGATGTACTTCCAAAATATTTAGAGTACAAAGTGTGTCTGGTGGGCCACATGCTGTGCAGACTCCACATTACACTAAACCCACTCGAGAAATCCATGTATGGGATACACGGCTCGACGCTGACCCAAATGGACTACAGGCTAGGTCATATTGGCTACATGACGTATATTCTAATTTCTAGGCACCATGTAACAACCGAAAATTTTATAAATAAAATTTTCAATCGATCTAATTAAATGTATTATTATTGAAATGGTTAAATAAAACATATTCACTTATGTGGTATTATGTTTTTGGATTTTAAAATACCATTATGAATTTTTACCATTGATAATATAGTCGTTGAACAGTGACCACATGATTAGTATTAATATAGAGATTTAACAAATCCAATTCACTCAGACAAACGAATTTATGGCCTTATCTAGTAGAATTGATCTATAAGAAGCCCAGTATTTTGGAGCTCGTAATGTAGTTAGTGTGACTGGGCATTTCTTTTGTCCAAGCCCACGATGATCTTCAACACATTAAGCTTGAATGAACTATCCAATGGGAGTAGTGGAATATAATAGAGATTACCACTCGAGAAATATTCTCTAAGCCTCCCCACGAGTCTTTCACCATCACAAACTATACCCTTAGGTCTTATGCTGGTGTTATAAGGGGTTATGTAACCCAAACCTAGCACTACGATTATGTGCATTATTTTTGTATGAAAAATATACATTTATATTATCCTTATTACTTTGTAAGTGATTTTTAATGAAAATATTGTATTTTTAGTTAATAATAAAATTCATTTGAGAAATACATTTTGATTAATTAATGAATTTTTTAATTAAATATTACTTTAATAAAATATTATTATTACTAAATAACTATTTATTAAATATAAATTATGTTATAATTTTAATAAAGACAATAGTAACATTTATTATACATTCAGAACTATTTTTAACAAAACCCAAGAATTATTAATAAATAACAGTTTTTATTTAAAAACTGAAAATTCAACTATTTAGAAAATTATTTAGATAATATGAATATTATTTTTGGAATCAGGGCATCAAAATTATCCAATGGTGAATTACTCATAATTTTCTGAGACATAAATTGTTTTGTGTAAAAAATAAATATCATTTAAATATATAATGTGTTTTATGACAACTTAATGACCTAGTATTGATGTAATAAAATACTATAAAATGAATTTTCGTCCACTTTAAGTTTTAACTTTAAAAATTTGATTTTAGATTTGTTTGAATAGTATTTTGATGCCTAAGTAGACCCCCAATACATTAATAATATTTTTACAATTTTTAAAATGATTTCCTTGAGGGTGTGACTCACCTCTTTATAATAAAGACTAAAATTTTAATAATTTCATTCATTGGACAAATAAAATAATTTTCTTCAGTCCAATTTGGAATAAACCATGAGATGGTTTGTGATTTTTATAATTTAAATTTTTAGGGTCCAAACCCTAAATAAAAATGAATTCCTTATCATTTCCTATATAACCCCACTCAATCTCCCATTCCTCACCACTCAAACAATTTGTAGCTCAACCAACCTCTTCCCTCATATCTCTATAATCCTCCCAAGGCACCCCAAGCTCCCATGAAGCCTCTCTCAAGCCTCTCCCAATCATTTGGTATCACACTTCTAAGTAAGGCATATCTCTCTTACTCATTTTTTCCATGTTTTATTATGTTGGATTACCCATATATATTACATTAAAATTTTGGGGTAAGATTTATTACCTCCCTCATACATCCCAACTTATTTGTAACTAATTATAGATCTCTTGATCTCTCATTAATTCCTCCAATGTACACCTATTACCATGCCAAAATTCCATATGGGATCCTCAATTTCCTTATTTATGTGAAAGTTTTCTTACATTGTTGTAGACCATGATGTTAAATTAATGTTGTTAGGGTATGATTTGTAACCTCTCTTATACTTCCCTTATTTTTTTTGAGGATGAGAGAACTCTTTATTTGTCATTAATTCCGCCCATGTACACCTGTTACCATGTCTAAATTCTGTAAGTAAATTTTCTTTTCTCTTTTACATTCAAGAATTTTTTTTATGTTATGAATCTAAATTCCATTACATATGTTGGTATATTTTGTTACAGTACCCCCTTACTTTCCATTTAATGTATAAATTATGAGATACCCTTGTCTCTCCCATCAACCCATTTTATGATTTCTATTTGACATTGTTATGCTGCCGAAGATACACTAAAATTTCCAAGCATAAATCACCATGTAAGTGAATACCATACTCATTTCTCTATCAAAGGTATTAACCTGTATGCACATCAACATGTTCTTTGAGGAATTATATTTAAGTATTACACATAACTTTTTTGGAATAAATTATGATGTTTAATAAATCCATGTTGTATGATCTATGTGGAACACGTAAGAATGAGATGCAATATTTATAAAGGGTGCATCTTGATAGCGCTCAAATGCATTGGGTAAAGATTGTAACTCCCCGACCCCAGTAACCCAGAGTCAGTAAATTATTACATAACATTGGCATGATCACAAGAAAGATCAAGTCTCGAAAGACCGATTAGTTTATTAGCCTTGGAAACAATAGATATATTTATAATGTTTACATTACATAAATAAGTGAAAAACTACAACAATATATTGTCTTCATATCCCCTAATACTATCCATGCAGGTCATTCATAATATACTTCCTCACATCTTGGGAAAAATAAAACATAGAAAAAGGTGTGAGCTTAAATGCCTAGTAAGGATAAAAATATAGAGAAAACTTTCATAAATAAGAATAAAAATTTAAGGAAATGTATAACTAAAACAAAAGCCTTTTAAACTTGATGTTAAACATAGTATGGCAAAAAGAAAATGAAATAATGCCATTTACTTATTCACATGGATATTCTACTAATCGAATTTTCACATGCAATATCAATAACCACTTTCATAATGATGGATTGCATAATTCCAGGCTATCATAACCACATAGCCAAGGCCTCGTGCCAAGACTAAAAATAAAATTTGTCCAAGGCCTTGTGCCAATACACTAGTTTGACTCATGAGACCTACTGATGCATCGAGGAGCTATAGAAGGCTCCACCCATCACATATTAAGTCCAATGCATTCCCATATGAAAAGGATCAAACATAACATAAACATTCGTATTAAAACTAGCATACAAAATGTAAATACTATATTTATAAACCACGAATGGTATAATAATAACTCATCCATAGTCAAACACATCTCAAAAACTTCAAAACAATATCGAAGTTTTGTATCATAATAAATCAACTTAAAATAAACATAAAATCCATCAAAGGATGTTGAAATAGATGAAATCAATACTATTTGAGAGAAATATCTCTTTTTTTGAAATCATATAAAAGTCACACATTTATTAGGGAAGTAATTTAAAAAAGATTTCTGAATCAAAGTGTCCCATACCACTTCAAAACTTTTGAAAAGAATTATCATTTCAAAACATTCATGTCTATATAAATAAATCCTTAAAATCATTTTGAAAACATGGACATTAATTCAAATATTTAGAAAGATAAATCTTTAAAACATTTAAAATTCTGATTTTGATAAAGAGTACCTTTCAGAAATTCATAAAATATTCATTTTGAAATCATTTAAAAGTAACATAATTATAAAATAAAACAATTAATTTGAAAATATACTTATAATCTTGTAAGGGAAGATTCGAAAATTTTATATTGGCGGAAAATAGCTGCACCCTCCGTATAAGTTAAAAAAACATTCTTACCTTAATTCTGTCGAAAAGGTTAAAAAGGACCTTGTTTGGAAAATGACGGAAATATTCCTTTATAAACATCTTATAAAAATTCAAACAAGGGTATAAATAACTTTAACCCCTATTATGTAAAATATTAAGAATGTTTTGAAATAAACATTCAAGAAACATGGATGTGGATGATAAAGAGGTCCCAGTAGATAATTATGTATAAACAACCTCGGATAATGAAGAGATTGTAAAAATAACCCTTACCTTTTACTTTTCCTTGGTTGGGGTAGGTTAACCTCCTGTATAATTGTGAAATAATTGTTATTAAATTATAAAATAATCATATATATTAATATGATATCATATATGATCTTTTAACATTTCTATGTTAATAATATTTTAGAATTATCGTCGTTTCGGGTGATAACTTACTCATTTTCTTTTATATGTTTTGTTATGTAAGCCATGTTTATTATGGATAGGATGTATCTTATTACTATACAGAATTATATTAAGTCCTTAAACATTATTATTAATCTTAAAATGAGAATTAGACTTGAATGGATACAATGGAGAATGAATCTCATCGCGTTCGTGGAGACGGTAGTCCGTACGTACGCACGAGCGACAATATCATTCTTTTGATATTAAAATAATATTCAATTGGATGGTATATCATATATACAGAATCATTATCATGTTATATTTATTATTTACATGAATTAAACATCATTATTATAACCATCCAAATAATAATGTTTTGAATAACAATTACACCACGACGTGGAGACGGTAAGCCGTACGTACGCATGTATGGTGACATGTAATTGAAAGGATGAATAGAATATTGAAATATGGTTGTACATAGTTTATAATAACATCAATGTATATATAATATACTGGAGTTATTATTTTAGAATGGTAATAACAATGATAGAATAAATGGAAGAAGAAAGGAACTTGAAAAGGGGTGGTGAAATCATTACCACTTCTTCGGGTTCTTCCTTTGGATTTGATCAAAAGGGCTCCTTAGGTTGGATTTCTGACTAACGGTAGGACTCTAGGATGAAGTGAGGGAATTTGAGAGAGTATGTGGTTAGATTGTGGCCGATCCAAATGGATTTTAAGGTGTGAATTAATTATAAGGGGGAGTGCCCTTTTATAAGAGGGGTGAGGGGCACCTTTTGAAAAGTCAGAAATATTATTTTATAATAAATTCATATTCGGTTTCTAATGCTCCAAAGTGAATTATTTAAGGGTTAAGGTGGGATGAGTCGAAAACCACTCAAAAAATAGAATTTAGACAGGTTTTGGTCATTATATTAACCTTATCTTTTAGTTTTAACTCTTAGTTAATTAGTTTGACACTTACCATGTCATTGTTTATTTTTATATTATATAGTTAATAAACATACTATATACCTCCAATCGACCCCCAAGAGGTCCATTAATGATATTCCTATCATGATATAAGTCTCTTGGCCTAACCATAGATTTTTAGGAATTGAATATCAATTAATAATATAATATTTGTTTTAAAAACTCTTTTATGTCAATTTTGACACTATTTAGAAATTTGATTTTTGTAAAAATCATAACAGAATTATTACTTCGAAAAAAGTGAATTAAATCATTTATAACATGTCATATTAACTTATAAAATTATTTTAATTCATAAAAAGTCTCAAATTATATTTATTTGGATATTTATCATATCAATTATTTTAATTTTTCACTATTACGGTAATTAATGTATCCTCATTGTGTCATAAATTAATAAAACTAATTAATGTCTAAAAATTATAAATAAAATGTAATTATGTAGGAAATATTTTTATCTTTCTAATGAATATTTATAATAGAATTTATCTTATGAGTAATGCTATATTAAAAATGTTTTGGTAAATAAACATTGATTTTAACTCCTTTAACTCTTCTTTGAATTAAATAATAATAAATATCCTAATCTTATCCATGTGGACCTAAATGATAATATTTTATTCCTAAGGTTGTTTTTGGTTGATATACACTTATCCAGTAGAATTAGGACTTGTGTTAGGGTAATATTAATATCATTTTTACCCTTAATTACAATATTTACTTTTAACAGTGGCAAATAAAAGTAAAAAGTTACTATTCACCAAAAATTATTCTCATCTCAATGAACCAAATTTTACTCCTTGATATTAACCATGTCTCTCAGATTTTAGAAATTCCACTCACAGAAGTGGTAAAATTAATTTTTATGAAAAATTCAGTTTTTTAACTACCACTTAGCGGTTTCACTATTTATCAAAAAATGAATGTTTCCAAGAAAATACCAAAAATTAGGCCTAAGCTATATTTGATATTATGAATTCGAAAATTATGTCTAATTTACCAAATTAAAAACATATCAGTTTCATTAAGTAATTTAAAAATTAATTCCTGTCGTCAAAACAAATAGCGTGTTTTTAAGAGATAATAACTATCTAAAGATTGACACTTGTTTATGTCCGGTTTAATTGTGAAATTATGTACAATGACCAACATTGTATTAAATGGGAAAAATATATTATAAATATACTTTAAAACCACTCAAATTTATAATTTATCATTAAAAATTATTTCGATTAAAAAAGTTGTTTTTAATTAAAATTTTGTAATTTTCACTATTTATCAAAATATAAATATTATCTGAAAAGGTCTAAAATTTCACCTTAGGCTAAATTCGATACTCCGAATACAAAAATGAAGTCCATTTTGAGAGATAAAATTTATAAAATTTCAACAAGTAGGTATTACTATTCATAATGGCTAGTTTGATTGGTTGTGGTGTGTGTTAGAACTCGAAGTTGCGTACAACACACACTACTGTATTATTCAATGGAAAGCGTACAGTGGAATCTTGGGATGTTTCATTGTAAATTTTTGATGTCCCCATTATAAAAAGTAAATTTATTTGGTTAAAAAGAATATATAAATGTTTAAAATATTGGATTTAAAAAGGGTTCACTATTAAACGTTGGTAAAAGTGAAAAACTGAAAATGAATTTGTTCTTACATCATGTCTAAGAAACTCATAATATGGATTCTAAAATTATAAGGATTGTATAAAGTTTAAAATTTAGTTAATACTATTCATAATTTCTTTTGAACAGCTTATTTGGTAAGTCATGGTGTGCTTGAACTTGGTGTTACGTGTAGTGCAAGTTATTAAATTATTTTGAATAAATAACACAATATAAAATCGTGGGGTGTTACATTCTCCCCTCCTTCAATAAGTTGTGTCCACACAATTTGATATTGTTCGTCGAAAATAAAAGGTTGAATATAGAAAAATTATTTGTGGGAAAACCCACATCAGAAATTGGGTTAATAAAATTCAGTCTTAATAAGAGGAAAAGAGGAATTAAAGGGTCACCACCAAATGATGATCTCTATTCGGAAAACATTGGTGGCAATTAGAGACATATAATTGGAGAAAGAACGTAAATATTTATAGGTAGTGATTGAGGTCATCAATCAAAAACAAGTGAAAAATTGAGGGCCTTAAATTCATCATTCTATGATGATTTAAAATACCATGGGTTCAACAAAACATATGGTATTAGGATAACACATTTTTTTGTTTTATGATCCATTCACTAATGTATAAGAATTAATTTCTTCATTGAATAAGAGTAGAAGATAAGTATATACTTGACAAGTAGAGTCTCATCATTGAACTAAGTTCTACCACAAACTCATCTTTCACTCTAAAAGATAATAGAACTTAAAAATAATATTCTATTCGTATAAGGTTTAAAAAAATGAATTTATAATTCATCTATAATAACCATTAAAAAAATGAAATTATTCAATCCATGATATAAGGCCCCAGCCTTAAACCGTACTTAATATTAAATTAAATGAATAATTCACATTGTGGATCTTTTCAGGTTTAGAGTTTTAGAGAATTAGGTCATAACTATTACATCTCAAAAGATTACATAGTAGACACTTCTACTAAGTTTCCATAAAATAAAAAAACACTTAAAAAGAAACATGTCTAGTTCAATGTTTTAGATAGCATGTCTTTCCTTGATCCCATCCTTGACTATGTTCATCTTTATGTCCTGTGGAAAACATTTCAAAAACTTGGGATGAGCATAAAAATCCCAGTAAAGGTTACACAAATAAGGAAAACTGTTATTTTTTCAAAAAAAAACAAGTAAACCATGAGTACATTACCAAAGTAATACTTTTCACCTTTATGAAGTAGTAAAAACTATTCACTGAATAAAAAATCATTACTTACCCTTTTGTAACCAATAGATTACCGTAAAACCCATATAAAGAACACATAACATATAAAGGTAACTTGGGACATAAAAATACATAAATATAATAACCATACGGTTGACTTCCACACATACTTAATGGAATAGCCATACGGCCGACTTCCATACCCAATGCATTGGAGGTTATTACGTAACCACCCGTCTTGGTATTCACGACACCACCCGTCATTTGGTTTATCACGTAACCACCCGTAAAATGTCCAAGTACCATCATTACACATCAAATATTGAAAATATAAACATTTAAATAACAACATTTCATATGCAATAACAATAAGTAATTCCAAGATATTGAATTAATCCATCCATTTTCAAAAACCATTTAAAAGAGATTTTTGAATCAAAGTGTCCCATACCACTTTGAAGCTTTTAATGGAATTATAATTTTAACACATTAATGTCCATATAAATAAATACTGAAACCCATTTTGAAAACATGGACATTAAAGATAAATATTTAGAATAATAAATCTTTAAAACATTTAAAACGATATTTCTGTTAAAGAGTTTTTAACAAAATGGGAGACTCTTGAATACAAATAATTGCGGAATGACATTTAATCCAAACTTTATAATATCATGAGAATAATGGGATTCATGATATAGTATGTCAAAGGAATGTATACACACCATATAAGAGTGAATCGGTGCATAACAACAATGATGTCTCATTGGAAATGTAAATTGAGATGAAGTCCATTATAAAGATGGTATCCTAAAATTAAGGATAAATCTATCACATAATTATGTGTGAGAAATATAGATACACCCAATATAAGTGGATATTAAGTGTGAAACAATCAGAGGTCATTCACACAAATTCCTAGGATGACATGTTCAAGAAGTACAAGTTGAACCCAAATAAATCAAAATTGGGTTAAGATGTTCCCTTGTAAACATTCGACAGCCTAACGGTGTTACATCAGAATTCAGAAAATTAGTCGATGAAAGAGTGAATGGTATCCCATCACTTGGACATAAACATTACTTAAATAAAGATATAGAAGAACATATCCCAACATAATAAGATGTAAGTTAAAAAACATAACAAAATAAGTCTTTTAAAAATAGGAGGGTGAAAGGTTCCCTTACCGACTTGGGTAACTTTCGAAACGTATACCCCATGAAAGAAAGACTATAAATCATTGATGTAAATACTAATAAACGAAATTATATTACACAAAGATTATAATAATGTGAAGTACATACACCACTCAAAGGAAATGGTGGAAAATGTTGCATAAATCTCACGGGAATAAAAGTGAGATGAAAAATCCCTTACGAAAACTCGGTAGCCTAACGACGCCACATAAAAATTCCAAAAATGGATTTATGAGATCAAATAGGGTCTCTCATAATATGAACAAAAAAATTACAGTGTGAGTAATATAAAATAACATTCCCAAACATAATTAATATGATTTTAAAAGGAAATAACATAAAGGAGAGTACTTAAAAAGAAAGAGAGAGGTTGGATCCCTTACCTCAAGTCTGACTTGTCTTGTTCGTTTCTTTATATTAATGAATAATAAATTTAGTTAAATTTATAATTTCTGGAGGACTTATTTTAAAGATTATTATTATGTTTATATCACATATTATAATGTTATAATAATTGGTCAATAATGTGAGTTCATATCAAACGTTTTTGTCGATGTTTGGTACATGAGTCAAAAATGAACTTGTTTGAAAATTATTGTCCATGTAGTTATGAGTAAATAATCTCCATAATACTATTAATGAATTAAATATCATATATATCCAGTACTTATTCATTTTATACTACTCCATAACATTTGGAGATAAAAATAAATGAAATGTACCCTTCATGGAGACGGTAGGCCATACGTACGCATGAACGCTACTTTAATTTCTTTGTAATATTAATGGAATTAAAAATATTTGGGATCTATATATTATAATTACAGTATAATATATATGTCATATAGGTCACATATGTTCATTAATTTCATTCTTTACACATTCCATGTATTGCATGAACGAGTCACATCACTTGAGGGGGTGGTAGTCCACACTTCCTCGTATGAAATTATCACATTTGCACAACAAGAAAAGCATAAAGGCATGTTTTAAATAAAAATTTCAGAGGAATATAGAAAACATAAATACCATACATATCATATATAAAGTATAGTGACATCATAATGTCCACCATTAAAGGTGTTAAAAAAAGATTGAACAATCATCGTTTCGTGAGGCAGAAATTCGCCAACCACAGAAATAATATGTTCTTTAACCATTAGACAAAGGTGTGTGTAAGTGTAGCTCTAATCCTTCACATAAAAACATCCTAGTATATTTAAGATACTGGTTTTGTTACAAAATAAAGGAATAAAAATATTTTAGAGTGTTGGAGAAGCAAAATAATACAAAAGAACACAAGTGATGACATTACCTTAAAATCGGGTAACTCTTCTTGATTTGAGCTCAAAGGCTTCCTTGGAAAGGATTCTGCCCAAAGGTGAGACTTCAATGATTAAGAGAGGTATTTGTAGAGATGAAATTGTTAGGGGTTAGCCGATCCAAAGGCTTGAGATGTGTGGGTAAGGTGGTAGAGGTGGGGGCCTTTTATAAGTGAAAAGGAGGGGCACTCTTAGAAAGTTATAAAATATTACTTTATTATTAAATGATTTTCGGATTTTAAAGGTTCCAAAAGGAAATATTTATAGGATAAGGTGATACGGTTTCTAAATCCACCCATCCAATAGGGTTGTGACAAGGTTAGGTCTTAGATTTTACATTATCTTTTCATTTTATTTATATCGTTAAATAATGAGTTAATCGCTGCATCATCATGGTGTCATAAATAATTTAATTAATTTAGTTTCTAAAAATTATAAAAAAATATCATGATGTAGGAAATATTTTTATATATATAATGAATATTTATAGTAAAAAATATGACTTGTATAATCCCATATAAAAAATGTTTTAGCAAAACAACACATATTTGTGACATTTTAATTTTAACATTAAATAAAAAGGTATTAATGTCATTTTCCAACCAAAGTGGCTCCATGGGGTCCCCAAGTTGACCCATGGATTGTCTTTGTCGGCTATGACACATCCAATTAGGGTAGGAAATGTTTCTAGGTCATTTCATATTGTTAAAACATTATTTTATCCTTAAATTACACTAATTACCTCTAATCATGATTAATAAACTTAAAGGTTACTATTCAACAAAAAATTATTTTAATCTCATTGAACCACATTTTACTTCTTAATGAAAACCATGTATGTCAGATTTTTGAAATTCAGATCACAGAAGTGGTAAAGTTTCATTTAAATGAAAAATCAGTTTCTTTAACTACCACTTAGTGGTTTCCCTATTCATCAAAAATTGAATTTTTTCAGAAAATTACCAAAAATTCACCCTAGGCTATATTTGATATTCTGAATTCAAAAATGATGTCTATTTTAAAAAATTCAAAACATATAAGTTACATTAATTAATTTAATAATTAATTCCCACTGTCAGATCAAATAGCGTGTTTTTATGAAACAATAAGTATCAAAAGATTGACACTAGTTTAAGTCCAATTTCAAGATGAAATTAATTCCAACGACAACTATTAAATTAAATGGTAAAAATATATTCTAATTTCACTTTGAAACCAATTCAAAAGATAATCTAATCATAAAATAAATTTGATTAAAAAGATGTTTTGAATTAAAACACAACATTTTTCACTATTCATTAATAAATGAACATTATCGGAAAAATACCAAAAATTTACACAAAGTAAAATTTGATATCCTGATTCTAACGAAGAATTTTATTTTGTCAAATATAACACATAAAATTGTCAAAAAGTGGATTCAAAAGTGGTTCGTCATCAAAAGGCGGTTAATCGACCTTCTAATGAATATTAGAATGTTTACGCTTAAAATTGGATTCATTCGCATTTTTAATCCTCTAACATTTATTGTAAAAAGTAAAATTATTTTACAAACATATATAATCATTTTGTAGTAAGTTCTGTTCATTCTAGCCATTACAATGTCTAGGTGTTAACTACAATTTGAAATAATATTATTTTATTATTATAGTGCAACGTAAGATTCCCAAGAAACTCATTGTTGCGTATTGGGTACACCATAGAGCATAGTGTCTCCTTTAAAGTTATATTAATATTTTATTCACAAATATGGATAAATGTGAAAATTTCATATTCTTTATTTACCTGGGGTGTTACATCCTTCCCCCCTTTTGGGAATTACGCCCTCGTAATTTTAAAATTGGGCTTTGAAACTTCATTGAAAATCACACATCGGAACAAGAGTCAGTAAAAAAATCACTTTAAAATAAAGAAAGATAAGTACAATGGTCACCCAAGTTAACCCATACTAGGATTCCATTATGAAAATATGGACATAGGGGAAGAAACAAAGGGTCATGTTCTGATGGAGAGTGATAGTAAACATGTCTAGGAGAAAGTTAACCATAAGAAAATCACAAACTTGTGATGGGTTAAATGGTATTTGATTCCCCAGTAGGAAAAGTTAACAGACAAAATTTTTGCTTTTTAGTTACTCTTCATTGAGGAATTTATTTTTTGAGCTTAACTAAATCATAATGAAACATAAATACTTTTCACGTAGACTTTCAACTTTTACTAGAGTCCTTAATGAAACTCATATGTTCTCCAAAAGACGAGTATTTAGGAGAAATTGTTCGCATTAAGAGTAAATAATCAACTTCTTGAGAATCACCTAAACCACAAAAAAAGAACTATATATTTCCCATGTCTTTAGACAAAATCCAAAACCAAAATTATTAGTATGAGATCAGATAATCCAAAAAAGTATAATCGTTTATAAAAAGAAAATCTATTCCTAATCTCTAAAATTTGTCCAAAAAAATCCAAAGTTCAACGAAGACCATTCTATAAACAATTTTCCATAAAATTCTTCAAAGTAAACCAATCTAAGATTGAAACAGAAATATTTGAAGGTTTTAATCACATAGTCTTCCAAGGTACAAATTAACTTTTATCTCCAAATAACATCAATTGCTCTTAAATTCTCATATTGAAATTTAATTAACTTAATCACATATCCTCGATGATAGGTTAATCATTTCCATAGATAACCCAAAATAAACATACTCTTGATTCCTAAAATCATCTAACTAAAAATAATTAGTCAATATAACCAGGGAGTTCATGTAGTGCAGTGGTAAGCGATAAATACTAGTCGCACTTTGGTTGTGGGTTCGATTCATGCAGCTTTGTCCGACGCGATGGGATGTCACACGGTCTGTGTGTTGTCGTTTTTCCAAACTATATAATTCTCAAATCATTCCTCAAAAAGAGATAAAATCATCAAAAATAACCATGACATAATTTAACCTCAATTTTATCTCATGCCTTTCACTTTCCATCATAACATATAGTAACCCATAATTACCTCAAATGTAAGAATCATATAAACCCAAATGGTTCTTTATAACTATGTCCACAAAAGAACAGATAACTATTCATTGAATAAAATTTTCATATATCAAACATCAGGGTTACACATACTATAAAAAGTCTTCTAATGTAACCCCATCATCAAAAGAGACTTAATACTCTTACGGATTTCAGCATAACTCTTGAAGCCCTTATGTAACGACCCGAGAAACCGTGTTTTGAGTTATGACAAGTTTTTTTACAATGCCACCCGTTAAGTGAACAAACAATCAACATATAAGATGATAATAATAATAATAATAATAATAATAATAATAAAATAGAAAAACACATCAAATGAATGAAAGTAATTTTTATTAAAACGAGTAACATCACGGTGGCTACAACTCACACTGATCGAACAAGAATATAAGCTAACCAAAAATCCCAATTAAAAACCTGATTACAATAATAGGGAGACCGCTTAAAACCACCAGGACCCCAAGAAGGCGGTAAGGGTTTCTAGCATCCATCAGAATAAACTTGAGGATGGCCGAAGCCACTGCAACTATGCTAAGCACCAATGGAATCACACGAACCATCTCTTCCTTTATCCTTCAGTCACCTGGAGTGAGGGACACCCCGAGACCATACTCTTTATAGGCACACTAATTCGACCGTTGAACCCTAATAGTTATAAATATGACCGTTGGATTCTCCTATCCACTAATGTTTTATCTTGAGTTGTTTACCCCCGAAAGGTTCGAAAATTTAATTATGTAATTTGCTTTAATATCTAGAGAATGGCATCAATAATAATATAATTAATTTATTTCCTGTTTCCCCAAAATGCGAATTATATTTTATGTTTCAAAATGGTGAAAATTAATATTATTATTTTTTTCCACTATTCACCATACATATTTTCTTAATTTGAGAAAATAAACTTTTATGTTGTAATTATATTAAATTTGATGGGTTTTTATTTTGTCTAAGAAAATATATACTCAAACTCATGAGTTATATATATATATATATATTGCATCAAACATTAAATTAAATGAATTATTTTTTTTATCTCTATATTAAATATAAGTAATAAAAATAATGTTAATATTTATAATTTGACTTTTTTTTAACGATTTTGAAACTTTGTCAATTTATGGTTTTATTTACATTACAAATTTTTCATCTTTATGTTAATGCTTACACAAATACTCTTATTAATTTAAAAACAATGAAGATAATAGAATTATTGTGAGACCATAAAAAAATTGATATTGTTATCTGAATTTATGTTTTTGAAATTATGTTGAACATGGGATTAAGCAACCAATTTTTTTTAAAAAGAGTGTATTCAAATATTTACATGTAATTATAAATTAATATAATTAATATGTAATTAAACAAAGGAAAATAAATAAATAAATAAATAGATAATAATATGTTTAGATAAGGGTGATTTAATTAATTAAGTAAACCATTGGCTTTTCAAAATATTATAATAAGTGATCAATAATTGTGGTTTACTAATAATAAAGTTAATATAAAAAGGTTGATAAAATTATTGTTGTTTAAATATAAATATATATATATGTATATATAGGAAACTGCGGAAGACCCATTTTTTTAACACTGCATTCCCGCTGGGCTGTCCGATCCCTCCCCTCTCAATCACAACCATCCATTTTTTAAGTCGCGCTACTTATGAATCATTCGACCAACTCCAGAATAATCCCGGACGTCTACCTTTTTTCGGTTTTCCTTATTCCCTGCGTCTCGCGTCTCCGTTCTTCATCCTTCGACGCGATGAACAAGTAGGGTGGCATCGTTTTCTTCTCTAGGCCTGCGAGTGGACCCGCTCTGCTCCCTATTTTCCATGGGTCGGCACCGACTTCACCTCGGATATGCAGGTCGATGTCTTCACGATGAGTTCTATGTTTTTTAAAACCCTCGTTTGCACTGAAGGCTGGAGAGTTGGCACCCGAAGCTCCTTGGATCTCCGACCACCAGACCGGCCTCGTCGCTGTTTTGTTTTCCCCTCCTCCTCTCCGACAAAAAGTAAGGGACAAGTTTCTTTTGGTTTTGTCTAAGTTTCGATTTATATATATATACATGTTATATACATATATTATGTGTATATAAACCCGGTGCAAACCCAGACCATGAGGATCTCTCTTTCAGCATGGAGAACCCAGTAGGGGTAAGGAGAACTCCTCTGCCTTGTTTTCCAATAGTTTCTATAAGCATTACATATTTATATACACTTCTTATATAAATGTTTATAAGTATGTACAAGACCATATAAACCTAGTTTTACTCATTTTTTTACCTCTTCCTAGTACCGAACCTAAGTAGGGGAGGTCTCCTTGTTTTAATTTTTCATCTAATTTAGTAAATATACACAGTTATATATAGGTATATACACTTCACTCATATGTGAACATATATTTTTATTCATACATTTATATATACAATGATATATGCATGTGTACACCTTTTTTCACATGTTTATAACCCTGGTATTATTTACTCTGCCCTATGAAAAATGGAGTTTGCATGTAATTTTATCAACATCTAAGATGATGCAAATATATTGAGCATATAGATATATATGTACATGTGATTATATAAGATGTACATATACATCTATGTAAAAATATGAGGACAAGCTTATTTATTTCTTTTAAAATTTACCTCATTATCACATAAGGATTTATTGCAAATTATATGTACCCTTTAAGATTATTATTTCAAGAAAAGAAATAAAATATATTTGTAAACATGTTTAATTGTATGATGAAGATTAAGGGTTAGTTTTATGTCAAAATAATTCTTTCAGTTGAGAATTTTGATTTATCACCATTCTTGATAAATCATGATTTTGTTTTGAGAAAATTGGTAGTATGAATTCCTTAAACTTTTATAGGTGTATAAATGATTATATATATATATATATGTACTCATGTTTATGGATCAACCTTGTTGTATGAAAGACTGATTTTGTGTTAATAATGGTTATATGGAAATTATGTTCTCATTTTTCTTTTATGTAAAAGAACTCCAGATGTTTTTTTTACCGAACATTAATTTCGTTTAAGGTATATCGTGAGAAAAATTTTTGAGTATGGTTTAATTTTTTAAACCCATGTTTTCAATTGTTAAGTTAATTTATTATGTGTACAGATTTTTTAAAATGTACATCTTAGTTCTATTAATTATTAAACTGCCTTCCTGACTATGAAAACGCTTGTAAGAAGAGTTTTGATTAAGAATGTATGAATGAAACCCTTTGAATGAAATACCATGTCAAGATATGTGAGGAATGTTTGGAACGTAAATGTTTATGGACGGGTGTGCCCAGAATTATACAGTGCTCCAATGCATTGGGTAAATTAAGAGTCTCATGAGACGTTATGTGCGAAGGTCTCGGCGGTTAGCCTTGGCTTGTGCTTTCATGTGCGACGGTCTTGGCAGTTAGCCTTGGTGTGTGCTTTCATGTGCGACGGTCTTGGCGGTTAGCCTTGGCTTGTGATTTCATGTGCGACGGTCTTGGCAGTTGGCCTTGGCTTGTGCTACTATGGGAAATGGGATTGGCGGTGTGCCTTAACCGGTACTAAGTTTTGTTTTATGATCATGACACAAGGTCCTGACAAGTCTAGGCATTATACATTCCCTCTACATGTAATGATAAATGGTCAACTAGGGGATAGTCCAACTAACAAGACATTCCCTAGTTGAAAATTCCCTTGACCATGAGAATGAAATTATGAGATAAGAATTGTAACACATGTGGTAAGTTGTTTTAAGACCTTTATGTGCCCATGAATCATGTTATGAATATTTTCCCTGCTTACTCACATATTTTTGGAACTGAAGAAATCTTGGTTGTAAATTATGCATCTTCTATTCATCATGTGTATGCGCTCTCTGATATGTTTACATTAATGTTTATTGCATGTTCTTACTTCCTTTCTATGCATGCGGTTCCAAAGATAATGCTTTGTTTTGTTTTAGTGATGTGCTACGTTCAAAATGACTGCTTTGAGAAAGAGTTTTCTTAAAAAAATGTGTTTTTTACAACCCCTTACTGGGCATATTTTCTCACCCTACGTTTTTGTTTAAAAATTTTCAGGCATTGTATGTACTGATGAAGTTTATCAGAGCAGCTGGTTTCCTAGAATCCTGAGCCTCACTATCTTCTGTAGTAATGGGACCTGATATATTTATAAATGCTGTAATGAAATGTTAGTATATCATGTCTCATGAGGCACCCGAGGATTGGGGTCTCTACAGTTGGTATTAGAGGATGGGTTCAGGAAACTATGGAAAACCAGGTGGTATGAATATATTACCATGACTGACTAAGTTAAAATTCTATAACTTTCAGATGGATGATGAAAATGTACCTACCGACCTACTGTCACTTCCCACTGAGGCTCCAGAGAACATTGTATCTCTAGCTAGTCGTGAGAGCTTTCTAAATTATGACCGAATTCGCATTACATGTAAGCACCTGTATGCCATGTCAAACTCGCCAAGGGTTCTTAGTCTTCACCGGGGATTGGGGATGGATTATCTCTTAATGATGATGACCCAATTTCCCTCTTACTCATGTCGGGGAACGTATCACGAGGGACTCTTCTGAGTGTTCACAATTGGCGAGGAATTTGGAAGGAAGCTTGATAACCCTTTTCAAGAAGCTGCTGCTGCCAGTGACCTCCGCGCAGCTTTCCTTTGCCAGATTTTGCACTACGGCTTCTGGGGTGAGTTAATGGGCCTTAGAGTGTTGGAAGACGAGTCCAACTGATTGTCTCTTAGGAAAGAGGTGTATACTGATGTTTCCTAACTCCATACCCCTCACGTTAAACTCAGGAGGCGTCATAGATGTTCCAATGAGTTTAGTCCAGTCTGTTCATCCTATGTGTGGTTTGAATAGTTAGGGAGTTTTTCCACTCTTTGTGGTGTACGTTTACGTAAACTCAGGCTTTGTCATGTAAACTTTTTCATAAATGGATGTTTCATGTTTCCTTTAATGTCTCTACGCTACAAATGTTGTTAAGAGTTTCCTTTTGAATGTTTTTTTCAGATGGCTGGTCAAATGAACTTCTCATAACTATCCGATGAGTTAGTAGAAGTTATCTTGATGAGGGCATACACGGTGGATTATGCATCCTTTCTACACCTGTAAGGGTCCTGGAAACGTCTGCTTGATCTAGAAAATTGTCCAGAGATTATTTGATTGTGTCAATAGGATGATCATGTTTTTCACCTCATTTCTACTGCTCAACTCCCCTGCTATAGGCGAAGGGGAAGGTAATATGAAGGCCTATTCCAGTGTTTTACACTGGCACAGAACTTCTCTGCTAGGGCGTGCTTCCTCGTAGCTACCCAGGATGGCCACGTTAGTGCAGCCTATATGTTCCCAGTCATGAATCTTAGTCTCCTTAATCACATCATTCCTCTCAACTACCTCGAACATGATGTGGCCCGAAGAGTTATCAAGGAGTTTATCTACTCGGATGTTTCTGAGCTTTTCACCGCACGAGCCTCCTTTTGGAAGCCCGTGTGCAGTACGCATGAGTAGGAGTTTAGGACGTATTGTTCGAAGTCCATCTGGGCTAAGGAAACAGAAGAACTATGTGCCAACCATGGTATTCCATTAACCGAGCCAGATCCACAGTTTCGGTAATGTTGTACGTGTGGGGTCTCTGTTTTTCTTTTATGAATAGAATTGCGAGGATGCAATTCCTTGAAGGGGAAAATAATGTAACGACCCGAGAAACCGTGTTTTGAGTTATGACAAGGTATTTTACAATGCCACCCGTTTAGTGAACAAACAATCAACTTATAAGATAATAATAATAATAATAATAATAATAATAATAATAATAATAATAAAATAGAAAAATGCATCAAATGAATGAAAGATCCTTCTATTGAAACGAGTAACATCATGGTGGGTACAACTCACACTGATCGAAAAAGAACATAAGCTAACCAAAATACCAATTAAAAACCTGATTATAATAATAGGGAGACCGCTTAAAACCCCCAAGACCCCAAGAAGGCGGTAAGGGTTTCTGGCATCCATCAGAATAAACATGAGGATGGCTGAAGCCACTGCAACCGTGCTGAGCACCAAGGGAATCACACAAACCATCTCTTCCTTCCTCCTTCAGTCACCTGGAGTGAGGGACACCCTAAGACCAGACTCTTTATAAGCACACTAATTCGACCGTTGAACCCTAACGGCTATAAATATTATCGTTGGATTCTCCTATACACTAATGTTTTATCTTTAGTTGTTTACCCCCGAAAGGTTAGAAAAGTTAATAATGTAATTTGCTTTAATATTTAAAGAATGACATCAATAATAATATAATTAATTTATTTCTTGTTTTCCCAAAATGCAAATTTTATTTTATGTTTTAAAACGGTGAAAATTAATATTATTTTTTTCCCACTATTCACCATACATATTTTTTTAATTTGAGAAAATAAACATTTATGTTGTAATTATATTAAATCTGATGGGTTTTTATTTAGTCTAAGAAAATATGTACTCAAACTCTTGAGTTATATATATATATATATTGCATCAAACATTAAATTAAATTAATTTTTTTAATCTCTAAATTAAATATAAGTAATAAAAATAATGTAAATATTTATAATTTTACCTTTTTTAACTATTTTGAAACATTGTAAAATTATGGTTTTATTTACATTAAAAATTTTGCATCTTTATGTTAATGCTTACACAAATACTCTTAATAATTTAAAAACAATGAAGATAATAGAATGATTCTAAAACCTTAAAAAAATAATTGATAATGTTATATGAATTTATGTTTATTGAAATTATGTTGGACAAGTGATTAAGCAACCATTTATTTTTAAAAAAGAGTGTATTAAAATATTTACATGTAATTATAAATTAATATAATTAATATGTAAGTCAACAAAGGAAAATAAATAAATAAATAAATAGATAATAATATGTTTTGATAAGGGTGATTTAATTAATTAAATAAACCATTGACTTTTCAAAATATAATAATAAGTGATCAATAATTGTGGTTTACTAGTAATAAAGTTAATATAATAAGGTTAATAAAATGATTTCTGTTTAAATATATATATATATATATAGGAAACCGCGGAAGACACGTCTTTTTTAACACCGCATTCCTGCTGGGACATCTGATCCCTCCCCTCTCAATCACAGCCATCCATTTTCTATGTCGCGCTGCTTCTGAACCATTCGATCAACTCAAGAATAATCTTGGTCGTCCACCGTTTTCCGGTTTTCCTTCTTCCCCGCATCCCGCGTCTCCATTCTTCTTCCTTCGACGCGATGAACCAGTGGGGGGGGCATCATTTTCTTCTCTAGGCAGGCAAGTAGACTCGCTCTGCTCCCTCTTTTCCATGGGTCGGCACCGACTTCGCCTCAGATACCTGGGTTGACGTCTTCACGATGAGTTCTGTGTTTTTTTAAAACCCTCGTTTTCACCGAAGGCTGGAGAGTTGGCACCCGAAGCTCCTTGGATCTCTGACCACCAGACTAGCCTCATCGCAGCTTCGTTTTCCCCTCTTCCTCTCCGAGCAAAAGTAAGGGTCAAGTTTCTTTTGGTTTTGTCTAAGTTTCAATTTATACATATATACGTTTTATATACATATATTCTGTGTATATAAACCCGGTGAAAACCCAGACCGTGAGGATCTCTCTTTCAGCATGGAGAACCCAATAGGAGTAAGGATAACTCCTCTGCCTCGTTTTCCTACAGTTTCTATAAGCTTTACATATTTATATACACTTCTTAAATAAACGTGTATAAGTATATACAAGACCATATAAACATAGTTTTACTAGTTTTTTTACCTCTTCCTAGGACCGAACCTGAGTAGGGGAGGTCTCCTTGTTTTAATTTTTCATCTGCTTCAGTAAATATACACAGTTATATATAGGTACATACACGTCACGCATATGTGCACATATATTTTTATTCATACATTTATTTATACAACGATACATGCATGTGTACACCTTTTTTCACATGTTTATAACCCTGGTTTTTTTTACTCTTCCTTATGAAAAATGGAGTTTGCGGGTAATTTTATAAACATATAAGATGATGAAAATATATTGAGCATATATATATATATGTACATGTGATTATATAATATGTACATATACATCTATGTACAAATATGAGGACAAGCTTATTTATTTCTTTTAAATTTACCTCATTATCTCATAAAGATTTATTGCAAATTAAATGTACCCTTTATGATTATTATTTCATGAAAAGAACTCAAAACTATTTGTATAGATGTTTAATTGTATGATGAAGATTAAGGGTTAGTTTGATGTCAAAATAATTATTTCAGTTGAGAATTTTCATTTATCACCATTCTTGATAAATCATGATTTTGTTCTGAGAAAATGGGTAGTATGAATTCCTTATACTTTTATAGGTGCATACATGTATATATATATGTACTCATGTTCATGGATCAACCTTGTTGTATGCAAGACTAATTTTGTGTCAATAATGGTTATATGGAAATTATGTTTGCATTTTTATTTTATGTAAAAGAACTCCCGATGTCTTTTTACCGAACATTAATTTCATTTAAGGTATAACATGAGAAGTATTTTTGAGTATTGTTTAATTTGGTAAACCCATGTTTTCAATTTTAAAGTTAATTTCTTATGTGTACGGATTTTTTAGCACATATGTCTTATTTTTATTAATCTTTAAACTGCCTTCCTGACTATGAAAACGCATGTAATAAGAGTTTTAATTAAGAATGTATGAATGAAACCCTTTGAATGAAAGACCATGTCAAGATATGTGAGGGATGTTTGGAACTTAAATGTTTATGGACGGGTGAGCCCTGAATTATACAGTGCTCCAATGCATTGGGTAAAGTAAGAGTCTCATGAGATGTTATGTGTGACGGTCTCGGCGGTTAGACTTGGCTTGTTCTTTCATGTGCAATGGTCTTGGCGGTTGGCCTTGTCTTGTTCTTTCATGTGCGATGGTCTTGGCGGTTATCCTTGGCTTGTGCTTTCATGTGCGACGGTCTTGGAAGTTGGCCCTGGCTTGTGCCACTATGGGAAACGGGATTGGCGGTGGGCCTTGACACGTTCTAAGTTATGTTTTAAGATCATGACACAAGGTCCTGAAAAGTCTAGGCATTATACATTCCCTCTGCATGTAATGATTAATGGTCAACCAGGGGATAGTCCATCTAACGAGACATTCCCTAGTTGAAAATTTCCTTAACCATAAGAATGAAATTAGTAAATAAGAGTTATAACACATGTGGTAAGTTGTTTTAAGACCTTTATGTGCCCATGAATCATGTTATGAAAATTTTCCCTGCTTACTCACTGATTTTTGGAACTGAAGTAATCTTGGTTGTAAATTATGTATCTTCTATTCTTCATGTGTATTCGCTCTCTGATATGTTTACATTAAAGATTATTGCAAGTTCGTACTTATTTTCTATGCAAGTGGTTCGAGAAATGAAAGATTTACATGTTTTAAGAAAAGATAATGCTTTGTTTTTTTAGTGATGTGCTATGTTAAAAATGACTTCTTTGAGAAAGATCTTTCTTAAAAAAATGTTTTTTTACAACCCATTACTGGGCATATTTGCTCACCCTACGTTTTTGTATAAAATGTTTCAGTCATGGTATGTACTGATGAAGTTTATCAGAGCAGCAGGTTTCCCAGAATCCTGAGCATCACGATCTTCTGTAGTAATGGGACATGATATATTTGTAACTGTTGTAATGAAATGTTACTATATCATGTCTCATGAGGCACCTGGGGATCAGGGTCTCTACACCTTATATGTTGACTTCTTACTCATTAAAAATTCATCATGATCAATTAACCATTCCTTTTCTAACTTATTCTGAAATACTTCTTTCCTACAAACAAAATCATGAATCATATCCTAAGATTCCAAAATTAGAAAACAAATGTTATGAAATAATCCATACCTTTGATTGGTCATTGTCAGTTTCTTCATCCTTAATCAGAATGACATTAAGTATTGGTAAACGAATATTTGTACGATCTTGGTGATCCCATTCACGAAACTTCTTCATAAGACATGTGTTTTCATAATGACTATGCACATCACATTTGAAACATTCAACTGATCCCTCAGAAAGAACTTCTTTCCCTTTCCTCGAGTCAACTGGTTGATTTCTTTTTCCATGGCAGGTTCTTGCTTTATGACCTTCATTTCCACATCAATAGAATATTTCTATCCCTTTGAAACATTTTCCTAGGTGTTTCTTTCCCCATCTTTGACACATAAGTTTTTGAATACACTTACCTTTATGATTATTACCTGTAGTTCCGTAGGGATTTGTTTCTTGCATATATGATTCCTTATAGAAATCAACAAGGTTTAGGTGGTCAATCATGAATCCATATAGTTGGTTGAGGATAAACACAAGAGTTCTCATAGCATCTCCCATATCATTCAGTTGATCGCTCAGAAAACTGTCACAGTTTCCTTCACATCCACTTTTACATTGGTGCCTGCTAGATCTACCCATTTACTAAAACCAAAAAGGTCAGTGTGAGTATATCAACGAAACCATCATGTACTAATTTGGAAGATAAACCCTAAGATATACTTACTCATTCACTTTATCTAAAACTAGGACTCTTTATGAAATACTAACCATTATGGTAATGTCACTTGTGCTTAAAGAATACCCTAACCACTAAAGTTATCTAAATCATCCTTTGATACCAACTATAAGGCCACAGCCTTAAACCTTACTTAATATTGAATTAAATGAATGATTCACATTGAGGATCTTTTCAGGATTAGAGTTTTATAGAATTAGGTCATAACTATTACATCTCAAAAGATTATATCGTAGACACTTCTACTAAGTTTCCAAAAAATTAAAATAAACACTTAAAAAACATGTCTAGTTCCATGTTTTAGATAGCATGTCTTTCCTTGACCCCATCCCTGACCCTATTCATCTTTAAGTCCTGTGGAAAATATTTCAAAAACTTGGGATGAGCATAAAAATCCCAGTAAAGGATACAAAAAGAAGGAAAACTGTTAGTTTTTCAAAAACAACAAGTAAACCATGAGTACTTTACGAAAGTAATACTTTTCACCTTTATGAAGTAGTAAAAACTCTTCACTGAATAAAAGATCATTACTTACCCTTTTGTAACCAAAATATTACCATAAAACCCATATAAAGAAAACATAACATATAAAGGTAACTTGGGACATAAACATACTTAAATGGAATAACCATACGGTCGACTTCCACACATACTTAATGGAATAGCCATACGGCTGACTTCCATACCCAATGCATTGTAGGTTATAACGTAACCACCCGTCCTGGTATTCACGACACCACCCGTCATATGGTTTATCACGTAACCACCCGTAAAATGTCCAAGTACCATCATTAAACAAAAAATATTGAAAATATAAACATTTCAATAACAACATTTCATTTGCAATCAGAATAAGTAATTCCAAGATATTGAATTAATCAATCCATTTTCAAAAACCATTTAAAATAGATTTTTTAATCAAAGTGTCTCATACCAGTTTTGAAGCTTTTAATGGAATTATAATTTTAAAACATTAATGTCCATATAAATAAATACATAAAACCATTTTGAAAAAAAGGACATTAAAGATAAACATTTAGAATAATAAATATTTAAAAAATTTAAAACTATATTTTTGTTAAAGAGTTTTTAACAAAATGAGAGACTCTTGAATACAAATAATTGGTGAATAAAATTTAATCCGAAATTTATAATATCATGAGAATAAAGGGATTTATGATATAATATGTCAAAGGATGGTATAAACACCATATAAGAGTGAATCGGTGCATAACAACAATGATGTCTCAATGGAAATGTAAATTGAGATGAAATCCATTATAAAGAAGGTATCCTTAAATTAAGGATAAATCTATCACATAATTATGTGTGAGAAATATAAATACACCCAATATAAGTGGATATTAAGTGTGAAAAAATCAGAGGTCGTTCACACATATTCATAGGATGACATGTTCAAGAAGTTCAAGTAGAACCCAAAGAAATCGAAATTGGGTTAAGACGGTCCCTTGTAAAAATTTGACAGCCTAACAATGTCACTTCAAAATTCCGAAAATTAGTAGATGAAATAGTGAATGGTATCTAATCACTTGTACATAAACATTACATCAATAAGGATATATAAGAACATATCCCAACATAATAAGATGTAAATTAAAAGACATAACAAAAGAAGTCTTTTAAAAAGAGGAGGGTGAAAGGTTCCCTTACCGACTTGGGTAACTTTCGAAACGTACACCCCATGAAAGAAGGACTATAAATAATTGATGTAAATACTCATAAACGAAATTATATTACACAAATATTAGAATAATGGGCAGTACCTAGATCACTCAATGTAAATGGTGGTAAATGTAGCATAAATGTCATGTAAATAAAAGTGAGATGAGAAATCCCTTACGAAAACTCGGCAGCCTAACGGTGCCACTTAAAACTTCCAAAAATGGATTTATGAGATCAAATAGGGTCTACCATAATATGAACATAAATATTAAAGTATGAGTAATATAAAATAACATCCCCAAACATAATAAATATGAGCTTAAACGAAATGACATAAAAGAGAGTACTTAAAAAGAAAGAGGGAGGTTGGATCCCTTACCTCAAGTATGACTTTTCTTGTTCGTTTCTTTATATTACTGATTAATAAACTATGGTAAATTTATTATTGCTTAAGAACCTCTTCTAACGATTATTATTCAGTTTATATAACATATTATAATGTTATAATAATTGGTTAATAATGTGAGTTCATATCAGACATTTTTGTCGATGTTTGGTACATGAGTCAAAAATGAACTTGTTTGAAAATAATTTTCCATGTAGTTATGAGTAAATAATCTCTAGAATAGTATTAATTATTTAGATAACATATAAATACATTACATATTCATTTTATACTACTCAATAACATTTTTAGATAAAAATAAATGAAATGTACCCTTCAGGGAGACAGTAGGCCGTACGTACGCATGAACGCTACTATCATTTCTTTGTCATATTAATGGAATTAAAAATAATTTGGATATATATATTATAATTAAAGAATAATATATATGTTATATAGGTCAAATATATTTAATAATTTCATTCTTTACTCATTCCATTTGTTGCATGAATGAGTCACATTACTTGAGGGGGCGGTAGTCCACACTTCCTCCTATGAAATTATCGCATTTTCACAACATGAAAAGAATAAAGACGTGTTTTAAATAAAAATTTCAGAAGCATATAGAAAACATGAATACCATATATAAAATATATAAAGTATAGTGACATCATAATGGCCACCATTAAATGTGTTTAAAGATGATTGAACAATCATCATTTCGTGAGGCAGAAATTCGCCAACCATAGGAATAGTATGTTCTTTAACCATTAGATGAAGGTGTGTGTAAGTGTAGCTCTAATACTTCACATAACATCATAATAGTATATTTAGGATACTGGTGTTGTTTCAAAATAAAGGAATAAAAACTAGTTTATAGGGGTGGAGAAGCAAAATAAAACAAAAGAACAAAAGTGAAGACATTACCTTAAAATCGGGTAACTCTTCTTGATTTGAGCTCAAAGGCTTCCTTGGAAAGAATTATGCCCAAAGGTGGGGCTTCAATGATGAATGGAGGGATTTGGAGAGATTAAATGGTCAGGTGTTGGCCGATCCAAAGGCTTGAGAGGTGTGGTTGAGGTGGTATAGGTGGGGGCCTTTTATAAGAGAAAAGGAGGGGCACTCTTGGAAAGTTATAAAATATTACTTTATTATAAAATGATTTTCTGATTTTAATGGCCCCAAAAGGATATATGTTTAGGCTAAGGAGATAAGGTTTCGAAATACACCCATACAATAGGTTTGTGACAATTTTAGGTCTTATATTTTACATTATATTTTCATTTTATTTAAATCGTTAAATAATGAGGTAATTGGTGCATCATCATGGGGTCATAAATAATTTAATTTATTTAGTGTATAAAAATTATAAAAAGTTATCATGATGTATGAAATATTTTTACCTTTCTAATGAATATTTATAGTCAATAATATGACTTGTATAACCCCATATAAAAATTGTTTTAGTAAAACAACACATGTTTGTGACATTTTAATTTTAACATTGAATAAAAAGGTATTAATGTCATTTTCCAAGCAAAGTGGCTCCATGGGGTCCCCAAGTTGACCAATGGATTTTCTTGGTCGTCCATGAAACATAAAATGAGGGTAGTACATGTGTATAAGTTATTTCATATTATTAAAACATTATTTTTACATTAAATTACACTAATTACCTCTAATCACGATTAATAAACTTAAAAGTTACAATTTACCAAAAAATTATTTTTATCCCATTGAACCGAATTTTACTTCTTAATGACAACCATGTATGTCAGATTTTTGAAATTCAAATCACAGAAGTGGTAATGTTTCATTTAAACGAAAAATCAGTTTCTTTAACTACCACCTAGTGGTTTCACTATTCATCAAAAATGGAAGTTTTTCAGAAAATTACCGAAAATTCACCCTAGGCTATATTTGATATTCCGAATTCAAATGTGATTTATATTTAACAAAATTAAAAACATATAAGTTACATTAATTAATTTAATAATTAATTCCCGTTGTCCGAGCAAATAGAATGTTTTTATGAAACAATAAGTATCAAAATATTGGCACTAGTTTAAGTTCAATTTCAAGATGAAATTAATTCCAACGACCACTATTTGATTAAATGGTAAAAATATATTCTAATTTTACATTGAAACCAATTAATATGATAATCTAATCATATAAATAAATTTTATTAAAAAGAGGTTTTGAATTAAAATACAACCTTTTCACTAGTCATTAAAAAATGAACATTATCGAAAAAATAACAAATATTTACACAAAGTAAATTTTGATGTCCCACTTATACAGAAAAATTTTATTTTGTCAAATATAACATGTAAAATTGTCAAAAAGTGGATTTAAAAGAGGTTCGTCATCAAATGGCGGTTAATCGACCTTTTAACGAATATTAGAATGTTTATGCTTAAAATTAGATGCATTCGCATTTTTAATACTCTACCATTTATTGTAAAAAGTAAAAATATTTGACAAACATATATAATCATTTTGTAGTTAGTTCTATTCATTCCAACCATTACAACGGCTAGGAATTAACTACAACTTAAAATAATATTATTTTATTATTAGAGTGCAACATCAAATTCCCAAGAAACTCGTTATTGCGTATTGGGTACACCATCGAGCATAGAATACCCTTTAAAGTTATATTAATATTTTATACACAAATATGGTTAAATGTGAAAATTTCATATTGTTTATTTACCTGGGGTGTTACACAGGACATCACGTGGGTCAGTGCTAGGTGATACACCCATGTCTCCCTTCGGTTGTGGGTTTAAGTCTCGCGGCCTTGCCGGACGCGATGGGTTGTCGCCCGACCTCCGGGTTGTTCTTTTTATGGCAATCCAAAATAATCCAAACTAGATCTATCCAAAATACTTCAGTCCAAAATTTATAATGAAGGTAAGGATAATTAAGATCCTTTTTTTCCACGTAATAACATGTGAACACCTTCATCATGTATTCTTTTAAAACACTGCAACATCCTGAATTACCATAAAAAAATATTGGTTACATTCATGATCCCTTATTCCTTAAAGAATAATAGATATACTCCTTCAATACAAAAATGTTGTAAACCCCAAAAATGATGGAATATACAAATCATTAATCAGTTTCAAGGTAGTCAAGAATATCCAATATAATTTATCCATATCAATCATGTATTATTCTAAAATTACTACCTTGGTATCAGAACCATATTATGGTTTATCTTTCTCTAAACCATATATTTTCCAAAAATTTGACCTTCTATTGAGTCACTTTTCTTTGTTCCACACAATCTCATGTCCTTAATGAAATAGTACTGCAGTACAATCCTTATATACTCCATAATTATTATAACAAGTACATTGTTGGTACAACACTCAAATGACATAATCAAAAAAAGAACTCTAATAATTCCTCTTCATCTGTAGTAGCTTCATAACATGATTATTATCCAATAGCATCATTTTTGGCATAGTCTGATGACTAGGACATAGGTTCATGTAGTGTCCAAACTCCTTGAAAATGAAGCATTGTACATTTGAAACCATTTTCCTACCCTTGAAGTCACATACTTTGTTCCCTTTTCCTCTACACTTATAACAAACACCTATTACTTTCAGGCATGTTCCAGGGTGTTTCTTCCCACAGTTATCACTTATGGGAAAATTCACCTTTTCCCTCTTCCCTTTATCCATCATTCTCTCTTCCATACTTTTCTTCTCTTGCTTCCCTTCAAAGCCATAGGACTCAGTAAACTCTTTACTTATCTTATCAACACGTGATATTATTTCTTCATATGTTGATAATACATGGGAGACTATTTCTCTTATAAATTTTGGGTTAAGACCATGAAAGATATGATCCTTCTTTCTCTTTGGATCATGTGAATTGATGGAGTTCTCATTCCTTCTACTGGGTGCCATTTCTAAACTATGGCATACACTAGATTTGTTTATGAATAAAAACACCTAATCCCAAACATGTAAAACACATAACATAGATTAAATAGTTTATGGATATAATCCATAATCATAAAAATGTCTCCATTGAGGAAGTATATACTCATAAACCCTTCATAATTGTTTGTAATGAAAATGAGAATTATCCTAAGCATATCCCTCGGGAGTGTCATAACCAAGAGTGCAGCAAGGCCCATTGTCATTCACCAGTTCCGGTTTGAGTCTAGCTCAAAATGGTGTTTTCGGGTTTCACTCATAGGCACATCTGTGCTAGAGCCACCTCTACCTGCTCGTATCCAGACATGGATGTATTGCGTGGAAAACACACAAAATCTCTTCAATACCAAAATTCTAGGAAGTTCTTCTATACTAATCCTCAAAGTACATCTAAAATCTATGTGCTCTAATCAGAGTTTATCTAAATATAGCTTCCAAGGTTTGTAAAAAACTTCCTCTGATACCAACTGTAACGCCCCGACCCTAGTTACCCAGAGTCGGTGCATTATTACATAACATTGGCATGATCAAAAGAAAGATCAAGTCTCGAAAGACCGACTAGTTTAGAAGCCTTGGAAACACTAAATATATTCACAAAGTTTACATTACATAAATAAGTGAAAAACTACAACAATATATTGTCTTCATATCCCCTCATACTATCCCTGCAGGTCATTCATAAAATACTTCTTCACATCCTGGGAAAAATAAAACATAGAAAAAGGGGTGAGCTCAAATGCCCAGTAAGGATAACAATATAGTGGAAACTTTCATAAATAAGAATAAACATTTAAGGCAATGTATAACTAAAAAAAAGCCTTTTAAACTTGAACTTCAACATAGTATGGAAAAAATAAAATGAAATAATTCCATTTACTTATTCACATGGATAATCTACTAATCGAATAATCACATGGAATATCAATAACCACTTTCATAATGATGGAATGCATAATGCCAGACTATCATAACCACATAGCCAACGCCTCATGCCAAGACTACAAATAATATTATTCCATGGCCTTGTGCCAAGACACTAGTTTATCTCATGAGACCTACCGATGCATCGAGGAGCTATAGCGGGCTCCACCCGTCACATATTAAGTCCAATGCATTCCCATATGAAAGGGTTCAAACATAACATAAACATTCGTTTTAAAACTGGCATACGAAATGTAAATACTTCATCCATAATCCATGAATGGTATAAGAATAACTCATCCACAGTCAAAAACATCACAAACACTTCAAAACAATATGGATGTTTTGTTTCATAATAAAACAACTTCAAATAAACATAAAATCCATCAAATCTTGTTGACATAGATGAAATAAAAACTATTTGATAGAAATATCTCTTTTTTTAAATCATTTAAAAGTCACACATTTATTAAGGAAGTAATTTAAAATAGATTTTTGAATCAAAGTTTCCCATACCACTTAAAAACTTTTAAAAAGAAATAACATTTCAAAACATTCATGTCCATATAAATAAATCCTTAAAATCATTTTGAAAACATGGACATTAATTAAAATATTTAGAACGATAAATCTTTAAAACATTTAAAATTCTGATTTTGATAAAGAGTACCTTTCAGAAATTCTTAAAATATTCATTTTGAAATTATTTAAAAGTCACATAATTATAAAATAAAACAATTACTTTGAAAATATCCTTAGAAACTTGTAAAGGAATATTAAAAAATTTTATAATGGCCGAAAATAGCCGCATCCTCCGTATAAGTTAAAAAAACATTCTTACCTTAATTCTGTCGAAAAGGTTAAAAAGGACGTTGTTTGGAAAACGACAGAAAGATTCCTTTATAAACATATTATAAAAAGTAAAACAAGGGTATAAATAACTTCAACCCATATTATGTAAAATAGTAAGAATGTTTTGAAATACACTTTCAAGAAACAAGGATGTGGATGATAAAGATGTCCCAGTAGATAATTATGTATAAACAACCTCGAATAATGAAGAGATTGTGAAATAACCCTTACCTTATACTTTTCCTTGGTTGGGGTAGGTAAACCTTATGTATAATGGTGAAATAATTGTTATTAAATTATACAATAATAATATATATTAATATGATATCATATATGATCTTTTAACATTGCTTTGTTAATAATATTTTAGAATTATCGTCGTTTTGGGTGTTAACATACTCATTTTCTTTTATATGTTTCGTTATGTAAGCCATGTTTATTATGGATAGGTTGTATATTATTACTATCCAGAATGATATTAAGTCCTTAAAAATTATTATTAATCTTCAAATGGGAATTAGACTTGAATGGATACGATGGAGAATGAATCTCATCGCGTTCGTGGATACGGTAGTCCGTACGTACGCACGAGCGACAATATAATTCTTTTGATATTAAAATAATATTCAATTGGATGGTATATCATATATACAGAATAATTATCATGTTATATTTATTATTTACATGAATTAAACATCATCATTATAACCATCCAAATAATAATGTTTTGAATAACAATTACACCATGATGAGGAGACGGTAAGTCGTACGTACACATGTATGGTAACATGTCATTCAAAGGATGGATATAATATTGAAATATGGTTGTAAATTGTTTATAATAACACAAAAGTGTATATAATATACTGGGGATATTATTTTAGAATGGTAATAACAAAGATAGAAGAAGTGGAAGAAGAAAGGAACTTGAAAAGGGGTGGTGAAATCATTACCTTTTTTTCGGGTTCTTCCTTTGGAATTGATCAAAAGGGCTCCTTTGGTTGGATTTATGACTAAAGGAAGGCATCTAGGATGAAGTGAGGGAATTTTAGAGAGTATGTGGTCAGAGTTTGGCCGAGACAAATGGATTTGAAGGTGTGAATTAATGAGAAGGGGGAGTGCCCTTTTATAAGAGGGGTAAGGGGCACCTTTTGAAAAGTTAGAAATATTATTTTATAATAAATTAATATTCAGTTTCTAATGGATCCAAAGTAGATTATTTAAATTTTAAGGTGGGGATGAGTCGCAAACCACTCAACCAACAGAATTTATACAAGTTTGGGTCATTATATTAACCTTATCTTATAGTTTTAACTCTTAGTTAATTAGTTTGACACTTACCATGTCACTTTTTATTTTTATATTATATAGTTAATAAAGATACTATATACCTCCAAAAGACCCTCAAGTGGTCCATTAATGATATACATATCATGATATATGTCTCTTGGCCGAACCATATATTTTTAGGAATTTAATATCAATTAATAATATAATATTTTTTTTAAAAACTCTTTTATTTCAATTTTGACACTATTTGGAAATTTGATTTTTGTAAAAATTATAACAGAATTATTACTTTGAAAAAAGTTAATTAAATCATTTCTAACATGTAATATTAACCTTTAAAATTAGTGTAATTCATAAAAAGTCTCAAATTATATTTATTTGGGTATTTATCATATCAATTATTTTAATTTTTCACTATTATGGTAATTACTGCATCATCATTGTGTCACAAATAAATTAAATTATTTAATGTCCAAAAATTATAAATAAAATATAATTATCTAGGAAATATTTTTATCTTTCTAATGAATATTTATAATCGAATTTTTCTTATGTGTAACGCTATATTAAAAATGTTTTAGTAAATAAACATTGATTTTAACTCTTTTAACACTTCTTTGAATTAAATAATAATAAATTTCCTAATCTAATCCAAGTGGACCTAAATGATAATATTTTATTCTAAGGTTTTA
Organism: Viscum album; assembly: GCA_963277665.1. Lineage (NCBI taxonomy): Eukaryota > Viridiplantae > Streptophyta > Magnoliopsida > Santalales > Viscaceae > Viscum > Viscum album. The sequence continues at coordinate 670,514,173 of OY728147.1, forward strand.
TTTTGGTCGAGATAAACTTGTCCAATAGAATTAGGACAAGTGTTAGGGTAATATTAATATATTTTTTACCCTTAATTACCCTATTTACTTTTAACTATGGTAAATAAAAGTAAAAAGTTACTATTCACCAAAAATTATTTTCATCTCAATGAACCACATTTTACTCCTTGATATTAACTGTGTCTCTCTGATTTTTGAAATTCCACTTACCGAAGTGGTAAAATTATGTTTTATGAAAAATTCAGTTTTTTAACTACCCCTTAGTGGTTTCACTATTCATCAAAAAATGAATGTTTCCAGAAAAATACCAACAATTAGGCCTAAGCTATATTTGATATTATGAATTCAAAAATGATTTCTATTTTACAAAAATAAAAACATATCAGTTTCACTAATTAATTTAAAAATTAATTCCCGTCATCAAAACTAATAGCGTGTTTTTAAGAGATAATAACTATCAAAAGATTGACACATGTTTATGTCCTGTTTAATTGTGAAATTATGTAAATGACCAACATTGTATTAAATGGTAAAAATATATTTTAAATATACTTTAAAACCACCCAAATTCATAATTTATCAATATAAATTATTTCGATTAAAAAAGTTGTTTTTAATTAAAATTTAGTATTTTTCACTATTCATCAAAATATAAATGTTATCCGAAAAGTTCCAAAATTTCACCTTAGTCTAAATTCGATACTATGAATACAAAAATGAATTCAATTTTGAGAGATAAAATTTATAAAATTTCAAAAAGTAGGTATTACTATTCATAGCGGCTAGTTTGATTGGTTGTGGTGTGTGTTAGAACTCAAAGTTCCGTACAACACACACTACTGTATTATTCAAAGGAAAGTGTACCGTGGAAGCTTGGGATGTTTCATTGTAAATTTTTGATGTCCCCATTATAAAAACGAAATTTATTTAGTCAAATTTAATATATAAAAGTTCAAAATATTGGATTTAAAAGGGTTCACTATTAAAAGTTGGTAAAAGTGAAATACTGAAAATGAATTTGTTCTTACATCATGTATAAGAAACTCATAATATGGATTCTGAAATTATAAGGATTATATAAAGTTTAAAATTAAGTTAATACTATTCATAACCTCTTTTTAATGGCTTGTTTGGTAATTCATGGTGTGCTTGAACTCGGTGTTGCGTGTAGTGCAAGTTATTGAATTATTTTGAAGAAATAACACACTATGAAATCTTGGGGTGATACAAAGATTATTATCATGATACGTCAAGTTCAATGAGGGTTTACTCATTCTCCATGTGCAATGATCCCTGGCTCATGAAAATATCATGTTCAATCTTGTTTCCACATTTCCATGTTATGATAATCATTCAATATCATGCATTTATGTTCATATTTCTCTTATGATCCATTGATATTACTATTACCTTAAGTATATTGTATTATTAATGTTATTCCTTTTTTACTCTCTTACTATGCCTTATAGCCCACCCCATTATTATGTATGTCCTCAGGTTGTCATGTACAAGGCTATGTACTACAGAATGATGTGGTAATGTAAAAGAATTTTTCAATAAATATTTTGTATTTTTTTGTCTTATGTTGCCATGTAATGACCATAATTTCCCATGAAACTAGACCTATTGATCTATATAGTTGTCTTAAGTGAATGTTTGTGTAATAAATCATGTTAATGTTTTTAATAAAGAGCAGGTTTGTTATAGTTGGTATTAGAGGATAGGTTTAGTCATTTTGGGATTATGATTAGAAAACCCCTGTGAAAGCCTTAAGGATAAGACTAAGTATTATAAAAACATCCCTAAATTTTGGTGAGTATAGATTAAGTGGTTTATCACTCAAATACATCCCTAACTGGATAGGAACTAGTAGAGGTAGCTCTGGCCTAGATGTATCTAGGGGTAAAATCCTAAAACATTGCTTCGATATAGACTCAAATTGTAACTAGTCCATGATAATGAGCCATGATGCACACTTGGTTACGAAACTCCCAGGGGATATGATTTCGTAAATTCATAAGCTTAGTATGAACCATTATTAATTGAACAAAAAATTTCCCGTAAAAAAATATTTTCGGAAGTAGAACATGGATAACAAAGATTAAAGCATATAAATTCATAATTTATGGAAACAAATGTTATTTATAACTTATAATTTTTTTCTTTGGATTCCTCTTTATGTGTTACCCACAACTTTCCTTCATTTCCATCCAATGGCTCATAATATGAGGACTCGAGCAAAAATATGATTCCAAGATCTCTATGATGATTGTTCTAATGAGTTTCACAATCATATGGGAGTAATAATTAAAAACATTGTAATGATACTCTCTTAAATTAACTATTGTTTTGAATAGAAACAATTGTCCAGAGGAACATCCAACTACCTAAGAAAGAACAAGCCCCAATGGATACCTTCATGATACAAATTACTTCTACTTTTAATGGATCATCCAATCCCTCAATTTTTAAATAATGGATAAACTCCATTGAAAAGATATACTCCAACATTCAATGTTCCAAACAAGAGAAGGTTATTCTGGCTTGTTATCAAATAGAGGGTAAAGCTAATCAATGTTAGGAATTCATAAAAAATATAATTCTTGAGGAAGATATCAAGTCATTGGAATAGAAGGTTTTAAAGAATTTTTTTTTTCAATAAATATTCTCCTCATACCCTCTGACATATGATGGAAAGGGATTTCCTTTCCCTCAAACAAAAAATGATGGATCCCTTAGAGCATAAGAGTAAAACTTCACAAGTCTTGAAGGGCATGCCAATGACTTCATCGTCACCCCTGAATGCAAGGTTGAACACATATTTAGTGGGATAATACCTATCCTAAAGAATTTCCTAGTGATCCATGACTTCTACATCTATGAGGATATTATCTGATATTCCCTCATAGTTGAAATGGAGATCAGAAAATCTCATGGGTATCTTGGGGATAAGAAGTGTAAGGTGGAAATTAATTCTAGTTGTCTGATGGATAAATAAAATGGTGTTATGAAATTATATCACCCCACATGCCAAAGGTGAGGATATAAGGACCATAAAATATTACTAATGGGGATGAGGAAATTATTTAGGTCTGGAAGAGAATGGGAACTACCCATTAAGTGTCGACAAGAAAAACCCACTTCTACGACAGAGAAGAGGAATTCCCCTTTTGACCTGAAAACTCATTATTCATTGCTTAAATTAAAATTCACTTGGGCACATTGAAAACCGGTTCCATAAGACAATGGTTTTCGAGGCATCCAAAAACTGCCACAGAAACAAGGGATCTCTTTTTTAATCACTACCGCTGAAGCGAACTGTGAAAATGAAGCGGTGACAGGTATGCTAGTTATACATTCAAGAATAGTGAATGTACTTTTGGATTCCAGTCATATGTAGTCTTTTATATCTATAAATATTATTATAAAAATCCCAAAACCAACAAAAATCATGGAGGTAGAGATTTCTATGAGAACAGAAATTGGGCAATCACTACATCCTATGAACATAACTCCCCCCTTGTCACAATTTTTCGTTTGAACTTACCAAAGAACCATGTCATACTCCCTCCTGAGGAATTTGATGTAATTCTTGGAATATATTGTATTTTTCTATATATATCCAATATAAATTTCCTTGGGGGGGAAATAACTCTCCATATAGAGAATTGACCCCTGACTTTGTAAATGTGCAAGGAGGAGGATGAATATTCTATAGCACCGTCATCTCAAGTGTTGATAATACTACCCTATGAGAATTTGTATGTTGATTAGATGATTGTGTCTATGTAAGAAACTACCCTTGATGACATTCCTGTTATGTGGGAATTTACTAAAGTGTTTCCCAAAGAATTTCCTCATGTTTCTCATAGAAGAGATGTTGAATTCCCAATTGATCATATAACTATGGTTTTTCCAATATCAAATATTTCATATTGAATGGATGGTGTAGAGCATGAGGATCTATAGAAACAACTATAGGAGAATTTGGATAAAGGGTTTATACTACCAAATGATTCACCATGGGCTGCACCAGTCTCTTAATTAAAAATATGGATGGTTCAATGCATCTTTATATTGATTATCGTGAGATTAACAAAAATAATGATAAATAACAAGTATACTCTTACACTAATTGACGATTTGTTCGATTAGCTACGTGGATCATAATACTTTTCCTAGGTGGATCTGCAGTGGGGTTATTGCCATTTATCGGTGAAGAAGGAGGATATCCCCTTGATTTCTTTTTTTATAATGTACAAGCACTATAAATTCATTATAATGCATTTCGAATTCCCAAATGCTCCATAAATCATCATGGACATGATGTATACTGTCTTTAGATATTAACTCACCCAAATTTGAGGTAGTATTTATAATTGATATTATAATATAATTAATAACCAAGGAGGATCTTGAGGATAATCGATGAACTATACTAGATAACTTACGAATGGAGAAGATCTATGAAAAGTACAACAAGTGTGAGTTCTGGTTGAAGTAAGTCTCATTCTTGGGTCATATCATCACAAGAAATGAGATATTTGTGGATCCCTCTATGAAATATACAATTGGTGGATGGTCTATGCCAATATAGGAGATGGATATCCGAAGCTTACTAAGGTTATCTGGATATTATCGCTGATTTGTGAGAAATTTTTTACAATTTTCAAACCCTCTTACTAATCTAACTCGGAAGGGAGTAAGGTTTTCCTTGAGCGATGAATTTGAAGACAACCTCAAGGATATTAAAAGGAGGCTTATCAACACACCCTTTCTCACACATCCCACAAGTGGAGAACATTTTGTGGTATTAAGTGATGCTCCAAAGAAGCGCCTAGGTTGTGTGTTGATGAAAAATGCCAAAGTCATTGCCTATGATTCAAGGAAATTGTATGTTCATGAGAAAAACTATCCAACACATGATCTAAAGTTGTATGGAGTAATATTATATTTAAAAATTTCATGACATTACCTCTTTGGGAAGAAGTGTGAAATATATACGGATCAAAAAAGCCTCAAGTATATATGCACATAGAAAGAGCTGAATATGCACCAACGAAGATGGTTAAAGTTGATCGAAGACTATTACTTATTAATTCACAAAAATCTAGTGGAAGTGAAGAAGGTGGAAGATTATCTATGTAAAAAGGATCTAGAAACTCTTTCATTTATGAGAATTGAAAAGGATCCAATCTTCGTAGATGTTATAGTGATAGATATGGGAATCATAACGAAAGGAACATAATTAATCTATTCCCAAATGATTGAACAACTATCTCTTTTGGAAATGATAAAGTATGATCATAAGGATGATGTCATAATTTAGAAAAAAGTGCATGTTATCAGAAAAAAACCTCAGAGTTCAATGTTAATGAAGAATGAATTGTGAGATTTTGGAAAATGCTTTGTGTTCGATCCAATTCGGAGTTAAATAATGAACTTTTGGATGACACACAATGTTAAAATATCTCCATTCACTATGGAAACACAAAGATGTATCAAGATATCTGAGGGTGTTATTTTTGGGAAAACATGAAAAGATAGATTGTTGAGTTTACATTAAAGTGTAAGGTATGTTATCAAGTGAAGGCTGAGAGGCAGGAGTTTAAGGCAATGATGAAACCAGTACACATACCAGCATGGAGATGGGAGAACAACACCATGATATTTGTCACCAGACATCCGAAGAAATCCAAAAGAAACAATTATATCAAGGTTATTATGGATCATATAACATAGACTACACACATCATTACAATTCAACAGAATTTTTCATTACATCAACTGACACAGATATAAATTAGAAATGTGGTAAGTCTTCATGGAGCACCACTATCAATTGTTTTCGATCAAGATCCAAGATTCACCTCTATGTTATAGAATATTCACCAACATGCTTTGAATAATGAGATGATCTTATGTATGTCATTTCCTTCTCAAACTGATGGGAAATCTGAGCAGACTATCCAAACCCTTAGAGACATGTTTATAGGATGTTCAATGGACATAAATGGAGGATGACATCAACATATTTTTAGTTTTGTGTTCTCTTACAATAACAATTTCTACTCATGCTTCCAAATGAATCCTTATGATTACCATTATGGGAAGAGGTGCGAAACACCAGAATGTTGGAATGAAGTTGGGGAGTGACAAATCCTATGTTCCAAAAAGGTTGAATGAATGGTGTATAAGCTTAAGACCATCCAACAACACATTAAAAGTACTCATATTTGGAAAGATATTTATGATGATAATCATCAACGAGACCAATATTTTGATGTCAGTGATAGGATATCACACCACATATCACTGTTGAAGAGAGTTATGAGATTTGTGAAGAAAAGAAATTTTATTCCAAGGTACATCAACCCTTTTGATATCCTTGATTGCATTGGAGTAGTTGCCAATTGAATGAAACTCCAACAAAAAATGTCTCAAGTACACGATGTATTCCACGTATCACTTTTGAGGAAGTACATATCTGACCCAATACATGTACCCAATATAGAGGGAGTACCATCATAGAATGAAAACTTCTATGAAGAAAAGTTGGTGAAGATCCTAGATCATAGGGAAAAATTTCGATGATATTAGACAATACCTCTCGTCAAGGTGTTGTAGAGAAACAACTAGTTTGATGAAGCGACATTGTAATCAGAGATAGTGAAGAAGTAGAGTTACCCTCATCAATTTTTGGAATTTAAAATACCTTTAATAATATTTACCTTTTCTAATATAGTCGTTGAACAATGAACACATGATTAGTATAAATATAGGCTTTAAAAAAGTCCAATTTACTTAGAAAAATTAGGCGATGGCCTTGTCAAGTAGAATTTCTCTATACGAAGACCATTTTTTAGAACTCCGTAAGGAGGTAGTGTCACTTGGATTCTCTCTTGAACAAGACCAAGAAGATATTCAACTTGTTAAGCATTAACCTAATCGCATGTAGGATAAGTGGATGTTAATAGAGATTATTACTTGGGCGATGTTATCTGAGCCAACCATATAGTCTATCACTATTGCACAGCTTACCCTTAGGTCTTTTGTGGGTGTTATAAGTGTTTATATATCAAGAACCTAGAACTATGATTATGTGCATTATTTTTATTATAAATAATATACATTTATCTTATCATTGTTACTTTGTAAGTGATTTTTAAAGCACAAATATTATTTTTATTTAATATTCATATTCATTTGAGAAATATATTTTGATGAAATAATAGATTTTTTAATTAAAAAATAATTTAGTAAAATATTATTATTACAAAATTTCTTTTTATTAAATAAAAATTATTGTATAATTTTTGTGAATAAAATTTTAATTTTATTATATTTTGAAAAATGTTTTTGTCAAAAAACATTAAATTTAAATAGATGATGGTTTTTAATTTAAAAGTTATAATTCAAATATTTTTAAAATTATTTAGATAAAATGAATTTTCTTTTTGAATATGGTCATCAAAATTATCAAACTGTGAATTTTTCTTAATTTTCTGAGACAATCTATTTTTTGGGTAAAAATTAATTATCGTTTTAATATATAATGTATTTTATGACATCATAATGTCCCAATGGTGATGTAATAAACTACTATAGAAGGTATGTTATACAATATATGTTTTACCTTGCAAATTATGTGATTTTAGAGATGTTTGATAAATTTTATGGTGCCTTAATGGACCATCCTAAATTTATTAAATATTTTATCTTTTTAAATGAATTTTTGAGGGTGTGCCTCACCTCCACATAATAATGGCTAATAATTTAATATGTTCATCCATTGGAATTAAATAATAAATTTTTCCACTCCAATATGGAAAAAATGGAAGAACTAGGGGATGGTTTATGGTTTTGATTAGTTTAATGTGTAATGTCCAAACAATAAATAATAAAGAATTCACTCTCCATTCCAATACAAACAAACTTAATCTCCCATTACTCATCAATAAACCTATTTTGAGCAAGAACAACTTCTTACCTCGCTCTCTTGAATCCTCTAAAGGCTCCACAATATCCCATGAATCCTCTCTCAAGCCCCTCCCAAACCTTTGGGATCATACTTTCAAGTAAGGGATTTCTTCCTTTCTCATTTTTGTCCACATTTATTTATGTTGTTTTAAACATTTATTATCAATTAAAAATGTTGGGAGATTATTTAGAACCTCCCCCATACTTTCCTCCTTATGTTTCAATTATGATAGACCTCTATATCTCTCATTATTTCCTCACATGTACACCCATTACCTTGCTGAAATTCCGTAAGGGATCCTCACTTTCCTTCCTTCCTTATTTATATCCATGTTTCATTATATTGATATTCCCATTAATATTCTATTAAAAAGTTTTGGGTATGATTTATCACCTCTTATATAAAACTCCCCTTATATTTTAATGATGTCATACCTCTTTCACTCTCATTAATGCGTCCCATGTACACCTGTTACAATGCCAAAATTCCATAAGTAATTTCCCTCTTCTCATTTACAATCAAATTTTTTTTTTTAATTTTATGAATCTACATTACATTACATATGTTAGGATATTATCTTCTATGATCCCCTTGTAGTAAATTTCTTGTATAAATTATTAGGTACCCCTTCGTCTCCCATGAACCCATTTTATGATTTATATTTCACGTCGTTATGCTCTCAATGTTAAACTAAAATTTCCATGCCAAAATCATTGTATATGTGAATACCATACCTATTTCTCTACCAAGGGTATTCACCATTATAAAAATGTGAATTTTTATTAATGGATTAAATTTATTTATTCTACATATTTTATTCATGGAATAAATTATGATGTTTAATGAATCAATGTTATGTGATCTATGTGGAACACATATGCATGATATTAAATGTCTATAATGGGTGTGCCTTGATAGCACTCCAATGCATTGGTTAAAGATTAGTATCATCATACATCAAGTGATATGGGGGTTTAATCTTTCTAATTCATGTGAAATGATGATTTACGTATTCAACATGTTCAATTAGACTTGGCTCATGCTCATATGTTGTTAAATTTTGGTTCCATATTTCCATGTTATTATAGTCAATCTATATCATTGATTTATGTTCATTTTTCTATTTTTCTCCATTGATATTCAATTTCCTATAATTTATTTTATTCTTCATGTTATTACTTATTTACTTTCTTATTGGGATTTATAGATCACCCCTTTCTTATGTGTGTCCTCAGGTTATCCCATGCAATTCTATATATGAGGGAATTTCGTGGCCATGTAAAATATTTTTTTAATAAAGACGAAGTATTTTTATGTCTTAAGTCATCATGTAATTTCCATAATATCACAATACATTAGGCCTCTCTATCCAAAAATTTGACTTAAATTCATGTTTTTGTAATAAATCTTGTTAAAGTGTTTAATAAAGAGAAGGGTTGTTATATGCCATTTACTCCTGGTCAACCCTAAGTGGACTAATGATAATTAATGGTGTCAATAATTCCTAATTAGCGAAAGATCTCAAATTGATTACAAAACAAAATCTTGATGTGTTGAACAATATCACATGACATATAATTCTGATTAAACTGTGTAGTCTAGTGTTGTATGACCAGGATCCTTGGAACAACATGATTACTTCCATGAATTTATTTTAATCATAAAACTATTTGTTTCTGTTATATATGTAATAATTGATAAGGGAAGAAATTGGCCTCATAATTTGTATTAAAATATAACGATTAATCAAGAATTGATAAATTAATTATTAAGGCATAAATCATCAATGAAATATTTAAATAATTATCAAAAAAATAATCCCACTTTGATATCACTTTTAGGTCCTAGGAGAAGCAGAATAATGAATGGGACAATGCCCTATATTAATTTTTCTTTTTCCAATGAACAACCTGGATCAATACGACGATGAATTCCATTATCTACAGAACTGATTGATGGACATAAAAAAATTAATAGAAACCCAATACCAATAGATTGGAACTACATATTTTTATATAATTAATTTTAATAAATTAATGATTTCCCTCAAATGTTAATATTTCATCATTGATGCATTTGGAATTATATATCTACAGGTTTGATGTAGTTGTGTTGTATAAATCAAGAGTATATATCCTCTATAAGTGATCCACACATGTTCGATGTATCTCCAGATGTCGTTGAATGAATCTCTAGGTGATAGCACAGAATATCCTTGCACTTGTGATGTCTTCCTTAGATTACCTTGATAACTGGGTCCAAATAGTTCTCCTTGACCCGATGGATGAGGATCAGGACTATTCATGATAACATTATTGAATAGAAAAAAACAATCAAGTCTTGAGATATTTTTTCCAATACATTGTGCATAAAAAATAATTTTCACCCCTTGGTTTGTGCTTGGATAATAAGGGAATAATATAACTAGGTATATAATTCAATATGTTAATAATAAATAATTTGAACAAGTGCCTAAATTATTTTATTACTCTTAGAAGACCCCCATGTAAAATAATGACATTAAAATTATTATTTCTTGACATGATCTTATCATGAGAGTTATAATTAAATATTATCTAACCAAATAAAATTCAATATTATTTTCTCTCATAGGGCTATTAACTCATTCCACCAATCCTTCCCCATATTTATTGAACTATGGATAACGAATATTTTTTTATTAATTAAATATCGCTACATTATTCAAATAAATATATATAAAAATATTACATTTATTAAATAGAAAATAAATATTTATTAATTATTCCACCCATAATATATTCTCTTGACTACCCAGTGTTGAAATAAATTCGATCATGTAACCATTATTAATTTTTAATCAACACCAATGAATAATATTTATTCAACTTGGTAAATAATAATTAAAATGTTATTTATCTAAGATACTGGATTCCCTTAGTCGGTGACCCTTAAGGCCTCTTTCTTAGTGGCATTAGGTGGTGTAGCATAATGTCCAAGGATAACATCTAGAAACACACCAAGTCACCCATATCTAAAAAGATAATTCTAAAAAGACATGTCAAGTCATACAAACACTTATCATGTAATATTTTCTCATTGTCTCAATATCTCCAATCAAGTGGGTTTCATGAAAGTGCAATCAACCCATGTGAATGATTTGTCATTATTTGACTTCCCCAAAATTGAACATGCCTATAGAAAACCATGGAAGTGGATTTATTTAGGATATATAATTTCCATAAAAGGGCCATAGATACCAACTATTATTATGGAATAGAAAAAAAATCATTTCTCACATTATACATTAATGCAGTATTACTCATGATACACACAACATATCCTACCTCACAACAAACAAATGTTGTTAAGGTTTTTTCCAATACATCTAAGTGAATATATTATAATACCCATTAATAATAATATTAATGACTAAGGAAACATACACACATATGCAGATAAGAACATCCAATGGAATGTTTAAATGTGCATTTCTTAATGGTGGGTCTCATTATCATAATATCATCCTTGAAATTACTAATGGAATACACCATGATAAGGTGACTAAAAGTCCTTTGAGTCTCCACCCCTGATAGCATGTTTCAATTGGGTCCTTTCAAATGATATAATCCAACTATAGAACACATATTCAAGAATTGTTTCAGGGAACTTCAAGGTTCTCATCATTGGAGGGATTTTATACGACCTTTTAGTGTGACAGCTACTCTTAGTATATTGTCACATACAATTTCATGTAGAAGAAAAATTATGATTTGAAAATAAGTTTATTAATATAGATCCAATGAATAAATGTTCATCAAAATGTTCCAAATATGTTGGTTATAGGAATCCAACACCAAAAATGTTTTCAGATGTGGATTTTCAATGTCTGTTTTACTTTGATGAGTGGAGTTACTAGGTTGGAAGTCAATATATGGAGCCCCTTTCATTCCTTATTGGAAGAGTTTCTAGGGGAATCAGTGGATTGTGAGATGGTAATGGTTTCTAGGTCCATTCGTGAGTTCCTAGATGTTTTCCCTAGACAGGTTGTGATGCTACCCCCTCCAAAAGATATTGAGTTCGAGATAGATAAGCATTGTGGTGCTTCTATGATTTAAATTTCTCATTAAAAGATTGCACCATATAAGTTGGATGATTCAAGGTTTTAGATAGATAATATGATAAAAAATTTGTTTATATGTCCCATTGTGTCATCGTGCGGTGCTCCAACATTGTTCGTAAAGAGTAGGATGATGGTCATAGGTTAGGTATAGACTACCAGAGGTTTAATACAGTGATAATCAAGAACCATTTCCATATTCCATGTATAGAAGGCGATATTGACTAGCTAAGGTTTTTGATTTTTTTTTCTCTGATCAATATGCAATATAGATATCACTAGTTGAGGGTGGAGGAGGGTCATATCATGAAGACTTCCTATAGATAGAGGTATGAGCACTTCAATTTTGTAGTCATTAAATTATTTATTACAAATAAACCAGAGGATTATGAAATATGAGTTCTAAGTGTTCCTATATTGGTTCGTCTTCATATTCATTGATGACATCATGATCTAATCAATGTAAGGGGAAGATGATATCTAGAATCTGAGAACTTTCCTACAAGTTCTTCGCCACCAGCATATTTTGGGAATGATTTCCAAGTTCAAGTTCAAGACAAGACATGTACATTTCATCGGGCATGTGGTGCCTCAGAAGGGTGTGGCATTAGACCTATCAACAATTGGGGAAATTGTTTCATGGGAAACACCAGTGAACATGGAAGTATAATTTCTTTTGTGGTCTTAAAGGATATTACCAGTGGTTTGTACTAGATATCTCTCATTTTGAATAACTATATAATGCTTTAACAAGTATAGAACAAACATTGTGTGTACTGATCGGGTGTAGGATGTGTTAGGTTACCTAATGTGGATGTTAGTCAATTCCCTTGTGTTTATTTTTCCTGTAACATCAGGATCCCAATTACCCATAGTCGGTGCAATATTTTAATACATTGGTTTAATTTCTAGGAATCAAGTCCCGAAGGACCGATCAGTTTTGCAGTCTTGGAAAATAGATTATATATACGAATGTTACATTAAACTTTATAACATACAACACAACATAAATAATCCTTTATGAATGCCATTATTCCCTTAGCATAACCCTACATATCAATCACAATGCACTTTTTGGAGTCCTAGGAAAAATAAAACATAGAATGGGGTGAGCTCAGATTCTCCGTAAGGATAAAAATATAGCGAATACTTTCATAAATAAGCATAATAATTTAATGCAATGTATATAACTAAAAAAAAGCCTTTCCAACATACAATTCATCATAATATGGAAATTATAAATCAAAATAATTCCATTTACTTATTCACATGGATACACTACTAGTCTAATAAACATATGCAATATCAATATCCACTTTCATAATGATGGAATGCATAGTGCCAGACTTTCATAACCACATAGTCAGGGCCTTGTTCCAAGAATAAAAATAATATTTTTGTCCAGACCTTATTCCAAGACGGTATTTTTTGTCATGAGACCTAACAATTAATTGAGGAGCTAGAGAGGGCTCCACCTGTCACATACTAAGCCCAATTCATTCCTCATATAAAAAGGTTTAAACATAACATAAACATTAGAATTAAAACTAGCATATGAAATGTCAATAATTATCCATAAAACATGAATGGTATAAAAATTGAACATTCACATTTAAACATATAACAAAACCGTCAATACAATATAGAAGTTTTGTATCATAATAAATCAACATCAAATAAGATTAAAATCCATCATTGGATGTTGACATAGATGAAAATGATTTGTTAAACTATTTGAGAGAAATATCCCTTTTTAATAAAAAAAATAAAAATTTAAACAATTTAGAAAGGAACAAATTTAATGAAATTTTTTAATAAAAGATCCCCATACCACTTTGAAACTTTTTAAGGTAATTAACATTTTAAAAATATTCATGTTCATATTGATAAATCCTTAAAACCATTTTGAAAACATCGACATTAATGAGAATGATTTAGAGGAATAAATATTTAAAACATATAAAAATATGTTTTAGTAATAAAATACCTTTGAAAACACTTTCACAAAACATGGACATGGATAATAAATATGACCCAGTAGATACTTACGTAAAAACAACCTTGGATAATAAAGAGATTGTGAAATTAACCCTTAATATTCACATTCCTTTGGTAGAGGGTACGATTAACATCCTGTATAATGACCATTGTATGTTATTAGATTATACATTAACCATATACATATTTATTATATCATAAATTATTCATTTATGAATTTATACTACCCATTTAATAATGATTTTCATGATAAATTAACATTTCGGGTAATAATCTCTTTCTTTATTGTAAATATTTTAACTTGTTATTCTTGAGAGTATCATTTAGATCATGATTAAAATACTTCAAAAAAATGAAAATTGATATATAAATCATAAATATTTAGAACATAAATGTTTATAATAGATAGATATATTAAATGGAAAACACTGTTTAGGGAGACGATAGGTCGTATGTATGCATAAATGATGTTTCTGTTATCATATCGTATTGAACGGAAGTAAGTGAATAAGAAATATGTAAGTAAATTAATACATATATATATATAAATATATATCTCCAGTTGCATTATTATTTCAAATATTATATACTTACTTTTAATATATACTTTTATAATCATCGATGAATGGTGAACTTAGAAACGAATCTAATCATGTAGTGGAGACGATAATTTGTACGTACGCACGAGCGACAATATAATTTTCTTAAAGGTGTGTAATTGGATGATATATCATATATAAATAATCATTATCATGTTTTATTTTTTATTAGCATCAATTAAACATCTTAATTATACCCATCCAAATAATAATGTATTGCATAACAATTACACCACGACGTGGAGACGGTAAGCCGTACGTACACACGTATGGTGACATGTCATTAAAAGGATGGATAGAATAATGGGTTTGGTTGTTCCATATTTATAATAACATCAAAATATATAGAAGATAATGGAGGTATTATTTTAGAATTGGAAAAACAATGAAAGAGGATGTGTAAGAAGAAAAGAATTTGAAAGAGGTGATGAAATATTTAACTCTTCTTTGGGTTCTTCCTTTTGATTTGGTAAAAAGGGCTCCTTAGGTTGGATTTCTGACCAAAATAATGCCTCTAAGATGAAAGAGGGATAGTTGGGAGTATATTTTGGCATGTTTTGGCCGAGAAAAAGGGCTTTTGATAAGTGAATTTGAGAGAAGGGGATGTGCCCTTATATAAGAGTGGTGAGGGGCATCTTAGGAAAAACTTAAAATATTATTTTTTGATAAATTCATCTCCGGTTTCTAATGGCACCAAAATTAATTATTTAAAGTTTAAGGTTGTTATTGGTCTAAAAACACTCAACCAATAGGTTTTATTCAGGTTTGGGTTACTATATTCACCCTATCCTTTAGATTTAACTCTTAGTTAAATAATTTGACATTTACCATGTCTCTTTGTATTTTTATATTATATGGTTAATAAACATACTATAAACTTCCCAGAGAACCCCAAGTAGTTAATTAATGATACAACTACCATTACATAAGTCGTTTGGCCGAAAATTAGATTTTTAGGAATATAATATCAATTAATAATATAATATTTCTTTTAAAAACACTTTTATGTCAATTTTTACACTATTTGGTATTTTTTTCTAAATTCATAACAGAATTTTTACATTGAAAAAAAATCATCTAGCCAACCCCAATATGTCATATTAACCTTGAAAATTAGTGTAATTCATTAAAAGTCCCACAGTACCTTTATTTGGGTATTTATAGTATCAATTATTTTAATATTTCAATAATAAGATAATTACTGCATCATCATTGTGTCATAAATAAATTAAATTATTTGAAGTCTAAAAATTATAAATAAAATACCATTATTTATGAAATATTTTTATCTTTCTAATGAATATTTATAGTCTAATTTATCCTATGTGTAACCCTATATTAAAAATGGTTTAGTTATTAAACATTGAATTTAACACATTTATCTCTTCTTTTAATTAAATAATAATAAATGTCCTAATCTAATCCAAGTAGACCTAAAGGATAATATTTTATTTCTAAAGTTGTTTTTGGTCAAATATCACTTATACAATAGAATTAGGACATGTGTTAGGGTAATAATAATATCATTTTTACCCTTAATTACCCTGTTTACTTTTAACAGTTGTAAATAAAAGTAAAAGTTACTATTCACCAAAAAATTGTTTTCATCTCATTGAAAAATATTTTTCTCACTAATATTAACTGTGTCTCTCAGATTTTTTAAATTCAACTCACAGAAGTTGTAAAATTAAGTTTTATGCAAATTTGCAAATGCTCCTAGGAGGTGGGAAAAAGACGGTAAAAAGTTCAATAAAATTTTTATATATCTAAAATTATTATAAAATGACTCCAATTAATTAAATTTAACATATATAGGTATTATGTGTCTATTGTTACCTAAAATAAATTTAAATAAACTAAATAATTATTTAAATAAAAAGTCGGTTTTAAACAATAACTTATTGTTTTTCACAATTCATCAAAAATTGAAAGTGTTCATAAAAATACCAAAATTTCACCCAATTCTAATTTTGATATTCAGAATTAAAAAATTTAGTCTATCATACCAAATTAAAAACATATAAGTTTCATTTATTAATTTAAAATTAATTCCCGTTGTCAAACCCAAAAAGAGTGTTTTCCAGAAATAATAACTAACAAAAGATTGAAAATTTTTATGTTCAATTTCAATGTGAAATTATTTCCAATGAATAACATTTGATTAAAAGTTAAAAATATAATCTATTTATACTTCGAAACTATTAAAATGTATAATTTAACACATCAAATTATTTTGATTAATAAAGTTGTTTTAAGTTAAAATATAGTTTGTTTTCACTATTCACCCAAATATGAAAGTTATAAAAAAACACCAAAAATTTATTGAAAGTAAATTCTTATGTACTGATTCAAAAGAATATGTTTATTTTTTCAAATTGAATATATAAAAGTTTCAAATATTTAATTTAATAAGGGTTCTCCATTAAATGGCGGTAAAACTGCATTTTTTTAAAAAATAATTCTTTTATCTGAAACAAATGAATTTGTTTTTTCATTATGTCTATGAAACTCATAATATGGATTATAAAATTATAAGGATTATATAAAGTTAAAAAATATATTTAATACTATTAATAACCTCTTTTGAATGGCTAGTTTGGTATGTAGTGGTGCGCTTGAACTCAATGTTGCGTGTAGTGAAAGTTATTGAATTACTTTGAAGAAATAACGTACTATGAAATCTTGGGGTGTTACATTATTCGCTATTTCAAAAAACAAATTCCATCAAATTTTGATAATTTTATTCGAAAATAAAATTTTGAAAATAGAAAATACCTTTGTGGCAAAACCCACATCAAAAATTGGGTTACTAAAATTTAGTCTTAATAAGAGGAATAGGGGAATGAAAAAGTCACCACCAAATTATTATCTCGATTAACAGAACATTGGTGGAAATTAGGACACGTAATTGGAGGAAAATCATAAATAATTATAGGGAGTGATTGAGGTCATCAGTCACAAATAATTGTATAATTGAGGGCCTCATCCATCAATCTATGATGATTTAAAATATCATTGGTTCAAAAAAACATATGTTATTAGGATAACACATTTTTAGTTTTTAGATCTCTTGCCTAAAGTTTAAGAATTATATTCTTCATAGAATAAGAGAAGAAAATATATATACCTGGAAAGTGGAGTTCTATCCTTTGACTAATTTCTACCACAAACTCATCTTTCACACTAAAAGATAATAGAACTTTAAAAAATTATATTTATCCTATTCGTATAGGGTTCAAAAAAATGAATTTATAATTCATCTACCAGACCTCTAAAAAAACTACATTACTCAATCTAGGAAATCACATGGGACAGTGGTAGGTAATACCCCCTTGTCACCATTTAGTTGCGGGTTCATGTCTCTCGGCCTTGCCGGACGCGACGGGTTGCTGCCCGCCCTCTGAGTTGTCCTTTTTATGGAAATTCTAAAATAATATCAAACTAAACATATCCAAAATACTTTTGTCCAAAGTTGCAGTCCAAAATTTATAAGGAAGGTAAACACAATGAAGATCCTTTTTTCCACATAATAACATGTGAACAACATCATCATGTATTCTTTTAAAACAATGTAACATCTTGAATTACCATAAAATCTTATTGATTACATTTATGCTCCCTTATTACATATAGAATACTAGACATACTCCTATCTAAAAATGTTTGAAAAATCCAACAATTATGGAATATACAAATCCTTAATCAGTTTCAAAGTTTTCAAGAATATCCAATATAATTTATCCGAATCAATAATGTATTATTCTAAAATCACTACATCAGAATAAGAACCATATTATGGTTTATCTTTATCTCAACCATATATTTTCCAAAAATTTAACCAGTTATTGAGTCACTATTCTTGGATCCACACAATATCAAGTTTTTAATGAAATAGTACTTCAGTACAACCATTATATACTCTATAATTATTATAACATGTACATCATTAATACAATACTCAAATTATGCAATACTTTAGTAACAACGTAAGAAATCTAATCATTTGTCTTCATCTTCGGTAGTATCATATATTTATTATTATCCAATAGCAGCATTTGTGGTATACTCTAATGATTTGGACATTGATTCGTGTAGTGTCGCAACTCCTTGAAGATGAAGCATTGTATATTTGAAACTTTTTTCTTACCCTTTCAATCACGTACTTGGGGTCCTTTTTCACCACACTTATAAAAAAACTCCCATTCAGTTCAATAATTTACCAAGGTGATTCTTTCCACAATTATTACATATGGGAAAATCCTTCTTTTCCCTCTTCCCTTTATCCATATTTATATCTTCCATCCTTTTATTCTCTTGCTTCCCTTCAAATCCATATGACTCATAGAATTATTTACATATCTTATTAACACATGATACTATTTTTTCATATGTTGAAAATGAATGGAAGAGTATTTCCCTTATAAATGTTGGCTTAATACCATGAAAGATATGATCCTTCTTACTCTTTGGATCATACATATTACTAGAATTCACATTCCTTATACTGGGCGCCATTTCTATACAATGGCATAAACTAGGTCAGTTTATGAATTTCAATGAATAATTACAAACTTGTAAAATAACTAACGTAAATTGAACATTTTATGGATATAATCAATAATTATAAAAAAAAAATCGTTGAGGAAGTATATACTCATAAACCCCTCATAATGGTTTGTAAATAAAATGATAATTATCTTAAGCATATCCCATGAGAGTGTTGTAACCAAGAGTGCAGCAAGGCCCATTGACGTGCACCAGTTCTCATTCGATTCTAGCTCAAAGTGGTGTTTTGGGTTTTACCCCTAGGTATATCTGTGCTAGAACCACCTCTACCTGCTCGTATCTAGACATGGATGAATTTCTTTGAAAACTCACAAAATCTCTACAGTACCAAAATTCTATGAAATTCTTCTATTCTAATCCTCAAAGTCTATCTTGGGGTAATGTTCACTAATCAGTGTTTATCTAAATCTAGTTTCAAAGGTTATTGATAAACTTACTCTGATACCAACTGTAACTCCCTGACCCCAGTTACCTAGAGTCAGTGCATTATTTTAATAAATTGGTATGATTACAAGGAATCAAGTCTTAATGGACCGATCTGTTTTGCCGTCTTGGAAAATATATTACATATATGAATGTTACATTACACTTTATAGCATACAACACAACTTAAATAATACTTTATGAAATCCATTATTATCTTATATTAACCCTGCATATCAATCACAAACCACTTCTTGGAGTTCTGGGAAAAATAAAACATAGAAAGGGGTGAGCTCAGATGCTCTGTAAGGATAACAATATAGTGGAAACTTTTATAAATAAGAATAAACATTTAATTAAATGCATAAAACGTAAAAAACCTTTTCAACATAAACTTCATGATAATATGGAAAATATAAATCAGAATAATTCAATTTACTTACTCACATGGACATGCTACTACTCGAATAATCACATGCAATATCAATAGCCACATTCATAAAGATGGAATGCATAATGCTAGACATTCATAACCACATAGTAAAGGCCTTGTTCCAAGACTAAAAATAATATTTTTTTTCACATCCTTGTGCCATGACAATAGTTTGTCTCATGATACCTATCGATTCATCAAGGAGCTTTAGCGGGCTCCACATGCTACTTCCAAGTCCAATGCATTACTCATATGAAAAGTTTTAAACATAACATAAACATTCGTATTAAAACTAGCATACGAAATGTCAATACTTTATCCATAAACCATTAATGGTATAAAAATATCACATCCACAGTCAAACATATCAGAAAACCTTAAATACTATATGGAAGTTTTGTATCATAATAAATCTACTTCAAATAAGCTTAAAATCGATCAAAGGGTGCTGACATAAATGAAAATGTTTTGTAAAACTCATTGAGGGAAATATCCCATTTTCATGAAAACATTTAAAAGTCACATAATTTTTAAAGGAAGATATTTAAATACATTTTTGAGTCATATTTTCCGATACCACTTTGAATATTTTTAAAGGAATTAACATTTTAAAAACATTCATGTCCATATAGATAAATCCTTAAAATCATTATGAAAGCATGGACATTAATGAGAATGATTTGGATTAATAAATATTTAAAAAATTTAAAAGGATGTTTTAGTAAAAAAAATCCATTAAAAAATCCCTTTGAAAACTCTTTCACGAAACATGGACATGGATAATAAATATGTCCCAGTAGATACTTATGTAAAAACGACCTCAGATAATATATGAGACTGTTAAATTAACCCTTACTTTGTTCTTTTCTTTGTTCGAGGTTATGTTTAACCTCCTAAATAATGACCATTGTATGTTATTAGATTATAAAAGAACCATATTAATATTTATTAAATCATACATGATTCATTTATGACTTTATACTAACTATTTAATAATCATTTTCATGTTAAATTAACATTTCAGGTAATAATATTTTTCTTAATCGTACATATTTTAACTTTAATTTTTATTGTATCATTTAGTTCATGATTTATATACATAGAGAATATAATCCTTGATTTATAAATCATACATATTTAGAATATAAATATTGTTAATAGATAGATATATGAAATGGAAAACACTCTTTACAGAGATGGTAGGTCGTACGTACGCATAAACGCTCTTTCTATTTTCATATCGTATTGAACAGAAGTAAGTGAATAAGAAATATGTAAGTACATAAATTTATATATATATATTTATATATATATGTGTGTGTGTGTGTGTATATCTCTAGTAAAATTATTATGTAATATATTACATACTTATTTGTAATATATACTTTTATAATCGTCGATGAATGGTGAACTTTGGAATGAATCTCATCGCGTTGTGGAGACAGTAATCCGTACGTACGCACAAGCGACAATATCATATCCCTAAATGTGTGGAATTGTATGGAATATCATATATACAGAATCATTATCATTTTTTATTTATTATTTACATAAATTACACATCTTTATTATACCCACCAAAATAATAATGTATTGCATAACAATTACACCACAACGTGGGGACGGTAATCCGTAAGTATGCATGTATGGTGAAATGTCCTTCAAAGGATGGATAGAATAATGAATAGGGTTGGAAATATTTTTAATAACATCACAGTATATATAAGATAATGGATTTATTATTTTCTAAGGGAAACAATAAAGAAAGAGGAAGTGGAAGAAGAATAGAACTTAAAAGAGGTGATTAAAATATTTATCTCTTCTTCGGGTTCTTCCTTTTGATTTGATCAAAAGGGCTCCATAGGATGGCTTTATGACAAAACTAAGACATCTAAGATGAAGGTCTGATAGTTGGGATTATATTTGTTCAGGTTTTGGCTGAGCCAAATGGCTTTGTATATGTGAATTTGGGAGGAGGGTAATTTCCCTTTTATAAGAGGGGTGAGTGGCACCTTTGAAAAAACTTATAATATTATTTTATAATAAATTCATTTTCAGTTTCTAGAGGCTCCAAAATGAATTATTTAAAGTATACGGTGGATATGGGTCGCAAAAAACTCAACCAATAGGTTTTAGACAGGTTGGGGTCACTATATTAACCTTATCTTTAGATTTAACTCTTAGTTAAATAGTTTGACATTTACGATGTCTTTTTGTATTTTTATTTTATATATTTAATAAACTAAATATAAACTTCCTAAAGATCCCCAAGTGGTTCTATAATGATACAAATATCATTAGATAAGTCTTTTTTCCAAAAATTATATTTTTAGGAATATAATATAAATTAATAATATAATATTACTTTTTAAAACTCTTTTATGACAATTTTGACACTATTTGGTGTTTCATTTTTGCTAAATTTAAAAAAGAATTATTAAATAGAAAAAAAATCATCTAAACATCCCTAATATGTCATATTAACCTATAAAGTTAGTTTATTCCATGAAAAGTGTCAAATTACATTTATTTGGGTATTTATAATATGAATTATTTTAATATTTCATTATAAATGTAATTACTACATCATCATTGTGTCATAAATAAATTAAATTCATTAATTTATAAAAATCATAAATAAAATACCATTATTTAGGAAATTTATTTATCTTTCTAATGAATTTTTATAGTCTAATTTATCTTATGTGTAACCCTGTATTAATAATGGTTTTGTTATTAAACATTGAATTTAACACTTTTAACTCTTCTTTGTATTAAATTATAATTAATGTCCAAATCTTATCCAAGTAGAGAAAAAGGAAAATATTTTATTCCTAAGGTTGTTTTTGTCTTAATTACACTTATCCAATAGAATTAGTACATGTGTTCGGGTAATAATAATTTCATTTTTACCTTTAATTACCCTATTTACTTTTAATCGTGGTAAATAAAAGTAAAAAAGATACTATTTACCAAAAATTATTTTCATCTTATTACACCAGATTTTACATACTGATATTAACAATGTCTCTTGGAATGTTAAAATTCAACTCACAGAAGTGGTAAAAGTATGTTTTATGCAAATTTTCAAATGCTCATAGGAGGTGGGTAAAAGACGGTAAAAAGTTTAATACAATTTTTATATACGTAAACTTATTATAAAATGACTCTAATAAATTACAATGAACTTATATATGTATTATGTATCAATTTTTATCTAAAATAAATTTAAATAAAAATAATAATTATTTAAATAAAAAGTTAGTTTTAAACAATAACTCAGTGTTTTTAACTATTCATCAAAAATTGAATGTTTTCAGAAAAATACCAAAATTTCACCCAAAGATAAATTTGATATTTGGAATTCAAAAATAAATACTATTGTAACAAATTCAAAACATAGAAGTTTCATTTATTAATTTAAAATTAATTCCCATTGTCAAAACCAAAAAGAGTGTTTTTAAGTAATAACAACTAACAAAAGATTGATACTTGATTATGTTCAATTTCAATGTGAAATTATTTCCAATGAATAACATTAGATTAAATGGTAGAAATATAATATATTTATACATCGAACCCATTAAAATGTATAATTTAACACTACAAGTTATTTTGATTAAAAAAGTTGTTTTCAGTTAAAATATAGTTTTTTCACTATTCACCCAAATATGAAAGTTATCAGAAAAACACCAAAAAATTATTAAAAGAAATTCCTATGTCCCGATTCTAAATATGAAGTTTATTTTGTCAAATTGAATATATAAAAGTTTCAAATATTGGATTCAAAAAGGTTTCTCCATTAAAAGGCGGTAAAATTTCATTTTTTTTAAAAATACATCTTTTATCTGAAACAAATGAATTTGTTTTATTCATTATGTATAAGAAACTCATAATATGGATTCTAAAATTATATGGATTATATAAAGTTACAAATTTAGTTAATATTATTCATAACCTTTTTTGAATGGCTGGTATGGTAAGTCGTGGTGCGCTTGGACTTGGTGTTGCATGTAGTGCAAGTTAGTGAATTATTTTGAAGAAATTATGTACTATGAAATCATGGGGTGTTACATTTCCTAAAGAGGGGGGTGATGTTTGAGGTATGTTGTGACTCTACCCATTTGGGTTTAGGATGTGTCATGATATAGTAGCATGTGATGATATCTTATTAGACTATGATTTTACACCTTAGTGATTGTAGCTATTCCACCCATGGTATGGAGCTTGCAGTTATTGTTTTTGAGATGATGTTTTGGTGACATTACATCATTAGGGAGATCTTGTGGACTTCAAGGATAATAATATCATGTGTTATATCTTTTCATGGAATTTTATGAACTTTTGATAGAGGAGATGGATATTGTTTCTTCGGGATTATGAATTTGAGGTCTCCTACACCTCAGGAAATGGTAATGTTGTGGCTGACGCATTAGAAATGATTCCATAGAAGGGTGATATATGAGATTTTGAAAATAATTTTAGAGAAATGAAGGATTTGGAATTCATGCACTTAGATGTAGGAGTGGATTTTTGTAGAGTCTATTTATTTCTATGTATGGTTCCTTATTCTCTAATGAAGAAGGTGGAGGATTCTTAGTGGGGAGACCTAGAGGAACATGTGATACACAATAATGTTATCCATGGAGATGCTCTGAAGGGATGGTTAGATGACGGTTTGAATCAGATGTTATTTCATGGAAGTTTGGTTTTGAAATTATAATGTGTGATTATAATGACCCATACTTTACATACATTGTTAATACTTTAAAATTGAAGCATACTTATTACAACATATAACAAAACCACGAAAGGACCGTATAGGTATACTGTCTTTAGAAACTGGGAAACATAAACAACTGGTTCATAAAGCATCTACATTGTCTCCCATTTATTTCATCATATCTATAGTCCCTTTTGACATATCTTACTTAATAACCTTCTTCATGACCTGGGGGAAGAAAGCATACAAAAGGGTGAGCTCAAATGCTCAGTAAGGGTAAACAAAAGAAATATCAATCACATCATATACATAAGCACATAACTTTTGGAAATCTTAACCTGAAAAAGAGATCATAGTTTAATAACATGGGATAAATCATGGCAGTGAAATTTAATCACAATAATCATAACTTAAAACATGAATCTTTGTGGCATACACACATAATCATAGAGAATCATTTCTTGTTAGTCAAGACTCATTTCCAAGACTATCTTAGTGGACAAAGCCCCTTTCTGAACCGACTCACCCTCGTTTCAGTCCTGTTTCACTGAACCGGTGTAACCAACCGTTCCGGCCATGTCTATCTCATGAGATATAAAATCTTTACCCAATGCATTGGAGGGATATATAGGTCCCACCCATTCCATAATGATACAATTATTATGTGTGCCACAAAATCATAAATAATACATCATTGCATAACCCATGTAATAAAAATGGGACTCTTAAACAACATGACATCATAAAACAATTCATATAAGATAAAGGATTTCATAAAAATATTTCCATCACAACATAATCAAATCAATGTAATAATAGGGATAAAAACAGAACCCTTTATTATCTTAGATGGAAAATAATTTTGATAAAACACTTGAACTCCATTCTTGAGGAAAATATCCTTTCTACTTCAAAAACACTTTTCATTTCTTAACATGTCATAAAATTATAACTAAAAGAAGATGATTAAAAATAAACTTAAAAACTTGTAATGTAAGATTCTTGAAAATAATGTTTTAAAAATCCATTCATGCCGTACGAGTTAAAAAGCATTCTTCCCGTACTTTTGTCGGAAATGTCAAAAAGTACCTCGTACGAAAAATGACAAAAGATTCCTTTCATATCTTTTACTAAAAACTCACTGAAGGGTAAAATTGGATTTAAAAAATTGTAGGTGGATGGAAATAATATTACATTTTGAGGAAACATGGATGTGGATGATAAAATACACCCCAGTAAATGCCAAAGTATAAACAATCTCGGATAAAAATGAGATTGTGATATTTCCCTTACCTTAGGTCCGATTTGCTTTGTAATTGTCTGAAACTTCTGTATAATGATTTAAATAATGTTATTGACTTATTCCAGAATCATACGTATTTTTATGATATCATACATGGTCATATTCTTAGCTTCTTAGTAGTAATATTTCATTGCTACTTGTTATTCGGGTGTTTATAACTTTTTGTTCTTATGCATGTTTTGTCGAATAAATTATTATTCTTATATTTAGGTTATAGATACCTCATTTACAGAATGGTATTAGTGTAATATATATCATATTCATTCATTCAATTCATTTATACAATCATTATGAAATGAAGATCATGTAGAACGAGTCGCATCACATCGTGGAGACGGTATTCCGTACGTACGCACGAGTGATGATATCGTTCCTATGATAGTGGAATTGTATTGGAGTGTATGTATAATATTTCAGAATCAGTATCACTTTATAATAGTCATATATAATAATTATTTACACCATTATAACCATCCATGTAAGGTGGTGGTGGAAAATAGATTACACCACGGCGTGGAGACGGTATTCCGTACGTACGCACGCGCGGTGATTTCTTTTTCTGTAGGATGGATAGATGGTGAAATAGGGTTTTTTCATACTTATAATAACATATGAGTATATGAGTGATACTGATGTTATTACTTCATAATGAAACAACTAAAGAAGATGAAGTGGAAGAAGAAATAAAGATGAAAGAATCGGTAACGGACATTACCTCTTCTTTGAAGTGCTTCTTTGAGACCTCCTTTTAGGGCACTAAAATGGGTCTCTGAAGAAGAACAGAACCTCTAGGATATTTCTAGGGAAGTGTATAGGAGTAATTGGAAGGGGTTGGCCGAGCTATAAGGCTCAAAGCGGTGTGAGAAAGAGGGGTAGGAGGTGCCCATTTATAAGGGAGGTGAGGGGCACCTTTGGGAAAAATAAAAATATAATTTTATTATAAAGTCATGTTCGGTTTTAAATAGCTCCAAATTGATATATTTCGAAGCTAATGTGGGGATGTGTTGATATCCTCTTATCCAATAGAATTTAGACAATTTTAGGTTCCTATTTTAACCTTATCATTTAGATTTAACATTAAGTTAAATAAGTTTACTTTTACCGTGTCTTCTTGTGTTCTTATACTATAATGTTAATAAACTTACTATAAGAAGCCAGAAGAACCCCAAGTTGTTTATTATTAATATATATAACCTTATCTAAGTCATTTTGCCGAACCATAGATTTTTAGGAATAATATACCAATTACTAATATAATATTTTTTTAAAAAACTATTTTATGTCAATTTTGACACTATTTAGTAATTGATTTTTGTGAAAATCATAACAGAATTATTAGTTCGAAAAAAGTTAATTAAATCACTACTAACATGTCATATTAACCAATAAAATTAGTGGAATTCATAAATAGTCTCAAATTACATTTATTGTTGTGTTTATAACATCAATTATGTCAATATTTCATTAATAAGATAATTACTGCATCATCATTGTGTCATAAATAAATTAAATTATTTAATGTCTAAAAATTACAAATAAAATACCATTATGTATGAAATCTTTTTATATTTCTAATGAATACTTATAGTCGAATTTATAATATATATAACCCCATATTAAAAATTATTTACTTATTAAACTTTGATTTTAACTATTTTAACCCTTCTTTAAATAAATTAATAATAAATGTCCTAGTATAATCCAAGTGGGACTAAATGGTCATATTTTATTCCTAAGTTTGTTTTTGGTCGAATTTAACTTATCCAATAGAATTAGGACATGTGTTAGGGTAATAATAATATCATCATTACCCTTAATTACCCTATTTACTTTTAACCGTGGTAAAAAAAGTAAAAAGTTACTATTCAAAAAAATATATTTTCATCTCATTGAACCACATTTTACTTACTGACATCAACCGTGTCTCTCGGATTTTTGAAATTCCACTCACATAAGCTGTAAAATTAAGTTTTATGAAAAATTCAGTTTTTTTATCTACCACTTAGTGGTTTCACTATTCATCAAAAATTGAAAGTTTTCAGAAAAATACCAAAATTTCACCCTAGGATAATTTCGATATTCCGAATCAAAAAATGAAGTCCATTTTGAAAAATAAAATTTATAAAATTTTAAAAAGTGGTTATTTCTATTTATAACGTCTAGTTTTAATAATATTTTAATAGCATATCATTGTTTAGTGAAACTTGGTATTGCGTACGACGCAAGCTATCGAGGAAGGTCGCGATTTCGTGTAAAGCAATCCATGCAAGTGCTGTGTAGAAAAAGATTCCTTTGATGATTTATATAACATAAAAGTCTCGGGTGTTACATTCTACCCCCCTTAAAATGAATTTCTCCCTCGAATTCGTCACTTTGTAACAAACAGATGAGGATAACTCTCCCTCATCATATCCTCAAGTTCCCATGTAGCTTCTTCTAATTGGTGGTTCCTCCATAAAACTTTCACCAATCGAGTGGTCTTGTTTCGTAGAAATTTTTCGCTACGAGCCAGAATCTTTATCAGTTGTTCTTCATAAGAAAGATCTTGCTTCAACGGTACAACTTCTGAGCTGAGTACATGTGAAGGATCAGGTATGTACTTTCTCAGGAGAGATACATGGAACACATCGTGAGCTTGAGAGAGATTCGGTGGAAGCGCCAATCGGTAAGCTACCTTCCCTACACGATCCAGTATTTCGAAAGGACCGATATATCTAGGACTTAACTTCCCCTTCTTTCCAAATCACATAACCCTCTTCCAGGGAGATATTCGTAAGAACACTTTATCACCCACTTCAAACACTAGGTCTTTTCTTCGGTTGTCGGCATAAATTTTCTGTCGACTCTGAGCTGCTCTTATGTGTTGTTGAATAGATCTAACTTTTTCTGCCATTTAATCAACGAGATCAGGTCCTAATAGCTTTCTTTCCCCAACTTCATCCCAGCAAGTTGTTGTCCTGCATTTCTTTCCATAGAGAGCTTCATAAGGAGCCATCTGAATACTGGAGTGAAAGCTATTATTATAAGAAAATTCCACCAAAGATAGGTGTTGATCCCAACCACCTTTGAAATCCATAGAGCTAGCTCTCAACATATCTTCTAGGGATTAAATTGTTCTCTCAGACTGACCGTCTGTCTGACGATGATAAGTAGTGCTGAAACTCAACTCTGTATCCAGAGTATGCTGAAGACTTCGCCAGAACTTCGAGGTAAATCTCAGATCCCGATTAGATATAATATAAAGTGGTACTCCATGCAATCTTACAACTTCCTTTACATATATCCTGGCAAGATGATCCAGAGAGAAATCCTCTCTAATAGCAATAAAGTGTGCAGACTTAGTAAGACAATCAACTATGACCCAGATAGCATTATTGCCTTTGGATGTTTAAGGAAGTCCTGTGACAAAGTCCATAGTGATGTTTTCCCATTTCCATTCGGGTATGGGTAATGGTTGTAACATCCCCTTAGACTTCTGTCTCTCAACTTTAACTTGTTGACAAACCAAGAATCGAGAGACATATTCAGTAACATCTCTTTTCATGCCATCCCACCAGAAGTACTCTTTCATATCCCTATACATCTTCGTGCTTCTAGGATGAATAGGGAATGAAGAACTATGAGCCTCATCCAGCAGCTCCTTCTTTAATTCAGGGATGGGAGGAACACAAACCCGATTCCTGAACTTTATTATCCCATCACAATCAAGGTTGAATTCAGGAACATTTCTCACCTTCTTTTGTAACTCGACATCTTCTTTCTGTGCCTCTTTAATCTTCACATGTATAGATGGTTGAACATTAATTTGAGAAAGATAAGATTTTTCCCCTTCCATTATAATTCCAAGTTCCATCCTTTGTAAATCCATAAATATTGGATCTTTTGTGATCCTCATCATGGATAAACTGGCATGGCCTTGTCGACTAAATGCATCTGCCACCTTGTTTGCTTTCCCAGGGTGGTAATGGATTGACCAGTCATAATCCTTAATTAGCTCCAACCATCTTCTTTGACGCATATTCAGCTCCTTTTGTGTGAAAATATACTTTAAACTTTTATGATCAGTATAAATATCACACCTTTCACCATAAAGGTAATGCCTCCAAATCTTTAATGCAAGGATTACCGCAGCTAACTCCAAATCATGTGTTGGGTAATTCTGCTCATGGATTTTCAACTGTCGTGAGGCATAAGCTATCACCATATCATTTTGCATAAGAACACACCCCAATCCCTTCTTGGATGCATCACTATAGATCACAAACCTTTCTCCACTACAAGGCAGTGTGAGCACAGGTGCACTGGATAACCTTCTTTTCAACTCCTTGAAATTCTCTTCACATTCCTCCGTCTAGACAAACATAACACCTTTCCGAGTCAACTTGGTGAGTGGATTAGATAATCGTGAAAGATCTTTCAGAAAATGTCGATAATATCCAGCCAAACCAAGAAAACTTCGGATCTCAGTTACTATTGTTGTTCTCAACCATCTTTCGATAACCTCTTTTTTTGCTGGATCCACAGATATCCCCTCTTTTGAGATTTTGTGACCCAAAAATGCAACTTTTTGAAGCCAAAATTCACACTTGGTAAATTTGGCATAAAGTTTCTCCTTTCTCAGGGTCTTCAATAAAATTCTCAAGTGATCTTCATGTTCTTCCTTTCTATTTGAATAGACAAGAATATCGTCTATAAAGACTACCACAAATTGATCAAGATAGTCTCTAAAGACTCTATTCATCAGATCCATGAAGATAGCAGGGGCATTAGTAAGACCAAATGGCATCACTATAAATTCATAGTGTCCATACCTTGTACGAAAAGCCGTCTCTGGTATATCCTCCCTTTTGACCCTTAACTGATGATACCCTGAATGAAGATCAATGTTGGAAAAGTATTGAGCTCTGTGTAGTTGGTCAAATAAGTCATCAATGCGTGGGAGAGGATATTTGTTCTTGATAGTGATCTTGTTAAGTTCTCGATAATCTATGTAGAGTCTCATTGATCCATCTTTCTTCTTAACAAATAGAACAGGTGCTCCCCAAGGTGACGCACTACGGCGTATGAATCCCTTATCAAGATTCTCTTGGAGTTGCTTCTTCAATTCCTACAACTCAATTGTGTCTATTCTATAAGGTGTCTTTGAAATAGGCAAAGCACCCGGTACGAGTTCTATTGAGAACTCAACTTCACAATTTGGTGGAAGTCCCGGTAATTCCTCCTGAAAGACATCATCAAACTCATGTACAATGGGCATATTCTTAATCGTGAGTTTCTCACCAACCATTTGAGATAAATAACCTTCATTTAGTGGAATCAAGACCCATAAGATGGAAGAAATTTCCACTGGAAGGTTATGTTCATCCTTGCATCGATAGACGATCATAGATTGATCTAGAATATGAAATGTGACTTCCTTTCTTTGGAAATTGATATGATCTCCATATAAAGAAAGACAATCCATGCCAAGAATCACATCAAATTCGACTATAGTAAGGATCACAAGATTTGCAGGAAGCACTTTCCCACAAACTTCGATCGGAGAAGAATTATAAACTTTTGATGTGACTGTTGTGCCATTAGGTGTTGTCACAACTAACTCAACATCTAATTGTGGAGGTAATACGGTGATACCCTTAGAAAATTATTCAGAAATAAAAGAGTGGGTGGATCCAGAATCAAATAAAACATTTGCTACTTTAGAGTGGATGGTAAGTGTACCTTTCACCACATCGTTATCATACTCCATATCGCTGATAGAAATTGCATGTGACTTTCCTTTGTCTTTAGCCTTAAGAGTTTATTGACGTCGACCATCATCATCAACCCTTGGATTAGGGCATTTATTGGAACAATGTACCATCTCCTTGCACTTGAAACATTGAAGTGTAGTAGGTTGATTCTGTGTATCCCTTCCTTTGTTTGCATCATTAGACATCTTCTTCCCATCATCGCGGAATTCAAATGCCCAATGACCTTACTTTCCACATTTGAAACATTTACTTGTCCCTTTAAGACAAATCCCTCCATGTTTCTTTACACACTTTGAGCATAAGGGAAAGCTCATCTTCTTTTCAGTGTGATCTTTAGATTTTCCTTTGAATTCCATTTTCCTCTTCTTATCAAACCCATATGACTGATGGGTTACTCCAATCTCCATCTCGACTTTGAGAGCACATCGAACGATTTCCTCATAGCTATTGAATTCCCTTATGGATAATGCCCTTCGAAGACTTGGTTTTAAGCCACTAATGAATCGATCGATCTTACTCTCAGGTTGGATAATAATACCAGAAGCGTACCTTGCAAGTCTTGTAAAATTTGCTTCATAGGTACCAACAGATTCATCATCCTTTTGCTTCAGTTCAAGAAACTCTTTCTCCATCTTTGTTCAGAGAATTCTAGGGAAGTACTTATTGAAAAATAAGTTCTTGAACTCGTCCCATTCCACGGATTCAATTTCATCCCTTTGCCTCGTATTCATAATAAGATTCCACCATTGATTAGTATCTCCTTCCAAACTATACACTGCTAGGATAACTTTATCATGTTCAGAACATTGAAGAACTGAAAATATATTTTCAGTAGTACTAATCCATTGTTCAGCAACTAATGGATCAGTAGACCCGTTGAAAGAAGGTGGACACTGTCTCATGAAGGATTCAATAGAATGTTGCTCCTTCCTTTGCTCTTTTGGAAGTCATGCATGACTCATAGCTTGAGAAAGTTGTGTGAGCATGGCTACAAGATTTTTCATTCCAGCTCTCATAACGTTTGGTTGCTCAGGGGGACAATCATTGCATTGCCCGTCGCATTCCGCATTAACACAATTCTTTCGGGTTCCAGCCATTGACTAAAACCGAGAAGAATAGTGTGAGCAACACTAATTATAATAGGAAAACCACATAATCAAGAATAAAATTTCACACTTAAGGTCTTATCCTAGGTTTTTCATGGCCATTTCTAAAACACTAAGATTTTGTTCTATGCTTATACTTATCCTTAGGGTTCTTACTAAGGCTTTTACATCCTAGTTTCCAAAGGATGACTATAGATTTCCTCTGATACCAACTATAACGACCCATACTTTACATACATTGTTAATACTTCAAAATTGAAGCAAACTTATTACAATATATAAAAAACCATGAAAGGACCGTATAGGTATAGTGTCTTTAGAAACTGGGAAACATAAACAACTAGTTCATAAAGCATCTACACTGTCTCCCATTTATTTCATCATATCTATAGTCCCTTTTGGCATATCTTACTTAATAACCTTCTTGATGACCTGGGGAAAGAAAACATACAAAAGGGTGAGCTCAAATGCTCAGTAAGGGTAAACAAAAGAAATGTCAATCACATCATATACATAAGCACATAACTTTTGGAAATCTTAACCTGCAAAAGAGATCATAATTTCATAACATGGGATAAATCATGCAGTGAAATGTTATCACAATAATCATAACTTAAAACATGAAACTTTGTGGCATACACACATAATAATAGAGAATCACATCTTGTTAGTCAAGACTCATTTCCAAGACTATCTTAGTGGACAATGTCCCTTTATGAACCGAGTCACCCTCGTTTCAGTCCTGTTTCACTGAACCGGTATAACCTACCGTTCCAGCCATGTCTATCTCATGAGATATAAAATCTTTACCAAATGCATTGGAGGAAGATATAGGTCCCACCCATCCCATTATGATACCATTCTAATGTGTTCCACAAAATCATAAATAATACATCATTGCATAACCCATGTAATAAAAATGGGATTCTTAGACAACATGACATCATTAAACAATTCATATAAGATAATGGATTTCATAAAAATAATTCCATCACAACATAATCAAATAAATGTTATAATAGTGATAACAACAGAACCCTTTATTATCTTAGATGGAAAATAATTTTGATAAAACACTTGAACTCCATTCTTGAGGGAAATATCCTTTCTACATCCAAAACACTTTTCATTTCTTAACATGTCATAAAATTATAACTAAAAGAAGTTGATTAAAAATATACTTAAAAACATGTAAAGGAAGATTCTTGAAAATAATGTTTTAAAAATCCATTCATGCCGTATAAGTTAAAAAAACATTCTTCCATTACTTTTGTCGGAAAAGTCAAAAAGTACCTCGTACGAAAAATGACAAAAGATTCCTTTCATATCTTTTACTAAAAACTCACCGAAGGGTAAAATTGGATTTAAAAAATTTTAGGTGCATGGAAATAATATTACATATTGAGGAAACATGTATGTGGATGATAAAATACACCCTAGTAAATACCAAAGTATAAACAATCTCGGATAAAAATGAGATTGTGATATTTCCCTTACCCTAGGTCCATTTTTCTTCGTTAGTGTCTGAAACTCCTGTATAATGATTTAAATAATGTTATTGACTTATTCTATAATCATACTTATTTTTATGATATCATAAATGGTCATATTATAGCTTCTTAGTAGTAATATTTCATTGCTACTTGTTATTCGGGTGTTTATAACTTTTTGTTCTTATGCATGTTTTGTCGAATAAATTCTTATTCTTATATTTAGGTTATAGATACCTCATTTCCAGAATGGTATTAGTGTAATATATATCATATTCATTCATTAAATTCATTTATACAATCATTATGAAATGAAGATCATGTAGAACGAGTCACATCACATCGTGGAGACGGTATTCGGTACGTATGCACGAGTGATGATATCATTCCTATGATCGTGGAATTGTATTGGAGTGTATGTATACTATATTAGAATCAGTATCACTTTATAATAGTCATATATAGTCATTATTTACACCATTATACCCATCCAAGTAAGTTGGTGGTGTAAAATAGATTACACCACGGCGTGGAGACGGTATTCCATACGTACGCACGCGCGGTGATTTCTTTTTCCGTAGGATGGATAGATGGTGAAATAGGGTTGTTTCATAATTATAATAACATATAAGTATATGAGTGATACTGATGTTATTACTTCATAATGAAACAACTAAAGGAGAAGAAGTGGAAGAAGAAATAAAGATGAAAGAATCGGTATCGGACATTACCTCTTCTTTGAAGTGCTTCTTTGAGACCTCCTTTTAGGGCACTGAAATGGGTCTTTGAAGAAGACCAGAACCTCTAGGATGTTTCTAGGGAATTTGAGAGGAGGAATTGGCAGGGTTTGGCCAAGATAGAAGGCTCAAAGTGGTGTGAATAAGAGGGGGAGGAGGTGCCCTTTTATAAGGGAGGAGAGGGGAACCTTTGGGAAAACTAAACATATTATTTTATTATAAAGTCATGTTCGGTTTTAAATAGCTCCAAATTGATATATTTCGAAGCTAAGGTGGGGATGGGTCGAACTAATCTCATCCAATAGAATTTAGACAAGTTTTGGTTCCTATTTTAACCTTATCATTTAGATTTAACATTAAGTTAAATAAGTTTACTTTTACCGTGTCTTCTTGTGTTCTTATACTATAAGGTTAATAAACTTACTATAAGAAGCCAAACGAACCCCAAGTTGTTTATTATTAATATATATAACCTTATCTAAGTCATTTGGCCGAGCCTTAGATTTTTATGAATAAAATACCAATTACTAATATAATATTTGTTTTAAAAACTATTTTATGTCAATTTTGACACTATTTAGTAATTGATTTTTGTGAAAATCATAACAGAATTATTAGTTCGAACCAAGTTACTTAAATTAATACTAACATGTCATAGTAACCTATAAGATTAGTGGAATTCATAAAAAGTCTCAAATTACATTTATTTTTGTGTTTATAACATCAATTATGTCAATATTTCATTAATAAGATAATTACTGCATCATCGTTGTGTCATAAATCAATTAAATTATTTAATGTCTAAAAATTACAAATAAAATACCATTATGTAGGAAATCTTTGTATCTTTCTAATTAATATTTATAGTCGAATTTATCTTATGTATAACCCCACATTTAAAATTATTTACTTATTAAACATTGATTTTAACTATTTTAACCCTTCTTTAAATAAATTAATAATAAATGTCCTAATCTAAACCAAGTGGGCCTAAATGGTCATATTTTATTCCTAAGTTTGTTTTTGATCGAATTTCACTTATCCAATAGAATTAGGACATGTGTTAGGGTAATAATAATATCATCATTACCCTTAATTACCCTATTTACTTTTAACCGTGGTAAAAAAAGTAAAAAGTTACTATTCACCAAAAAATTATTTTTATCTCATTGAACCACATTTCACTTACTGACATCAACCGTGTCTCTCAGATTTTTGAAATTCCACTCACAGAAGCGGTAAAATTATGTTTTCTTAAAAATTCAGTTTTTTTAACTACCACTTAGTGGTTTCACTATTCATCAAAAATTGAATGTTTTCAAAAAAATACCAAAATTTCACCCTAAGATAATTTCGATATTCCGAATCCAAAAATTTATTCCATTTTGAAAAATAAAATTTATAAAATTTCAAAAAGTGGTAATTACTATTCATAACGTCTAGTTTAAATAATATTTTAATAGCATATCGTTGTTTAGTGAAACTCGGTATTGCGTACGACGCAAGCTATCGAGGAAGGTCACAATTTCGTGTAAATTAAGCCAAGAAAGTGCTGTGTAGAAAAAGATTCCTTTGATGATTTATATAACATAAAAGTCTCAGGTGTTACAGTGATGGATTCTTTTATGAATTTCCTAACACACCTTGGGGGCACACCCATGAGATTCAAAGATGTATCCTGGATTGAGGGTGTAGTTTTGGTGGCCCAGGGGGGAACATGTAGTGGTAGAGTCTATTTAATGGTACATGGTTTGAAAGAATGTGATAGTCGACCATCATGATCCAAGTGGTTTACTACATCTCTTTGATATTACCAAGTGGAAATGGGATGGAATATCAAGGGATATTATTATAGGGTATCCCAAATAACAGGGATGTTGTGATGCAATATTGGTGATAGTGGATTAGTTGAAAAAATCATCCCTCTTATTAGTTATTAAGGAGTCAATAATAGTTGATGAATTTTCTAAGAGGTATGTCGATGAGGTGGATAAATTTCATAGAGTTTCAATTTCCATTGTCTAAGACTGGGGAACATATATTACCCCAGGAGTTTGGAGGGGATTACCACATACTTGTCGCACTCAGTTACACCTCAACACTATTCTGCACCCATAAAAAATAGAAATATAGAACAGAATATCCATATGCTTGAGGATTCACTATGAGCTTTCGTTTTGTACTTTGGTGGGTATTGGGTTAAACACATTGCATTAGTAGAGTTTTCTTATAATAATAGCTATCAATCTCCAATTTAAATGGCTATATTTGAATATTTTTATAGAAGATGCATTCATTCAATGTAGTTTTGGATGAAGGTTGTGGAGATAGTAGTTCTTGGAACTGATCTGGTGCAGATCTCTATAAAGAATGTTCATATATTTAATGAGGGGAAAGGACTGGTTGGAGACATATGTTGATCATAAAAGTAGGACTATGAAGTTAGAGTCTCGGGACCACCTCTTCCTAAAGAATTACCCTATATGTTGGTAGGGAATGATTGGAAAAGTGAGTATGAATCATACAAGGTTTATTTGACCCTTTGATGTGTTGGGGCAAGTAGGCAAGGTGGTGTATGAGTCCATGTTGCCACTGCAACGAGAGAGGAACCATGATGTCTTTCACATATCATAACATTTTGATATCTTCACATTGAAACCCATGTCATTTATTTGGGAGATATGAATATCTCGGATGACGACACATTTTTTGAATAACCATTAGAGATACAGGTTCATCAAGAAAATCTAATTCATGGATAGATGATTTCTTTGATTTTTTTATTATGGAGAAATGGAGGAATAAAGGAGATTACATGGGAGTGGGAGAAACATATGTGTACCCAATATTAAGGGTTGTTTTATGTTATCCTTTTTAATTTATCCTTCCGATGTGATTTTTGGATCCTTATATTTTATAATATGAGTTGTTTTCTTAGGATTGTGATGTGTGTGGTGTGATTTTTGATAATGTCCTGACATATGAAAAGTGGAGACCTGATTCCTAATTGAGATACATTAACTATGGTGTGATTAAACTTTTGGAGGAGAGTCATTGACTCACATATCCAATAATGTCTTAACATGGATGAAAAAAATCTCAAAATATTGTGTTTAGGACAGCGAGGTTCATTTGTTATAGTAGCTGTTGGTTTGGGATGCATGGAGGTCGATATATTAGTGAAATTGCGTTGTAAGTATTATTTTGTGTATGGGGTGTTTCCTTATGGTTTTTCAGGGTGTTGTTTCACAATTTTGGTGGACATTATTATCATTATGAAGCATTAATGTTATGATGAATTTCTGTAGAGAAACCTCTAGGCGTGGTTGTTCGAACACTTTTTTCATCATGGCTTGGTTTTGGATTCTTGGAGAGAGGATCATTTGAGAGGTATCAGATGTAATATTTGTTTCCTTCCTAATATGTTACATTGTAGGATTTTGTATTTATAGGTTTCTGGGGAAGTTTCAGAGTGTTTTGTGGGAGTTATAGGTGCACTAGTGCTGTTGTTGGAATTACAAGTCGTGTGAGTGGATTACACTATTTAAAGGTTGGTGTCATTTCTTATGCTGGGAAGGATTCCACATCATTAATTGTAATACAACATGAAATAATGTTTCATAATATTTAATTTTAAAGTGTTATAAAAATAAAATAAAATGAAGTGGAAAATAGTTTTTTTGGTGGAAACTAAACCCTTGGGATCACACAACGTGAAAGGGGATGGTGCATCATGTAATATCCCAATAAAATGTATTTTTAAAATTCATTACCATTGGAATTTTATTTATTTGGTTTTGTTTTGTTATTATTATATTTTTGGGTTAGCCCAAGGTGCCCTGAGGTGTTCTTGAATCAATATTCCACCCTATTTGATCCATTGGTACTGGTGGTAGTTTTTTTGGAAATCGTTGGTTCATCTATGTTAGGGTTTTCCCCCTTCATGGTTTTTTTTTCATTCGTTATTCACTAGTGGATAGAGAATGGATATATTTTTATTGGTTGGGGTGTGTTTCATGTAACCTTTTTATAGTAATTGGTTTTGGAGTTGGTTGATCTATGGTTCCCATGGTGTGGTAGTGGTTTTAATGTGCTCTTCTTTTCCATGATGTGCGTAGTGAGTCAGAAAGCATTTATGAGTAAGGTATTCTCACATTTATCCTTATTGTATATCATTTATGGGAGGTTAAATTTTTTTATCTATGGTATTTGGTCTATACAGATTAATCAAATATATTTACTTTTTAAATTGAATTTTAAGGAGAAATAGGGTTTGATTCACATTCTTTTCCAACATTGATATTATT
The DNA here is from genome assembly GCA_963277665.1 of Viscum album. NCBI lineage: Eukaryota > Viridiplantae > Streptophyta > Magnoliopsida > Santalales > Viscaceae > Viscum > Viscum album. Next base: position 670,553,691 of record OY728147.1, read on the forward strand.
TGTGATATTATAAATTGTATGTTCTTGATTCCCCATAAAAAATTAAAGTCATTGGGGCCCTTTTTACACTAAATATATGTGATATGATTGCAGCATTGGGTATGATAGTATTGATATCACTATAAAATGGAAATTTATTAACCACTTATATTCGGATAATGAAATGGTTGCCCTGGGATTTTGGTAGGGTGGTAATGCCTCAGAAAATAGTGTGGAATGTGATACAAGACCCATATTAAATTTATGTAATTATATTTCTGAGATGTGAAGTGTTTTCATGTTTTTGGGATGATGAAGTGTGGATGGGGAATGTTAGGATGATAGTTTGTGGACCATTCTTTTGGGGGGTGATGTGACACAATGTTGATCAATTTGTGGAATTTGGTTTCTTTGTTCAAGGTGAATGTGTAATGATGGAATGTATAAGTAATTTTTTAATATTGTATGAAATGTTATGGGAAGGGTTTTCAAATTTTTTGTTTATTTGTAAATAGATAATATATTTTAGGGTTGTGTGACTAATGATGGATGATGATAGATAATGAAATGAAGTTGTGTTAAATGTGGAGAGAATTTGAAGCCATATTAGCTTATCATGACTCTCTACCTTCTAAAATGACTTTTTTAGATACTAATAATTTCATTTAGAGGGTCACACAATGGTTATAGTAATATTACATGGTAATCATTTGAGAACCAATAGGTTGGGCTTGGGTGTTTGATTATATATATATATACATATATATATTCTTCAGTTTTGACTATGAAAACCCCCCACATTGATCAATTGGTGTATAAAACATGTAAGTCATGTGGGTGGTTTCATTCCCAACATCCCAAGGGGAGTATGGATGGCTGGCCACCGACTCATCCCCACCTCTTGATCCAAGTGAGGTAGGTATTGCACTTGTAGTGATGGCCAAAAGTAGGTTATTTCATTTGATGATGAGACTGGTATCCCATTTGTCTTCAGGATGAGTTTTGGTGTGGTTCCCAACTGTCTTATGCATGGGTTGTGATTTGATGTCCCGTGTGTCTTCAGGTTAAGTTGTGACACAGTATCGTAGGTATCTTTGGGATGATATGAGATGTGTTTAGAGTCAAATGTGAGTGAGGGTGATATGTGTTGTGAGTACCAGATGTGTGTGAGAGGGATGTGTTTTGAGGCCTATTAGATTGTGAGAGGGATGTGATATGAGGCCCATGTGTTTGTGGTTAAGATTTAGCATGGTATATTTAGTAGGTGGGAGTTCCATGATGTTATGCATTTGGGTATGAGAGAAACTAATCAATGTGGAAGTGTGAAGAATACCCTTTAATAAATGATCATTACATTATATTATATATCATTTTATACGTTATTTGTTGACTATAACATGGTGGGGAAGGGATGGGTAATATAATCGTATAGGTGCTCTCTAGTTTTATGGTTTTCTCATCAGTGCATTATTATGCTTATTTCACATGTTCATGAGAGGCAAGATATTTTCTTACGTAATGTAATTAGAATCTCACCCTATATCTATAAAACAATTCTCTCTTTTCTAGGAGGATTCTTTAACCTCTGTGGTCCTTCCGAGTGAGTATCATTGACATTTTTTATGTTGCTGCTTTAGCTTTAATTTTGGGGGTTCACTTTTGACTCCTATTTGTATCAATTATATTTATTCATGCATGTGGGATGGGTTGGGTTTCCCTTTTATATTACAATAAGATGTTTATTGTGGATTATTTATCCTAACACTCGGTCCAATTTTAGCTTTAATCAGAAATTGCTCCCATATTGTGAGATTTGTAAACCCTGGGTGCTAGTTTCCAACCCAAGGCATACAGGAGGAGGGACTCAAGGGTTATTATCTCCATTTCTTCACATCTATCCCAGGTGGGTTAACATTGGAGAAAGGGATTCATGACATAAAATTACACTAATTTAATATAAGTATCATTTAATAAAAAATAATTAAATTAATGGAATTGGAATAATGATTATATGTTTTTTATAAGTACATTTTAGGGAAAAAACATTTTTTAAATATTTTTTTTGGAAAATATGTTGTTATCTTGTTGAATTATATAAATCAAGATATATTAATTGTATTAATGAAATATAATGAAAATTAGATAAATATAAATATTTCAACATATATTTTATGTTTTTTAATAAACATTTTTTTTATCAAATTTATTTTTGTTCTAAAAGATGAATTATTATTAAATGGTTTTGAATTATAATATCTTAAATGTTTGATAAAGAATAATGTGTGAATTAGAAACCCAACTCACAAATCCCAATAATTTATTAAAACAATATAAAACATAATCATTACACATTGTGAAGTGATATATCACCAAAAAATATATTAAATGGGGATGATATTTAGTAAAATATAACATACCCAAAAATAGAGGGAATAGAAACATGAAGTTGGAAAACACAACAACAACATTGGAATGTTTTACTATGATCATCATCTCCTTATCAATTATTTCTATTCATATGTCGTCCATAAAGTTGAATAACATTTATAAAGTATCAAAAACTTATAGATACAAAATTTTAAACCCAATCATAATCCTTAAAATTATATTATAAAAGGTATGTCGGTGAAAATACAAGGAAAAACTGTCTAAATCCAACAAAAAACTATAATTATTCAATAAAAAATACCATCCAACAAAAAATAGTGTTGAATGAACTAGACAAACTCTTCCAAAGGGATCCTGGACCAGCTTTTCAAAATAATTAAACACACAAATATACTTTAAATCCCCCATGTTGGTCCATATTAAATCATTATAGGAGATTTGACATCATACGCAATGTAGACATCAGATTTCACATAAATAAAAAAATACTCCCTCATGCTCAAATATAAATCCTTCTTGTAGAAAATGGGGGGAAAATATAATATGAAAAGTTCATTAATGAACCTAGAAAACCCCAACACATTGATCTTTGTACATAGAAGAGTACATAAAAATAGAAAAATTGAAATTAGAAAGTCTATAATGATTCCCAATACTATATAAGAATGAAAAATCAAACTATAGGGAAACAAATCGTTGGTGGATGAAGATATGTAACATTTTCTCATAAGGTAATTCAAGATCAACAAAAACCCATAAAACATCCAATATCACTTAACAAACAGACAACACATTGAAAATGAAAATTATTAAATCATCTAAAAAATCTCCAAAAAACTATAAATCTATAAACATGCACTGATGGTTCGTCTATGACTCAACTTACAACTTCAATTAATAACCACTAAACATACTAAATAATAGAATCATGAGATTTTAGGTGTGATAAAAAATCAGAACATTCCCCCTTCAATATTAGTATGATAACCAATTCAACCATCAACCAAGCACATAAAACATTAGTTTGAGGGATTAGATTAATATCATCATTAAACCATATAATGTAATATGAGGTAAATACATTCTTCAAATACACATGAAATAGAGTAGAAAATAAAATCCAACCAATAAGATGATTTCAATGAAAATAGATTACTATCAACTAAACATATAAAACTACTATTATTATATTAATTTCAATAATAATATCTTCATATTTGGGTCCACTATGAAAGAAGAAAATCATTTTCATTAACATTATCTTAAATTAAAGTTAGAGCCTCCTTTTGAATTTGTCCACCATATTAATAAACATTATCCTTCTATGTTAAAGATAAAACTTTGTCATAATCTAAATATTTGTCTCTATTTTGAGTTCTATTACATATTTCTAATTTATGAATGATTAGAATTATTTTTGGCAAATATTCCTAAAACTAATATGAATCCATCAAAAGCTAAGATAGATTTTTTATCAAAATTATACTCCTTCAGATTATTTTTACTAGAGGATAAGATAAAATGTCAAGAAAACTTAGGTCAAGATAGAATATATTAGTTCTCCTTCCATGAATCCTATAAATATATAGTAACTATTGTTCTATAAAGGATAAGGTAATAAATAATTTTTGTTTATTCTTGTGGATTGCATTAATGAATCCATCATAATCAATAAATTGGTTTTTTCTTATCCTGGTACATTATTTCAAATAAGAATTATCAACCAGAAAATATTGACCAATGATATCTTGTTATTAATCACTAGAATGATAGTCTACATTTTTTTCCACCAATTGAGAAGATTTATGAAAGTCATTAGGTTTATACTTATCTCCCACTAGGGTTTGGGAAACATAGAAAACACCATGCACAGAGTGAATAAAATTAGAAAAACAAAATATTAATTGTCATCTTGTGTATGTATCATAGATTCCCCCATCTGATAATTATCATCATTTTGTGTCTTATTCTTATTAGAGCTCCCATTAACGTCATCATGTCCTCTAATATCTTGAATTCTCGAGGGGCCAGCTACAATTATGTGTTTTCATTCCAATGGTACTAAAATTATATTTCACTTTTCATACCCTTTCAATTTCCATTCCACATGGTTTACTATACCATATCTAGAATCCCTCAATGTGTTTCCATGATTGAGACATGAATTGTAATAACTAGTAATATATTCATATGTTACTTGTTGAAAAAAATCTATAATCTAAAATTTTAATCTATATATTTTATAGGAGAATTTTTGAAATTTTAATATAATCAAAACCCCATGAAACTAATGGTCTAGGAATATTCTTCAACTTAATGTCCTATTTTAAAGGATTTCCAATAAATATAGAGATAGTTCAAATATAGGAATATTTAAACAAATTGAATGGTTAACCAGAGAAACAAATAAAATCCATATAAATAGGATACTCATTTAATGGAACAAAGTATGAGGTTATTTAAGAATATTCATTGAGAAGCCCCAAAAAAACCACGAGCATCTATCCCAAATTTTATAATCATAATTTTCAAAAGAGAGAGAAAATAGACATTTAATGAATTTAAAAAAATCGATAGGGATGATTGTAAAACCAATTACATGAATAGAGTACCTTAATAAATTCATAATTGGGCTATAGTTGATTAATTTTCCAACATGTACGAAACATAGATAAGAGGAGAGGAGGTTTAACTTATTATCTATGTATGAAATCATTAGATATCCTATGTGTTAAAATACTTTTGTTCTATGAAAAAAACATGCATATATGATAATATCCATTCCTAGTTCAGAAGGATCAATTCTTTCAACAACAAAATTGGTGAAAGATCAATGATTTGTGTTAAGGATTCTTATTCAATTTCCCAAGAGATGGATTTACTGCATCCATGTCTCCATATCATGGATTTAATTATTTTTTGGATCATATTTAAAATTAAATTGCCCTTCCAATAAAAACATATTCCCATAAAATACAATATACATTTTTGTATCATGAAAAGAAAAATAATTTTTTTCATTTCATATAAAATAATATTCATTTTTAAATGTGAAAATTATTTAATTATTCTTCCACATTTATGTATGAAATAGGTTTAGCTTGGGTAGTCTGAGAGATATGGGGAGTAATTCAACCTAAATATGTCTAATTATTAGTGGATGAATTGATTTAATAATTATATTGTTATAAATATTTACCAATGTTAATTTGGATCAACTTGAATAATGAGACCTTGTATAATTTAAATATTGTCATAAATTTCATGTGTGTTTGTCCACTCACTTTTAAAATTACTGCACTTATCCTCCCATATTTACACAGTATGATAAATCAATATAGGGGTTTCAATGACTAAAAACATCCTAGACAGATTAACTTCATCCTAGAGCTTCTTTTATAATAATTTTACCACCATTTCAATGGTAAAGGGGTAATCCATATGAGGCCTCTCAAAGTTCAGTTATAAATCTTAACCATATTCATTCAATTTTATTTATTCATTGAAATTATATAAAAATTTTCAATGAATGAAATTATAAATAACAAATTATAATTAATATACTATGTTGATGTTATAAGGAAGATAGAATAATATTCTATTTCATCACTAATATATGGAAAATATTGTTTCACTCATACATATTTATAGACTATTGTCACCACATTTTATTATGATTCATTTTCCATAACAATATTTCATGGTTTGTTATTTTAATGGATTTAAATTTTTATGAAATAAATAGAAAAATATTATTATTATTTAATTATATAATAATTTATACCATCATAAAATCCCATCCATTGAAAAATTATAACGTTTCTTATGCATACATGTGGACAACAATATACCCAATGTAAGGCAACTCGATATTCATTTTAGATTTACATGACTAGTAATAATTAATCATTTAAATAATATGAAATACAGATATCATATAATGATATAATAAATATTCAATAAATAATAATTTATATACACCTTTCATTCAATCCGCCTATCATAATATGGAATCATTACTCATCCATACATATAGACTATCCTCTCAACATAGTTATATAGATCATTTTTCATCCTATATAAATATAAATCTTAAAAATAAGTATATAATTAATATTTATTATATTTATATCAATATTAATATTCAGGATATGGACGATCTCAAATAAATGTTCATTTATATAACTAAAAAATCAAAATATACCAAGAAACTATGTTTATAACACCTGGATGGATGATGATACTAAATGATGGTCCATGAAATGATTAAAATTTTCTATGAGTAAAACATTTATGGTGTTATAAGTATGTATACATTTATTTTATATAAGTATAATAAATTTAAATTTTTTAAAATAGATGACATGGAACATATTATTGAATACACACATGTTGTAAGGGTTTTGAGTTACAATCTCATTTTATTGGGACATCATATACTCAAATTATAGATATTGAAATTATATTATCTTTCAAATGTGAATATTATGTTTATATATATATATGTTTATTTTTATATATTACATGTTTCCATTTATTTTTTCATTATTTGTGTATGAAATAAATCTAAATGTTGTTTTTATTGAAAATCTAATTTATTTATCCCTTCATTAAAGATTAGTTTAATTCCAAATCATTATAATATTTAAAATGTTTTCATGAATACTGTAATATTACCTATGACTATATAATGTAATTTAATAAAAATATAACTCTATTTAAAAAATGGTTAATATTAATCATTCTGTAATTATATGAATGTGATATAATAGTTTTTTACTTATAATGTTAAAGGGTTTGTTCTTTTAACCCAAGGATCATCAATGAATTTTCATTAAATTTTGACATCTCTTTTATTTGAATCATACATTATATGATTCTATGATTATTTTGAATGAAATAGTTTTCCGAATTTTTTTCTAAAATTTCTATTTTATATAATATATTTAAAACTAAAATATGTATTTTACTTAATAAATGTATTAGTGATTATTTAAAGATATTTTTCTATATAGCATGTTTCACTGGTGTTATATAGTTAATAATAATATTATCCAATTTTTATCATCTTAATTTTTTCATTGGATAGTTTATAATTATGTTTGTAATGTGAAGATAAATCTATTTATATTTACCACAGGTATAGTTATAATGTAATTATATATGCTTATATGATATTTTTCAATACGTGTGAATTGACTATGATTATGAAATGGGTGGTTATGTTATATAACTCCAATGCATTTGTTAAATTCTAATGCCTCAGGAGCTAAAAAGTTACAATTTTTTATCCAACAACTAAAATATTTTATAAGTAAGTTTATCCCAATTATGGAGTAGGTATAAGGTTGGTTATCACAAGTTCAATGTTGGTACAGGGGTGTATATCCCAAAAAAACAATCATTGAATGTATTGGTTAGTATAAATGATTTAATACTTCTATTATTATAAATATACCAAAAATTATTCCACTAATTGAAAACATGAACCTATGAGAATTATATTCTATTTGGTATCATTTAATTTAATACCTTTATGTTTAATGTCTTATGTTTCAATTTTATTACCAAGCCAAATTGTTATATGAATTTATATATATAAATTTTAAAAGTTAACCCCTTATTATCATAATGTTATTTTCCCGAAGAATGTTTTTTTGTATGATATGTATAAGAATTGTGGAAGATATGTAGTACTAGGTGGGGGATTATGTGGATACATTAGGTGATATTTATTTGTATCCATGATCCCAATGTCTCTAATCCATAATCATTTTGTCAGGGATAATTAATATTTTCTATGAAAATTCAATAAATTATATGTTATATATATGTATGAATTATTTGGATCACTATAGAATATTTCAGATAATAGATTAGTAATTTTTATATATTTGGGCTAGAAATCAATGGTGAGAACCCGTAGGATGATCTTCTGCATAAGTAATATCATAATGTTTTGGTATGGTATATATATATTTTTCCCTAAAAATAAATCATAACTTCTTACATAAGGTGGATTTGGTTTTATCTACAATGTATCTAGGGTGAATAAAACTGAAAAGAGTACGTCCAGTATATATCATCTATCATTCTATGGTATAGTGAATGGGTTGTTACTATTCACACTATTTAATGATATTTGTTGGTAAATTAATATTTAATAATATAAATTTATATAGGATATTAATAGATACTTCCCATTTATATCCTAGTATAAACCATATGTTTCATAGATTTAAAATAAGGTATCATGATTTAGATGTCATAAAAATTATTTCTATGATGATATAATTTTGTACTATGATTATTTTTTATCCTACAATTAATTTGGGTTTTATAAATGGATAAAACTAGAATAAACAATTCTAATGCGAAATATGATAGACAATTAAATTTTTTTCCCCGATGAGAAATTTAATTATATTAGGGATGGAATGAAGAATCATTTTAATATAATTATGATACTTTCTCAAGTCATGATCCTTATTGAGAATAAAAATTGTTAATGGTTGGAAAAATATGTTGTTGACTCCTTCATGACGGAACACTTTCATCTTTTTGTTGGATAATTAATCAACTATTTTATGAGAAATGGGTTACACCCAAAAAAATTATATTATTAATCTTCTAATGAGTGGAAAAAGAAAAATTAATTTTATTTATATATTTTTCGTATATTATAGTGGTTAAATGGTAAACTCTTATCAATAATATATTGTAATAAGAATAAATTACCCAATGGAGTTGGATGAGTATGTGGAATTATTTTTCAAAAAACAATTTCTATATATTTATTATATGAAATTTCTTATCTAGTCCCATTATATAATGTAGATTTATGATAATACATTGGATAATATGATGGAAATTTTATAACACAAGCGAGGAAGAATTATAATATTATCATTGTATCAAAACAAATGATTGAATGATTCTTCCATGTCTTAAAACAAATTCATTGAATTAAATTATCTATAATAGAATTTATTATATATTAAGAAATAAATCAATTACCTATCATATAAAAATTATATAATTGAGTCACTAATCAATATAAATATTTTAAAAATAAAATAAATATATAATTTGAAGTGAATTCTAAAAAACCCATGTTGGGAAGAATACAAGTCATTATTTATTACAAAATTGAAAAATGAAAAATAGGGAAAATGACCTTATGGGGACTAGCAAGTGATTTCATTATGGGATAGAATCTATAAATGAAATATAAGGATGGTTTTATTTTTAAATTTTAGCTAATGATGAAAATGGATATAAATATCCATAGAATGAAGCACCAACGCTCTAATATTTCAAATATAACTATTGTGGTCATTAAGCTAAAAATTTATTCAATCCATCAATTTGTGATGATGTCCAATATCAGTACGTTGTTATTTCAATGGATTAACTAAAATCTCATTAAAAATCTATTTTTAATTTGGGGTACACTAATGAAGTGATGAAATGTATACATACCATCAAACCTGTAATTATTAATATCATATTAGATTCTGGTTATACCCACTCCCATAGAGCTAGATAATTTTATAAGGGAACCAAAATACAATCTCTATGAATGTATTTATATATATATATATATAAACTAGTAATGTTAGGATGTTTGAAAATAATGTCTATGAATCTTATCTGATTAATGTTTTTGAGAGGTTTCTCCTTAAAACTCCTTTTATTCTCCCTCTCAGGGAATTTTTTGTGATTATGAGAATATATAATCATTTTTTCTAAAAATGTAAAATTAATTTATGATTAAGGGAAGTAAAATTTGATATTCAAAACTAACATATTTTTTTATATAAATTCAAGAAAAATTATGATATTAAAATGAAAATTATATAAACTAAATGGTTTGCTTTAACTATACGAATGGGAATTTATCTTATAAGGTTGGGAATAAAAAGAAAACAGATTACATGCCTATTATAGGGTTGTTTTTTGATTACTTTATATAAGTGTTTCATAGTTATCCTCTGAATCATGATGTTAGGTTTTCTATAAAACCCATACAGCATGGTTCACATATTTGATAGCCTCTATATAGAATGACCAGGATTGTGCTGCATTAATTGTATAATAAAATATTGTCAAATTTTGGTAGTTGATTAATTTAACTTTGTGTGTATCCTTGGGGTCTACCTGCTATCATTTTTAATGAATAATTATGGATTAGTGAGACATTTCATTGATTATCAAGAATATAATAGGATCATGATCATGAATAATTATCATATACACCATATTAATAATATCATCAATTAAATGTTGTGAGATCAATATTATTCTATGATTTATCTATTATTTCAATACTACATATTGATGGTAAAATGTGAACACATTCAAAATAAATCCATATATTTAGGTTACATACTTTATTATTTTAATGTAATTTTTTTCTTACTAATACCCCCTCTATCATCCCCGATTTAATAAATATAGTCATTACATTTTTCTTTAATCATGATTTAGTATAGATTAGTAATGATATAATTATATATTATTAGAGTAATTAATATAATAGAGATATCAAGTGGAATATATTTATGAACCTATCAATTGAGATAGTTTATGAAAAATTAAATACATGTGGTTTTTTATATAGAATGTTTCATTTTTGGGTCATATAATGTCAATAGATGGTATATTGGTTAATATTTAATTGAGAACTGTTTTTAAACCTTTACCCATTCCCTATTATATGGATATGAACCATTTTTATCATGGTTTTGGTGGATATTATCTATAATTGTGAAGGATTTCCCATATATATCAATTCTACTCACAATGTTACCTTATAAGTTAGTTATGTTCAATTTCCCTGATGAATTTATATAAATATTTATAGAACCTAAAAAATGTTTAGTATGTTTCACCATGTTATCACTAAAAAATAATAGAGAAGAATATATGTTCTATAGTTATACATTAAAAAATTGTATTTGATGTGTTGTTATGAATAATTATATGGTGATATATTATGTCTCATTCAAATTTATGGTCCACAATATAAATTACCCAACTCATTATTTAGAGTATGAAGTTCTCTTAATTTCAATAAAGATACTGTGGAATTACCTCAATTCTATATTGTGTGAATAATATATTGATCATAAAATGTTACTGTAAATATGTACCAAGATTGAGGTGAATATACACTATAGAAGATGGTTTTATTTTATTAATGATGTTTACAAATAAATAGAGTAATACAATGGGAGATAGAACAAGATGGTTAAGGATTTGATTTGAATAGATTGTGTTGTATTTTTTGTAATGAGGGTTAAACCATATTGAAAAAAATTATGTATTTTTAAAGGAGGGATGTGGAAATCCTGATGTAATGGGGAATTTGTTAACTTTATCAAATTTATGATCAAGATTTCATCCATGAATGATTAAAGGGACACAAGAGGAGGATGTTGAGATACAAAAGAATATGAAAAATGTTCATAAGATAAAAATTTATTATTTTGGAATTATAAGGTTTAGGAAATTTGTATATATCTGATATATACCAAAGTTTAATGATGAGTTATTATAAGATTCTCATTGATCATCATTCACTAATAATCCATGAAGTAAAACATCTATAATGATCTGAAAGAGAATTCATTGTCTTAAAAACATGAAGATAAATATTGTAGTGTTTGCATCTATATTATTTATATCTCCCTGTGTTATGACAGATAGAAATATTCATGATGAGAATTAATTTCCATTAACCATATTATAATTGAAATTTGTAAAAATCACCATGTATTTCTCCATAGAACTCCGTAAAACAATGAATGGCCATAAATTTATTTCAGTATTACTCAATATACTCACAATTTCTATAAAGATCTTTACTATAATATATGATTTCTCCCTTGTTCACATAGATATATTATTGATATGTAATTCACATGGTTCCACTGTGTACCACATTCAATGATATTTTACTAAGTTAAGAGTTTTACTTCAATGCTCTTGTGATGCCTTCTTCAAGAACCGGATTAAAATTTGTTTTCAAATATTTATTATCATCCATATAATTATTATTAGACATTGTGGGATAATAAAAACAGAGAGGATTTGGGTAGATCGTGTTATAAATATTTTAAGGTTTAGTGGGAAAGACCCCTTCAACTAAAAAGATTATCATATAATAATAGCATTCAACTAATCTTTCAAATATCTCCTTATATGGACACCTATAAAAGGAATTAAATTAATTTTTATCCTATTATAAAGTTAGAGAAAAAAAATATTTGGACCTAGGGTAGTTTTGTAAAATTTTGATAAGGACAGATCCGTTGAATAACACAATAATGCATCTCTAATTCAACAGAAGCGTTGTTATGAAAATCATCAATGAGATATTGATTTTGATGATGTTGATAAGGTATTCATGAAAATTTATTCAGTGAATAAGGATATCATATTTATCAATAGGTGAATGTTTTTCCCTCATTATAGTGGATTTTTTTTTATTTTTTGATTAGATTGGGATGAAATTTAATCCCTTAGAACACTTAATAGACCTATCTCATTTTCATGATCTATCGAAAGAATATATATTGAGGAATTACGTAATAGGTATTTAATATATGCATAACTCAAGGGTTTTACTGCTATATAATTATCATTCCTATTGAGAACATCTAGTTGTTTTCTGGGATCATATAGATAATTTTTATTGAAACAAGTCTACACACTAGGTTAATGATCATGGAGGCATTAAAAATTACAGGAATCTATATGGAAACCAAATGAGGTCATGAATAAGAGATGCACACATTTTTTAAATAATAGTTAATAAATTTTGAGTTATTAATACATTTTCTATATCATGATGTAATTACCCATTATTTTATATGTATTTTCATTAAATAAAATTTGATGTATTTGATACCTTCATTTACAAAAACAACAAAACAACCTAAACCAATATATAGTAACCTATTAAAAAATAGACATTAAAATAGTCTGTATGAATAGTAAAATGAAAATTATAAAAAATAATTCTCATGTTTTTAAATAATATACTTTTCTGGATTAATTCGTAATAAATAAACATAAAATAATCAATAATGAAGTTTTGTGGTTTGGAATTATATTTTATTTTAGGATGTTTCTTTATAATTTTTTTCGCAGAAAATGTATAATTATTATTTATTTACATTGGAATTTTAGTTTATGAATTTAATTTCACTTTTAACATATTTATTCAGTATTATATTAGGGTTAATTTTTAAAAACTTTTTTGAGAATTTTTATTCTCAATATATACTTAAAATTATAATTTCATTTAAAATGCATAAAATTTTGAACATAAAGTTCAATTTTATATAGAATGTTACGTTAAATTAAATAATATATAATTTAATTATAAATAAAAGAATTAATTTCATTATAATAATATTTAATTTTTAATTTTTTATAAGAACATTTTTAGGCGTAATTTTTTTTAAAAATAGTTCTTATGAATGTAATAAATATATATGTATGAAAGAAATAAATTAATATTTCATTATTATTAGATTTTCATAAATTTTTATATTATATATTCAATAAAATATTTTACCATTTATTTAATGGTATTTAAAATGCTTGAAATGGTAGTAAATACATTTGTATTCTCAAAAAATGCATTATCCTAAAATGAGTTTTCATTATGTTACACACTAGTATTTAAAAAAAATGGGAAAAAATGAAATTGAATCATCTAAACTAAATTCCATATATGGAATCGTTATAATTTTTCTATTTTATATGATTAATTTAATTATTATTCCAAACAAATTTAAAAAATAGAAAAATTGTTTTACAATTTCCAAGGATAGAACTAGTTTACCAATGGTTAAACTAAAATATAAGGGTATTAATTATACCAAAACATTTATAATTCATATTTTTTATGTTATATCAAAAATATATTATTATTACTATGAATTCTAGCCCCTTTGATTCCAAATTACTTAAAATATACCATATATTATTGAAATATCTTAAGAAACTCCACCTATAAAACTCCACTAACTTATAAAATGTCAGATATTATCATAAAAAATTAACCTAATTTGACACCTCTATATCTATAAATTCCAATTCCAAAACCTTACTTGATTTATAATTTTCAACCAAGATCTTATTTTCATCTCCTAATAAAAATATTTTTATTAATAATGTGTAAACCAAATGAGGTCTCTCAAAAAAATAGGTATACATATTAACCACAATCCATCAATTTTATTTATTGATTCACCTTATATAATAACTATAAATAAAAAATATATCCATAAACCCCTTTAAATATGATATTATTATTTTATTTTGATTCCATAACCATTTATGAGTTATTTTCAATCAAGTGAGAACTATTATTAGAGCATGTGCGTACATATGGACAACTACAACCACATTGGGAAATGATTAATTTTATAACACCATATTTCATGGTTTTTTATTATTATGTATTAAAATGTATGTATATTATATTTATGAAGTAATTATTATTATATAATTATAACATCTTATATACCTTCTTACCATCCCATTCATTGAAAAATAATAATATCTCTTGCCCGTAGTTGTTGACTACCACCTCCACGAAAAAATGTGATTTTTTATTCATTTATACTATAAAAGATTGTTAATAATGATATATGAAAATAAATATTTAATGATATATTATGTATTTGATATAATAATGATTCTAAATTTTTGAATTAGTATTTTCCATTATTTCGTTAAATATTTCATGAAATTGGATTCATAACTTGTGAATACATAAGGTATTCCATCATCAGTGTAGTGATGCTACAAATATTTAATAACAACATGAATAATAATGTTATAAATATTAATATAATTAATATATATTACATTTTAATCATTATTAAAGTAATATATATAGAGGAATAATAAAAATTCTTCAAGGACCATATCGTCAAACTAAAACATATATGAAATATGAAGCATCAACCACGAGAAATGTTGATGATAATGGAAGATTGTTAAGGATATTGTGATATGATGTCAAAAGTAATAAATTTATGGTATTATATTGTCACGACCTGTCCCCCGGGACCCACATATTGATTACCCCAAGCCCACCTTCCATAGTCCAGGGGCTGGCGACAAGCACCAAAGGCGTAATTCCCTAGATCTGAGAAGGCATTGCCTTTATAAAACGTAAACACATACCACCAGAGTACAAGAGGAAGAAAACACTAAGTGAAGCAGTATAAAAAATGTGCTGAAAGTACAAGGGCCGGAATACAAGCCCAAAAGAAAGGTACAACTAGAACTAAAAGAAAGTACAACTCAAAAGAGAAGAAGCTGGAAGATGGAAGAAGCTCATGGATCATCCTCCGAGTTCCTACCCGAAGGGTAGGAAAAGATGTCCTCCTCAGCACTCCGCGTCTATCAGTCCGCTCCGTGTGCCATCGGGCCGAGTGTCCACCTCTGGGTACCATCCAGTCCTCGTACACTCTGCCTCGGTCAGCGCTATCTGTCATCTGCATCCAGCACAATGAGGTGCGGGCATAGCCCGTGCAGGGGTGAGTATAACGTTACTCAGTAGGGACCCGGAGACCCTCAAGGTCTCACAAAATCCAACAAGGATAAACCACGAAGAATGATCTCAACTGATAACCATTACATAGTTATATGCCCATACATATACCTAAGTTATCAAGTAACCCATCTCAATCATGAGGATAAACAAATGGTCATTGACTCGGCTCAAACCAGGATTTTTATTCACGATGAAGAGAACACGGCTGCTGGAGAACTCCTCCTCTATCGAGCACAGTAGACCTGTCACGACTCCGATGTTCCACTCACAAACCTTAGACTGCTGAGGTGCTCCTTATATTGAGTACCGCAGGTCAGCCACCTCACAAAGTAGTGCTCCCCCGCCATGGGTCTTCCACCTCGCACAGTAGTGCTCCCCCTCATAGCCTACAGAGGTACTCATCCTGTCGAGTACCGTGGGTCTGCCACCTCACAAAGTAGTGCTCCCCACTGGGCTATACAAGTCACTCCGAATCAAATCAGACAAGCAGTCATCAGGTCTCAGCCAGCTACAGGGTCACTGTACACCGTATGGTCGTCTCTGGGTGGATCTGCTCCACGGTCCACTGGTCGATACTTCCAAGTGTTACATAATCTCACATGGGAGTATCTCAAAGGACCGCCTCATCATAGGGGTATCAACGCAACAGATGGCGTGTCAATCGGTCGTCCGGTCTGTGAGTTATTAGCATTTACGTTCCAGGGGCCCGATTGGATTTTGGGTACAATCCAACCTAGCCATACTCCAACTACATCCAAAACTCAGGTGAAGTATGCCAAAAGAACTGTCTCATCAAGAGGAATCCAACATGGTCTACGAAACATCATTCAGACACCTGGTGCTTAAGTTATAAGTGTTACTTCTTTGAGGGCCCTGTTGGTTTTGGGTTCGAACCAACCCGGCTGTACACAAAAATTTCCTAAACCATGATTTTAATATACCTAAACAACCGTCTGGATCCAAGAAATCTTATGCAACTGATGGTGTGTCGATCGGAGGTCCATAACTCATTTATGTTCATTTAACTGAATAAGGTCCGAAAATAGGGGGTCTTGGCTCGGTCCAACCCGGACCAACACCCCCTGGGTCGGCCCGAACCGGGTCGACCCGACCCGGGTCCGGGTCTCACCGAGTTGGGTGCAGCCCAGCCTAGGGCGCCGGCCCGATCCGTGTGGCGCATCCCGGCCCAGGGCACCAGCCCGGCCAGCGTGGCGTGGCAGCCCAGCCCGTGCGGTATTCATGACGCGGAAGCCCAGCCACATGGCTAGGGCAGTGATGCCTTCTTGGTTAGCATGACCAGGCGGCGACAGTGCACTATAGGGCCCTCCCTTTCAATGAAGGGGGACGTTTGTGCCCCCTTTGTCTCTCATAACAGAACCACCAAGCGTCGTTTCCCCTCTCCGTGGAACCTTCTAGGTTCTGCCCTGGTGCAGCCTCACTGACGCCCGGCTCAACCGTCCTCCCTCCTGCCAAACCACCGTGGCCCAGTTGTGGCTTCCCTTCCATCACAGCGTGACAGTGCCGCGTGTCGGCCCTCCTACCGCCACCCGCCCTTGCCGCGGACCTACTCCACCAGCACGGTGCTACGGCGTCGCGCCCCTCCACCGCGGCCCGCCTTGTCCGCGACCTACTTTGCGTAGCTAGATGATACCACACCTTCTTGATGACTCTGTGTCCTTTGCACCACCGGTCCCTTCTTCACGGTTGGCTCGTTGCCAGTCACGGCTATCCGCTGCCGTCGTCAACCAAAGAGAAGATCAATTATGGGAAAGATTTGACCATGTTAGTCCAGTCTGAAGTCCCCCTTGATATGGGTATACCATTTTGTTGATGATAGGAGCAGATAGAGATGACTGGAAACGAGCCGTCCATGATGAAGGGACCGGCGGCGCCAAGGCCTCCGTGTCGTCAAGAAGGTGTGACATCATCTAGCCACGCAAAGGAGGTCACGTCCAGGGTAGGCCGCGAAGGAGGGGCGCACCGCCATAGCACCGCGCTGGTGGAGAAGGTCCGCGGCCAGTGAAGGCCGCGGCTTAAAGGCTGTTGGGAGGGGCCATCACACCGTGCCAGAAGGGAAGTCGTGGCTGAGCCGTGGCGGTTTGGTAGGAGGGGTGGCCGATTGAACTGGTCGCCGGTGAGGGTGCGCCAGGGCGGAACCCTGTGAGTTCCATAGAGAGGGGAAATGGTGCTTGCTAGTTCTATTACGTGAGACAAAGGGGGTGAAAACTTCCCCCTTGATTGAAAGGGCGGGCCCCATAGGGCACCACCGCGGCCTGGTCACACTGACCAGGCGGGCTTCACTTCCCTAGCCACATGGCTGGGCCCTTGCTTCAAGATGGCCGCATGGGACAGTGCCTTGGGCCGGGCCACACCATGCGAGTCGGGCCAGCGCCCTAGGTGGAGCCATGCCCAACCAGGAAGGACCAGGACGTGGGTCAGGTTCGCCTGGTTCGGGATGACCCGGGGGGGGGGGGGGGGGGTTGGGCCGAGTCGGACTAGGCTCGGACCCCCAATTTTCAGACCTTCTTCAGTAAAATGCCCATACCATGAGTTGTGGACCTCCAATCGATGCACCGTCAGTTGCCTAGGATTCCTCAGATTGAGAAGGTCATTTCTTTATATTACAATCAAGGTTTAGGCAAATTTTTGGTATGTCCGGGATGGTTCAAACTTGAAACCAATAGGGTGCTTGGAGGAGTAACGCTTATAACTTAACGTCTGAATGACATGCCGTAGACTATGTTGGATTCCTCTTGATGAGATGGTTATTTTGGAATACTTCACCTGAGTTTTGGATGCAGTTGGAGTATGGGTGGGTTGGATTGTACTTGAAATCCAATCGGGCCCCTAGAACGGAAATACTAATAACTCACAGACTGTCCGACCAATTGACGCGCTGTCTATTGCGCTGAGACCCCTATGATGAGGCGGACCTTTTAGATACTCCCACATGAGATTACATAACACATGGAAGTATTGACCAGTGGATCATGGAGCGGATCCTCCCAGAGATGAGAATACGGAGTACAATGACCTTGTAGCTGGCTGAGACCTGATGACTGCTTGTCCAATTTGATTCGGAGTGACTTGTATAGCCTAGTGTGGAGCACTACATTGTGAGGTGGCAGAAGAATGGTGGAGGAGTGCTAATTTGTTAGGTGGAAGACCCGCGGTACTCGATAGGAGGAGTACCTTTTTAGGATATGAGGGGGAGCACTACTGTGTGAGGTGGCAGACCCATGTCGGGGGAGCACAACTTTTTGAGGTTGCAGACCCGCGGTACTCGACAGGAGGAGTACCTCAACAGTATAAGGTTAGTGAGTGGCACCTCAGAGTCATGACAGGTCTACTGTGCTTGAAAGATGAGGAGTTTTCCAGCAGCTGTGTTTTCGTCATCGTGAATAAAAATCATGGTTTGAGCTAAGTCAATGAACTTTGTCTTTTCCTCATGATTGAGATGGGTTACGTGATAATTTATGTATATATATGGGCATATAACTAAGTAATAGTTACCTATTGAGATGTTTCTTTGTGATTTATCCTTTTTTTATATTGTGAGACCTTGAGTGTCTCGGGGTCTCTACTGATTATCGTTATACTCACCCCTACACGGGCTATGACCGCACCTCATTGTGTTGGATGCAGACGAAAGATAGCACTGACCGATGAAGAGTGTACGAGGACTGGACGGTACCTGGAGGTGGACACTCGGCG
Source organism: Viscum album (assembly GCA_963277665.1). Lineage (NCBI taxonomy): Eukaryota > Viridiplantae > Streptophyta > Magnoliopsida > Santalales > Viscaceae > Viscum > Viscum album. The sequence goes on from OY728147.1 coordinate 670,573,354, forward strand.
TGACGGCACACGGAGTCGACCGATAGACACAGAGTGTTGAGGAGGATATATGTACCTACCCTTCATATAGGAACCCAGAGGACGATCCATGAGTTGCTTCCATCTTCCAGCTACTTTTCTTTTCAGTTGTAATTTCTTTCAATTGTAGCTGTACATTTCTATTGGGATTTTATTCTGGCCCTTGTACTTTCAACACGTTTTTTATACTACTTTACTTAGTGTTTGCTTCTTCTTGTACTTTGTTTGTGTGTGTTTACGTTTTATAAAGGCAATGCCTTCCCAGTTCTAGGGAATTACTGCATTGGTGCTAGTCTCCAGCCCCGAGCCTATGGAAGGAGGGCTTGGGGTGGTCACGATGTGGGCCCTGGGGGATGGGTCATGACAAATTGGTATTAGAGGATTCGGTTCTAACCTAGAACATAGGACTGTGATATTTTTTTATTTCTATGAAGATATAGTGTTAATGGTACCGATTGTGGTTTTCAGTTCAGGGAGTACAGTGTTGGTGTGGCGGATGACGTATCCATACACCAAAACCCTGACATCTAATTTCTGACTCAGTGCATGAAAACACTGATTGTGTGTGTGTTTTTAAAAGATTTCTTTAAGTCAGATCAAACATGGTCATCTCACCAGGTATAATATTTTGACCATGTCGCATCTGTTTAGGATGCCTCCACACCAACAGTCAGTTGGAGTTCTGATAGAGAACACGAAGATGGCCCACTGAGCGATGAGGCTTCGGTGCAGGGCCGCCTTTCTATATTGGAACCTTCGGGTGGTGTACCAACACCACCACCACCTGTTAATCAGCATATGGCACCAGCTGTACTAGAGGACGATTCCCGATGACAGAGCATGTTGAACGAGTTCTAGCAGAAGAGGCCTTCAAGGTTATGAGGCGAGACAGATCCCCATGCAGCAGTTGACTAGATGGATGCGATTTCTAGAGTTCTAAAATATGTTCAGACACTAGTAGAACAAATAGTGATCTTAGCTACTAGTGTTTCTTAGTGAGTGACCATGAGGTTGGTACGCATAGTGATGGGGATTCGGTACGTTGACCGATGCCTGAGATTGTACCTTCGGGTAGTGTGCCATTTATATCACTAACTGATGGTCAGTAGTTACAACCGGCAGTACCAGTAGATGACACATGTAGCCATAGTGCCTTACACATGTTCCAGCATCAGATACCCCTCAGGTTCTGAGGTGATCCCGACTCATAGGCAGCTGAGGACTGGCTTGAGGAGGTGGCTGAGAATTTTCTAGAGCTTATATAACTTCGAAAGGACAACATGTCGGTAGCTGAGTATTCATCGAGTCATACCGATCGTTCTTGGTACTTGATGACTATGATATGATCAGTGCTTTAGAGCTCGGACCTCAGAGCGAGGTGTGTTTAAAGGACATCCGAGCGAGCACTTTTCCACAAAGCATTCCTACTTATGCTAGGTGCTAGAGAGGACCTTTGTGGTTGAATGTTCTTTGGCTGAATGGATACATCCAATGAATGATAGTAGTGGAAAAACTAGAAACTGGATCCAGTCTCAGATACTTGTGCATTTAAAATATTTCAAGAAGAGGAAGTTTTAAGGACAGATGAATCTGCAGAACATCAGAAGTGGAAGAAGAGCTGGGAGAGTAGCATGAGGTGGTGTACATTTCGACATGTTACAACCACCTGCCTTTGTAGCTCCTTCCAGGCTCAGGGAGCAGGAGGGTAGGGGAAGATATTAGCTACATGCGGTCAAGGAGTTTGATCCAAGGGCTCAATGAATGATTCGAGATATGGATTGTGTCTACTAATAGCTGTCGTAACAATATATATTGATACGAATCTTTCCTTCCTTCCATGAATCTTGTCCCAGACCTAGAGTTTTCGGTTGAGCCATTGACTTGACTATCACATCTAGAGATACCTTTGGGAGGAGACTCGATAATCATGCTTACACCGAAGGTGTGATCTGACCATTGAGGTGAGAGTTTCGGTTCAAACCTCTTGGTGTTAGCGTCGAGGCCTTATGACATTAGTTTGGGTATGGACTGGGCAACTATAGTTCATACACAGATTGACTGTATTAGGAGAAATGGTTATTGTTTACCTACAACATTGGGATGGGTTTTCCTTGGTTGGTGAAAAGGAAAACCCATGCAACATAGGTTAGAATCATGAATAAGTGGGTACAGTCGATCAATCATGAGTCGGAAAAATTTATATTTATTCTAGACTTCTCCTGATTTGCTTCACTGCTTTTAGCATTGAAGAAGAATGGAAAACCCTTCGTGTGGTTAGTGAGATGCCAGCAGAGCTTTTCAAGAGACGAGGTAGAGGTTGACCACCGCACCAATTTTGAGCCTACCAATGAAGGTGCAGATTATCTAGGATAGGATGAAGACTACATAGAGCAGACAGATGTCCTAAGCTAATAATAATTGGAGACCACTAGATTTCGAGGGTGATGACCACGTTTTCTTATGGGTCTCACCTTGAAGAGGTTTATGGAGATTTTGCTAGAGAAGCAAGTTATCTCCATGATTCTTCGGGCCTTTCCAGGTCCCCAGTAGAGTACATGAGGCGGTTTACCGCCTGGACTTTCCACCTCAAATGCTCGGGGTGCACGATGTCATCCATGTATCTCAGTTGAGTAGATCTGTGCATGAATTATCCATCATCATTGACCATGGATTGCTGGGTATCAATGACGGGGAGACATTCACGGGGTTCTATTAGAGGTTGAGGATCGACAGGAGCAGCTCCTACGTGGACGGTCGATTCCTCTAGTGCATATTCGCTGGCAGCAAGTGAACCTCCAGGAGATCACATGGAATCAGGAGGCTCAGATGCATGCATAGTATCCTCAAATGTTTTCCTAGATTATGTTGTAGCTTTATGGGGACGTAATGCCCTGAGGTGAGAGTAATGTAAAGACTTGTAAATTTAAAATATTTTTTTTCTTAATTTCTTTTGAATTTTATGAGTTTGTAGCTATTGACGACACTTGATTTCATGGCCCAGTGTGCCCAGAATCAATTTTCGAAGATTATCTCAGTTACATTTATTAAAGTAATGAGAGGGTTTTACTATCATATGAACCGGTGCTCGGAATTGATATCCGAGGGCACCGATGAAATCGCATCACCGGTAATTGATTAAGGGGACCTTTACCGAAGTTGCGTTTTTAGCGGGTTTTGAATTATTATTTGGGAAATTAGTTTAAAATAAATAAAATTCTTAGAACAATTCTATATTATAAATTTAGAAGTTAAACCCTCCCATGGGAATTTATTGGTGGGGCCCACAACCACCCAACTTCTAATGTGTGGATAAATGAGAGGTGGGGCCCACACGAGCCCCAACCTTTCATCTCCCACGACTGTTTTCAAACCCCTCTTTTACCCCTTGAATCTAGAGCTTCCATTTTAATGCACCAATTCTCCATTAATATCCTCTTTCGTCATTTTTTTTAACTCCCCCTCCATAAATGAGACCTCTCACCTCCCTCAATCCCTATTCAATTATTCCAACACATTTCACTCAATTAATTTGAAGAGTTTGAATTAAATTGATTTCCATGGCACATCTTAAAAATGGGAGAGCCATTTTATTAATTTCGTTTGGTAATTATTCTATAGAGAGGCTTTGGAGGATTAGAAGAAAAGACTTCTTCCCACAATGAACGCAACCTTCCTCTCGGTGATGGGCACCTCCTTCAACCGAGGTAAGAATGCGCGGGATTTCACCAATGATGCTTCCACTTCAGATGCACCCCGACGTTAACAAAATTGACTTCCATCTTCCGCAACACCATCTTCCGTGACGCTGCATTTCGTGAATACGACCAACGATCATTGAATTCGAGGTAGGGGTTTTGAAATATTTTTGTACCGTTTTACATCGTTTGAATCACGTCCTGACAACCCAATGGTATCAGAGCCAATACCTAGTTGGAAGTGCATAGGCACTGCCTGGGTTTGAGGCTTGGGGTCCAGAACGAGGGTGTTGTACTTTAAAGGGGTGGATAATGTAACACCCCTGGAAAAGTGAGACTTAAAAGGCTAAATGTTCCTACCCATGTCAACAAGGTGCACCTTTTTTGGGAGCCTACTTGATTAGAACTCCACAATTAAGTATCCTTGGCCGGGAGTAATAATCAGGATGGGTAACCTTCTGGGAAGCTTCCCAGGGTGTGTGTGAGTGATGACAAAACACACAGAAATAACATGTGTTGGATTGTAGATATAGTCATTAGTCCGATAAGAGACCATAGTGAGTAATAGCCTATGGTGTGCTCGAATGGAAACCAAGGTATTATAGGAGACCCATGGGGTCAGATGACAAGGTTCATGGCCCATGGAGGTGGGTCGTGGCATATATTTATCATTATGATTCTATTATAATTCCATAATAAACATAAATTCAGTATAAAATATTATATATTTTTTACATAGTAATATGAACTTGAGGTAATAGTTTGATGGAGCATTCTTATTTTCATAAGGATTTTGAATGCTTAAATTTCCATTTATATAATCATAATATATATATATATTCCAAATAATATTTATTTCACACTCTTAATGTTATTTAGTATACTAAATTATTTCCGTTAATTTCGATCATCATGAGTAGTTAATATCCCAAATTCTAGTTTTTATGGAAAATCAATTTTATTTCCCCTTACATATAAGACTGTTATTATTAAATATCATTAATTTAATTAAAAAGATCTAATGAATATATTTAAATTTAGATGAATATTTTATAATTTCTTTTTTATAAATGTTTTAATCTCTTATAAAATTACAATTAATCTTATTAGCTCATAAAAATTTAGGTACATTTGATTTCTTACAACAAGTTTGAGAGGAATTTAGGTTCTATTAAAAACTGTATGAATATAGTTTTCTTCTTTCATAAACTCTATTTGAATTATATATTTTATAATTTGTGTTCATGAATATTTTAAAAGATATTTTTTTCATTAAAATTTATTGAATTAATTTGTTAAATTTTTTTATTCCACTCTAAAAATTCTAATTCAATTATGATGTGTTTCAGTAATATTTTAATTGTATTTTTATATATAACCTCATCAATTGGTGTTTCTTATGAATGAATTTGAATATGATAAAAGTTTAACATAATTATTCTTTATCAATATGGTTTATTATTATGATGATTAAACAATGGTTATATTCATTTTCATTAAAATAGGTTAATATTTATTGTAACGATAAAAGTTCTCATGAATTTATTATAAAAAAATGAATGGTTTAAGATTATATTCCAAGAAGTTTTGTTATGGAACAACAATGTTTTGAGTAATGATTACTATTTATTGACCATAACGGGTATACATGAGGTTATCCTAATACTAATAGAAGGTAAATGTGACGTTATATCAATAAAAAGGGAGGGTACATGAGAGGTTATCCCTAGTTCTATACAGGCACATGGGTTTTCATTCTATTCCTATAGAGTGGGGAATGTATTGGTGGGTTTCCTTGCCATAATATTTATACATTCGTGATATTGACACACATTACAAAAATATTTTAGGATCTTCTTTTCATCCCATGATATGATCATATAACTTATGATTATTGATTTCATTATAATTAATGGATTACAAACTGAGATTTTTTTCTCCATATCTCTTGACATTATTAGTTATATGATATGAATATCTATCATTAACTTCAAAATTCATTACATTATTCATTTAATATTGTTACATTGTTCATTTTTCAATATCTCCATTATTAACCCCAATAATTCATTGAGATCACCCATTATTATGAATCATTTTCTCTAGAAAATATGGAATATTATTATTTATGATATTTCTAATAATGAAGCAATTTATAAATAACATAGTGGGAGACTTTGTTTAAATATTATGCACCATTTGTTTTTTGTATCCCTGATTTCAAATTCACTAAAACATTATTATTAAATCTGAGATTATTATGATATATATCGGATATTATTCGTTTATGTTTAAATGCTTATGTATGTATGATTTGAAACAATATATTATGATTCAATCAATGTGAAATAAATTTTTTAGATGATTGATATCTTTAGGTTTTGGAAATTTTTGTAAATGATATTCAAATTCTTGTTTTAGTATTAACCACATGTTAAGATAACAAGAAAAACATCAATTTTTACCCCATGAAAACACTAATATGTTCTATAGATTAATGGATGGTATAAAATATTCTCAGGGAGTAGAAGTTGTATCTACAAAAAAATATAAGTATAAGGGTTTATTTAGGCATTGTGTTTCAATATAGGTTTATCTAGTGTTTTTCAATTAAAAGGTAGACAAGGTCCAGGAGATTTATAATGATTATTTTTTCCTAAATGTGTTGAAAATATAAAACACCTATCTTGTGTAAATAAATATTTTAGAAATATAATTTGTGTAATGTTGTTATTTTAGACCCTTCTTAGGTATGGATATAATCTTATTTTAGTTCATTTGTATGTTCTCCAAAATAAATTTAATAGATTTGAGTGTTAGTATTATGGGTTTCTAGTGGCGAATTTTCGTGGAATGAATATCCAAAAACTGCTAATGATCCCTGAAAACTATATCTTATATATCTCATATGATATATTCATTGGTTTCTTCTTTGATGTCAAAATAACGAACTCATTTCCATAGGTGGGGTCCATAATCATTATTTCATTACTTAAATTCGGGATCCATCATTAGATAATTATCCTAATGATTATGTTTTAATTCAATATATCCACTTTTTTGGGAATATCAAATCCTCTGGATGTGTATATATATACCCTAGTAGGATTGAGGTGGTTCTTTATTGGGATAAAACAAGAAAAATATTTTATGTTATGTAGCATCTTTAAATTTTTGGGATATTACTACATATTTTTCATAGATTGTGGTATGATTGTAGCTACCATAAAAATACTTACCCAATATTTGTAAACTATAATACGGTCAATGAAAAGTTTTATTATTATTAGGGAGATGTAGTAGTGTTTTGGGGGTTATAATTTCCAAATGATGTGAGCAGAATGATATATTTAGCTAAAATTGTATGAATCCAATGGATTTTTTTAAAAAATTTCCAATTTGGGGGCGTGGGTGATGTTTTTATACATTGGTGTAGTAATATTATAATAGACGACTATATCTATGTGATCTATGATTTAGAACTCATCATGATAGAGATATATTTAAATAAATTGATGAATTTTTTATCTATAATTTCATTATCTACAAACCCATAATATTATCTAGAACGTCATCACTCAATGAGATCAAATCACACTGTATAGGGGATGATTGGAAGTTATAATTTTTTATGAAACTATTTTTCCTATACAATAGAAAATGATGTTGTGATGGTTGATTACCATTTTTTGAAATCACTTTCAACGTTCATGGAAGCTGAATCCATGCAAGATTACCCTATAAATTTTACCTTAGTGGATGAGGAAGATGTCTCTTATATTCCATCAAGAGATCTGACAACTCATTTTCCTCAAATCATAAGGGACTATTAGTTAAAAAACTATCACAATATAATCTAATATTATCCCATCATATAAAGTAAAATAATAGGATTATTATTAAAAAATTCTGGATAATTATTCTCTTTTAGGGGTAGAAAGAGGATTGAGTATCATTATGATAAGAAGTTCATAGAGAGTACAACACATCCATCCTAGTGGTATATCATGTTATGTTGAAGAAATAATTATATCATATATTACTTATTTGGTTTCTGTGAATGAGGTGTTGTGTTACTGAGTTCATATCCTGGTGTCTCACAAATAAGAATGTAATTTTTAAAACACAATGTTTAAAAAATATTATAATATCCACTTATAGTTATTTTGTGGAAGAATGAGTGAATATTTATTGTCATTGTGAATAGATTCCCTTATTAATAAACATTACAATATGTTATCTTAGTTTTCATAAAACAATATACCATTTTTGAAAAATAATTTCTGAATTTAAAGTAGTGTTATGTAGAAATATTAGGACACAATTAAATGGATTATTTTTCCTGAATTCATTGGATATATTTCATTATCATTATAGATAATGAGTGTGGAATCATCTCTTAATAATGGAGTCATTTTTAAGGGGATTAATTACACAATTGTAGTTTGGTATGGTGTTTAACCATTGTAATATAGGCCTATCTAGAGGTTAATTTATGTTTGGAAGGACATATTAAAAGAACGTGTATTCATTTATTTATACAATCGGAGATATAATCATAGCTAATTGGAATTTTTATCATTAATATATATCTCTCAAATGTTTTATAGAAAATTTTTAGTAATTTTTTAAGTCCTTATATTTCTCCCATATATTATGTAGCGGCCATAGAGTTGTCCCTCAGGGGGATTAATTTGGCATGAGTGATTATTGAGATTGGGTGGGTGATCTAGAAGATGATGAAAAAATAAATAAGCTTCAATAAGTTATACTATAACAGTTAATGATGTTTATGTGATTTTTAAAAGGGATATAATGTATTCTATAATGTCTCACCATGAAACAATACTTAAGGATTTGAAAGGTGAATGGTTCTATTGCCATAGATTATCATTGATTTGAAGTTCTAGTAATCAAATGATATTTTTTCTCCAGCCCATTATATACAATCATATTATAACCGAGTTCATGTCATATAAATCATATTACCAAAAATTAGATATGTGAATGATCCATATCATATTAATGTATAGTGATAGATAGACATTGAGTAATGTACTACCTCCAGGGTCAAACCATAGTTGATCAAGGGCTGGATGAAGTTAATTTATTGATTCATGAAGTTACCGTTAGTGCATGTTTTCTAGATCAAGGAAACTATCAAATATGTCATGGGAATGTGAGATTCAAAAGAAAGATTTTTACACCCTAATTTTTAGGTATGTTTTAGATTTTGATGATTTAAATCATTAATTTTACGGAGGATATATTTTCACAAATTTATATTATTTTATTCCAATAATTTATGAGTTTTACAACTTATTTGTTTAATGACATGTTATTTTTTTAGGTGGGATAGAAATATTCTATTATATTATATTTAGTAAAAATATTATTCTTGTGGTTACGAGAAAATTTTAAATAGGTGATGTTACATAATTTTATTATGAAATTCACCATGGTTGTTTTTTTGGAATTAATGAAGGATTAACTTGAGTTGCCTACTGATACCATGAGAATATATTTTCACATAATTACATCAATTTTTAGGGGAATTATGTCCAAGATATATGAAAATAATTGGAGTTGGATGAGTATAATTGGGATTATTAATTGTATTTAATGTGTAATAGTTTTTAGAAATTTATTGATTGAAGGGTTATTGCAACATGATTTATATTATTATAAAATTATTATTTTAAATTATGGGAATTATGAAGTGATATAGTTCATATTTCATTATCTATGATTTCTCATATTTCAGTATACATATTGGTTGAACAATATATCTCAATGATTATTCAATTTTACTTAATGAACAGTTTAGATCATAGTTTTTTTATCTCAAATTTTTTGGTGTCCTAGTCATTCTCTATCTTTATAAAATTTTGCAGTCATATTTGGGATCTTTGGGAGGTGAATTTTTTTAAATTCCAATGATAATATTCAAGGATAAGAAATTTTTATTTTCTTATGCTATATTATTTACAAAAAACGTGTTGATAGTTTTATATAATATCATATTCTATCAATATGTATTTTATTTATGATATTATGAATATAATTTCTCTTTTAATTCTCTAAAAACACACCATTAATAATTTTTTTCCATTTTAACATATTTCAAAATTTAGTAATTTATATTAAACCTGATTCTTCTCTGTTATTCACACATTAAACATTTTGTCATATTATATAGCATTGAATGGAACAAATGAGAGAATCAAGAGATGATATAATATAGAATTAAAGGTAGGAGATATTAACAATGTGGCTAAATAGATGATAATAGTGGTGCGATTATTCATCATAAGTAAATTTCTAGGCCCAAAATTAATTTATTAATTTATCACAAAATCTCAATATATTTCACATTTGGATTGGTTACAAAACACTAAAACAAATTTAGTTTCTTTGTGATTACCCTATATCTACAATATAAATTATTATTATAGTGACTTAAGCTTTTAATAATAAGATGAAACATGTCCTTGGTGCCTAATTATAGGGATGTGATAGTCATTTATGACATGAGGGAGAATATTGGGAAAATGGGTAATGATTGTGGAATGAAAAGAACTAGGGGAGAGAATTAACTAAGGGATAGATAGAGTATGTTTATGCAGACACTCATGATGGAAATAAATAAATAATAGCATTATTTGATGTTTTATTTAATAGAGACAAAACAATTACACAACCTGAGGTCCAAATACTTCATTGTCATGGAAACTTGCTAAATAATGAAATCATTATATTATAACAATGGTTAACATTTATCCACAATAATATTCCTTAAAACCAAATTATTGACATCAAATATGATATATTCTTCTTCATAACCTCCTGAATGGAAACATATGAATGTTGAGACATATAATACTTAGTATGGGAAATGTATCAAATATCCTCAATCATTATGTTATAAACAAGAGGGAAAACTATATATTATGAAAAATATCGAATAAAAAGATCATCAAATCATGAATGAAAATTATGAATATAGATTAAGCATTAAGGGTCAAGGAATTGAATGATATGAAAAACATATGTCCCCAAATCATGCCTTATATACACATAATATGAATAAAAAACAAGAAATAATAACATAATAATGTATAAGATCATTCGATATGAAATTTTTTAAACATCTATATTTATTGTGGAAATAATAAAAATTGGATATAAGTATCACAATCATGATAATTAGAATACATTTTTTGAAAATAAATATTTTATTACAAGTTAATTTTTAGAAACTAATCCTTAAATTTCCACCCTTTAGTTTGTGAATAAATACAAGTATATACAACCTATGTTGGTTAAAAATCCAACTATATCCACCAATTACATTTTGATAATATTCATGTATGCCCATGCATTACTATATTATGTGACATAAAACCATAACCATTCCAATAATGGGTGATATAAGACCCCAACATTTATCATCAATATATATTATTTCCATATAAAACAATATCTATCAAAATATCATATATAACATTTGATTTGAATGTAGGGTTTATAAATTTTATAAATGAAAACAATAATAAATACAATCAATTTAATACCAAATAAATATCATAAAAGGATTACATTAAAATTACATTTATTGAGCGATTTATGAACTAGTACTCTATTAAATATGAATCTATAGGAAATAGAAGGTAAATATAAAAAAGGATTTTTCATGAATTAAAATTTATCATTATAATATAAAAGTTTAGTGATTAAAAATTGAGTTTCCAAAAACCAATTTACTGAAGAAAAATAGAAAACATATTAATATAACAAATTAGAAAAACCAATAATGAATCTCAGTTAGGAAACAATATATAGGATAAAATATGACATATAAGGGAAGAATATAAGATCATTGTAAGGGACATAATTTTCCATATTATAAAACACATTTATAGAATACCCACACCATTAAAAGGTAATTAAATATTTTTTTAAAATGAATAAAAGGGAATATAATGGTCACTAGAGATAAAAATTTGATTCCCCATAGGGGATAATATAAAATTACAGGGAAGTAAAAACAATAATATGGAATATTAATATGTAAAAAAAAATTATAATTACTTGTAAAAAATTATATTTAGGAAAACATATAATCACAATGTAATAATGATTTAGTTGATAACATTATATACAATGAAATAAAGGTGTGAATGTTCCAAAAATCATCAAAAGTGTCAAGAACCGTGTGGTGAATGTTTTATAAAAATAGAGAAACTGATGATTATTTTCTCTATAGTTGTTTTCAAGGGAATATGAAAATTTTCCCTATCATTAAATAATATATAATTTTTATAGCCACTGTATAGGTCATTTAATTGGGTTATTACATAAGTACAAATGGTTTGGTGGAATTCCAAGCCATTCAATATTTAGAAAAATATTAAATATTTAAATAAATAATTATTTTCTATTCACACAAGTTAATAAAATGATATCCTGTGTTTTGGGGAATAAAATTTGAATTATTTATTTTTATTTGACTTTATATTAGGGGTTCATTCTATGTATTTTCATAATCATTCAGTAGGAGTCGAGGACGCACAAAACCCATTTTCCTTGTCTCTCCATTATTTATTTTTCTTTTAATTTTTTCAATATTTCCAATCTTATTCAATTTTTCTTCTTTACACCTCTTCTGTGTCTTCTACCACCCCTAGGTGTTTATATTCAATGAGAGATATGACATGTATTGGTTGAGAGATTGTTATTGAGTGGGTGGGAGAGGTTCTTCCATGAACAATGCATCATGTTGTATTATAACATGTGTAGTTCCAGGAAATAGATAAGATCAATACAATTTAATTTTTCATTTTATGGTATGATATTATATATTTTTTAACCATTAATAATCAAAAGGTAGTTGTTATTATGGGTTAGTATTTATTTTATGCAATTGGGGACCCCGTGAGGGTCTATCATGTAGTTTTCAGGTGATGATTTATTTGTGGAAAATCCCAAACAAAGTGCATGTGTTTTAGTCAACACAAAAATGTTTTCATCCCTATTGGGAAATATTATTTTCTGTATGTGGCCACTATATACCATAATTACAAAACATTTAGTATAGCTATACCATACAACTCACTAATCGGTCATGTACATGACATCCATACATTGTGAAATACATGTTTTGTATCCTTGGTAGATGTAGGGTTGGGGGAAATGGCCATATGGATGGGTACATGGGATAAATCCACATATAAAGGGGAATGTCCCTTTAATAGTACACAGTAAGAAGATGTATTTGGGTACTAGTACAGGAACATAACCCATGTATTCCTTAGCTGTATACAAGTACATGGACATGAACACTGTTGAGGGGACATGTCATGTACCTATTAGTGCACCCTGTGTACTTTTTATAGAAAAGGGTTATTGGGTGTCTCTGTGCCCTAATGTCTAAACATGACGATCATGTAGTCCATTCAAAAATAATTTCCACAGAGAGCATAGTGGTGGATTCCTTTTAATTATTAGTGTATTTATATATATGGTGTTTCTGTTTATAGAGTTTTTAATATAGAATTTCATTGTGGATGTGGATCTAGAATATATAAAAGGGTGGGTTTTGGAGTTGTGAGGCATATTTGATAGTAATTTATTGTTGACCATCAATTATTGAGGCTGGTAGGTGAGACGTTTTGAGGTTTTTTTATAGATTTATAAGAGGAATGATGAAGTTTCTTCTTGGTTTGGATCATTTTTTTTGGTTTCATGAGTTCTATAATCAGTCGCTGGAGGGATTTTATTATTGTAGCCTTTGGATTATGAAAATATTTTGGGGATTCATTTCCAAATTGGTTAAATTATCTTATATTTATATAGTTTATAGGAACCTATTTGATTAATACCCATTTGAGTGATGTATTGCTTGATGTTTCCCTTTTGGCTAGTTGTTATATGGTTTTGAAATTCATGAAAAACCACTATAACATGGAGAAGTCATGACCTGAGTATTAGTTTTGTAGTAACATTCTGTTTTATGATTTTTTTGTGATTTGGTTTTCTGACCAACATGGGAGTCCCTATATTTTGTTTTCTAATTTATGTATAGTATTTCTCTCAATGATTATAGTTGGTAGTTGTGCGCATTGCCTACCCCTAGAGTTTTTATTGTTGCATATTTTTTTGAGTCTACTCTTCATCAGTATTGAGTGAAATAGGATAATGTTTGGAAACTATTATATTATTTTTATCCCGTTTTTTTAATTTTATATCCTTTTTTTGTTTGGATGGTTATTATGAGGTGAGTCTACATAGATAATTGATGATCAGGATTAGTGAAATTGGCATATATGTGACTTCCTACAAGATTTTTTGTTTGTGAACTATGGGGACTATAGTTCACTTGATTCTTAGTTTATAGGTTTTTGACCTGATCTAGTATTCTTCAAATGATCTAATAGGTTTTTCCACCATTTAGTTCTATCAAAAATTTAGACATGATCACATACTCATATTATAGATTGGGGGTCCTTATTACATGTTCACATCATTCTATTGAATTTCTAGGTATTGGTAGGTTTTATTCATAGTTTAGGTACTTAGTATGAGATCATAGGTTCCGAAAATGAGGAATGTCCCTTCATTGTAATTTTTTTATTCTTCATGATCACCCGGATGTGTTTGATATTATGGTTCTGCAAGACATAAGTTTATAATCATAGGACTTGGGCTAATGTGTGGGGTGTCATGCAGATGTGGATTAGGATTGAACATGAGTTATATTGTTTTACTTTTAATTACCCATTTATTTCTACCTAGTTTATGAATATACTAGTAGTCATATCTTCATCATCTATACATGAATCATATTTCATGAACATGTTATGATAAAAGATATTTGGAACACCATTTATGGGGGCTTAAGGATATTTCTTTGTCACCCATTGTATGCCAACAAAGTTGTACATATAGAACTTATATCTGTTGTATTGGTATTAGGAAATATTATTCATGGTCAAATGGGATGGCTCGTATGGAGTATGATGATTTTTCTAAATATTTTTTGTAGCTGTGTATTCCTGGTATGTGGGTCACCTCATAATACCAAAATGGAATTGTTTATATATATATATACATTTGATTTTATTACATAATTGGTTAGCCTAGTGGGGTACCATGGTATGCATGCTTAGTCATTGATTCATTGTGTTTCATTCAACTTGTTAATATTTTTTTCATTTATTTATTTATTTATGTGGACTCTAATGTTCACTGATCTTTATGTTTGTAGTTTATTTTCTCTTTTATTATAAGAGGATTTGAGTTAATTGTTTCCACACTATATCATAATAGTACATTTCCATTAGTCAGAATAAATTATTATATAATAATATGTGGTTGAAGAAATATTATGTGCCAAAACATGGGATGGGTCAGGTCAATCTGGGATGGATTGGAAAAAATGGTATTAGAGAATTCTATTTCGTTGAAATTCTATTTGGATATTCAGTGGGAATAAATCATATTTATGAGTTTTATTTAATGAGATAAACCAATTTTATGAATCTTGAATAACTATTACTATGTGAATTGGAGATTTACAACGATGTGGGGTTGTTGTTCTTGGTCTTTGTTATTATGGTTTGGTGATTTTTTCTTTATGTTATAAACATATATTTGTGGGTTTTAAGATTTTTTAAATCAAATATACATATATTTTGGCCTATATTCATTTATCTTTCTAAGAATATATGATTCAAATACATATTTTCTGTAATTTTAATAATTCATTGGTTATTTTGTTAATGGTTTCACTATGTTCTTATACAGAGTTTCCCTGTATGAGGACATGATTAAATTATTTTCAACCAACCCATGAGAAACATTCATTGGATGAAATTTCATGTTGTTCTCATCATCTAATTTCTACTATTTGTGGAGATTCATTACCTTCATCGACGGATTTATGGACATCCATCATGGTTTTTGCGGGGGTTGGGATTCCATACTACAGTTTTTTGTGTTTTTTCTGATAAAGGAAAGGATTCATATGAGGTTAATGGATCATTCATTATTTCAATGAGTTTTTCATATACATGAGATATACTCTAGTGAGTTTGATGATTCGTTAATCTTGTATGGTGGAACATTAATAGTGCTCCTAGTTTTTTAGTTTATTTAGAGTGAAGGTATTCTTGGTGCTATGCCATATCATGTTATGTTACACTTTTAATTATATACTGGGTTGATTGTTAGGTGCATGTGGTTTTTGATTGATTCATGGAATGATGTGAACTATTGGAATTCATGGGTTGTGGATCATTTTTAATGGTTTCTTTGAGTTTGGGGGTATCATTCAATGTGATTTGGGAATGAGATAATATTGGTGTTCAGTGTTGGTGATATGTTGTGATCAATAATTCCATGTTCTTCAATTACATTTAGTATTTTATACATCATGTGATATAGAGTTTTTTGTTTGTTTAATTGGTGATGAAAATGATATTCCTATGGTGAGGATTATCTGATCGGTTATAGAAAAGTGTCCCTATTGTTGGTGGTGTGGTGGGAACTGTGATACTAATTTTTTGGTGGACATTTTTGTGCTAGAATCACTATATTTTAAGGTGAAACATGGTTATTGGATGACCACAAAGGCATCTAGGGGAACATTAATTGTAGATATATTTTCACAAACCACATCAAGATCATATTTGAAATAAAAGGGAAATATGCTTCCATAACATAGGTGGTTTTTAAGGGTAAATTGGAAAATATAATTGTTATGAGATCTCATATAATATTTCTGACCACTATGCTGTTCAGATAATATGGTTTTTAACCAAGGACAGGTGTATGGTAGAATTATGATATGACTGAATTTTGGAATGATTTTTAGTAACTATGTTTTGAAATATTATTTTTTCAATCACATCCATCTAATGGTGAATAATATTTGGAGAGTCAGACTAGAATAATTAATTCATAGTTTAATTTAGATTATGGGGTTTTTCTTGTCATGGGATAACATTTTTTCATCCATCGAGGATGTTTTGGGTCCACATTTCTTATATCTCCTATTATTATTATTATCTTCCTTCTTTCATTTTACTCTATAAATATTTTTCATACTTTACACATTCCATGTTACACATATTCCCCCCTTATGATCTCTTTTGGATTATATATAGAAGAGGGATAGTGATAGAGGAGAGGGAAAGAATTAGGAGTCCATATGGAGCTTGGATCATGCTAGATCAACATGTGTTGGCTATGGACCATGGATATGCTCAATTCTTGGGATTTTCTTACGTAGAGTTAATATATTTCTAATTTTTCTTAATTTAAATCCTCATTAATTGGTTGTTTTTATTTATAATAATTTTTTTCATTTATTAGGGAATGTTGTTTGCAAATCTATTCGATTTCATGAGAATCATTGGGCTCTCAGATGTTAAGAGAGATTTCTGTTTAGGAAATATGGAACAAAAGACATGTTTATTGAAGAAAACAAGGAATGTGTTACTCATTTTTATGGTATGTAAAGTTTGTATATGTATATTCCATGTATATAATGTTTTTACCATGTATTAGTACATGGCCATGTACCTAGCCAGGTGATCATAGTCATTATTTTAAGGTATTTTGTAGTACAAGCCGTCTACCTTAGGTCCACACATTGTTAGGGATTGACCATGTGGATGGGTACTTGGGAGACATCTTGAGTGAATGGTAATATCCATTTAATAGTACAAAAAATCATTCATTCCCTTATACTAGTATATGAATAGAATCTAGTTATGCCTTAGTCATAAGGGAGTACATGGATAGGTGCACCATTGAGGGTATACGATGTGTACTCAAATGTGAACACCATGAAGTTTTACCAAATTTTTTTATGATTTTCATTGTGTCCCATAGTAAGAACTAGACTTCTTGGTAGGTCATTTTATGTGTTTTTTCTCACATACTAAAATAGTGGAATCCATTTTTCATTTACATGTAGTATGGATAGTATTTTTGGTTGATATAGTTTTTCTAAGATGGTTCATTTTAGGATATGGTTCGTGAATCCATTCAATGTTTAGGTTGTGAGTTTTGAGGAATGTTTTGGGGTGTTAACTTGCTTGAAAACATATATTGATGATTTTAGGTGAGTTTCATTTAGTTTTTTTTACAAATCGTTGAAATTAGGATCAAATGAAATTTTATATGAGATCGTTAGTTTAGTAACATCCCAATGATTTTAGTATTTACTAGTAGGATCCTTGTGGGTGAGAAGACATTGTGGAATATTAGGCTTGAGTAGGTATTATTGGGGGGATATTAGGATTAGTTTGGGAAATGTGTTTTTTGAATACCCTTCTAGGTTAATTATTTCTATCGGTTTTCCTTATATGAGAGAGTTCCATGGGATTGATCTAAGTTAACATATATGATTTCTTTTATATGGAATGGATTGAGTTTTGGTTTTCAAATACAATCCCTTGGGTTAGTTTCTATTTTGTGATGAGGGTTTATGAACTGTGGTGGATTCCCTATATAAGGTTGGCTTGTGGGATGACTGGAGTTGACTTCTGTGGTTTTTTTTGTGGGTTTGGGTGTTAGATGACGCTAGTGTTTTAGAAAGGGAATATAGGTTTGACATTTTCCATATTCAGCGATGGTTGAGATAAGATAAATTTTGGATACTCGTAAAGTAATAAATAGACCAGAGATCCATTATTTTTCACTCCTCCACTAGTTTTCTTGTTTTCAGGATGTAGTTTATGGAAGTAATGGATGATATAGATGACTGAGACCACCTTTAATTGGTTGTTCCCCAAGTTCTAGGGTTTGTTGAATGTGGATAAAATAGTGCTATTGGAAACTGATTGATCTGTTTTGGGCCTAATTATGTTTCATATATTTTCACGGATAGGTAGATATGTAGGAAATTCATTTAGTGTAACATACTTCTAAAGTTTATAGGGGTTAAATATCAATAGTTCAGATTATTTTATTGTATTACTGGTTATCGGTTAATGTGATTCATTACTTATTCAAAAAGTATGGGATTTAAGGTTGTAACATTCATGCATTAACTTTTGATGGAATTTTGTTCTCCATCTTCATCAAGAAGACTAACATTATGTCTTGGGCAAAAGAGCCACATTTCTAAATTCTTTTGATACGTTCTACAAAAATATATGACTTACCTGAGTTTTTTCGTTAAGAATCTGATATATTTTTTTCTATTTTGATATCCCTTTTTTATTTACTATATCTATTTATGTTTTTTCTTGTATTAACATTTTTCTACGATGGAAATGATGTCTTTTATTATACATGTTATGAAATAAGATTTTAGGACCACATTAGAGGATGTATTACATAGATTTGTTTCTCACCCCTTAAATAAGATTCCCACTATATGTGTATTCCTTATCTATACATTTAACTTCAGAATAAGATGTGGTTATAACAACCCTACTTTTTTATTACACACTTAAACCAAATTTATTACATAAAATAGTCACTACATACAACATAGAAGATCAAGAGGTCTTGTGTATTAGGGGCTTAGAAACATTACAAAACAGCATAGAACATTAAACACACAACATATTTATTGAAAACTTCCTTTACATGACCGATAAATTCCCCCGTACATAGCATTTCATGGGATAACCTGAGGACTTGCATAATAAAAGGATGAGCTATAAAGCCAAGTAAGGGAATACACATGAAATAACACGAGGAATTCAATATATTCCAGGCAATAGGCATATTACCATAGCACAAGAGAAATGTGAACATAAATTCATGATAAAGAATGATAATAATAATATGGAAATGTGGAAACAACACTTAACATGGAATTAGCATGAGCCAAGGCTCATTGCACATGGAGCATGAGTAAACCCTCATTGCTCATGAAGCCCGAGTAAAAAAAAATTTCACTTGAATTAGCATGAGTAAACACCCATTTCACATGACGTATCATGATAATATGCTTTACCCAAATAATTAGAGTGCTATCAGGGCGCACCCTTCTTAAACGTTTCATTTCATGCATAAATGTTCCACATGGATCATATAACATGGAATCAATCAACATCATAAGTTATTCCATGATTAGGTAATGTGGAATAAATACATTAATTTACCATTAAATAGGTATGTGTGCATAAAGGTGAATTCCCTTGATAGATATGTGGGTATGGTATTCAATACACAATTATATATGCTTGAAAAAACGTAGTGCAATTTCGGCAGCATAATGGCGTGACGTAAGGATTCATGAAAATAGATGATGATATACAAATGGGTGTATCATCATATGTACATTAAATGTACAGTATGGGGGTCATATGGATACATGTCCCAACAAACATAATTGAATTTAGATGCATAATACAAAATAATTACTTGGATGTAAAAGATGAGAGAGAAATCCTACACTGAATGTCTACATGGTAACGGGTGTACATGTGATGTTTAATGGGATATAAAAGGTTCTCCCATCATCCAAACATAAAGAGGGAAGTATGGAGGAGTTGTGAAATCATACCCCAACATTTTTAATTGAAAAAAAGGTCACAACAACTTAAAGAAATCAGACAAAAATGAGAAAGGAAGGAATCCCTTACTTGGTAGTGTGTTCCCAAAGGCCTGGGAGAGGCTTCAGAGAGGATTCATGGGATATTGGGCCACCTTCGGATTATTATAGAGAGAGGAGGGCATGATTTTTCTATTCTTCAAAGGCTTTAAATGAAGAGTAAGTCGGAGCATTAGTGGGTTTACATAGGAAAGAAGAGAGAATTCTTTATTATTTAGGTTTGGGACACCTCACATTAAACTAATCAATACCACAAACCAGCCCATGGTTTTTGAAAAGGGGGAGAGGAAAACAATATTTTATAATTCCAATGGCAGATATTATTAAAATAATAGGGTTTCTTATGTGGATATGAGTTAAAAACTCAAAGAAAACAATTTAAAAAGACAAAATGTTTAATAAGTCTTGGAGGGTCCACAAAAGATTTGTAAAATAAATTAAAAAAAATCAAAAATCACATTATTTTAATTATAAAACATATATTGGCTGAACTAACTATTTATAGTATTTTATTACTTCACTATTGGGACATTATGAGGTCATAAAACACATTATATATTAAAACGGTATTTAATTTTTACCCAAAAATTTCACTATCTCAGAAAATTATGAAAAATCTACCGCTGGATAATTTCTCCATACTGAATCAAAAATATATTCATTTTATCTAAATAATATTATAAATATGTAAATATTTACTTTTAAAATAATAAACAACATTTACCGAAAATTCATGGGTTTTGACTAAAACAGTTTTCGAACATTAATAAAAATTACAATTATAGTAATAAAATTATATGATAATTTATATTTAAGAAAATGTAATTAAATAATAATATTTTGTTAAAATATTATTTAATTCAATAATCTATTAATTCATCATAATATATTTCTTAGTTAAATATTAATTAAAAATACTATTTGTGCTTTTATAACAATTTACGAAGTGACGATAATAAAATGAATGTGTATTCATTATTTAATACGAAAATAAACCACATAATCATAGTGCTATGGTCTTGTTACATAACCCATTATAACACTAGCATAAGACCGAAGAGTAAGGTGTGAGATCATGACAAACTCTTGGCGTGGCTCGGATAACATCACTTGGGTGGTAATCACTATTAACTTCCACCTCTCGCATAGTCGGTTTTGCTCAAGTTTAAAGTGTTCAATATCGAATTGGGATTGGTCAATAGAGAATACCAATTATGCCACCACCTTTCCGAGCTCCAACAAAGGGGCTTTGTATGGGGCAAGTATATTAGATGATGCCATCGCTTCCTTTTCTGAGTAAATTGGATTTGTTAAAGCCCAATATTTATACTAATCAGGTGATCGATGTTCAACGACTATATTAGCAATGATCACAATTCAAAATTTTATTTTAACATTCGGAAACATAAAACCAATAAAGTTCAAATTTTATATATCCATAATAAGATATTTAATTAGATTATGAAGAAATTTCATTAATGAATTTTTGGGTCGTTATAATGGTTGATTAGGTTCAGGCACCAAGATTCGTGATTTACTGGGATGGACCGAGTATTTTCTATGGTTCATATTGGAGGTGATCTACTGTCATGCAGTATGGTTGTGTGGTTTTTATCATAATATCTGTTGTGAATTGTGTATTTTATTTTTTTTTAATTTTATTCTATTTGTGGTTTTCCAATTGGTTTACCTTTATTTTGAGGCGTAGTCTTTGAGTTTGTAATATTCATTACATTTATTAAAATTTCATTCAATTATTAATTTATTTGTGTAAAATATTATCTTCAAGGATTTTAAAGAGTTTAATTTATTTCCAATTTTATTAAACTCTGATTATAGGGAATATTCTCTTTATGGTATCATTTTCGGCCATCACCACTAGTCATTAAGCTACGAATTAATAGGAGGAAAATTTGAGGATCTAATTTTTAATGCATTATGTGGTAGGATTGGTCATTTGAGACCATTTTGTGATAATATGGTATAATATATTAATATTGAATAGTAATATACAAATTGGAGTTATTACAGCCCAAGGAAAATATTTGATTCATGAAGCCCATTACAACATTTGAAAAATATGAATCCAAACCCCATAAGAGGTAGTAATTTAAATACAATAATAAATTTAATAAATTATAAGATATTAGTTTTAAAAAATGAAATTTTTTCCATAATTACTCCTTTTAAAAGAAACATGGTGAATTAAATAAACATGTTTTAAGGGAATAAAAATTTAGATAAGAACCCCGATACCTTTTTTACATCCTAGTGAAATTCTTTCTAAATCTGGAAAAAACTATCTTAACTGCTTTAATATTATATTTCCTAATTATACTGATATATATATATATATATATAATTTTCATTCATAATCATTATTTATATGTATATTAGTTTGTGATTTCCTACTTTCCTACATCATTTATTTATTGTTTTGGTTGTTTGTAGTAGTTTTATTAAAATGATTTTAGTATTTTTTGTTATTCCATGGTTCATCAATATATGTACATTAATGTTACTATAATTAATGAAGAATAAATATTTATGTTTCTTCAATTTTTCATGACGATTGTTCAACTCTTTATCCTTCAAGATGAAATAAATAAATATAAAACATCATTTATTTTCATGAAAAATGACAAGTGATTTATTAATTAATGAGATAAATATTTTTATAATATTTATAGTGAAAATATCCAAAAAATATTTTAATACTTATATCATATTATATCATTAATTTTTTATATTCAATCATGATATAATTTAATATATTTTTCAAGTTGGTGATCTAACCGACCTAACATGAACATACCATGATTAGTGGATACTTATGAGATGAAATAGTTGAATTATAATTTATCAAACAATACAATGATATCATTTTTGTTTTTATTAGGGTGATATAAAATAATTCAAAAAAAAAGAAAAAAACTAATAGATAATAAAAAATTACATAGTAGCAATGAATTATTTTTTATCTTAGTTCACGTGTTTAATAATGATAATTTTAGGATAATTCTATAATTTTTACTAATATGTGGTTGATAATTTTTTATTTTTTGAACCATATTCATATAATAAAATTAATATTTTCCCATCAAAAAATTAATTGATTGATCTATCAAAGGTGTAATTGAAGGTAAAAGAATTTGATTACGTCATTGAGAAAGTAATCTGCATACATGCATAGTTGAAATTATGATTTTTATAAAGATATGGATAGTGAATTGGAATTTCTATTCAAATAATAATAAAATTTATAATCTAATATATATTACAATCATAATATAATTTAGGGAAAAATAAAATTTAAACATAATGTTAATATTAATGGGTGTTTGAGAAAAAAACTGGACTTACAATGATAACAATGGGTTTGAAATGGGGATTTATTATAAAGGAATGGCTTCAACTACCTTATTTTGACCAAAATAATATATCCATGAAATAATTTTCTAGGTGTATAGAAATAGTGAATATATTAATGATGAATTTTTTTTACAATGGTCCTGAAGGGGTGCTAAAATTGCACATTTACAATTGGTGGGAATGAAATTTTAGTATATATTTGTAAATAGTAAAATTAGAGAGCCTAACGAAAATTATGTTGCATGAAATATATACTATATCTATTTTTGTGGTATAAGGACTAATATTACTCAAAAAATATTTTAGAAGACTGTTCTGGGAGTGTTTGAATTGTTTTAACCTATGAATATTGAATTTTTATACTAAAAAATTCATTGTGATTATCAGTCTATACCAAAGGTAACTAATATTTAGGCCTCTAAATAAGTGTCAAAATTTAATATTTTTTACCAACTTATTAAAGATTATAATTCTAATTTTTTTATGTCTAAAAGATTTAAATTTTTTTATCATAATAATTTTTTAATTTATTAAATAAAATGAGATGAATATTACATGATCACAAAAATATTAAACTTGGGATTTGAAAACATAATAAATATCTTATAAAGACTAATTTTCTTTATTATATAAATACTTTTTCAATAAATAATTTTATAAATTTATAAATCATAATTATATATTTATAATGTCATAAATGAGGTAGTATTAGTATATTTCACTCTCCACATAAAATTGAACTCTTTTAGGAAAATATCATAATTGAATCTCAAGTAAACAATTACATGATAATTATAAAAATGACATCAATTTATAAAATTAAAAAAAATTCCCAATTTTTTTGGACTCAATATATATATTGTGGGGAAAAGATATTTTATAAGAAACTTATTATTTCAATATTTAACAAAAATAAATATGAATTTATAGTTAATATAGTTTTAACATATTATTCACATAAAAAAAATTTTTATAAAAATATTAATTTAATTACATTTACGAAAAAATATTAAATTTAGAAAAATAATACTTTTATACATAATGAGAACTGAGTAAAAATGACCATTAAAAATCAAAAAAATCAGTATAAATCTATATATATTATGAAATGATTATATAATTTTAATTTCTATGGACATAACCCATTCTGATATTTTTATAAGTCATAAGAATCATATATTCTTAGGATAAAATTTTTTGTGGAGATTCTGCTAGCATTGGTGGTGTGAAAATCTCTACGAGCTTGAGCTTTTCCAAACTAAATTTATAATCAAACTATAATTTATCATATTTTTTGTGGGATTGTTCATTGTGAAACATTTTAAATGAAAACTACCTCCATGTCATTTAAAAGTGGTATTCATAGGGATGATGTCTTCTTCAGGATGACATTTTTTATATTTTTATTGATTTTTCAATATGATCACTTCAATTTTTCAAAACCAAAATTTCACATTCATTTTTAGTTTTATAATTATATTATTTTAGATTATGGTATATTGTGAAAAATATATTAAAAAATATCTTAAATTTTTATAGATAATATTCAATGATGTAGTTGGAAATTATATTATAACCTTTTATTTAATAAGTATTTCTCAATCTTAATTACATCACCCTAATATAGATAGATAATGTAATCTATAAGATTACTCATTATTTTATTTAATAATATCATATTAATCACTTCAATTGACCTATAATATGAATAACCCAATGTTTTATTCCTTCTTGTATTTTAGTTTAATACCTCTAATTATTTACTCTCGATATCAGTTTTTTCCATTTAGAGTTTTTGATCTATAGAGACTGATTATCATAAAAATAGTTTATTTTATGAATCATGACTCCATGTTTTTTTAATACCTATATATTCTCTACTATGTTTATTCCCATATGGTTCATCGACTTGGTGTCTCTAACATAAACATAAGGTTGAAATATTATGCCAACAAAGAATGTTTATCCTCGTGACATGGCTCATTTATGTCCATGTTCACAACCCTGTGTAGCCATTATAGAGTATCCATATGCTAAATAATAACCATCAATATATTCATCTAATCCAACTCCTGCATCGTCAGCATCAACAGTTAACCAACTATCTCCACACATGTATATTTCACCCAACAATGAATTTCTTACTCTATCAAACATTCTTATATAAGTGTAAGAGGTATGGATGCCTCAATAAACCTTCTCTTGGTGGATCCTCTTGTTATCGTATAATGTCTCCCATAATTTTAAATATTTCCACACATAGTACATTGTCTTTAATTCTAGGGGAAATCATACATGGTTCTTAAATTTCTCCAATCCTCAAGTCACTCATCAATCGTCCATTTATTTTGTAACCAACATCACACATTGCAATAATAGAATCCACATGGGTGTTTTATTATAAATCCAATATTTTATTGGTTATATTAAATTCATAATAAATATTGATTCATATATATGGTGGTTTTGAAATGATGGATTTTGAAGTTGATTATTTGTATTCATATATTGTTCTACTAAAATTATGATCTATATTTGGAAGATGAAGAAGGTTCTTCATGAACTAATATTTTTTTTAATATTGATGATTATTCGGTTATATAAACCACAAGAAGATATTATAGAGTCTCTATTGGGAATAAAAATATTTTCCTAGAATTACGATAAATCTATCTAATTGACCTATAATAAGTGATATATTCCCATTAAAAATAATTTTAAATTGTGTCCCACATAGAACCAAATATTTCATTTCATAAATTAAAAAACTATTTGGTATACCTAGAAATAAATGTTTCCAACATTGTTTGGATATAATAAACATAAAATTTAATAATTCTATAGAATTGTTTTTTGTTATCTTTTAACTAATTGACATTAAACATGACAAACCTTATTCCGATGATAATGCTAGTTTTAATTCATATAAAACATATTATCATTTGCATATATAATGTGACTTAGAGAATATCCATGTTTTCCACACATAATGAATTTTACCATTTGGATTTCTTTTTTATGCACATTTTTGTTTTTTAGTTTGATAGATAATTACCCAACCTTTTATAGGTTATGTATCATCTAGTTGCCTTAGGTAAATTCCCTTGGGGTTTCATCCAGAATATTACACATATAGATAATTTAATTTTTTTAGAATATATCTTTTGATTTGGAAAATTCTTGACACTCTATCCTTTGTTTATATGGTGAGTTTTTTCAATTACTATGTTCAAAAATTGATTTAAATTTCATGATAGAAATATTGGTTTAATGAAAAATATTCTCATTAAATATTCTGTTATTATATGTTATTCATTAAGGTAACCTCTAAATTTACCCTAACACCCATGGTTCCATAATAATCAAAAATTACTTAAAACATACATTTTGTATTGAGTGAATAAAAATTAAAATTTAAGTGGAATTATCATAACCAATAAAGGAAAAGTATATTAATATGACATGTTCTTTTATATTATCATACTCTCCTATGTTCCATTATCCCACCATATATCGATTATAGTTTAGATTATATTACATTACCATGGGATATCATATAATTTTCTACCCAATCCCTTAATGTATCAATGAAATGAATCCAACATATTTTTTTTGGAATATATAACATGATCTACCCAATAATAACCCTTCAGATTGTCTAGTTTGTTTTTCATTATTATGATAAATCATCATGGTCCCGGGTGATTATCGAGTCATTACATAGTAAACCTTTTTTATAGTGACTGTGACTGGCTACATATGTGAAACCGATCTATCTATATAGATGTATAGAAATATATATTTCTAGGAAATCACCATGCACCATAATTTAATAATATTTTTGGATATCATTCTATACTTTTAAACATCACATGGGTTTTAACTATGGTTCTCTAACCCAATCACTAGTGTTAACAGAATTAATATTCCTAGAAAAATATACCATTTTATTGATACCATATATGAAGAACAAATATAAAAATACTAAAATAATAAAAAATTTCTATATAATATAGAATTAATATTATATTTAGTGGAATATCCTATTAAATAATCATTTAGTGTCTTCGATAGTAGCTTTATAATCACATTATTTAATAACACTTGTTAACATATTAGAAAATTTGTTTCACTCTAGATCTTATTCTGGATAGGTCATATAATATAATTACAATTATAACCTTCTGAATTAAAATATAAAAAATGGCTGAGAAAAAACTATTTGTAAGATAAATATATCAAGTAATAATAATTTTAAAATCATCAACATGGTTAAATACATCCACAAATGTGAAATTTTAAAATATTAGTTTCATGATCCTATGTAACAATCATAAAAACTATAAAACATGATTTATCATTATGGATCGTTAAATAAAAACATAATACTGAAGAATTTTCATACACACGTAACACAGAAATATATAACATAAATAAAAAACATGAAACCATTAAATTATAAATAGGAACATTTGTAGAATAAGGAATATCAGAATCATTTGGAATATTTTGAAAATATATATCTTTTTTGATAAGAATAAAAAAATAAGAATAGAAAAACATTGTGAAAAATCCATTTTTTCAATCCTTTAACTATTTTATATAATATTAATACATTGACTATATAATTTTGGAGAAATTACATTTCATTCAACCCTTTTAATTGAAAAAATTATCCATGTATGTCTGCCCATTGGTTTGTGAAAATATCATGTTTTTCCACGGACCATTATCTCATGTGATATAAAACCATAACAAATGAATTAGAGGGAGATATAGGATCCCACCAGTCATCACCAATATGAATGAGTTACACATAAAATCAAACCATTAAACTACCAACTAATATCCCGTGAAAAGAAAAGAGGGTTCTTATCCTTTCCAAATGGTATTAAAGATAAATGATCACCTGATACCAAAAATATATTCTCCTAAAATGATTATATAATAAGAGGAATGATAGGGTGATTTATAACCCACTAATCCATTTGAGATGAATCCTTTTAAAATTGAATAAAAATCGTAGAATGGGTATTTATTATTTTTTCCTTCATATCATATAAAAATATAGGATTTCATTTAAATTTATATTAAATGTAAAATGAAAATAATACATCGAAAAACCATAAATCAACAAAAAATTCATAAAAGAGGACTTTTATATAATAAAACACATGTCATTTTTTTATGTATATGGGATGAATAAAATATCATTGTATGTAAAATCCTTTAAATTATTATAAATCTCCTTTATTGGAAACCCACATCATAAAATGGACTAAAAACATTCATATAAAATTTTATAGAGGAATATATGTATGCCGTGAGAAATAAATAATTTCATTTCATATAGTAAAAATGAGAACACCAGTGATATGTAAAAACATGTATATGGAATAAAATCCCATTAAAATAAATTTTAATTACATATAACAAATATTAATTTTGTTGAAATTTTTGGATCCTCAAGGAATATGTATTTCATTTAAATAATGATTTTCTAAGGAAATAAGGTGTAAATATATAATAACATCATCACAAGGAATAATAAATCAGTATTAAATGATAATTGTAATTAGAGAGTCATTATGACCCCATAAAATGATTTTATTTAAGAAAATACCATTCAACCATTAAAAATATTGAGTCCAAAGATTATATGATGAAGGAATTTAAATATAATGATGAATTTGATGAAATATAAGAGAATAATGATAAAAATGAAAGTGAGTAATTATTTAAACCGTTGAAATTTTCTATGGTTTATAACATAATATTATCCAAAGTGATTATAATTTGTGAAACCGAACCCCTTAGCTCTATGGATGATTAATTTACTATACAATATGAATCCTTAAAATAATAACATATATGTTATAATGATATTAGATACTAATATTCATACTTATCTATAATTATAATTTTCAAATAAATTTGTTATCTGAAAGTATATTAGTAATGTATTCTGTTTTCCCATATCAGTTGTTATTTTTGATCCTTTATACTAGTTTCAAAAGACAATTGTTAAGATTAATTCTTCAACAAAACACCATTATTAAATATTTTATAATTTTTTTAATAGTATTATATATAATTATTTTTTATTACTCAATTTCCCTTGATGTGTGTTTAACTTTTTATCCATGAAGATTAAGTAGACAAAAAGGAAATTTTAATGACATTCAAAACTAATGAAATGGGTTTTTATAATTATTGTGTTAATCATTGATGTATACTTTATAGAGACAAAACTAAATAATTATATTAATTATTAGAAAATAATGTATTGTAAATTATTTTTCATAATCATTCATAATATATATGAATATAATTTTTATGTCGGTGGTAGAAATAACCCAAACAATAATTTATAATGATAAATTGATAATTATGAAGTTATTTAGTTAAAATATCATTATTACTATAGAATAATGATTAATTTTGAATTAATTATTTTCATATAATATAATTCTAAGAAAATGAAAATAATTGATGGATATGAAAAACTTATATAGTATGAATAAATTTTTTTCCTCTTACATTTAATGTTTAAGACGATTAATTTTAAAATGCTTTTATCATTAATAAATTTTTGAGGAAGTTAAATTTTATATTCTATAAAATTATTAACATCATAAAACCAATATATATATATATTCTTTTTCACTCTTTTATAACCCCATGAGGGGAATTATTATAAAAAATGTTTACATTAAAGGGAAAGTCGTCTGGAAACACACACAATTAACATTTTCTCTTCTCATATGGGTTTTGGGAGAGGTGGTTAATATTTCTTTCCCAAAATATATTATAATCCATTATACTATAAGTTTTTTAACATTTTTTATTGATATAAATAAACCGAAAATGGAATGATAAATAGAAATGATGTTATAAAAAAGAATGAACTTATACCGAGAACATTGACTTTGTCATAGATGATTCATTTAAAAGTAAGGTTTTTGGATTATAATTTTTGACTATAATCTTATGATATATAAATTTAGTGCTCCATGAATGAAAATTTGGTATATTTAGTTCTGGGAAATTATTATTTAGATTGGTCCTATAGGGTAGGTGAGTGGCCCCTTTAAATGTGGAGAGAATGGGATGTTTTTAAATATATGTATTTAATATAAATGGTCAACAAGTAAATCATTTCATGTTCATATAAAAATATAATATAATTTATTTTTTATATGATAATTTAGCAATACTATAAATAATTCAATTATAAAGAATGTTTCAAACTATTTAACCAATAAATTAATACATTTTCTAGTTCAGCTTTTATCACCACTTCTTGTTCTTACCAAATGTTATATATATTTATTCTGAAATACAATTTTCTAATAATTTCAAAATTTATTTCTACTAATTATAAATTTAAAATTCAATTTTTCTACTTCATTTTCCATATAATTTAAAAATTAATGTAATTAAAATAATTTTCTAATATATTAATACATGTTTTCATAAAAATATATATTTAGTTAAAAAATATAAATTAATGGTTTTTAATTTAATAACCTATATAAGATAGAATAAATAATTTTCATAATTATTATAATTTATGGGATATGAATTTATATGCATTATAATTTCTAACTAAAAACTTAATTGTGTTATTAAAAAATATTATTTGATTGATTTATTTAAAATTTAACATATTCAATATATATATATATATATATTAGATTTGATAAATTGAAATTCTTATTTGAATTAATCTTTTAAAATTTATATTAGGAATATTTTTAAATAATATATGAAAATGTTTAATATTTCGATTAATATTGAAAAATAATTATTTTTTTTGAAAATTAATATTTTTGGTGTATTTATAATTTAAACCTATTATATATATTTTTTGTAAAATTTAATTTCATAATTTTAATATATAAATGTCTATTTTTTAGTATTTTTTGAATTTTATTATTTAATTTAGTAGAAAAATGAATCACATTTATAAATGATATTTTTTTATAAACCAATTTTTCACAATGTGTTACTGATTTCATTTAAAAAAATATTATAACAATTAAGTGTTTTAAAATTTGGAGAATGTATTCAATATTGTAAACTAGTGGGTCCCCATTTATTTAATAGTTTCTTTTTTCTTTTTTAATAATAATTGAAATATCAGACTTTTTATTTACCATGGTAAAGTGAAAATCATATAATACAAGATAATAATAACATGAAAATGACTATAAACCAACACTACCACATTATGTGATTTTATTAGAAATTTTTATTTCACTTATAATCATCCAATAATATGTTATATGGAATTTTTATTAATCTTCTGTGTTTATAACCATTATTTTATTTTATTGAAATAAAATTAAAAAATATCACACCCTCGATTTTAATATATATAATATTTTAACATTTGTATTACCAATGGATATGTTACATTATACATATTATTTTTAACCATAATATATTTATCTTAATGATTCTCATTTATTTATTTTTTTGTGAAAAACTAATTAGATTAAATTTTTACACAATGTTGATGTTTCCATTAATCAATTAATTAAAAAATAATAAAAAATATAATAAAAATATTAAAATCAGTATAATTTAATATATGAAATATTAAAATGAGTTTTTCTATAAATATATTATTTTATGGATATTTTAATTTGTTATATTCTATTTTTTTGGTTGCCTTGATGTTAAAAAATTAATGTAAATGAGTTGTTTAAAAATTGAAATTATTGATATTTTATGAAAATAATATTTGAATAAAAAATATATAATTTTAAAAAATCAATTATTCTGCCAAGTGAATGGGATATAATTATTTAAATCAATTAGGGTTCATTTATAGGAAATTTATCAATTTATAGTAACATTATTAACCCAAAAATTATAGAAAAGTTTAATATTGAGTTAATTATAAAATTGGTTAATGAAGGGTTAAACCAAAAAGTTAAGGGTAGAATATGATGAAAACATTTATAAATTTTATTGTATTAGATTATTTCAATACATACTCTAAATATGTTAAAATTAAATAATTTTTTTTCAAATTACAATAAATAATTAATTTATATTAATTCTATATTTTCATAATTTTGAAGAGATAACCTCACCACTCTGATAAATTGGAATTTATTATTCTCATTATGTCAGACATAAAAATTCTTTTAGTTCATTAAATTATGAAATAAATAATAAAATTCATTTCTTTATTATATGTATCATATATTCGAAAAATTACCAACATTACCTAGGTTAATGTTTTAATCAATTGGTACTTCAAAAATAAAATAACATTTTTTAACATTAGGTTTTATTATTACTTTTCTTACACCACATTAAAATATTATTTAACAAGTTGTATATATGAAACTTGTTTCACCCATATAATGATGTGTTTTTCTTTAATGCGAATAGTTTATATCCATCTTCTCATCCATCTAATGCGAAACCAATGAATCATTATTGTGTAAATCGATCTACCGCCATGCGACCTAATGTAATTTATTTTCCAACACCATCTCAAAATTTATTTGTTAATAATTTAATGAATGTATATATATATATATGACATCTACGAAGTATATATGTTTCATAGAGATATTATATCATATCTAT
Source organism: Viscum album (assembly GCA_963277665.1). Classification (NCBI taxonomy): domain Eukaryota; kingdom Viridiplantae; phylum Streptophyta; class Magnoliopsida; order Santalales; family Viscaceae; genus Viscum; species Viscum album. The sequence continues at coordinate 670,606,624 of OY728147.1, forward strand.
CGATACCTATCAATTCATGAAAAATGATAATGTTGTTTGTGAGTACGTGTGGACTACCACCTCCTTGAAGTGATGTGAATCTGTTTTAATCACTGGATGACATGAATGATTATTATATAAGTACATTTAAATATATAACATGATATTTATGACTTGGTGATAAATTGTTTAGGATAAAATTATACATACCTTCTAGTCCGAATGAAAATTTAACAAAGTAAACATTACTGATGTGTATGTATATCCTATCATCTCTGTGATTATATCATTTATCATTTATCTTAAAAATATTGTATGAATGGATTTAAAAGTAGATTTTATTTATAAAAATTATAATTATTTTTATATTATTTTTATGTATAATATAGAATAATTACCACTTTGACATTTGATGAATTACTAAATCTATTTTAGACGTATAAACTGAATATCACCAAAACAACTGATGTGAACATAAATGATTATGTATTTTCAATAACCTGATAATCGATATGTTAATAGAAATAGTAAATTTAAAAAAGGGTGGTCATAATCTAAATAATAAACATATGTATATTTTTCAAGATGATAATGAATGTATTTGAAGATTTATAGTCAAGGTAAGGGGATTCCATTTAAAAATCCACTTTAAATGATTCCATTAAAACACATGTTTTATTCTATTTATATGTTTTATAATTAACGAAGGTTTATATATTGAAATTAATGATTTTAAATAGAATATTTTTGTATTATTTGAATTTAATTCAATGATTTCAAAAAGGACTCATTTTTAGGGAAAATATATAATTTTATATTAAGAAGAAAAATGAACATTTTATTTTCACATATATGGGTTGAAATAGTTTTCTCAAAACTATAAATATTTTTTCATATTTATCATCCATTGTAATCATCAATTTTTTCTTAAAGGAAAATCCCACTTTCCCTTTATTCAAGGAATTTTATTTTTTAATTTTTTTTAATGAATAATAATATAACAATATCTAAAATCGATTTTCTATTTGTGAAAATAATGTTTTTTGAGGAAGGGTTATGTTTTTTAGTTATGTTATTATTCATGAGAATTTTATGATGATGGGAGGTTCCATAAAAAACTGATTGTGGTTGAGGCCATTATAGCTATCTATTTCATCATGTAAAGCGAGAAATTAATAAAAAAAATGTTTATCCTAAGATAATGTGGGAATATAATGAGTAGGTTATTCCATGTATAACAATGATGAATTTTTTCATTTTAACAAGGATAGTTACACCACATATAACCATGATCGTTATTCTATATGCAAGTAATATGGATATGAAGAGTTCATCTCATTATATATTGATTATTTATCTATTATATATGTCATTTTCATATATTAATATTGGGGTTTCACAAATTAATGGACTGTATAAGATTCTTCATAACATTACAAAGTATAACATCTTAAAAATATCATGGTTTTTTTATGATTAAAAATATTTCATTATGTTTTTTATATTTTCTTCGTGATATCAAATGAAACCTTCAATGAAACTCTTATGGAAGATAAGATGATTTATTGGGTAATTACATGTTGATTTTGGGCCTATGGATTATTTTGAACAAGGAATATTCTTATATGTATTTTTGGACTGAATGTTTGTTTCCTTTTTTTAATCCTTGTGGAGAATTTTGTGCTCATATGACAATATAAAATGTTTATCAAAAGGTTTTAGGATGGGTAAGGGAAAATAATATGTCATGATGAAATTAAATATGTTTTTTCATGAATTAGAAACCTGTTTAAATTTAAATGTTTTTATTAAGAGAAATATATATATTGATTAGGAGTAAACAATTTTCAATATATGACATCTTCTATAAGAGTCATTACCAAAATTTATAAAAATATAAACAAAAATATATTTTGGAATTAATAAAAATGATTTCTAGTCTGAAGTCATTATAATGAGTTTTTTTAACATCTGGTCCAAGTGTTTGGTGCCATGTCATGGTATAGATAACATTCTAAATTAGTATAATGTTAATAGAATACCATTATAGGATTTTAAATTATACTTATGTTGAAATTATATATCATTTAATGATTTCCATTTTCCTTTATCTGTACTAAATATTTTATAATGGCATTTCAAAGCATGAATAGGGAAGATGAAGTTGGAAGGATACAAGGGGACAATATCCTTCTAAATACATGAACTAGGATGGTTGGAAATATAAGAATATATTTTATTATTTTGATGGATCAACTAACACTAGATATAAATAATTGTTGTATCAATTACAATGATCAGTCATATGTATAAAAAAGGGCATATTAGTAATGGATCATCACTATGACCTAATTCACTCCTTTATTCAATGGATCTTTTGACCTAGTTGGTTTTAAAGGATTCATTAATTCCGTAGAAAATATATCTATTACAATGGGATGTTTATATCATCAAAATGCTACTCTTGATATTTACCATTTTTAGGTTATATTGATCAATAGTGGGAAAAGAAAAATAATACTAAATAATCAATCGAGATTCATAGTTTGGAATGATATTATTTTAAGAATATATTAATTCTAAAATCATTAGATAATGTTTTTTTGAAATTGGATGGAACATAAATTATAGGAATTAAAACTAAGAGAGTAACATTAAATTCACATGTAAAAAGTAATATTCATCCAATTAGTAATTTATGAATCAAATATTATTCTAGATCTTGATATTAGGATTAATTGATTTTATACTATATTGAAGCCAATATATAGAATGGAATCAGATTCCTGTGAGTAGAAAATTGATGAGAAATTTGTGTAATGTTTAGAGAAAGTTGAAATAGTGTTTGAGTTCGATCAATGGTCTATAAAAATACAATTCAATATGAGGTCCATGATGTAGTAAAAATGTATTTGTTGATCAAATAAATATGATGGTATGAAAATTATGTTTTTTTTGTGTGGGAGTTGTAACAACCTAATATTTTTATGAGATATATATTTTTTAGTTGCTTTTTTTGTATTTTATTAGGCTACACAATATTAGGATTCATAAATACACAACATATACATAGAATATAGTATAAATATCAATATTCATGGCCAAGGTTACACACAAGTTCTAGTTGTTTTCATAAAATTCATTTCATGTAAGACCATGTATTAGTGAAAAACTAAATATTAATGAGTAACCTTATAACCAATCTGTTAAAATGGTGGAAATGAATATTATAAATTTATTTTGGAAAATATTTTTCTCACATGTAGTTAATTTATACATTTGTGATAAAATATTTATAAATGAAAAAAATTTAATTAAAATGATAAGTTTTTCTTAAAAAATATTTAATTGAAAATAAGAGAGTTTATAAAATAATAAATTCATTTTTTGTGGATTTTATAATTGGAAAATATATTTTCAATATATTTAATGTAATTTTTAATATTCATAATATATGTTTTTTGGTAAGGATATAATAAAAAGTTAATTTTTTTGGATAAAAGTAGTATTTTTAAAAAAAAAATACAATTTTACTACATTTTAATAGAGAACCCATTTTAAATATATATTTTTATAATTTTATAATTTCATTTTGAAACTATAATCTTTAATTTGGAATTGGGGCATGATAATTTACTTTTTTTATAAATTATAGTATTTTCTGAGAAAATTTATAAATTAATGAATTGTAAAAAATGCTTCATTTTAATTCAAAACCTCATTTTCATAAAATAAATTTATATTAATATGATATCATTTGAATTATTTTAAATGTATATTTATATTATTTATTTATAATTTAATCCAATTTTGGTAATTAAAAGTAATTTCACAGTGAAATTTTACATAAAAAACATGTCAATGTTTTAGTGGGTTTTACTTAAAAAATATCGTTTTCTTGCTTCAACAATGGGAATTAATATTAAATTAAGTAATTAATGTTCTGTTTATTGAATTTGGAAAAATTTATTCTATATTTGTAATCATTGGGTCCAAATTAAATAAAGAGGTCCCTTTTTGGACATTAGGAATTGTAACATCGATAATTTTTATTTACCACAAATATAGGTAAATCATGAAAGTCGGGGTAACAAATAATATGTAAGGTAATACAATTTACATAACACGTAATAAATTCCAATTTTATGTAAAACATTCAACCCTTATCACCTAAGGATCAAAATGTATTCGTTTAATGTAGTTTTTTCCATGAATGTGAGGTAATTATTATTTAAACAAACATAAGTGAAAACATGTAACTGTCTTATCTATTATAAATATCAAAATTTTAATATAGTGATAAACATGGTGAAACTATCAAATTAAATTTTATCCAAATATATAATGAAATTATCATCATCAATTGAATTTATTTATAATTTTTATAAATTAAATAATTACCATGAATATTGACAATATAGGGATACAAAAATTATTTTATTATGAGAAATATCAAATACATAATATTATAAATATTAATGTAAATATTATATGACAAAATTTATGTCATCCATGAATTTTATAGGTGACTATAACATGTTATAATACTGTTCAATTATTTGGTTCTATGTTATCACACTTTATGAATTTTATTTAATTTCAATGAAATGAATAGTGTAAGAATTGATACTATTGATATTTTATAAAGAAAATATATTATTAAATTCTATAAAAATAAAAAAAATATTTTAAATTCACTAAGGGACAATGGTAAGGTAAAAAAATCACTAACTATCCAATTATGGTAAATTTACCCCATTTAAGTAAAATTTATAATCTCTTAATAATTAAAATGTTGTTACCACAATTAAAATTAAAATAGAATAATTATTTGTTATCAAAAAAGATATGGTTTAAAATAAAATCAATACGTGTCTAAAAATTATTAGATGAGAGGATTTCTAACTATCCTCATCTTATGTTTGACATATTTCAATTTGGAAGATTTTAGATTAAAAAATTAATTTATATTAATTTAATATTTTAAAAAATTCCAAGGGTCCCCCTCACCTTGATTATAGTATGGAACCTACTCATTCACCACTTCAAATCAATTTGTTCCATAAAGTTATGTCATCCCCCACCCATTCCCATTCTCAAAATTATTAGTCATGTTATTGAGGTTTTGGTCTTCTTAAAAGACCAAATCTAGTACCATTACAATGAGATTTAGAAGAAGCACATTGAGGAAGCAGAGGTTAAGATATACAAGGAGGATATATGACATTTGGTAAAGGATTATTTTGTCTCAATATTATTTTTGTGGGACATAAGACTTATACACAACTTTTTTTTGTGTTTATGTTTCCCATGAATGTTTTATGATACTTATTATGATGGTTATGATAATTACATGTGCATATATTTTTTTTATGAGGAATATGATTCGACTGATTATAATTAGAAAGGGATAATTTTGCAATCTCATTATTATTTGATATTTTTTATACATAATTATCAACTGGGGTACATATATCCTCTATGACCATGTATTCTAAAAAAGGTTTACAATTTTTTTACTATTATTATATGGATTATTAAAGTCATTTTTACCTATTTTTAATTTTTACTATATTGTTTGGATGGAGACTTTCTTTTTTTTCAAACAATATACTTTTTGACATTTTATGAAAAAATATGACGATGATGATTATTTAACTTATATGGAATGAAATGAATTTTATGCTTTCATAAAACCTTATTTCATTGAATATTCTCATATAAAGTTTCATATTTATTTTCAAATAAATTAATTTATTTTAATGTTTCAGGGTGATTTAAGAAAATATATCATGGTTAAAGAGGAAAGGGGTTTTTTCCTCATGAATTAATTTCAGGTGTTTTATGAAAATTATTTTCCATCTAGGCTTAAGGATATTTTTAGGTATATTATCATTATTATTATAGTGGTTGATTATTTTTATGAGGGAACTATTTATATGAAATTGATTTTTCATACATGGATTATGTTATGATAGAATATTGTTTAAGAAAACCATTTTATTCCTCGGGTTCTATTAGGATGAATGAATTAGGTTGTTGTGGCAGAAAAATGTAAGGATTTCAATATGTGATTGGTGTACCTATATCTCCCTCCAATTAATTGGGTAAATATTTATATCTCACAAGAGAGACAAGATTGGAATGGAAAGAAAATAGGGTTCAATAATATTGGGATGGAATGGAATGTAAATATGAATAAATAATAATGGGATGGAATAGTATGTAAATTAGGTTTAGTAATACAGGGTTGAAATGGAAAGTAAAAATGATTTAGTAACAGAATTTTTTCGATATTATTATAATGGCCCATACCAATCCGGTCCATTACATTGTGAAACATGGTGTTTGAGGGGTTCTGGGAGGTCAAGGTGACTTATCTGCAACACATTACCAAATTTCCAATTTTGTGAATAGTTCTATCGGTGAGGTTCTGTGAAACGTTGTATCAGTGAGGTTCTATGAATAGTCCTATCAGTGATGTTTAGTGAACAGTTATATCGGTGAGATTATGTGAAGAGTTCTATCGGTGAGGTTTTGTGAACAGTTATATTGGTGAGGTTCTGTGAACAGTTCTATCGGTGAGGTTCTGTGAAAAGTTCTATCGGTGAGGTTTTGTGAATAGTTCTATCGGTGAGTTTCTGTGATCAGTTCTATCGGTGAGGTTATGTGAACAGTTCTATTGGTGAGGTTCTACGAACAGTTCTATCGGTGAGGTTCAGTGAGCAGTTCTATCAGTGAGGTCCTGTGAACAGTTCTATCAGTGAGGTTATTGGAACAGTTCTATTGGTGAGGTTCAGTGACCAGTTCTATCGATGAGGTTCTGTGAACAGTTCTATAGGTGAGGTTCTGTGAATAGTTCTATCAGTGAGGTTTTGTGAATAGTTCTATCAGTGAGGTTCAGTGAACAGTTCTATCAGTGAGGTTGAGTGAGCAGTTCTATCGGTGAGGTTCCATCGGTGAGGTTCTGTGAAGAGTTTTTTCGGTGAGGTTCAGTGAACAGTGTTTCCAGAATGGTGAGGTTTATCCGTAAACTCTAATGGTAGGTTTATAGTAATGGTAGGTGCACAGTAACGGTAGGTGTACAGTGTTTCCAGAAATATGAGGTCTATCGGTATCCTCTATCTATATACTCTAACGCTAGGTGTAAAGTAATGGTAGGTGTACAGTAACAGTAGGTGTACAGTGTTTCCAGCTTCCTTCAAATTCTCTCCTTCGACATTTCCTTTGATGTAAAATACATTTAAGTCCTTTTTTTAAAGACTCCTAAGGACGATTCAAAGGCCATAAATCTTATATTAAATATTCATATGGCTCAGGATGTTTGTACTTGGTCAAACCACATGGGTTAAGGAGATCTTATTTTAATGGGAAATCAAACGTATCTTAACTTGTTGCTCCATTAAATCTTCTAAAGTGACAAGATATCTTCCTCTCTAATTCTTCCTCTTTGTTCTCAGCTATGAGATGCTAGAAACTTTCATTCCTTCCCGTATGAGTTGTGAAATCAAATTTCCCTCCTAGGATTGGTTCTTATATGTTTTGATGAAACCAATCTGTATCGATCAATCCTCGATATAAGGTATGTTTTCTCATCATTGTTTTGGGTTTCATCTTCTCCTGTTTCTCCTCTCCATATTATATCATATAATCTCCATGCTTATAATGGTGTTTTCTTGTGGGTCAGTTGGTGCAATCGTACAGTGGCATCCTCAGGTGGATGATTTTTTTGTGAGAGGAGGATTGTGACTCATTATGTGGATAAATAACGGAAGAACTATTTGAGGTAGTGGATTCGTTTCTTATCTCTTATTTTACATGAAAATATATTGTTAGAATGTATAATCCCTCTAGATTACAATGTAATTGACATAATACATATTTTAACAAGATAAATAAATTGATATTGATCTTATGTCATTGCCTCTTGTTTTGCTAGATAGCATTATATCTATGTTTGATTTCATTAGCTGTTTGTTCTTGAGGGAAATCGGTAAAGAATGTAAACTGAGATAAATTGGAAATTTTTTGGCTAAAGATAAAGATGCATGTAAACTAATCTAGTTCTTGTTATAATTTGATGTTAATAAAATTGGTGTAGTAAGCATGTTTAATTATTTTTTATAGCGTACTGATTAGTTTTCCGGAATTTTTAACATACGAATTATTAATTTGTTAATTCAAGATGGATTAAATAACTGATTATTTGATAATTTTTTAAAGGGTTCTGAGTTACCCTCTAGATTGTTAAAAGGCTAAGAAACCAATTGATGCGATGTTTTTTTCCTGATACTTGTGTTGTGATGTGATCTTGGATGGTCATTGGGATATGTGGGGGCATGGAGGCTTTTGGTTATTGTAGCGGATGACGCCTAGAGTGGAGAGATGCATCGGTTTATGCATGTGGGCATTGGGGAGGAAACTAGGGATGATGGAATGAGATGGATGTGATTGTTGGATGCTTGCTAATTCTTATTGGTTATTATCTACATTAATTTTCCCCACTACTCAAGGCATCTGGTCTTACTTACCCTACTTCCAAAAGAGGCAAAGACACACAGGTTATGCCACGTGATTTACATGTTTAGCTTCTCAAGGGAGGATGGGAATAGGTTCTTGCTATAAGAGGAAAATACTAGATGGGTAGTACATATACTCACTGTGTTGATCCCCCTTGTGTTTCATAGAAAATAATTTTTTTAGAATGCCTGGGAATGTGGGAATGTAATTCTATAATAAATAATTGAATAAATGGTGTTAACCAATGGGCTTGGAGTTTGATGGAATGTAATGATGAGGTTTTAATTTTGAATGAACAGTGGACATGGGTGTGATTCTAATTAATTTTAATGTGGATTTTTAAATGGTTAATTAATGTTTAATGTATTAATTAACATAAAGTGGAATTGATAAAAAAGGAATGAAGTAATATAATAAATCTCTTTAAATGGTTGTGTGTTTATAGGATACCTAGTCTTAGAAGTAGCTCCTGGATTCAGAGAGACGTTTGCTACAGCTGTGTCTAAGACTAGGTTATTCCCATAGTGTGGTTGTGAGATATAGTATATCCTATTCTTTTTGTGTTTCTATATGGTACTCCACCCTATCAGTATGGCCAACTGACAACCCAGGGATTCTGAGCCCTAGGGGGTGTTTTCCCCAACATTCCCGTGGGAGGATGAATGGCTGACTACCCCCTTTGGCCTCGCTCTCTTCTCATGGTAGTTACTTGTGCTGGAAGGCTCATTGGTTAGTTTTCCCCATATGTGTGTGTAGAGGGTTGTAATGTCTTGTAGTTATTCACAGACATATATTCTGGATATAGTATCCTATGGACTATTACAGGTGTAACATGTATTGGCTGTGATGGATTGAGAATCCTTAGTCGGTGTATGGGCTATATTGGCTTGAGGTATAATACCTGATGTATGATACATGTTATGTGAGTTGTGGTGTCTTCCAGAAACTACCTGGTTACTTTGGTGTATGGACATGGTGGTTTTGTTGTATGAGGTGAATATTGTGGTGCTTCGCTCAGGTGTCTGCGGGCAAGCCTTTTTGGGGAGAGATGCTCAGGACATGTGACGTTGGGGAAAAGTGGAAAACTAGTGGGGAAGTAGTATTGGGGTACCCTTGATATTATTTATTATATGATATATTCTTGTATGCGTTACTTGGTGAGAGTAGCTAGGGTGAGGTTCGGAACATAGTATACCTGTTTAGGTGATGAGTTAGTTTCAAATGTTGTTCACTGTGATTTAGCATACTCTCTTTACTTTTGCAGGAGAGGCTCCAGGAAAGATCCTACTGAGTATACTGTTATACTCCCCCAATGAATATATAACTATTTTTCACGTCACTTGGAGCAGGTTGGAGATCAGTCTAGTTACTACTAACTTGTGGTTTCAGGAGCTGTTCAAGCTTGTGGTTGCTTCTTTATACTTTCTTTTGAGTACTTATAGTTTTACCCGTCTAGTATTAGTACATTTGAATTACATTAGATATATCCACTTGGGTTTTATTTTATATTTCAGTTCTGAGTGGGAGTTGGTTGGTGGCTATCTTATCTCTCCCTTTCTCATGTGTTCTCTTAGAGGGTAATGCCTCCCAATTGCGTTTTTATTATTCCCTCGGTGCTAGTCCCCAACCTGGGGCCTACTGAGGTGGGAATCGGGAGTCATTATCTCCCTTCTCATATTGTCGACCCAGGAGAGGTACACTTTGTGGGGAGGGGTCGTGATATATTGGTATCAGAGCATAGGTCGAGGGATAGGATGGAGTATGGATTTAGGCACAGGTGAGGTTGCATGGGTTGGTAAGGCAACAATGTCATTCATGTTTAGCAAGTGAGGTAAAAAATAGTGACTAGCTGAGACATATGAGTTTAGGGACCAATATTATTTGATGTATGGACCTTTATGTTTATAATGACTACTAAACAAGGTGGTTCTAGTTGTAGGGTAGAGACCTAGGAAAGGATCATGCATCCTTCTTCTTTGTGCCTGTGTGTGAATGGGTAGACCTTGGGATAGGTTAACATAAAATGTATAAAATTAATTAATTAATTAATTAATTTTGAGACTTCCATATTCTAGGTTTAGAAGCTCGAACAGTTTTTTATTTTATAGGTATGGCTCCAGGTCGACGTCCTCGTTAGGTTTGCATAGGAAATTTCAAGTAGGCTAATCCTGTAGATCGCCGTAGGGTAGAGGTTGACGACGATGACACTTGGAGGAAGACACTTCAAGAGTTTCAGTTCCAGAGTCTGTAGAAGTATGAGGGCTCCGTTTCAGATGTAGTCACAAACGACTTGTTAGAGGGGGTCAAGACCGGCTTCAGTTCGATTCATGCTCAGAAAGAGCACGAGTGTCCTTGGTTGTGACGATGCTGCGTGGAGCAGCGGGACAGTTGTAGTTCTTGTCCCTAGAGGATCATGAGAAGTTCTGAGACAGGTTTAGAGTCAAGTTTCTTTCTTCAAATGTGAAGGCGTCTAGTCGCCAGGAGCTTCTTCCGTTCGATAGGGGAGCTCCAGTGTTCGATCGTTTGGAATCCATTTCAAGAACCTTTTACGATATGTTTCAGACCCACTGCTAGATGTGGAGGCCAGGGTGAGGCATTTCGAGGAGGTTTTGCATCCAGAGATCTAGCGCTAGGTCACCCCATTTATGCTAAAAACATATTTTGAGGTGCTGGAGAGGGAAGAGGTTGTTGAAAAGACTTTGGCTAGGACCAGATCATCATGAGAGTGGAATCGGCATGATTCCTCACGAAGCAGATCTATGGTTCGGGTTTCTCGGTTTTCAGGGTACAAGAGTTTCCGTTTAGCAGGGGGTGGGTCCCATCCCATTACATGTTGTTTCTCAAGAGGAAAAAACTCTCGGGCCTATGATAAGGGATCATGTGCTTGTTTTTCTTGTGGTGTTCATGGTCATCAGTAGCGGGAGTGCCCGACATTTTAGAGCGGTCATCGTGCACCAGGTGCTACGCTCCTGGTTCCTCCATTGAGGTAGTTCCTGCCAAGGCATCAGCAGTCGGTTGCACAAGCTCTAGATCAGTAGAGTGTAGATGGGGTAGGTAGAAGAAATAACCATGACACTCCCCATCCACAGATATCAAAGCGCGGTTGTGGTGGTGGTCGTCATCAGGGTCAGAGAGGTTGTGGAGGAGGTTGTGGTCAACTTTATGCTCTAGCATTTCCAGCTCCTAGAAAGCCATACATTGTTCGAGGTAACCTTTTCTTGTTTTCTACCTTAGTGTATTCCTCGTTTGATTCAGGAGTGACACACTCCTTCATATCCCCTCCCCTTGTCCATTCTTTGGGAATTGTGGTAGAGAGGCTTCGAGTGCCCTTAGCATTGACTACACCAGTTAGAGGTCGAGCTGACATGCTTGAAGTATGTAGAGATTGTGAGCTAGTGTTGGGGAAACACTGCTCCTAGGGAGATTTCCTATGTCTACGATTAAAACCATATGATGTCATCCTCAGCATGGATTGGTTGTATTCGGTAAAGGGTATTAGGGACTACATCAGGAAGAAGGTCGTATTAATTGGTCCTGATGGAGAGCCAGTGGTGTTTGTTGGTGAGCGAGATCCTCGGATGGGTCATAGTCGTGGTTCATCCTTATCATCCATGATGACTGAGATGATTCTAATTTATTCAAAGGTTCTACAGTTGGCATTTCCTAGGGTTGTAGAGGAGTACACTGATGTCTTTCCAGAAGAGGTTGTAGCCTTACCCCCTCAATGACAGATCAATTTTGGGATCGAGCTACAACCAGGAGCATCTCCTATCTCTATGTCTCTATCTAGGATGTCCCCTTCTGCGTTATGAGAGCTACGTATATAGCTTGATGGTCTATTACAGTGTAGTTTTGTTCGGCCAAGTGTGTCAACATGGGGTGTACCAGTTTTATTCATGATGAAGGCTGACAACCATTTGCGGTTGTGGGTCAATTATTGTTGCTTAAACAAAGTGAAAATAAATAATTGCAATGATCGTTTTCAGATTGATGATTTATTTGATCAACTGAAGGGTGAAATTTGGTTTTTAGAGATCAACCTATTGTTAGGATATCATCATATGCATGGGAAGGATGAGGATATCCCGATGATTGCTTTCCGTTGTCATCATGGTTATTATGAGTTCATTGTAAAGCTATTTTCCATGATGAATGCTCCAGCTGTATTCATGGGATTGATGAATGTTGTGTTCTGTGAGTTCCTGGAAAAGTTTGTGGTAGCTTTCATCGACGACATCCTTTTGTACTCTACATCTGAGGAGGAGCATGCAGAGAATCTAGAAGTCTTTTTGGGAGTTCTTCGTCAACATCAGATGTTTGGGAAGTGGTCGAATTGTGAGTTTTGGGATAGAGAAGTATGTTTCTTGGGGCATGTTGTGTCCCAACAGGGAGTAGCTGTAGATCTATCGAAGATAGAAGCAGTTGTGTCTTGGTAATCCCACAAGACAGTGTTAGAGGTGGGATATTTCCATCGTCTGGCAGGCTACTACAAGATGATCTTAGCCGATTTCTCATGAGTTGTGACTCTGCTGACAGCTGTGACCAAGAAGGATCAAGAATTCATATGGAATAATCAGTGTTAGTTAGATTTCATGTATATAAAGGAGAAGTTTATAAGTGATAAACTCATTTATCTTCCAGCTGAGGGAGTACAATTTGATGTTTTCTATGATGCTTCACATATGGTGTTAGGCTATCTTCTCATGAAGTAGACGTAAGTTATTTCTTATGGGTCGTGGCAGTTATGTCCCCATGAACATAACTATGACACTAAAAATATTGAGTTGGCAGCCATAGTGTTGGCTCTGATGTTGTGGAGATATTACCTCATTGGTGAGCGCTTTGTGATTTTCAACGATCAGAAGATTTTGTTGTATGTTTTTTCCCAGTGTGACTTGAACATACAACAACATCGGAGGATGGAGTTTTTATAGGAATACAACTTAAAAATATAGTATACACCTGGAAATGGGAATGTTTTAGTTGATGCGCAGAGCCAAAAGTCATGTAGTGATGTTGTGAGTGAATCCAGTGATTCATGGAGACTAATGGAAGAACTGTTAGAATTACATCTTGATATGGGAGAATTTGGGTGTAGAGGACATCTTTTTTAGATGACTGTACAGTCATCCTTGATACAGAAGGTGGAAGATTCCATGTTGGGAGATCTATAGGTGGAGTTCTGGAGAGACAGAGTTGTTTGTGGTGATTCCCCAGATGGTTGGTCAGAGGATGAACAACACCGAGTGTTGTATAATGGAAGGATTTTTGTTCCCTTGTTGATGTGCGAGATAGTTCTCAGAGAGTTCAATAGTTTTCCTTTAGTAGTACATCCTGGCATGAAAAAGATGTACCAATCCTTGAGGAGCCATTTTTGGTGCCTAGGATGAAGCGTGCGGTTGCAGAGTTTGTGTTTAGATGTTTGTTCTTCCCAATGGTGAAGGTCGAACACTGTGTTCCGGGTGGTCTTCTCCAGCCATTAGAGATTCCATACTGGAAGTGGGAGGAAATCTCAATGGACTTTGATACAGGTTTACCTCAAGCTCCAGGAGGAAATGATTCTATTTGGGTGGCAGTTGATCATTTAACAAAATCGGCCCACTTCATAGTGATTAAGTAGTCGATCTCAGTGCATGTTTTGTCAAGGCAGCATCTCGAGGAGGTGCTGAGACTTCATGGAGTCCCTAGGATGATCATTTCTGATCGGAATCCTCATTTTTCCTCCAGGGTGTGGAGAGGTCTCCAACATGATTTTGGTTCTCAGCTATTCCTTAGCACTGTTTTTTATCCTCAAATGGATGGTCAGACAGAATGAACCATCCGGACTCTTGAAGACATGATACACTCTCGTGTTCTTGATTTTGGAGGTTCATGGATGAGGCACTAAACCTGGGTGGAGTTCACTTACAATAATAGTTTTCACGCCACCATCGGTATGACGCCTTTTAGAAGCCTTGTATGGTCGGCCTTGCCGTTCTCCATTGTGCTGGACTGGGGTCGGAGAGTCAGCAATTCTCGGACCGGTACTAGTGTAGAATACAATAGAGATGGTCCAGGTGATTCGTGAGAGGATGAAGACAGGTAAATATCGTTAGAAATCATATGTTGATCAATGAAGGAGACCCTAATAGTTTAATGTTGGGGATCATGTGTTTCTGATGGTGACTCCTCATTGTGGGTAGCGAAGGTTTGCTTGGGGAAGTATGCTTTCTCCCCAGGTTGTTGGGCCTTTCGAGGTGTTAGCTCATGTTGGATCCTTGGTGTATCGAGTAACACTTCTCCCATAGATGAGTTGGATACATGATGTTTTCCATGTATCACAGCTCCTTAGTTATCTTCATGATGACTCTCACATCATCAATTGAAGAGCGATCGATGTTGATGATGATTCAACCATCAAAGAGCGACCTGTAGAGATCTAAGATCGCATGGAGAAGGTGTTGCGCGGAAGTTTTATCCCCTTAGTTCGTGTCTTGTGGTGACACTGTGGCATGGAGGAGAGTACATGTGAATGTGATTCAAATATATGTGCTCAGTACCCAAAGTTGTTTGATGTTTAACTATATTCATGTAACGATGTTCACATTGTGGCTATACCATTCATGTTTTATTTATGAATTTCTTTTTTCGCTTTTGTGGCTTGCTCTATTTTGAGAGCTATCTCAATGGGCAGTTGTTTGGGAACCATATATTTTTTTCATTAGGTGGGTTTTGCATTCTCGGGGAACATAATGTTTTGTGAGGTATCTGATGTAATGGCCCGGACCACTCCAGTGCATTACATTGTGAAAATGTGGTGTTTGAGGTGTTTCAGGAGGTCAAGGTGACTTATCCCCTACACTTTGCCAAATTTCTAATTCTGTGAACAGTTATATCAAAGAGGTTCTTTGAAAAGATCTATCGGTGAGGTTTTGTGAATAGTTCTATCAGTGAGGTTCTGTGAATAGTTCTATCACTGAGGTTATGTGAGCAGTTTTATTAGTGAGGTTCAGTGAATATTTATATTGATGAGGTTTTGTAAAAAGTTATATCGGTGAGTTTCTATGAACTATTCTATCAGTGAGGTTCTTTGAATAGTTGTTTCTTGTGAGGTTCTGTGAAAAGTTCTATTAGTGAGGTTTTTTCAATAGTTCTATCAGTGAGGTTTTGTGAAGATTTCTATCAGTGAGGTTTTGTGAACAGTTATATCGGTGAGGTTCAGTGAACAATTCTATTGGTGATGTTCTGTGAACAGTTCTTTTGGTGAGGTTTTGTGAACAGTTTTATCGATGAGGTTCAGTGAAAAGTTCTATCGATGAGGTTCTGTGAATAGTTCTATTGGTGAGCTTCGGTGAACAGTTCTATCAGAGAGGTTTTGTGAACAGTTTTACCGGTGTGGTCCAGTGAACAGTTCTATCAGTGAGGTTCAGTGAAGAGTCTATCGGTGAGGTTCTGTGAAGAGTTCTATAAGTGAGGTTGAGTGAATAGTGTTTCTAGAATGGTGAGGTGCATCAGTATCCTCTATCGATAACCTCTAACAGTAGGTGTACACTAATAGTAGGTGTACAGTAATGGTCGGTGTACAACGTTTCCAGAATGGTGAGGTCTATCGGTAACCTCTATCGGTAACCTCTAACGGTAGGTGTACAGAAACGGTATGTGTACAATGCTTCTAGAATGGTGAGTTCTATCGGTAACCTCAATCGGTAACCTCTAACATTAGGTGTACAGTAACAGTAGGTGTACAATAACGGTAGGTGTATAGTGTTTTCAGCTTCCTACAGATTCGCTCCTTTGATGTTTCCTTTGACATAAAATACATTTAAAGCCTTATTTTAAAGACTCTTAAGGCTGATTCAAAGGCCATAAATCCTATATTAAATATTCCAATGGCTCTGGATGTTTTTACATGGTCAAACTGCTTTGGTTAATGTGATCCTCTTTTAATGGGAAATCAAGCGTATCTTAACCTGCCGCTCTAATAAATCTTCTAATGGGACGAGATATCTTCCACTCTAGTTCTTCCTCTTTGTTCTCGGATATGAGATTATAGAACCTTTCATTCCTTCTCGTAAATGTTGTGCAATCATATTTATCTCCTAGTATTGGTTCCGCTATGTTTTGATGCAACCATGTTGTATCGATCAATCTTCGATATAATGTATGTTTTATCATCGTTCTTTTGGGTTTCATCTTATATTGTTTCTCCTCTCCATATTATAGCATATAATCTACATGCTTCTAATAGAGTTTTATTGGGGATCAGTTGGGGCGGTCATACCGTGGCATCCTCAGGTGGATGTATTTGTCGCTAGAGGAGGATCGTGACCCGTTGTGTGGATAAAGAACGTTATGAACTATTTGAGGTCGAGGATTCATTGTTTCTCCCATATTTTACGTGCAACTGTATAATAAGCATGTTTAATCCCACTGGATGACAATGGAATTGACATAATAAATATTTTAACTGAATAAATAAATTTACATCGATCATATTTTATTGTCTCTTGTTTTTATAGATAGCGTGATATCTATGCTTTCTTTGATTATCTGTTCATTCGAGATGGAAATCGGTAAGGAATGTAAATTGGGATTAATTGATAATTGTTTGGCTAAAGATAAAGAGGCATGTAAATGAAGCTGGTTCTTGTTGTAATTTGATGTTAATCAAATTGGCGTAGTAAGCATGCTCAATTATTTTTGATAGCTTACTGATTAGGTTTCCCGAATTTGGAACCTGTGAATAATAAATCTGTTAATTCAAGATGGATTAAAGAACTGATGTATTGATAATTTTTTAAAGGGTTTTGAGTTACCCTCTTGATTTTTAAAGGGCCAAGAGCCCAAATGATTTGGTGTTTGTTTTCCTGCTACTTTGGATGTGATGTTATCCTGGATGGCCATTGTGATATGTGGGGTCATGTAGGATTTTGGTTGTGGCAGCAGGTGATGCCTAGAGTGGCGAGATGCATTGGTTTATGCATGTGGGTGTTGGGGAGGACACCAGGGATGATAGAATTGGATGGATGTGATTATTGGATGCTTGTTGATTCTTATTGGTTGTTTATCTACATAACTTTTTTCCACTGCTCAAGGAACCTTGTCTTACTTACCCTTCTTCCAAAATAGGCAAAGAAATGTGGGTTATGCCCCGTGCTTTCCATGTTTAGCTTCTCAAGGGAGGATGGGTATATGCTCATGCTATAAGCGGCAATGAGTCGATGGGTAATAAATCTACTCACCGTGTTGATCCCCCTTGTGTTTAGTACCACATAATATTTTTTTAGAATGCCTGGGAATGTGGGAAAGTAATTATGTAATTAATAATTGAATTAATGGTGTTAACCCTTGGGGTTGGAGTTTGCTGGAACATAATGATGAGGTAGTAATTTTGAAGGAACAGTGTACTTGGGTGAGATACTAATGAATTTTAATGTGGAAATGTTCATGGTTAATTAATTTTTATGGAATTAATTAACGTAAAGTGGAACTGATAAAAAAATAAATGAAGTTATCTAATAAAGCTCTATAAATGATAGTGTGCTTATAGGATACCAAGTCTTAGATGTAGCATCCTAGATTCTGAGAGACGTTAGCTGCAGTTTTTCCTAAGACTAGGTCATTCCCATAGTGTGGTTATGAGATATAGTGTATCCTGTACTTTTTGTGTTTCTACATGCTACTCCACCTTGTCAGTAAGGGAAACTGACACCTCGTGGATTCTGAACCCTGGGGGGGTGTTTTCCCCAACATTCCAGTGGGAGGATGAATGGATGACTTCCCCCTTTGGCCCTTATTTCTTCTCGTGGTAGTTACTTGTGCTGGAATGCACATTGGATAGTTTTCCCCATATATGTGTCTAGAGGGCTATAATGGCTTCCGGTTATTCACACACATATATTCTAGATATAGTATCTTATGGACTATTATAAGTGTAACGTGTATAGACTATTATGGATTTAGGATCATTACTCGGTGTATGGGTTGTAATGGATTGAGGTATAATAACCGACATATGACACACTTTATGCAAGCTATGATGTCTCTCAGAAACAACCTGGTTACTTTGGTGTGTGGACGTGGTGTTTTTGTTACACGAGGTGCATATTGTGTTGCTTCGCCCAGGTGTCTGCGGGCTAGCCTTTTCGGAGAGAGATGCATAGGATGTGCGACATTGGGGAAATGTGGAAAACCAGTGGGGAATTAGTAGTGGGGTACCCTTTATATTATTTATTATATGATATATTATTTTATGCATTACTTGGTGAGTGTAGCCATGGTGAGGCTGGGAACTTAGTATACCTGTTAAGGTGACGATTTAGTTTCACTTGTTGTTCACTGTGCTTTAGAATTCTTTCTTTTCTTTTGCACGAGAGGCTTCAGGGAGGATCCTACTAAGTATACTGTTATACTCGCACTATGTATATAAAACTATTTTCAGGTCACATGGAGCGGGTTAAAGATCAGGCTGGTTACTACTAGCTTGTGGTTTCTGGAGCTGTTCGGGCATGTGGTTGCTGTTGTTTTACTTTCTTTTGGGTACTTAACGTTTTACCCTTCTAGTTGTAGTAAATTTTCAAGACATTACATATGTTTACTTGGGTTTTCTTTTGTATTTCGGTTATGAGTTGGATTTTTTTGGTGTCTATCTTATCTCTCTCTTCCGCATGTGTTCTATTAGAGTGTAATGCCTCCCAATTGTGTGTTTACTATACCCTTGGTGGTAGTCACCAACCTTGGGCCTACTGGAGGTGGGTCTCAGGGGTCATTATCTCCATTCTCACATTGCCGACCCAGAAGGGGTACACTTTTTAAGGAGGGGGTCTTGAAAGTTATGGTATTGGAAATGGTTCTAGGATGATATGGATCATATTTTCTATTTTTATGTGTTTTCCAAAAGTTCATGTTTTATACCAATTATGTTTATTAATTATTAATTTTCTTTTATGATTTATGAATTACGTACAAATAGTATTTTTTTATGTCTTATTATTTTGATATTCAAAATATATGTTCATATTCTAACTTTTTAATATTTATGTTTTCCATGTTATCCCATATTGGGGATTTGAGATCACCCTATTTATGTTTTTCATTCCACCAGGATATAAATAGTGTTTCTAAGAAGTAAAACTAAAGTTGAAGATATCTATGGAATATGTTGAGGATCTTTCACTAATCTTGAATAATGTGTTCCGATTTTCCAATGAAACAAAAATAATACAGTCTTTTGGAATCAATTTGTATAAAGTATTATATATTCTGAAAATGAAATTAAATGTCCATTTACATCTAGCTTGAGTTGTTAGAGTTGGTATCAGAGCAATGGTTTAGTCAAACATTGGAAACTAGGATTCAAAAAACATTAGGGTGATCCTTTTATATATTTCTAAGGATATCAATATAGATTCCCTAATGATAATTCTAAGTATAGGAAACAATCCTATTGTTTTTTGATAATCATGAATAACCTAGTCTTAAAACGATGATGTCAAATATTGAAATATTATATGTAATTTACCTTACTTATTTATTTCTAACCTCTAATATGTATTTTTTAAAAAAAAAATTGGTCTTAATGAAATGCTATAACTACATAAAATATAGTTAACCATAGAATGTTTCACATGTGGAAATTAGGGAAATTAAGAAGTTTGTTTTACGAAGTGGGATTATAATGAATCGAATCATGATGATGGATTGAGTATTGGTCATACTAATTAGGATAAATTGATTTTAAACAACATGTGAACGGTAAGTGATGCTCTTCCAATATTGTTTACATTAAACTTATGAAGCTTGAGGTTTAGAAACCATAAGTCAAGATTCATATTTTAGAAAGGGAAATGATTATAGATCCTAAGAAATGGTTTAAGGATAATGTTGGATGTTTGAGGTGTATACGTTTCAAAATTAGAATATTATGTTATATAAATCTTGAAATATGTATGTTTTTTCAGTATATGTTTTTCATTAAGGATTGAAAAGTATATGTTCAATAATTATAAGGATATATAAAATTTATTTAGGAGTATGGTGATATATTTGGGGAAAACATGATTAAAATAATGATAACCATTAATATGTCTCTTATGTTATGATAATGTTGATTGGATAAAGGTATGTTGGATTTTAATAAGTAAATTAAATGATTCTAGTTTCTTGGGAACTAATTATGGGGTTTTTGATAAGTGTGGTATGCTATTATGGATGAAGTATAAATTTTTTTGGGAAATAAGAAATATATCCAATAAGTTTTGGAATATGGAATGTTGCATTTTTTTCAATAAGGATATCTGATAATCTAGGTTCTTACCATGAATTAAGAGAAAACATGGTGAAGGTGTTCACATTTCTGAAATTTGACCATCCAAAGTTATCATATTTTATATGGGGGATAAATTTTAAGATGAGTTTGTGATCCTTTTTATATTGTTTTGTATTTACATATTTGAGAAGGATTGTAAGGTTATCATTTTTTTCAATTTTTAAGATAACCATTTGGTGATTTTTGTTAAAATAATGTATTATCTCACCATATATGGACTTATGCATGTTTGATAACTTGTTTAATATTTTTTTGATAAAGACATATTAAAAGAACTATAATTTAATTTATAGATCGCATTATCTACTAACACATCAGGAATGAAAAAAATTAAATTTCATTTACTTGAATAAGAGATGGAGGGGAAATTGTTCAAGGAATGAACAGTGATTAAATTGTACTGAAATCATGTATGTATTTCTTCTCATGTACTCCAACATTAGGATAATTATCTTAAAACCCAAAAATGTTATACTATAATATTTTTATCTTATGAATCAGATGGTCCCCTAAATAATTGTAGATTAATTGAATTGAGATAGTTAAATTTTTCAAAACCTTCTTCTCTATCACTCACCAATAGAACATGATGGTTATATTTTTTTCTTCAATATACTAGTTTTATCTTCCCACCTATTTTTTCCTATGTGGAAACCTAGTGATGAGTTACTTTTGATAACCATAATGTTTTGAAATTTCTGTATTAAAAATATGTTTTAGTGTTATTTTTTTCAATGTGGACTTCTATTAATGAAACATTGATATAATGAACCTTTTATAACCCTGATGAATTTTGAGGGAGAAATTAATTTCAAGTGGTGTAGAATGTAACACCACAAATTTTTTATGACATATATTTTTTTTCTATTTTGTTTTATGTTATATGACAAAACAACATAATATTTAGAAATAAAAAACATCATCTAACATTTTGGAATACACATCACTATTCTTGGAATATGTTACACCTAGTTCATGTTCTTTTGATATAATTATTTTCCTGCAAGTCTGAGTATAAGTGAACAACTAAATACATTTATGTAACCTTATAACTTTTCTGTTAAAATAGTTTTAATGATCATTATTAATTGGTTTATGAAAATATTGTTTACATATGTATTTAAATAATTAATTTTTGAACGATTATTTATAATTGAGAATAAAACTTTTTTTTAAATTAAAAGAAAAAGTTTTTCTTGAAAACTATTTAGTTAGAAATAAGAGAGTTTATAAAATTAATGATAACTCATTATTAATATTATTACATATGTTTATATGTGTGTGTGTGTGTGTGTGTTTAATATACTCAATGTAAATTTTAAAATTCATAATATATTTTTTATATGGATGATATAAGAACAAATTCAAATTTTCAGATAAATGAAGTATTTTTTTAAAAAATTACAGTTTTTATTCATTTTGATGGAGAAACCATTTTAAAAATATTTTATACCCTTTAATATGTTTTTTAAAGAATAAACTTCTTTTTTGGAATTGGGACTTCAACATTTAATTTGGTTGACATATTTTTTTTCATGAAAATTGATATTTTAATGAATTGTCAAACATAATGCATCTTAATTCAAAACTATATTTTCATATAATTAATCTTTATTTGTAGATTTAGACATTATGAATAGTAACTTTGGTAATTTTAATTTTCCAGGGTTAAAGATTAATCATGTATATTTGGATAAAAGTAATATGATACGAATATTAAAATTACCCTAACACCATCCATAATCATATTGGATATATAAATATCCTGCCTTAATATATTAGGATAAAAATGGATTCGTTTAATGTAATTTTTTCTTGGAATGTGATGTAATAATTATTTAAAAAATAGAAAGTGACAACATGTCACTCTCTTATCTCTTATAGTAATAAATATTTTAACGTAGGGATAGACATGATGAAACTATGTACATAATTCATATCCAAAAAACTAATGAAATTTTCTATATCATTTGAATATATTTATAATTTTTATAGTTTAAATAATTTCAATAAATAATGCCACAATAGTGATAAAGTAATTTTTTAATTAAGAGAAATTCCCAATGAATGATATTATAAATGTTAAAATAAATATTATATGACATATTTTGTGTCATATTTTGTGTCATATATTTATTTTTTAGGATACTATGTCATGTTATAAGAATATTCAATGTTTTGGGTCAAATTTATCTCTCTATATGAATTTTATTTAAATTAAATGAAATGAATAGTGTAAAAATTGATATTATTGATATTTAATAAAAAGAATATTTTATTAAATTATTTAAAAATAAAAATTTTTAAAAACACTATGTTACTATATTAAGCTCAAAAAGTTTATTAAGTATCCAATTATATGAAATTGACCCTATATAAGTAAAATTTATATTTTCTTAATATGTAAAATGTTGTTGCCATAATTAAAATTAAGATATAATAATTAATGTTAAACTAAAAGGATATGATTTATAATAAAATAAATATATATCTAAAAAATATTTGATGATAGGATTTCTAAAAATCCTCATCTGGTCTTCAATATTGTTAAATTTGGATACTTTTCGATTAAAAAAATTTTTATATTAATTTTATATTTTAATAATTTATAGGGGTGCCCCTCACCTCAATTATAGAAGAGAACCTCCTCCCTCACCTCATCACTTCAATGTGAGAATTCAAGCTCTGGAATCCCTCGACCTTTTCCCTCCTCAACATCCTTATTCACATTATATAGGTTTTTTTTCTTAAAATAACAACTCTAGTGCCTTTAAGAAGAGATTTTGATGATTCACATTGAGGAATAGGAGATTCAGATACAAAAAACGGATAATAGACATAAGTTAAGAGATTGTTTTTTCTCACTTTTATTTCTATGGGATATATCGCTTATACACCACCAATTTCTATTATGTGGTGTTTATTTATCCCCTGAATATTTTATAATTCTTATTATTAGTGTTAGGATGTTTACCAATGAATATAATTTTTTATAAATTATGATGCATATTATTCGACTAATTATAATTGTTAAGGGATAATTTCCCATTCCCATTATTATTAGATATTGTTTATAAATAATTATTTTCTTGTGTTTGTTTATAATTCATGTCCAAGTTTTGTAAAAAAATGTTTTCATTAAATGTTTACGATTCTCTTATGGATGTTTAATTTTATTTTTACCCATTTTTGGCTTTTACTAAATAGTTTTGAAGGAATATTTTTTCATTTTCCATATGAGGTAGTTTTTGACTTTTTTGGAAAAATATCTGAGGGGAATGTTGTTTTAACTTATACGACATGAATAGAATTTTAAACTTTCATAAGACCATGG
This sequence comes from Viscum album, assembly GCA_963277665.1. Taxonomy (NCBI): domain Eukaryota; kingdom Viridiplantae; phylum Streptophyta; class Magnoliopsida; order Santalales; family Viscaceae; genus Viscum; species Viscum album. Next base: position 670,630,764 of record OY728147.1, read on the forward strand.
TTCCATGACTCTTACCTTACATATAATCAAGGTTATTTTCAAACAAATTATTTTCTTTTAGTATTGCGTGGTGTTTTATGAATAGAAAAAAATTAAAGAGAAAATTATTTTTTTTCACAATAATTTATTTCATTTGTTTTATCAAAATTATTTTCCATCTATGATTTATGAAATTTTTTCTTGTATACTATATATATTATTCTGATGGTTTATTATGTTTTTGATGGAATGATTTTTATAGATCCATTTTTCCTTCATGGATTATGTTATGATGGAATGATGTTTTTGAAATTTATTTTAATCTTTGTGTTATGTTATGAGGAATTATTTATGTTTTTGTGGAAAAAATATATATAGTTTTCATTATATGAGAGGACAGACCTATATCTCCCTCTAATCCATTGTGTAAAGATTTATATCTTATGAAATATATATCACTGGAATTAAAAGTAAATCTGGTTCAGTAATATAGGGGTGGAATGGAATGTAAAAATGATTTAGTAATATATTGATTAAATGACATGTAAATATGGTTCAGAAATTTAGGGGTGAAGAAGTAAGTCATCATGTTTTAGTAATGTACATTTCCACTATTATGGTCAAAGAAATGTGACATGGAAAATGTGGAAATGATTTTCTATTCTTATGTGGTTTCCCAAAGTTCATGTTTTCTGTCAATGTTATGTTGTCAATGTTAATGTTCCTTTAGGATTTATGACTTACATACTGCCAATATTTATTTTACGACTCAATATTTTGATATTCAAAAAATTATTCTTGTTTAATCATTTTTATTTTGATGTTTTCCATAGTTCCCCTTACTATGAATTTGATCTCACCCTAATTATGTTATTCATTCTCTCGAGATATAAATAATGTTTTTAGGCACGAAAACTAATGCTAAAAATAATTATGGGAGATGCTGAATATATTTCACCAAGCTAGAAGAATGTGTTTCGAGATTCCAAAAAAACTAAACTAATATGGTCTTTGGGGATCTATTTGTGAAATGTATTTAGTTTCCTGAAAAAATAAATATAATTTCCATGTATGTAAATCATGGGTTTTTATAGGAGTTATTATAAAAAGATTATTAGGGAGTTCTTTATGAGGAATAGTAAGTTAATTTGATATTGAAATATGTGGTATATGGTTTAGTATTTCAATGAAAAATATTTTCCTTGTGGTAAGTAAAATTTTAATTAAATGAATCTAATTGTTTTTAATTATAATGTGATTTTTCATTATGCAACAAATAGTCTAACAATAACCCATGTGATTGGAATCTAAAAAACTATAAGAATCATTGTGTGGTGGAATCCTTTTTAAAAAATTATAAATATGGTGTCCAATCTAATTATGTGTTATAATGAAGATATTAAATTTATTTATATTATGATAATTTCCTGAATAATTTATGTTCTAAACATTTTATTAATTCATCAAATTTTTATAATAAAATGGAAATTACACCTCAGCAAATGAATTCAATTGTTATAGTAAAAGAAAATGTTGAAAGTATTCATAAAAAAATTATATTAATATTCTTATATTTTTGTTGAAAAACATTTCCCGAAAATATTTTTGTCTTTCCATTAGTAGATTTTTATGTTATTGTCCGTATGGATTTTCTTTTTTTTTATGATGGTAAAATATATTGCAGTACAATAATGTTTTTTATGAAATAATTTAAATTTTTATATAAAATTTTACCCATACCATTAATAACATATCAAGCACTGAATAAAATATTAATATGATGAAACAAAAATTTACTTTGATATATTTCTTAGAATAAGGGAAATTAATATTTTAATGACATTCTATTAGAAAATTAATTCCTAAATTTTTTTCCTAAAATTATACCTGATGTTATCCATGATAAATTTTTTGATTTATTATTAACATATTTTTTAATCATAAACCAATTTTAGAAAACCTTATTGAATAACTCATGTAAAACTATTCGAATTGAAAAATATATTGAAGGAGTTTCTGGATAAGAGATTAATTTATCATAGAACATCACCATGGGGTTATCTTAAATTATTTTTAAAAAAAAATGTTGTCTCCATGATTATTATCATTAATTATAGATCTTTGAATAATCTTAATACTATGAATTAGAAAATGTTATCATAAATAAATGATTTTTTAGAAAAAATTAGGAGTTTAGTATTTTATAAAGGTTGAAATAATTTCCCTATACTATGAATTGGATGTTTTGGACGGTGGAATTAATAAATAAGGGTTCAAAATAGATTCTATAATGATGATTTTTTAGTTTTACCACTTGGTTAACAAATAACCTAGCTATAGATATGGATCATATTAATAGTGTCTTCAATATATATTTGCATATGTTTTTTTATTTTATTTAAGATATATTAATATTGTAAGAACATTAATATGAGCATTAAAAAAATAAAATCATTGTTATATATAGCCTGAATAAAAGAAAATGTGTAGAAAATGTGTCAAATATTATTTTAGGTTACAACCAATTTCATTCCATAGACACATCATAAATTATAATAGAATAATTATTTATTGAACTAAATATATTGTGGTTGATTAAATTAAATGTGATATAAATGAGAGTATGATTATTGTTTTTTATGATAAGTACACTATTATCATTGGTTTGATGAAATAAGTTCTTGGATATCTATCCCACTTACTTAGTTACCTAAAAAAGGAAATAAATTTATTTATAAAAAACAATCTTATGAATAACATTAGGAAATGAATAGAGGATTGGTGAAGGATCCAATTTTTTAAATACTCTATAGAAATAGTTATTTTATAAAATATAAAGACTTTTATTTGAAGGGATTTAGTTGTGTCTTACTATAGAAGGGATAGGTAAATTATTACAATTCACATCAATTAAAACAGCATGAAAATAGATATCCTAAGAATGAGATGGATTTAGTTGTTTTGGTTTTTTAATTAATAACACGGGGACTTCATTTTATGGACATATTTTCCAAATTATTTTCATAATAAAATATAAAATCATATATTAACTTATAAATAAGAGAACATGAGATAAAGGTTATATGTGCAATTGATATTGGTTTATGACTGCACAATTAATTACCTTCCTAGAAAATAAAATAATATAACCAATTATTTGAGTTAGAAAAGTAATTATTTATATACTATGTTAAATTTATAACAGAACCCATTAGATAATAATTATATGAAATATTTTCAAGAATGGTTTTATAGAAGAAATTTTTCTGTTTTTTTGCATCTGTATAATCGTCTCTATGAGAAACAATTGATCATGATTTACAGAAAGAGCATGAGTTAAATGAGAATGTAGATTTTTTATATTAATGTAATGTTTCCATAATTTAATATTGTGAACGATTGTTTTCTAGTATTGGTATTTTTATTATGTGTGACTAGTGATTATATGTTGAAGAGAGAATTATTGATTTAAGATTACAGTTCCAGGTTTTCTGTTCATCGTTGTAGCACAATGTTGTACATATAATTTTAGTAGTGTTACATGGGGGATGGAATGAGAATATATATTTCTAAATATACTATGAAATGTTTTTATTTTAAATAAGTTATCAATGATAAAAAAAATCTTATGTGGATGATTCAACTAGTTACAGCTCTAGATTTTAAATGGGAAAATATTTCCATGGATTTAATAATTGGAATTAAAAATAAATCTTTGGTTAATAATTTGATTTTGGGTATTCTTAATCAATTAAAAAAAATCAAGAGGATTCCTTCCCATTAAAGATAATTTTTATTTAGGTTATATTTATCAAATTTATAATAAGAAGATATTCACGTTATATTGAGTTCCCCTCTATATAGTATATGACCATGATTAGAAGTTCACTCAATCTTTTTAGAAAATACTTCACAAGTCATCATGTAATGAATTAAATTTTATTAAATCATTTCATATTAAATTTTAGGTATAATCATATTGAACAATTTAGAATGTTGAGTGTATGATTTATTTAGATTCTATACATTACTGAGGATGTTAAAATCAACATATTTCATTAATTTAATTTTTTTTAATAAAAAACATTTAATTCAATATACTGATGGAAAATTATTTTGAATTATTTTGAAAGTAATTTTGAAATCCTATTTTCATTATTATTAGATAAAAAGTTTTTTTAGTTCTAGATTGGGTATATAAATTGAATGAAAATTTGATGGTAATCAAGAAAAATATAAGGAAAATATAAGATAATGGAAAATTTTATTCAAATAACTAGAGGAAGGATTTTTATTTTAATGGTGTTTATGAAGTTATAGATAATGTATCTCTATGAAAAAAATTTAATGTGTTTTTTTAGAACTATAATTATATTTCAATGGTTCATTGGATCATATTATATCACGAAGAATGTGAGATCAGTTGACTTTATAGTGGAATTTCTTTATAGTTTATCCTAAGGGTAAAATATTTTTCATTTTTGATGATAATAAATTATGTGATGGATTCATCTAATTTTTTACCCCAAAGGTATTTTATTTCAAAAAAAATATTTATAATGAATAGCCTATTTAGATTCTTTATAACAGATATCCCGTATTACAGAACATGATAATTCACCTTGTAAATATTTTTTGGAAAACCCATATTATTGAATTAGTGACATGGGAGTCTAAAAATACTATGAGAAAAAGGTGACACCACATGTTTAATAAGTTAAAAAAATGAAATGACATAATTTAAAAAAGTGGTGAAGAATAAAAAAAGAATGGTAATAATAGAATAAACAATTTTCATATTTATTTTTCTTCATGATATTTAAATTTATGTAAATTATAATTTTTTAAAATAAAAAATAAAATATTTTATTAAACTATATTATGATATGGTTTTATTGTAAATGTTTTATTTAAAATTGTTGAATTTTATTTCTTAATAATTATCTTCATTTTTCAATCAATCGTGATGATATTTCGATTGTGTATTTTTTCTGAAAATATTTTATTTTCAATTATTAGTTAAAATAATAATTTTTATTGAAAGGTGTATTTTATATTAAATTATGTATAATGTAAAAGTATATTTTTTATTAGTATTAAAATCCCATTTTTCCATTATTATTTAAAAGTGTCAATTTATTTTTTTAAATTACTTTTATATATTAATTTATTATAAAAAAATTTACATATTAAAAGGGGATTTAAAATTTTTTTTGTTTTCAGTTTGTTGGTTTGTTTTTAAACTAAATTCTTAAAATTATATGTTTTCAATTTTTAAATTTGGAATTAATATTTGGAAGAAGTTGTTAATTTTTTTAAAATATTAACCTTTTATTTTTGGTGAAAAAAAATATTATCCTTCCTAATTTCTATTTGTGTGATAAAGAATAAATCACATGTTAAAAATTAAAATTAAAAATATAAGAATTATAAAATGTCCCTTAAACATGGTTAAATTTTACTATAGGATTAAATGTCATCCATAATCATCGTGGATTTATTATTTTTCCTTTTCCATTTAAATTTAATTATAACATTAATAATATTGTATTTAAAAAAATGGTAGAAATGTCATGTTCTTGTTTTTGATAACAATTGTATTTTTAACATTGAGAAAAAAACAGGAAATGTTCGACAATATTTATTATTATGAAATTAAATTAATTTATCATAGACATTGTGTTTTGTTTTTCACTGTTAATGTAGAAATATTTACATTAAATTATTACAAATTGTTGACCCAAAAATTATTCCATTAAGGTCAACATAGATAAATGATATTACAAATATTAAAAGTAATATAATTTGAAAGCATAACTTCATTCACGATGATTGTAGATTACAATTACATATTAAATATATTTTATTTATTTTTATTTTAATTAATTGTTTTCATGATGATGTTAAAATAAATTTAAATAAATGGTTATAAATATGACATTATCGATATTTTAATAAAATAATATTTTATTAAATCATAATAATATAGTAAAAATTATATATTAATCGAACAAATTATTTAAATTTAATTATATAATACATGGTCAATTTATTGGCCTTTTTTTGGTATCATTTTTACGATTAAAATGTAGAAATTTTAATATTGTTGTAATTTTCAAAAGAGTTTACGAAGGGATAAAAATATAATGGGTAATATATAATCTAAATTTGACTAATTTTTATTGTATGATATTATTTTATATATCATCATCGTATGTTATAAATAAATAAGTTCTAATTTATTTAGAGATTCAAATTAATTTATGTTAATTTGTTATCTTGAGACATTCCTAGAGTCTTCCTCCTCCCTCTTATAAAAGTGAATATTTTCTTCTCATTTCATATCAAATAAAAAAACATTGGTTTCATCCAATAACAAGAAAAATAAAAATCTATTATCCCTTACCTAAATAGAGGGGATGTTTTAAGGTATAATTCCATACTTATATAACATTAGGTATTGATCCAAAGAGATTTTCCAATGATGATAAATGTTTTTTAATGCATGATTTAGTGTAGTTTATATTTCAAACTACTGATAATATTACATAAAAATTATTATAAAATAAAAAATTTGATATAAATATACATTGGTTTTCTTATTTTAAAGGAATAAAATACATCTATGTCGACTTACATCAAATGGAAAATGATACCATCATTCTTTTTCACGGAGGACTACTGCCTCATGAATTAATCTAATTCATTTAACATCTCTGAAACTCAAGGATTTTCATAATGACGTAATTAATTTATATTTAAAATATTAATAAAACATTTATTAATATAAAATTATAATATTTCATCTAATTTATTACGATTACATTCATTGAAAAATAATAATTTGATTTTTGCATATGTGTGTAATACCACCTCCCTGAAGAGATGTGATTCATTTGTCATCACCAAATCACATGGATGACATGTATAAGTATAGGTAATTAAAAAATATTTAATTTATATTATTTTGGTAATTATATAAATATAAAATTCTAAATACCTTCTCCACAATTTTTTCATTCAAAAATGGAAAACATACATATGCATATGTACGCCCAACCATCTGTATGACTGTAATGAAGTTTATTTTTCATAACCATCTAACTGGATTTTTTTATATGTATTATTGACATATTATAATGATAATTAAATCATTATGATTATTGTTAATTTTTTAGAATAATTATCTCTATTAATATGGTTGATTTAAAAGCTCTATTTTGGACTTCTGAACCAAAAATCATCGAAAAATACTATATAAATTTAAATGATTATTTATCTGTATACATGTGGTAATCCTTGAAATAAATGTAACAATAAACATGATATATGTTATTAATAATTTATATAAATAACCTTTGTTTTTTATTCCAGATGATAATGAATATATGATATGAGTTGATCACAAGGTAAGGGATATCCTTTAAAAACTCATCTTTTAATGTTTCTTATAAAACATTTATTTTCTCCCATTTACATGTTTTATAATTCCAATGTATTCTTAGAGGAATATAAAATATTAATAATTAAAATTTTAGGTCACATTTTAGATTTTTTTCAAATGTTTTTAGAATGGATTATTTTTTATATAAGGATTTGAATTTCTTAACAAAAATAAAAGAAGAATAATGCACATTAATGTATGTAGTGAAAAAAACTATTATCGCCTCTATTACAAAATCTGTTGATTAGATTAATTTATAATCATCCATTTTTCAAAAAATAAAATTACAATTTCTATTAAATATGGGAATTAATCTATTTAAAAAATTACTTATTTCAAAAATGGATATATCAACATCTAAAAATGATTTCATATGGTTGAAACCAATGTTTTTTTAATAAAATATTTTATGTTTCCAGATATTATTATGTTTATTGGGAATTTATATAAAGATATATGATTTTATGTTACTCCATGGGCTTGTGAGATCATTATAGCTCTCTAATGAATTGCTTAAGTGGATGGAGTTAAACAAAAAGGTTTTTCTTAAGATAATATATAAATATATTGTAATGGTTATTCCATGTATAACTAGGATCATTATTTAAACTATTACTATCAGGGTTACTCTAAGTATAACCATAATGGTTATTTCATGTGTAATTAAGTGTTATATTAAAATGATTCCTCATGATACCTATATAATTTAACTAAGCCTACTATTTTTTCATGGGAAATGTTATCATTTCCCAATGTAAATGCACGTATATGGTACTTCATAAGGTTTAAAACTATAATTTTTTTAAAAAAGTTACTTTTTTCATTACATAAAAAAATAATTATGTGTATCATTTTTAAATTTAATATTTCTAATAAAATTATTTATAAATATATTTTTTAATATATGGTGATTTCATATGTAATTAATTGCTTCTTGTAACACCTAGATGTTTTTATGAAATATTTTCATTATATTATTGTTAATCTTCAATAGCTTTATCTTCCTGAAATTTGGAGTTTAAATTAAATATGACATTCCATTAATTTAGATTACCATTATATCCAAGATTTTTGGATAGCGAGAATACATATAAATAACTTATGAAAATGCATTCTGAATTCATTGGAAAAAATTATTTAGGAAAAATATAAATCAATTAGATATTTTTATTTCTGAGTGAATTTCTATTTTTAGTAAAATTAGTGAGATATTTATGTTATATACTTAATAAATTTGCTTATATTGATCCAATGGATATTTTAGTTATAGGGTATGAAAAATCCATATTTGATGTAAAAACCAATATTTTATATTATAGAAATTTTACGCCTTTGAATGGTGAACCAATTTAAATATAAGTTTTAGAGAAATTAATAATTTTTATATGAAAATATAATGAGGGTTTTTTGAATCGTGAAATAAAAATTTACTTGGGATGAATTTATGAATTTTTTTCTCATAACAATCTTGTTTTGATTAATAGCAAAAATAAACAAAATTTTATAAGAAAATGGCCTTTTTCATCAAAAAAAATTATATGGTTAAACTATAATATTTAATTTTTTTAAGTATTAATAGAATATATAATAATCATTAAATATAATTATTTTCATTAGAATTCATTATACATTGAATTCAGTTGTAAAAACGTTTCATTCTTTTTTAATGGTTTATGTTTTAAAACTCGTTCTCTATTTCCGACAATAGGAATAATTTAAAATTAATTACTATAATGATTGTGATTTGAATTTGTAAAAATTAATTCCTTATTTGTAATATTTGGGTCAGAATATTGTAAATATTTTTATTTTATTTTTTGGAATTATATATAATAACTTATGTAATTTTTATTAATACATTGAAAGGGTAAACTGGGTAATTATGGGCATGGATTCTATTATAAAATTAAACTAACACATGTCCTAATATCATTGGATGATCCTTAATTTACCTAAATCATCCTGGGGTTGAAAGTTTATCTATTTTAATCCACTTGGATGAGGTTATGACATTTAATTTATTTTTTTAATGAAAATTTAAATATGTCTCACTCAAATTTTAATAAATTAGTTAATTTTTTATATAAGGTTATGAAAATGATAAATTATATTATGAATACTTATTTTAAAGATAAAATATTTCTATTTATCATGTTAATTTATTTTAAATAATTTGTAAATAAATTATTACCTTAATAACTTATACATTAATGATGAAGAAATTATTTAATTGAAGAAAAATCAATAATATTGTTTTATTAAATTAATAATACCCATTAAAAGATCCAAACACATGAAAAAAATTTATTGGTTGAATATTTCCCTACCATAATCATCCAGCAGCCGAGTTGGGGACCATTTAGAGACCTATATAATGAGTTATGTCTCTTATAGTATTTTATTTAATGTGATGTCAATGTTGTCACCTTCATAATTTAATAAGTATTGCACATTAAATATTGGATTTTACAAAAGATAAATTTTATTACATGTCACGACCCATTCTCAGGGGTCCGTGTCGTGACTACCCCAAGTCCGCCTTCCATAGGCCAGGGGCTGGCGGATAGCACCGAAGGAGTAATTCCCAAAAAATGGGAAGGCATTGCCTTTATATAGAGTAACCTCACACAACAGAGTATGAACTAGAAACAAAACACTATGTAAATTTGTAAATAAAAGACTTTTGAAAATGTATAGGGGGCATGAAATATAAGCCCAAAAGGAATGTACAAGTACAAATGAAAATAAAGTACAACTGAAGAAAAGTAAAGCAGCCACAGGGTCATCCTCCGGGGTTCCAACCTGAAGGGTAGGTACAGATGGCCTCCTCAGCACTCCATGTTTGTCAGTCACCTTCGTGCACCGACTCGTCATAAGGTCCACCTCTGAGTATCGTCCAATCCTGCTACACAACCTCAGTAATCGTTGTCCATCATCTGTATTAACACAACGAGGTGTGGGCACTTCCCGTGCAAGGGTGATTATAAAAATACTCAGTAGTGTCCCTGAGACCCTCAAGGTCTCACAAAATCCAACAAGGATAAACCACAAAGTATTAAATCTACAGATATCCCCAATTAGGTATATTCCCATTCATATACCTAAGTTATCAAGTAATCCTTCTCAATCACAAGGAAACACCAGATTTACTGACTCAGCTCACACAGGTATAAAAATTATTTAAGGAGATAGAGATTATCAGATATAGCCACTGAATCATCCGAGTTGTCAGACCAACACATGATCCAGGACCAGCTATTCTGTCGGACCAACACATGATCCTGGAACAGAAGTCAGAACTGTCTGACCAACACATGATCCAGTAACCATCGTTAGAGCTATCGGACCTACACATGATCCAGAACCAGCTATTATGTCAGACCAACACATGATCCAGGAACAGAAGTATGTGCACATCCAGCCATAGGGTTTCCACAAATCACACTCGATTCCGGGAGGGTCCGCTCCTCAAGACAAGTGTCGACACGTCAACTGCCACCAAGTCTCACGAAGAAGTATCTCAAAGGTCCTTTTCATCATAGGGGTCTCAACACAACAGACGTCGCATCGACCAGATGCCCTATCATTGAGTTATTAGATTTTTAGTCCTTAGGGCCCAGTTGGATTTGTGTACGATCCAACTGGACTGTATTTAAACATTACAATGTTCTCTAGCAGGGTATATTCAAACGGACCGTCGTGCTCCAAGAAAACCAGCACCGCTGACGGTTCGTAAAATGGTTTCCTGGTGCCAAACATACAGCCAAAGGAAGTAACAGGGTCAGTAATGGGCCCGGGCCCTGTCTGACCCGGTCGGACCGACTCATCCCATCCCAGACTAGGCCGACCTAGTTTGGGTCTTACCCAGCCCGCTGGGCGGGTCAGCCTGCTAGGTTCAAGACGGTCTGCTAGGCCCAGCCCAGCGGACTAGAGGGATGGTTCGGCCTGAAGGTCATCGCATAGGCGGCTCGACCCAGAGAGCGGGGCCAGTTAGACCAGCACCACGTGGGGCACGGATCAGGCGGCTCGGCCTGGAAAGTCGAGACGGTTCGGCCAGCGACACCGTGAAGGACGTTGCGGGCCGTCTCGGGGGGCCAGCGTGGCTCATCCAGTTTGGTCGGATGCCAGGGCACAGGCAGGATATACAGGGTTTGGGTAGCACGCGGGCAGGCCGACGGGGCGCCGGGCAGGGCATGGTTAGGCCGGTGCGGCGCGGGAAACGTGCGGGCATGCCGCAGGGCACCGGGTAGGGCGCGGTTAGGCCGGCAGAGCGTGGGAAACAACATTATTATCTAATATTTTTTATAAGTAATTATTAATTGGGTTATATTTATCTTCCATCACCATGTTTCCATAGTATATTATATATAATCAATTCTTTTAATGTTTTTTGTTGTAAATTTTACCCTTTGGTGAATTTTAATTAAACAAGATGAAATGAATCTTTTTTAATTATTTGATAAGATGTTCTTTTTGACTTTTTCAAAAAAAAAGTTTGAGGATAATTTGATTTATCTTATAGGGCATGGCTATATTTTTTATTTTTACAACACCCTATTTCCATGAATCTCCCATTACATATATTCAATTTTATCTTCAAATAAATTTTTTTTCATTAAAAATATTGCATCACTTTTATAAATAAATGTTTTTCAAGAAGAAAGAATATTTTTATCAAGAATTAATTTCAAGTGTTTTATCAAAATTATTTTCATCTCAGATGACACTTTTTTAATAGGGTTCTCTTTCTATCCATATTACTACTATGATTTTATTGAGTTAATGATGAAATAATATTTTATATGGCTTATGTAATGATGGAATGATGTTTAAGAATCCCATTTTATTCATTATGTTATGCTATGTCAAATGATTTATGTTTTTGTGGAACACATAATAATGATTTCATTATGAGATGGGTGGGACATATATCTCCCTACAATGCATTGGGTAACAATTTATATCTTATTCTATAGACATGAATGGAAGGAAATATAAATATGGTTCAATAATACAAGGTTGGAACAACAAGTTAACATGACTTAGTAATGGAATTGGTCCTCTATGATGTTCTTAGCATGGAGCCTTGACTAATATGAAATGATTTTCTATTCTTATGTGTATGCCACAAAACATCATGTATTATGTTAAGACTTATTAGATTATCACCATTAATTCGTATGAACATTTATCTCATGGAATAATATCACGATCCTTCATAGGTAGGATAAGAAATTAAAATGTTATGTTCTTATATATAATGATTATGATATGATTTATATTTCCCTTGTTTACCATTACTAAGAATTTGAGCTCACTCTTTAATATGTTTCTTTTCCCTAGGTAATGAAGATGTGTATTAATTCTGATATGTAAAAAAAGAGTCTAGTTATGAAGAAATAACTGGGAGATAATGCAGTGGTTTTATGAACCTGTTGTTTATGTTTCCCAATTTCTAATGACACTATACCTATATGGTCCAGTTGTGGAATTATTATATATTGTAATGAATATATATCAATTTTTACGTAATATCAAATTATGTAATGTATGGGTCATTATCGTTGGAATCAGAGGAAATGTATAGTTATCCTTTGGAATCTAGGATGAGATAGTCTTTTTAAGAACCCTAAGGCTATGTCTCTGTATAAGATACAATCCAACTATTTTAGAAATGTACATGAATAAACCAGGATAAAACCTAAAGTGTCGTAAATTTAACTTATATTATTGAGTATGTGTTTTTCCCACTTTTATAAGTGTTGGTCACACTATCCTTCATGGTTTTATTCAATGGCTAAAACATGAAGGAACCAAATTTATGATAAATAAGGCATGCAATGAAATGGTTTTCCTCATGAGAAACCAAATGTTATGGGATCTGGAATGAAGAATATAGTAGAAATGATCACACAACTTTCTCGTGATATGATTCATAATGGACTTCCAAATGAGAAAATGAGGGAGAAATATTCTATTGAGTTTTGCATCAGGCAGCGTCCACCTTCTTTCAGTGCTTCCTCTAATCCATTAGTGGCTGAACAATGGTTTAGTACCATTGAAAATAAATTTTCAATTCTATAATGTTCAGAACAAGATAACATCATATTTTTAGTTTATCATTTGGAAGGTGAAGATGATAAATGGTGGAATCTTATCAATAATATGAGTCAAAGATATGAAATTGAATCAAGGGGATGGGATGAGTTCAAGAATATATTTTTGAATATGTACTTTCCTTGTACTCTTTGTGAAAAGATAGAGAATAGTTCCTTTAACATAATAAAAAAGATGATGAATCTATTGGTACCTGTGAAAAAACTTTTCCATGACTTGCAAGGTATTCATATGAAATTATGATCTTACCAGAGTGTAAAATTGATCTATTCTTTAGAAGCTTAAAACCAGGTCTCCTAAGGTAATTAGGAACAAGATACTTCAATAGTTATGAGGAAATCATTTGATATGATCTCAATACTAGTATATAGATTGGAGTAGCCCATTAGACATATGGGTTTGATAAGAATAGAAAATTTTAATTCAAAGAAAAATATAAAGACCACATTTAAAATAATATGATTTATCCCTTATACTAAATGTGTGGACCGAATCATGAATGAAATTGACTTAAAGGGACTAGTAAAGGTTTTAAGTGTTGAAATCAAGTTCGTCAGAAAATTGAATGCTGAAGTGATGGGAAAAAATGTCTAATGTTGCAGATAGATAAAAGTCTATATAGAATGCACCTCCTTTAATTCAATCCTACATGTACTAGAAGAGGGGTAATTTTATTAATCAATTCACTAATACAAGGGTAATTGATGTTGATCAAAGTCACCTAATTCATAAGGCCATAGATAAGGGAAATTCCCATGCAATCACTATCGGTGATGTGGATTACAAGAATGAATAGGTGAAAGGTGTACTTACCATCCATTCAAAAGTAAAAAACAAACTTTTTATTATATTTTGTATCCAACCACACATTTATTTTTAAGGACTTTTCTATGGGTATCATCATATTTACTAAACTATTAGATGTTGAGTTACCTACGAGAAATCCTAAGGGCACAACATTCAGTTCAAAAGATTATAATTCTTCTCCGATTGAAGTTTGTGGGAAAGTGCTACCCAAAAATCTTTTGTTCCATTCTATATTGGAATTTGATTTGATTCTTTGCATTGATTTATATTATATATATTTAGTTCATCTCAATTTCCAATGTGGGAATGTCACATATCATATTACGGATCAATATATGATCATCTATCGATGTAAGGATGAATATAACCTTCTATTAAAAATTTATTCGATCAGATGGGTATTGATCCCTATAAATGAATGTTATCTATATAAAATGGTTCGGGAGAAACTCACAATTAATCATAAACCAACTATACATGAGTGTGATGATTTTTTTCTGGAGGAATTTCATGGGTTTTCACCAAATCGTGAAGTTGAGTTTTCAATATAACAGACACTTGGTGATATGCCTATTTCAAATAAACCATATGGAATGACCACAATTGAGTCTAAGGAATTGAAGAAGCCAATCCAAGAGAATCTTTATAAGGGATTTATATTCCCTATTGTCTCAATTTGTGGAAACCTATATATTTTTGTTAAGAAGAGAAATAGATCAATGAGACTCTTTATTGATTGTCAAGAACTTGACATGATCACAATCATGAAAAAATATCCTCTTCCTTACATTTATGACTTATTCAACCAACTACGTGGAGCCCAATACTTTTCCGTGATTGATCATCAGTCAAGATATCATCTCTTAAGGGTCATCCAGGAGGATATACCCAATATTGTGCTTCATAAAAAGTATGGACACTATGAATTTAAATTCATGCCTTTTGGTATTACTAGTTCTACAACCATATTTACTTATCTAATGAATAGATTCTCTAGATACTATATTGATCTATTTTGGCTGTATTTATAGACAATATTCATGTCTATTTGAAGGGAAAGTTTGAACAAGAAAACTACTAGATAATTGTACTAATGGCCTTGAGAAAGGATATGATTTATAAAAAAATTACCCAGCATTAATTTTGGCTTAAAAAATATTCATTTTTGGGTCACATAATCTCAATAAATTGGATATCTATGGATCCATAAAAAACAGAAGTCGTAGAAAGTTTATGTTGACCAAAAATGGTAACTGAGATATGACATTTTCTTGGTTTGCCGGATAATTTCGATGTTTTGTGAATTAATTTTCACTATTATCTAATTCAATCAATATGATGAATCGTAGAGGAGTTATGTTCATATGGATTCTGGAATGTAAATGAATTTCAGAGAGATAAAATGATTGTTAGCTAATGTACATGTCCTCACACATCCTTCTAATGGAGAACAGTTGGTCATATACAGTGATGCATCCAAGAATAGGATGTGATGTGTTCTCATTCAACATTTTATGGTGATATCTTATGCTTTGAAATAGTTGAAAATAAATCATAAAAATTACAAAACTCATGATTTGGAGTTAGCTACGTTAATGTTTGCATTAATGACAGAGATTCATTGTCTTTATGGTGAACGATGTGACATTTATACTAATCACAAATGATTAAAGTGTATTTTCACAAAAATGGTGCTAAATATAAGGAAAAGAAGACGGTTGGAGTTGACTAAAGATTACAACGTCTCAATACATTACCTATTAGGGAAATAGAACAATGTGGAAGTTATATTGAGTAGACAATACCATGCGAGACTATCCATGATGACGATCACAAAAATCCAAAATATATGGATTTTCAAAGTATAGATTCTAAAATTTAAATTCAATATGGTAAATCTTATATTTCTCAAATGAATTTTCAACCATCTTTACATGTGAAGATTATGTAGGTGCAGAAGAAAGATATAGAGCGACAAAAGAAGGTGAGAAATGATCCTGAAATCAACCTTTTTTGTGATAGAATAATATGGTTCATGAATCAGGTTTGTATTCCCCCAAAACCAGAATTAATGAAGGAGCTATTAGATGAGGCTCATATTTCACAACTCTCTATTCACCTTAGATGAAAAGAGATGTAATGGAACTAAAAGAGTATTTCTAGTGGGATGGCATGAAAATAGATTTTGTTGAATATGACTCTCGATACTTGGATTTTCACTAAGTTAACCCTGAGAGATAGAAGTATAAGACTATGTTACAACCATTAAACATACTCAAATATAACTGGGAAAATATCACTAGGATGTTGTCTTCAGAAATTTCAATAAATCCAAAGGAAATAAAACTATCATGGGTATAGTTTATCACCTTACGAAGTTGGTACAATTCATTGCTATTACATAGGATTTATCACTTCATATTATTTACAGGATATATGTAGAGGAAGTTGTGAGATTGCATGAAGTACCACTTTCCATTATATCTGATCTAGATCCGAGGTTTATGTTGATGTTCTGGTGATGTCTTCAGTATTCTCTAGATATATTGTTAAGTTTTAGCACTGTTGTTCTTCCTCATACAAACGGTTAGTCTGAGAGGAAAACTCAAACTCTGGATTACCTGTTGAGAGCTTTCTCTATGGATTTAACTAGTTATTGGGATCTAATCCAACCTTTGGTGGAATATTCATACAAATATAAATTTCATACCAATAGTCAGATTGACATTTATGAATCCCTATATGGAATGAATTATAGAACTCCAACTTGCTGGGATGATGTTGGGGAAAGAATGCTATTAGGACCTTCCATTATTGATGAAATTGTTGAGGAGTTTAGATATATTAAAAAACACATAAAAGTATCTTAGATTCAATAAAAAAGATATCCTAGCAACTAAAGTAAGGATGTAGAGTTTTATGTGGGTGATAATGTTGTTTCTACAAATATCTCCAGAGAAGTGAGTAATGAGATTTTGAAAGAATGGAAAGATGAACCCCAGGTATAAAGGTTATTTTGAAACTATGGATAGTGTTGGAAAGGTATCTTACCAATCGGTGCTTCCACTAAATCTATTTCATGTTCATGATGTGTTATATGTATCTATATAGTGAAATTAAATACTGGATCCTTCACATGTACTAAAGTTAGAGGTTGTACGTCTATTGAAATATTTTTCTTATGAAGAACAACTGATAGATATTTTGGATCATAGTGAAAAGTTCTTCAAAATAAGACCACTACCTTGGTTAAGGTTTTATTTTTGAACAACCAATTTGAGGATGATATCTGGGGTCTTGAGGATATGATGAGGGAAATTTATCCTCATTTTTTGTAAAAACCCATATCTTCTTTTTAGGTATGTTTTTCATTTCAGTTGTTTATGTTGAGGAAAAAAGGGAAGGGTGTAAATTTTAGGAGTACACGTCGTGTACCCCGGCCCTGAGTCGAGGCCGTGTTTGGTCGTGTCAGAGCTGCATATATGACTATGTGAGTACACGGTATGACTGCTTAATGTGGGATCCTGTTAAGTCTTATACACGCCATTTATCCTTATGGAACACACCGCGAAATTTTATTTTTAATTTTTATATCATATGGGGGTCATATCTCATTCACGAAAATCTCTTCTTTGGGCTTAGTCTCATCCATGACCCACTGAAGATGACGATTCTTCTCTAAGACCCTAATCGACCATTCATTCTCAAAATCAACTATCGTCGATTGTGTTGAAAATTCCAAGGTGAGTTCTTACTTTTTTTTATAACATCATCCCTTGAATTCTCATCTTTCGTGAGATTTTATAGGTTGAACTTTTTAGACATTTTTCTATATCCACGATGTTCTTGGTCGAATAAAAGGATTTGATTCAACAATATCAATCATAAAATGTCGAGTTAGGTGGTTTGTGCTTTTCTGTAGATAGTCTTTGAGTTATATGTGAAAAATTGAAGAATATCCTTGTTTAGGTTATTGCGTGTTTAGGGAATTTAACCCTATAAATCCTATTGTGCTTTGATTTCTTAAGTTAGGGATCTTGTTTTAGAAAAGGGTTTATTTACCTTTCTATGGATGTGTTTACCCATTTTTGAACTAATATTGGCCATTGGGTATAGCTTACCTATTAAGATGCTCCGTTTTCCATGCCTTGTGTTATTAAGATGGAGTGATATTATCTGATTTTATTATTCCATTCTTCTTAGATGTTTACCCATGTTGTATGTTGTTATTTACTTTGTTGGATGAATATTGTTTGCGCATGATGGTGTTACACATGCATATGTAAATCTTGTGTAGTTAGACCATAGGGGAAATTAATGTTGAGGGCTATTCCAAAGTGGTTGTTTTACATTCACATTGTGAGACCATATGTGGGTGGACGTGAGTTCTCCCTCAGAGTATCTGTAGTTCCATGTGGTGTGATCACAAGGGGAAATAGATTATGAGTGCTTCCCTAGAGTGTCTTTAGTTTACCGTTATGTGACTATAAGGGGAATTGAAAGTGAGTGCTTCCTCAGAGAGTCTTCGTTAAGCTGAACCAGAATGGATATATTGTGAGAACATCCCAAAGGGTTTCTTGATATTTTTTGTTTTTTTATTTAATAAATGTAAATGAATGTAGTTAAAACTATAGGATTGTTTACTTTTGAGTACATCCTTATTGATTACTTCATTTTTCATATTTTTTTCCAAATATATTTGCTGATAATTAGGCACAGATCATTGGGTGGTTACCTACAATGATTCTTCTCTTCTTGGGTCATGATTTTGGGACCAATCATATTATATCGTTGGAGGTATAGATCAGAGAAAACGACCTTCTACATCAGGTACATGATTGCTATGGAGTTGGAGAGCCTGGGACCAAGAAAAGGATTGAGTTGTTGTTGGACCTATTTACTAGTTTTTTCTCTGTTCTTTGGATTATTACTATACTCCAGCATTGTGACTTTTTTGAGAAATTCCCAAGATACTTCTAATATGAATCATTATTTATATATATGTTGCAGTTGTTTATTTATTTTCAGTCTTCCATTATTTACTTATTGTGTGGTGGTACATCTTCCACTACTGTTATACATTTGTTTCCATTATGTTACTCTGCTAATGATGGAATTGTTTCCCCGTTATCAGACCCAAGGTCCTCGCTACTAGTTGCAAGCCTATAGAATTCGGGGAAATGCGTTTGAGGCCATGTGACCAACCCGGTATGGGGCTACCTATGTGGCACCCTAAATCGGGACATTACAAAGTGGTATAAGAGGAGGTTCTTTTTTTCTTTCACATACTATTTAGAGCCTATAGATTTGGATAGGAAGGAATAAGTAGTTGGTTATAATCTGTTCTCGAGAATAGGTAACCTGTGTACAGGGAAAAGCTAATTTACATTGATTATTTCAATTTTTCTAGTTTTTACATTATTAAAATTTATTTGATTTTATATTTTGGTGATTAAAATGTTTTGTGATGTTATGGATGATATTATAGTAGTTTTATTTCTATTACAACCCGATGAGATGAGCTTATTCCATCGAAGGCATCATATAGGCACATTCTAGAGATCACAAGTCCTGCATTTTTTTCATGTCATTTAGGGTGCATTATCTATTACATGTTGTCGTGATAGATATTGTGATTGATATTGATGATATTTTGAAATATTCCTAGATAGAATACCTACTTTTTGATTGGGTATTGTTTATTTTATATGTTTTTTTAAATGAACGCCAAACTTTGGCCCGTCGGGTGCTACGAGCCCTCATGGATCAGAATTTTGTGGATCATTGTATAGATATATCTGAATATTACATGAACATGATATCAAGAATTGATTCGCGGGAAGTATGGCACCCCATAGTCTGAATTTAGAACTTTAAGTTTTGTTTCAGTGTTTTTCTGGGGTTCTAGAGTCATTTTGGGGCTTACTGTCTCGAAAAAACCGAGATTACACAATGTGTAATGAGGAATACACGCCATGTATCCTTCTGTTCAAGATGGAAAAGTTTTTCTTAAGTACACATTTTGTAATATATATACACTCCATTTAATCATTGACCATTTGACTGAATATGTGGGTAGAGACACAAGGCTGGGTTTTGTTTGGTGGAACATGTCTTGTACCTGTAGTACTTGCTGTGTTTTAGTGACCATGTATCTGGTTGTGTGAATAACTTCATGGGTTGGTGAAATCCATCATGTACATGCCTTGTATGGAATAAACACATCATGTAGAATTGAATGTGTCACCAACCGTGTGACTTACGACATTGATGGTTATAACTTAAGGGGTACACACTATGTCCAGTGTGCACAAGCCATGTAGTGATACCAAGGTAGAAACTATGAGTGTAGCTGTGAAGAGTAACTTGGGTCGGGGGAAAAGGATTCAAGTTCACACCATGTCCTTGGGAGTAACACACCATGTGTACGGCTGTTACAAGACTAGTTTTGGAAAAATAACACCCCCATGTAATGGATTAAAGGGACATGCTGTTTTGAGTTAATACATGTCGTGTATCCATGTCTTGATGAACATGAATGATTTATTTCTCATGGTCCCATCATTCACATATAACATTAATTCCTTTATAATATTGATCAAAGGTGTGTTCTTGACCATGTAGAGCCATGCCACCGTGATGTATTCTGGTTGTACACTAGAAACAAGACAGTTAGCAGACACCGGATATGGCAGATCACAGACAAAAATCTGATCCTCACGCCATTCCTTTCTTGGCACCATCCATTATTCTGGACAAAGGTGTGGACTCACACTTTCTATAAGTATTCATGAGGTATATTTAGACCTTCCTAGGAACACCATAACTATCCCCATTTATGGAAGAGTTAACATGGGTCTTTTAGTAGCAGTATCCTCCCACATTCTCAATGGATGGAGGGCCGCAGGATGTAGAGTGATGGTTATAAACCATATTTCCTATTTTCAAAAATCTGGAGAGGAATTTGGATAAGATTATAATGCTCTCTACTTATACGATTCATGCTTCTTCCAAGAGATGCTGGGATGTGATATCACATGCAGGATGCCAGCTGGTTATGGCTAGGGATGAGTTATAGTGTACCTTCTATGATTACTTATAACTAGAGACTTTGAGGGACAATATAGATAGAGAGATCATGTTTTTGGAATAGGATACTGTCTAAATCATAGAGTACTCTTCTCACTTCATATATTTGTATCACTTCATGCCCATTACAGGGGGTGATGAGTAATTTATGGAAATGATGTTTAAGGATGGTCTCAGGAATGAATCCCGATCTCAGGTGAACATCCTTAGGTTGAATTACATCACCTTTATGGTCAATCAAGTGCTGATCACACAACACAACCTAAGGGGTTCTAGAGTTGTGAGACAGGGTGGCTCGATATCTGATGTTGGTACCCCTCTGATGGACAATAGGAAGCACTGTAGGGAGACTACACACAAATATCTAAGGAGGTGGGATTCTTCTTTTGGTATCCTAGTGGTGTGCTACCACTTCTGGATGAGAAGGAATACAAGGCCACATTTCCAGAGATACCTAGTTGAGAGTCTATCATGTAGCAAGATGGGATATATTCATCGTTATTATTATGTTTTCTCACCAGCAGCTGGTGATAAGAGTTCTATTTGACTTTTGTACCAGAGCAGGACCACCAATCCCATAACAATTAGTGAACAAGAGTTCTACATGTTTTTCAGGCTGAGGTGTAGGTTGTGATTTCAATGGTCAGACATAGGGTCTTCGATAACCGCAAGGTGGATCAGCTCAGGGATCTCAGCCAGCTTCATAGGGCTGCAACGTAGCTCAGACTTTTGCGATTGAGAAGACCCAACAAGAGTCGGATCCCTAAAATTCTATAGTTCGAGGAACGATTAATGTTTCCTCAGTTATATCTTCTACTCTTCTCTATACATGTCCTTCCCATATTATCATATCAATTTCTATTATGGAGAGCCTTGGGCTCTGGATCTTTACTTATACAGATATGTTGATGCTAGACACTCTATTACAGACTACAACAGATAATGTATGTCAATGTAAGAAGTCCCCTCTTGAGGTTGGTGGGTGTCACTTCTTATGGGAACTCTATGCCATAGAAATTGTAGGATATGATTTCATTATTAGAAAGTAATAGTTTTCTCCCTACCATTCTATTTTTGACTTCTATCATTGTAGGGTGAGTTTCACATCACCAAAGGGAAGTTTGTTTATACATAAGGGCGAATGGGATGTCCAGGCAAGAAGAGGGGGACCCAGGTATCATGGGTGGGGAGGAGTTACGACCCATATTTCATGTCTATATTTTGATGACCAGAGTACTTCACATATGGTCTTTCCTCTAGAGGTGGATCATTTCAGGGAAGCCTTTCTAGAGTACTTTTCAGGTTCGGGTCCATAGAAAAAGGATTAATTTTTTTTTGAGCTTGTGCTAGGAGTGGGAACGGTGTCCATTCTCCCTTATAGGATGGAGTCACTAGAGTTACCGGATCTCATGGAGTAGTTAGAGGAGTTATAAGAATGGTTTTTCATCTAAACCAGTACTTATCCTTGGAGTTTTCATATCCTTTTTTCGAAGAAGATGGGTGGTACCCTCAGACATTGTGTGGATTATCGGAAGATGTACCTGTTGATGGTCAATAATTGGTATCCCTTACCTAGGATCGATGATATCTTTGATGAGATTTGTGGAGACCTGGTGTTCATGATGGTTGAATTGAGATCTTGTTATCATCATCTGCGTGTTAGACCATCTGATATACCTCTTACAACCATTTGGATCAGGTATGGTCTGTACAAGTATGTGGTTATGTCGTTCGGTCTCACGAATGCACCTGCAGTTTTTATAGCATTGCTGAACTGAGTGTTCCATCCATACATTCATTTCTTGTTGGTGATTTTCATGGATAATATATTAGTGTACTCTCGCACTCGTCAAGACCATGCTACCCATCTTGAGATTGTTTTCAGTACACTGAGAGAGTGTCAGATATATGATAATCTTTCAAAATTCAACTTTTAGATGGACCAGATTCACTTCCTGGGTCATGTTACCTATGTGACAGGAGTATAAGTATACTCAGATAAAGTGAAGGAATTAATTTCCAAGGAGTATCTGATGATCCTCTTTGAGGTACATATTTTTTTAGGGCACTTTGGTTACTAAAAATATCTTATATAGGACATTCCACTCTTAGAAGCACCACTGGTGGGCCTGACTAAGAAGGGTGTGATGTACCTATTGACAGATTCCTCTGATTTAACATTTCATAAGTTAAATGTGAGGATGATATCATCATTGATAATAGTTTACCAAGAGTATGGAAAGATTTATATTGATTACTATGATGATTCAGGTATCAGGAAGGGAGCAGTACTTATGTAGGGGGAGGAGACATTGTGTATGGGTATATGTAGTTGACAACATATGAAGGGAATTACCTGATACATGATCATGATTTGGTCTCATTTGATCATTCTCTATTATTTGGATACATTATCTTTTAGGATTGCATTTTGTGATTTTCTCTGATGACAAAAGTATCAATTATATCTTCACTCAGTGCGATCTGAATTTGAGACTGTGAATGTGGGTTGAGTACCTTCAGTCCTTTGACATTTAAGATTTATACATTCCGGGGAAACGCAACGCATTGGATGATGCATTGAGTAGGAGGACATAGATCTAGGATGTTCATGAGGCAAGTAGTGAGTGACATCATATGGCTCTATTCTCTGAGATGCATTTGGAGGTTCACGAGAGAGAGTGATAGACATTCCTTTCTTCTATAGCTATTACCTCTACCCTAGTTGATCGATTTCAAATGAGAAGGTATCAGATGTTGAAGGCCTAGTTCTACAAGAGAGTGTGTCATAAGTGGACCCTATTCTTGGATGAAACACAGGTGAGGATGAGATCTTTCATTTTCAAGGGTGCATATGGGTGTCATAAGATATACACGAGGAGCGGATTAAGTATTTTCATTCGTCAGTTTGGTCTATTTATCCTAGTGACAACAAGGTGTATCAAGATCTACACTGTTAATATTAGTGGCCAGGTATAAAGAGAGATGTCGCTGGATTTTTCATGAGATGTTCCACCTATTAGCATTTGAAGGCAGAGTATCAGTGACCAGCATGGCTTTTGGAGCAGTTTCCCATTCTTGAGTTGAAGAGGAATGATGTCATGACAGACTTCGTGATAGTGTTGTCGAGGTCACCTTGAGGGAATGATGTTGATTGGGTTTCCATTGACAGACTCACGAAGGTTTCTCACTTCTTAATAATCAAAAAGCCTTTTAGTGTTTATGATTTGGGAAGGTTGTACATCCGTGATATGGTACGTCCACATGGGGTTCCACACTCCATCATTTTAGACAGGGATGCCCCTTTTACTTCTCGAGGCAGGCAAGGACCACATAGGGCTTTGGGTACACAAGTACTTCTTAGTACATGATTCCATCCATAGATATATGGATCATCCGAGCATAAAATTTATGTTCTAGAAAACATGTTACGAGCATGTGTCATATATTTCGGATGCTCTTGGGAGAATCACATACCTCTGGGAGAGTTCTGCTACAACAATAGTTTTCAAGAAAATATTCAAAGGGCACCTTATGAGGCTTCATATGGTACGCCACGCCGATCACCCCTATGTTGGATGGAAGCAGGAGAGGTATATATGTTGGGACATCGTCTTGTCCAAAATACCAAAGAGCAGATATAGTTGATTCCTAAAATAATGGATACTGCACCGTCATGGAAGAAGTCTTATGTTGATCGATGGATATGAACTCTCGAGTTTGATGTTGGAGATCATGTTTTCCTACGTTTCATACCGAGGATGGGACACAAGAGGATTAAAAGTAAGGGTAATCTTTCCCAGAGATACATCATGCCATTTTTTTTAAAGAGAGTCATACCAGTTTTCTATAAGTTGAAGTTACCTCAGAGGTACCAGGAAATGCATGATGTCTTCCATGTTTGTCAGCTATGACGTTAGTTCTCATATTCATCTCATTTTTTCAACCTGAGGAAGCTGAGTTTGAGGTGAACGCCTTATTCAAAGAGAATCCTATCCGGAATGTTGATTGAAGCATGATGTTTGTATGTGGATGGTATTTTTCTATAGTAAAAGGGATATGAAAGCACATGCGAGTACAGGATGAGACTTGGGAGAGGGAGGCCGTTGTACGGTTACAGTGGCCGAAGCTGTTTGTGAAATCTTCTTCATCGCAAACTTGTTAGGAAAATTTTGGGATGAATTTTTTTAAGGGGGGATGTTTGTATGAACAAATATATTATTTTCAGGTATTTTTTTCATTTAGGTTCTTTTTGTTGAGGAAAAATGGAAGAAGGAAAATTTTGGTGTACACGGAGTGTACTTCCTTGTACATTTTGTGTACTCCGACACTAGGTCTAGACCATCTCTGGTTGTGTCATATCCACATACATGACTGTGAGATGAAGTGATAGTACCGCTTAAGGCAGTTTCTGGTTACGGCCTATACATGTCGTGTATCCTTAGGGAACACACTGTTTATTTTTATTAAAAATTGTTATATCGGACTGGGGTCACATCTCATTCACGGAAAGATCTTCTTTTGGGTTCATCTCATCTAGGAGCGATTGAAGTCGATGATTATTCTCTAAGCCCCCGATCAATGATCTGTTCTCTGAATCAACCATTGTTAGTTGTGTTGGAATCACCATGGAAAGTTCTTCCTTCTTCTAGAGCCTCATCTATTGATTTCTCCACATTATTGTGATTTTATTGGGTGAACTTTTAAGGTGTTTTTGTTGATCTACGGTGTTATAGGTTGAATAAATGGTTGATATTCAATTATATCAATCGTACAACGTCGAGGTAGGTTATTTGTGACTTTCTGTAGATCATATTTGAGTTATCTGTGAAAAGTTCTCAATACCATAGTTTAGGGTATTTAGTGTTAAAGGAATTTTACCCTTTAATGCTTGTTAGGACATGATTTCTCGAGTTAGGGATCTTGTTTGATAATAGCGTTTATATTCCTTGATAAGGATGTGTTTTCCGATTTTTGAACTAATATTGGTCATTGGGTCTAGATTGACTATTTGGATGATCTATTTTTCATGCCTAGTGCTGTAAAAAGGGAGTGATGTTATCTGACTTGCTTGTGTCATGATTTTTAGATTCTTATCCATGTAGTATGTTGTGATTTACTTTGGCCGCAAGATATCATTTGTACATGATGGACCTACACAAGCTTGTGGGATCATGGTGTATTTATAGCATAGTGGAAATTAATGTGGGGGGATTTCCCATAGTGTATATTTTAATTCCACATTTCAAGACCATAGGGGGATTGACATGAGTGCTCCCTCAGAGTGCCTATAGTTACATGTTCTAAGACCCTACAGAGATTTGGACATTGATTGATTCCTCAAGCTATCTTAAGTTTACCATTATGATACCCCAAGGGGAATTGATAGTGAGTGCTTCCTCAGAGAGTCATTGTTATGCTGAACCAGTGGGGTTAGACTATGATAACATTCTAGTGGGTTACAAGATATTGATTGGTTTTTATTTAATAAATGAAAATTGATGTAGTTTAAACTGTAAGATTTTTTACAATTGAGTATTTCTTTGTTTATTAATTCATTTTTCATTTTTCCTTCCAAATATATTCACAGACTGTTAGGCACTGATCGTTGGGTAGTTTCCTACTAGGATTCGTCTCACACCCTATTTGGGTCATGCTTTGGGGCCCAAATACATTTTATTGTTGTAGGTATAGATAAGGGAAATGACCCTTTTACATTAGGTACATGAATGTTGTAGAGTTGGAGAGAATGGGACCCAGCTAACTCTTGCGATGTTGTTGGAGTTATTTACTTTTTTCCCTTGTACGTTGGTTTAGTATTGTACTCCAGCATTTTGACTTGTTTGGATGATTTCCTAGATACTTGTGACATGCTTCATTATTTATATATATGTTCCAGTTGTTTATTTGTATTTACTCTTCCACTGTTTAATTAATTTACAATATTGTAGCTTTTTCTACTATTATACATTTGTTTATGTTGTGTTACTCGACCAATGAGTGCATAGTTTCCCGGCTATCACACCGAAGGCCCCCGAGGCTTGTCGGAAGCCTCTAGAATTTGGGGAAATGCAGTTGAGGCCATGTGACCAACGAGGTACGGGGCAACCCTGAGCGGCACCTGAAAATTTGCTGTTTCATTTTGGTTTATAATTGATGAATGTCGAGGATGAAATTTAGTTTAATGTGGTAGAATATAACACAAGGATGATTGTATGAAATATATATTCCTTAAGTATTTATTATTTTTCAGTAGTGTGCATTGCACACAATCGTGAGTTTAAACGAACTACAAGACACCCATAGTATAAAATTACCATCATATAATAGGCATTAGAGTAGTTGGAATAAGTATAACTAACTTATGAAAAACCCTTGAGAATTAATTGGCATCCAATTATTTATGAAAAATATAAATCAATTAGATATTTTTATTTCTGATTGAATTAATTTTACTAATGAAAATAATCAGATATATTTTTTATATACTTAAAGAAATATTTTTTACATTCATCCAATGGATGTTTTATTCAATGGGTATGAATAAAACCAATTTGATGTAAAAAAATTATATTTTTTAAAAGGGTAATATTAATCCATTGAATGGAGAACTACTTTTAAATTATGTTTTTTACACATTTAATTTTTTATACGATATCATAAAATTTTTGTTTGAAGGGGGGTATAAAAATTTAACTTTGATGAATTTTTGATAATTTTCTAATAACTATGATGTATTGATAAATAGTAAAAATACACAATTTTTTTTGTGAAAACAACATTTTTATTAAATTTTTTTTATTTGGATTAATTATCATATTTATATTTTTTAATTTATAAATATAATATATTTTTATCATAAAATATAATGTATGTTATTAGAAATAATTTTATATACAATTCAAATGTAAAAACATTTCAATCTTTTACAGTGTTTTAACTTTTAAAACTCGTTCAATATTTCAAACATTTTGGAATAATTTTAAAATAATTACTCTAAACTTCTATGTTTTTAATTTTGTAATATGGATTCCATATTTGGATTCATTGGGTCAAAATAATGTAAAATGCTTTTTTTGGGAATTATGAATAGTATCTTCTGTAATTTTTTTAATATGGTTAAAGGGTAAACCAGGTAATTAAGGATGAAAATTATATTGTAAATTTATCATAAAACATTCCTTAAAATCATTAGTTTGGTTTTTATTGACATAAATCATTCCTGGGTATAAATTTTATCCATTTGAATCAACATGAATGAGATTAGGACAATTATTTTATTTTCTTTCACTACGCCAAAAAACTGGTAAGGGAAGCGCTACCCCTTTATCAGCACTCAAAAAAAGTGCTGATAATGGGGGCCATTATCAGTGCTCAAAAAAAGCGCTGATAAAGGGTGGCCTTTATCAGTGCTAAAAAAAGCATTGATAAAGGCGTTGAGAAAGGCCCCCCTATATCAGCGCTTTTTTTAGCATTGATAAAGGGGTACCCTTTATCAGTGCTTCTTTTAGTAGCGCTGATAAAGTGGGGAATTATCAGCACTGAAAAATTTAATATTTCAAATAAAAATCTGGAAAAATAAATTATTCTTATATAAGTATATTTATATTAATATAAATACAATATATATATTTAATATATGTTCTAGATACGTATAAATAGACTATTACATTTAATATATAATAAATTTAGTGAAAATGGCTTCAAAATATTTTAAAAAAATATTATTAATTAATAATGTTCTAATTATTATCGATTAAAAATCATTTAATAACAATTCGAGGACACAAAAAATCAAATCAATTAATAAAAGTACTAAAATATGTTGAAATTGTCACTCAACCTTTAAACGACCATAACTTTTGATACAGGTGTCCAATTGAGCTCTACAACATATCAAATCGAAGCCTGCGATGATCTATACATGCTGGTGACCCAGAAGAAGCCTCTGTCACATATTTCAAGCCTAAAAAGGCCCAAAAGGCCTCCAAAACTGCGTTTTTAGTCAGGATACCTCGATTTTTTAACATTCAAACTGGTATAACTTCTGATCCGGATGTCCGTTAGGCCTGTACCACATATCATATCGAAGATTGTTTCATTTTCGTTGATTTGACTTGTTGTGGCATTGAAACTAAATTCTATATTATATGTTATGGCCTTTTTAACATTTTATGGATTTTCAAATACACATATATATGTATTTATTCGTAAATATATGTGTGTGGGTGTGTTGGTTTTTATGTGTGTGCCTGTGTGTTTTATATAAATATATGTGTATTTATTTATTTATTTAATTACTTATAAACACACTTTAAAAAAACATTTTTTCATAAATGTATTTAAAACTTATCTTCTATGTACATTCTATGCCTTTTAAAAAACACATATATATGTGTTTATTCGTAAATATAAATGTGTTGGTGTGTGTGTGTCTCTGTGTGTGTCTGTGTGTTGTATATATCTATGTATGTGTGTTGTATATATCTATGTATGTATATATGTATTTATTTATTTATAAACACACATAAAAAACATAATTTTTTATAAATTTATTTAAAACTAATCTTATATGTATATATTAATATACAAATAAATATACGTATAGAAAATTATAACTAAATATATATATATATATATATATTAATATATAAATTAATATATATATACTAATATATGAAGAAATATATTTATATTAATTTGAATCTATATCAATATATGAATAAATATAACTATATATTTATAGATATATCATCTAATAGAGAACAAAACGAAATGGCTTAGTTGTAATGGTGTAGCTGCGAAAGGGGGGAGGTCCCGGGATCGAATTCGGGTGGAAGCGAATGGGGCGTGCCCATATGAGGATGTGTGGGAAGGGATGTGTGCGGGAGTCCTCCTAGCACTTATAAAAGTGGGTGTGAAGTGATGATAAAATCCCTCCCCACAATATTTTAATTTTTTGTTAATTTTTTTATTTATTGACCTTTATCAGGGCTAAAAAGCACTGATAAAGGCCCCTTTTATCAGCGCTAAAAAGAAGTGCTGATAAAGGGGTCTTTTATCTGTGCTTTTTTTAGCGCTGATAAAAGGATCCTTTATCAGCACTTTTCAGAGCGCTGATAAAAGGGACCCCCTATATTAGCGCTGAGATTTACTGTAACACCCCAGGTAAATAAAGAATATGACATTTTAATATTTATCCATATTTTTGAATAAAATATTAATATTACTTTAAAGGTTACGCTATGCTTGATGGCTTACCCAATACGCAACAACGAGTTTCATTGAAATCGTACGCTACACTCTAAAAATAAAATAATATTATTTTAAATGGTAGTTAGCACATAGCCGTTGTATTGACAATAATGAATAGAAATAACTAAAATATGATTATATATATTTGTTAAATATTTTTTCAATTATAAAATAAAGGATAAATGCTCAATATATGAAAAAAATTAAATTTTAGACATATATATTCTAATATTCTTCAAAAGGTCGATTAACCACCTTTTGAGGGTGAACCTCTTTTAAATCCACCTTTTGACAATTGTATGTGTTATATTTGACAAAATAAAATTATTCTTTAGAATCGGTACATCAAAATTTACATTGTGTAAATTTTTGGTATTTTTCCGAAAAAGTTCAATTTTTAATGAATAGTGAAAAATGTTGTATTTTAATTCAAAACCTCTTTTTAATCTAATTTATTTATATGATTAGATTATCTTTTAAATTTGTTTAAAGTGAAATTAGAATATATTTTTACCATTTAATCCAATAGTGGTCTTTGGAATTAATTTCACTTTTAAATCGGACTTAGCTAGTGTCAATCTTTTGATACTTTTTGTTTCATAAAAACACGCTATTTGTTTAGAAAGTGAGAATTAATTATTAAATTAATTAATGAAACTTATATGTTTTGAATTTTTTAAAATAGAAATCATTTTTAAATTTGGAATATCAAATATAGCTTAGGGTGAATTTTTGGTAATTTTCTGAAAAAACTTCAATTTTTTGAGAAATAGTGAAACCACTAAGTGGTACTTATAAAAACTGATTTTCCGTTTAAATGAAATTTTTCCATTTTTGTGTTTTGAATTTCAAAATTCCAACATACATGGTTGTCATTAAAAAGTAAAATGTTGTTCAATGGGATTAAAATAATTTTTTTTTGGTGAATAGTAACTTATTATGTTTTTAATCGCGATTAGAGGTAATTAGTGTAGTTTAAGGTAAAAATAATGTTTTAATAATATTTGATGAGCATGACACATGTCCTACCCACATTGGATGATTCATGGCCGACCAAGACATTCCATGGGTCAACTTGGGGACCCCATGGAGCCACTTTGGTTGGGAAATGACATAAATACCTTTTTATTTAATGTTAAAATTAAAATGACACAAACATGAGTTGTTTTACTAAAAAACTTTTTACATGGGGTTATACAAGTCAGATTTCTGACTATAAATATTCATTAGAACGATAAAAATATTTCTTACATCATTATAATTTTTTATAATTTTTAGACATTAAATATATTAAATTATTTATGACATCATGATGATGCAGCGATTACCTCATTAATAAAGGATTTACATAAAATGAAAAGATAATGTAAATTCTATGACCTACACAAGTCCAAAACCTATTGGATGGGAATATTTAGAACCCTTATCACCTTAACCTTGAATTATATTATTGTGGGACCTTTTTAATCCGAAACTCATTTTGAATAAAGTAACATTTCTTTACTTTCCAAGAGTGCCCCTCCCCTCCTCTTATAAAAGGCCCCCACCTCTACCTCATTACCCACACTTCTAAAGCCTTTGGATCAGCCAAACCCTGCCCATTTTGTCTCTCAACATCCCTCTCTAACTCCTTGAAGCCTCACATTTTGCAGAAGTCTTCCCAAGGAAGCCTTTGAGCTCAAATCAAAGGGAGTTACCTGATTTTAAGGTAATGTCTTCACTTGAGTCCTTTTGTTTTATTTTTCTTCTCCAAACCCCTAAACTCTATTTATTCATTTCTTTTGGAACAAATCCAGTATATTCAATATAATATGATTTTGTTATAAGAAGTATTCGAGCTACGCTTACACACACCTTCGTCTAATGGTTAAAGAACATACTATTTCGGTGGTGGGTGATTTTCTGCCTCAGGAAACGATGATTGTTCAATATTCTTTTAACACCTTTAATGGTGGACATTACGATGTAACCATATTTTATATATGATATATATGGTATTTATGTTTACTATATGCTTATTTATTTTATATTTAAATCATACCTTTATTCTTTTCATGTTGTGTAAATGCGATAATTTCATATGAGGAAGTGTGGACTACCGCCCCCTCAAGTGATGTGACTCATACATGCAATACATGGAATGTATAAAGAATGAAATTAATGAACATAAGTGACCTATATAACCTATATATTATAATGGAATTATAATATATATATATATATATCATTTATTCTTTTAATTCCATTAATATGACATGTAAAAAATGAAAGTAGCGTTCATGCGTACGTACGACCTATCGTCTCCATGAACGGTGCTTTTCGTTTTTTATCTCCAAATGATATGGAATAGTTTAAAATGAATATGTACTGGATATATAGGATATTTTAATCATTATTACTATTCTGGAAGTTATTTACTTATAACTACATGGACAATCATTTTTCAAACAAGTTCATTTTTGACTCATGTACCAAACATCGGAAAAAAACGTCTGATATGAACTAACATTATTAAACAATTATTATAACATTATAATATGTGATATGAAATGAATAATAACCTCTAAAGGAGGTCCATAGGCAATTACAAATTGACCAATGTTTATTATTCAGGAATATAAAGAAATGAACAAGACAAGTCGGACTTGAGGTAAGGGATCCTACTCCTCTCTTTCTTTTTAAGTACACTATTTCCTTTTAAAGCTCATCTTTATTTTTATTGGGATGTTCGTTTATATTACTCTAAATATAATTTTTTTTAATATGATGAGAGAACTTATTCTCTCTCATCAATCCATTTTCGATGTTTTTAGTGGCGCTGTTAGGCTGCCAAATTTTCATAAGAGATCTAACCTCTCTCTTTCTTTTTAAGTACTCTCCTTTATGTCACTTTTTTTAAGCTCCTCTTTGTTATGTTAGGGGTTGCTCTTTTATATTCGTCATTCTGTAAACTTTGTGTTAATATGATGAGAGACCCTATTTTCTCTCATCAATCCATTTTGGAAGTTTTAAGTGGCGTCGTTAGGCTACCGAGTTTTCGTAAGGGATTTTTCAAATCACTTTTATTCTCGTGAGATTTATGCTACATTTTCCACAACTTCCTTTGAGTGGTGTATGTACTGACCATTATTTTACTAATTGTGTAATATACTTTCATTTATTAGTATTTACATCAATATTGTATTGTCAATCATTCACAGGGCGTATGTTTCGAAAGATACCCATGTCGGTAAGGGAACCTTTCACCCTCCTCTTTTTAAAAGAATTCTTTTGTTTTGTCTTTTCATTTACATACTATTATGTACATGTGATGAGATACCCTTTTTATCTCATCTCAACTCATTTTCTGGATTTTGTAGTGACGTCGTTAGGCTATCAAATTTTTGCAAGGGAACTTCTTAACCCAAATTTGATTGTTTGGGATAAACTTGTACTCCTTGAATATGTCGTTCTATGAATATGTGTGAATATCCTCTGATTGTTTTAAACTTAATAATCACTTATATTTCATGTATTCATCTGTCAAACATAATTATGTATTTGATTTATCCTTAATCCAAAGATACCGTCTTTTTATGGGACTTCGTCTCAATCTCCTTCCATTAAGGCATATTTTGTTTTATACACAACTTTATTTTATACGGTGTATAAACCCCTTTGACTTTTATGTTTATCCAAATGGAATCTTTTTTATACGAAGCATTTTACAAAACTACAAAAGGGAATCTTTTTGTCATACGTATGCGGCGACATTGACTTCTCCACCGTCGTGACAATTATTTGAGTTTCGACTTCCTCTACAAGCCATACCTTCTTTTTAAAAGAAAAATAAATACCATGTTTTAATTTTCTTTTATTTTGGTATTGAAAATGGTTTTCATAAGGGTTTTTATATCAATATGTTTTATTGATATCTAGTGATTGAAATGTGGAAATTTTATGTTTCCTATATTCATGTTTTATGTGATACGATTATGTTATGGTTCTTGGGCATTGTTATAAAGACGGGTGGTTCCATGATAAACTAAGGGCGGGTGAGCCCGATATAGCTCTCCAATGCATTGGGTAACGTGAAGGAGTGAAACGTTAAGGTTTCTCCGAAGAGATTTAGGGAATGTACTATGGTGGGTATTCCAAACATAACCAAGAGGGTTACTCCCTACGTAAGAATGTTATGAATGCCTCATGTTACCTTTATGTCTTATGATTTCTATGATTTATTCATGATTTGATGAGGTATGTCAAAGTGCGTATGTTTTATGAGTAAATTATGATTTCATTGATTCTTATGTGTACATATACTCATGTTTCCTTTCCATATTTTTATATCCTTTACTGAGATTTTTATGCTCATCCCAAGTTTTTTTGAAATGTTTTTCACAGGTCAAGGGAAAGGTACATGATATGATGGTAGTGTCAAGGAAGTGTTAAGAAGGAATCCATGTTTTATTTTAAATATGTTTCCTTTGATGGGAAAAAATGAATACTATCATTATGTAACCACTTTGTTTAAATGTGGAATGTAATGAAAGTTTTATGATCTAATTCTCTAAAACTCTAAACCTGAAAAGATCCTCAATGTGTAATCTTGTATTAACTCAAGATCAAGTAAAGATTAAGGCTGGGGCCTTATAGTTGGTATCAGAGGTCGGTTTAGACAACATTAGGGATTATGACTTTTTATTAGACACATGATTAGTCCCTATATTTATTATTTCAGTTAAATCCTTGTTTTATAACTTTTTTTAGGTCAAGTTAAGTCGTTTACGAATGGAAGGAGAAGGATCTCAAACGACCTCCCTATCTCTTCCTGATGACATGCTTGCAATAATTATTGCAAAGTCATGTTTGGATGATTGTGAAATTTATTCTAGCATATAACTCACTTACAAGCAGTTGTTTGAGATATCGAACACCTCCACTATACCTCGTTTTCATCTTGGATCATGGGTTGTTTTTAGACAAAAACTATTTTCACAATATTCTCATATTTCCAAGAAAGGTAAATATTATCAAGGTATTTTCAAATATTTTACCTTATCACAAGAATTTGTAGCATATTATGATTTTAAAAATGGTGCTGAGGAAGGAGACCCTTGCGCAACCTATTTATATTTTCTTTTAAAATATATTCTCTCAGAACATACTTATGGTATTTTAAAAGGACCAATAATATAAAGTTTCAACTCAAATTCTGTCCGACAATTTTATAGAAATCATGTTTTATCAGATGTTTTGGAATTATATGTCATACATGATTATTTTCCAAAACCATTTTTCTATGAACACCCATATGACCCATGTTGTACAAGGTGTATTTGGATGGAGGAATCAAATGATTTTGAAGGATCTCGAAATCATTGTTGTAATGCATGGGACTTCTACCTACATGAGCAAGATGATGATGAAACTGAGTGGACACCATGATCAAGGTATGATGTTATTCATTTTGGGAATCATTTTATTTTATCTTATGGTGGTGAAATAAGACATCAAGAATTAAGATGTTGAGATCGTAACGAATTTGGATGAAAATGAGAGGTATAAGGAGACTATTGAGGTTAAAACATGTTAGGGTTATTTTTGGAGTTTTATAAAAAGGACAACACGTAGACCGTGTGACAACCCGTCGCGTCGGACAAAGTTGCGGGAATCGAACCCACAACCAAAGTGCGACTGGTATTTATCACCTACCACTGGACTACGTGAAGTACCTAGTTAGTTTGACTGATTCCTTTTAGTTAGATGATTTTATGAATTAATAGTAAGTTGATTTTGGGTTATCTATGGAAATTTATTAACCTATCATGGAGGATATGTGATTAGGTTAATTACTTTTCAATACGAGACTTTAAGAGAAACTGATGTTGTTTGGAGATAAATGTTACGATTTAACTTGGAAGTCTATGTGACTAAATCCATCAAATATTTGGGTTTCAATCTTAGTTTGGAGAATTTTTTGGAAAAATTGTTTATTGAATGGTCCTCGTTGAACTTTGGGTTTTGTTGGACAAATTTAGGAGATTAAGAATATATTTTATTTTTATAAAGGGTTATCCTTTTCTGGATTATCTGATCTTGTAATCACCTTTTTAGATTTGGTTTTGGTTAATATCTAAAGGCATGGGAAGTATATAGTTCTTTTTTTTGGATTAGGTGATTCTCTACAAGTTGATTATACTACTCTTAATGTGAACATGTCTTCCTAAATACTCGTCTCGTGGAGAAAATATGAGTTTGTGTAATGAATCTAATAAAAGTTGAAATTCAATATGATAACTGACTCTGTTTCCTTATGAATAAATTCCTCAATAAAAATTAATTTAAAACAAAAAATTTTTTTATTAACTTTTCCTACTGGGGAATCGAATACCGTTTAACCCATCACAAGTTTGTGATTTTCATGTGGTTAACTTTCTCCTAAACATGTTTTCTATCACTCTCCATCAGAACATGACCCTATGTTTTCTCCTCCATGTCCATGTTTTCCTACATGGAATCCTAGTATGGGTTAACTCGGGTGACCTCTGTACTTATCTTTCTTTATTTTAATGTTATTGTTTTACCGACTCTTGTTCCAATGTGGGACTTTAAAGGATGTTTCCAAGCTCAATTTTAAAATTGCGTGGACACAATTCCCAAAAGGGGGGAAGGATGTAACACCCCAGGTAAATAAAGAATATTAAATTTTCATATTTATCCATATTTTTGAATAAAATATTAATATTACTTTAAAGGGAATTCTATGCTTGATGGCTTACCCAATACGCAACAACGAGTTTCATTGAAATCGTACGTTGCACTCTAAAAATAATATAATATTATTTTAAATGGTAGTTAGCACGTAGCCATTGTATTGGCGATAATGAATATAAATAACTAAAATATGATTATATAGGTTTGTTAAATATTTTTACATTTATCAAATAAAGGATAAAGGCTCAAAATATGAAAAGAATTCAATTTTAGACATATATATTCTAATATTCTTTAAAAGGACGATTAACCTCCTTTTCAAAGCGATCCTATTTTAAATCCACCTTTTTACAATTTTATGTGTTATATTTGAAAAAATAAAATTCTTCTTTAGAATCGGGAAACCAAAATTTACTTTGAGTAAATTTATTGTATTTTTCCAAAAAAGTTCAATTTTTAATGAATAGTGAAAAATGTTGTATTTTAATTCAAAACCTCGTTTTAATATAATTTATTTATATGAGTAGATTATCTTTTGAATTGGCTTTAAAGTGAAATTAGAATATATTTTTACCATTTAATCCAATATTGGTCGTTGAAATTAATTTTACTTTGAAATTGGACTTAAGCTAGTGTCAATCTTTTGATACTTTTTGTTTCACAAAAACACGCTATCTCTTTTGATAGCGGGAATTAATTATTAAATTAATTAATGCAACTTATATGTTTTGAATTTTTTAAAATAGATATCATTTTTGAATTTGGAATATCAAATATAGCTTATGGTGAATATTTGGTAATTTTCTGAAAAACTTCAATTTTTGATGAATAGTGAAACCACTAAGTGGTACTTATAAAAACTGATTTCCCATTTAAATGAAATTTTGCCATATTTGTGTTTTGAATTTCAAAATTCCGACATACATGGTTTTCATTAATAAGTAAAATGTTGTTCAATGGGATTAAAATATTTTTTTGTGAATAGTAACTTATTATGTTTTTAATCGCGATTAGAGGTAATTAGTGTAGTTTAAGGTAAAAAAAATGTTTTAATAATATGAGATGACCTTGACAAATGACCTACCCTCATTGGATGAGCCATGGCCGACCATGAAAATCCATGGGTCAACGTGGGTACCACATGGAGCCACTTTGGTTGTAAAATGACATAAATACCTTTTTATTTAATGTTAAAATTAAAATGACACATGCATGAGTTGTTTTACTAAAACAATTTTTACATGGGGTTATACAAGTAAGATATTTGACTATAAATATTCATTATAAAGATAAATATATTTCTTAAATCATGATATTATTTTTATAATTTTCAGACATTAAATATATTAAATTATTTATGACATCATGATGATGCAGTGATTACCTCATTAATAAAGGATTTAAATAAAATGAAAAGATAATGTAAATTCTATGACCTACACATGTCCAAAACCTATTGGATGGGTATATTTCGAACCCTTATCACCTTAAACTAGAATTATATCAATGTGGGACCTTTTGAATCCGAAAGTCATTTTTGAATAAAGTATCATTTCTTTACTTTCCAAGAGTGCCCCTCCCCTCCTCTTATAAAAGGCCCCCACCTCTACCTCCTTA
This sequence comes from Viscum album, assembly GCA_963277665.1. Taxonomy (NCBI): domain Eukaryota; kingdom Viridiplantae; phylum Streptophyta; class Magnoliopsida; order Santalales; family Viscaceae; genus Viscum; species Viscum album. Next base: position 670,669,768 of record OY728147.1, read on the forward strand.
CCCACACTTCCAAAGCCTTTGGATCCGCCAAAACCTGCCCACATTGTCTTTCCACATCCCTCTATAAATCCTTGAAGCCTCACTTTGGGCAGAAGTTTCCCCAAGGAAGCCTTTGAGCTCAAACCAAAGGGAGTTACCCGATTTTAAGGTAATGTCTTCACTTGAGTCCTTTTGTTTTATTTTGCATCTCCAACCCCCTAAACTATTTTTATTCATTTATTTTTTAACAAATACAGTATATTAAATATACTAGGATGTTTTTATAAGAATTATTCAAGCTACACATACACACACCTTTGTCTAATGGTTAAAGAACATACTGTTTCTCTGGTTGGCGATATTCTGCCTCACGAAACGATAATTGTTCAATATTATTTTAACACCATTAATGGTGGCCATTATGATGTCACTATATTTTATATATGATATATATGGTATTTATGTTTATGATATGATTATTTATTTTATATTTAAATAATACATTTATTCTTTTCATGTTGTGTACATGCGATAATTTCATATGAGGAAGTGTGGACTACCGCCCCCTCAAGTGATGTGACTCGTCCATGCAATAAATGGAATGTATAAAGAATTAAATTAATGAACATATGTGACCAATATAACATATATATTATACTGTAATTATAATATATATATATATATGTCATTTATTTTTTTAATTCCAATAATATGACAAAGAAAAAATGAAAGTAGCGTTCATGCGTACGTACGACCTATCGTCTCCATGAACGGTGCCTTTCGTTTTTTATCTCCAAATGATATGGAATAGTATAAAATGAATATTTACTAGATATATATGATATGTTAATCATTAATACTATTCTGGAAATTATTTACTTATAACTACATGGACAATCATTTTTCAAACAAGTTCGTTTTTGACTCATATACGATACATCGGCAAAAACGTCTGATATGAACTAACATTACTAAACAATTATTATAACATTATAATATGTGATATGAACTGAATAATAATCTCTAAAGTAGGTCCTTAGGAAATTGTAAATTGACTAATGTTTATTATTCAGGAATATAAATAAATGAACAAGACAAGTCATACTTGAGGTAAGGGATCATACTCCTCTCTTTCTTTTTAAGTACACTCCTTCCTTTTAAACCTCATCTTTATTGTTATTGGGATTTTATTTTATATTACCCTTAATTTAATTTTTATGTTAATATGATGGGAGACCCTATTCTCTCTCATCAATCCATTTTTGAAGCTTTTAGTGGCGCCGTTAGGCTGCCGAATTTTCATAAGAGATCTAACCTCTCTCTTTCTTTTTAAGTACTCTCCTTTATGTCACTTATTTTAAGCTCATCTTTGTTATGTTGGGGGATGTTATTTTATATTCCTATTTCTATAAACATTGTGTTAATATGATGAGAGACCCTATTTTCTCTCATCAATCCATTTTGGAAGTTTTAAGTGGCGCCGTTAGGCTACCGAGTATTCTTAAAGGATTTTTCATATCACTTTTATTCCCATGAGATTTATGCTACATTTGCTGTAACTTCCTTTGAGTGGTGTTTGTACTGCCCACTATTTTACTCATTGTGTAATATAATTTCATTTATGAGTATTTACATCAATGTTGTATTTTCCTTCTTTCACGGGGCGTATGTTTCGAAAGATACCCATGTCGGTAAGGGAACCTTTCACCCTCCTCTTTTTAAAAGACTTATTTTGTTTTGCCTTTTAATTTACATACTATTATGTCCATGTGATGAGGTACCCTTTTTATCTCTCATCAACTCATTTTCTGGATTTTGTAGTGACTCCGTTAGGATTTCAAATTTTTGCAAGAGAATTTCTTAACCCAAATTTGATTCTTTGGGATAAACTTGTACTCCATGAATATGTCATTATATGAATATGTGTGAATAATCTATGATTTTTTTACACTTAATATCCACTTTTATTTCATGTATTCATCTATCAAACATAATTATGTAATTGATTTATCCTTAATCCAAGGATACCGTATTTGTATGGGACTTCGTCTCAATCTCCTTCTATTGAGGCATATTTTGTTTCATACACAACTTTCTTTTATACGATGTATAAAACCCTTTTACTTTTACGTTTATCCAGAAGGAATCTTGTTTATACGAAGCATTTTACAAAATGACAAAAGGGAATGTTTTTGTCATACGTATGCGACGACATTGACTTCTCCGCCGCCGTGACCATTATTTGAGTTTCGGCTTCCTCTACAAGCCATACCTTCTTTTTAAAAGAAAAATAAACACCATGTTTCACTTTTCTTTTATTTTGGTATTGAAAATTGTTTTCATAAGGTTTTTTATATCAATATTTTTTATTGATATCTTGTGATTTAAATGTGGAAAGGTTATGTTTCCTTTATGCATGTTTTATGTGATATGATTATGTTATGGTTCTTGGGAATTGTTATGAAGATGGGCGGTTCCATGATAAACTAAGGGCGGTTGAGCTCGATATAGCTCTCCAATGCATTGGGTAACACAAAGGAGTGAAACGTTATGGTTTCTCTGAAGAAATTTAGGGAATATACTGTGGTGGGTATTCCAAACGTAACCAAGAGGGTTACTCCCTATGTAACAATGTCATTAATGCCTCAAGTTACCTTTATGTCTTATTATTTCTATGATTTATTCATGATTTGATGTGGTATGTTAAGGTGCTTATGTTTTATGAGTAAAGTATGATTTCATTGATTCTTATGTGTACATGTACTCATGTTTCCTTTTCGTATTTTTATATCCCTTACTGAGCATTTTATTCTCATCCCAAGTTTTTTTGAAATGTTTTTCATAGGTCAAGGGAAAGGTACATGATATGATGATTGTGTCAAGGAAGTGTCAAGAGGGAATCCATGTTTTATTTTAAATATGTTTCCGTTGATGGGAAAAAATGAAAACTATCTTTATGTAACCACTTTGTTTAAATGTGGAATGTAATGCAAGTTTTATGATCTAATTCTCTAAAACTCTAAACCTGAAAAGATCTTCAATGTGTAATCTTGTATTAAGTCAACATTAAGTAAGGATTAAGGCTGGGGCCTTATATTTACAGTGCTGTTAAAGCCCTTTTCTAGCACTGATATAGGCTGTTTTTTAGTAGTGTTTAAAAAAAACTTAAATATGTGTTGGTTAATTTTAATAACTAAATATTTATTAATATGAGGTTGTGGAAAGATAAATTTTATTATAAAATCATTTGAAATATAAATTTTTTTATTTTTCATGTTAATTTATTTTAAATTTTGGTAATAAATATTTAACATAATTACTTATACATTAAAGATGTAGAAAATATTTAATTAAGGAAAACTAAATAAAATACATTTTACTAGATTAATAATTCTCATTTAAAATCCATATACTTGACCAAATATTTTTGGTCGATTATATATCAAACATACTCATAAAAGTTTTGAGTTATTAACCATTTTAAGCCTTATATAAGGGATTATTTCATTTACATTATTTAATATAAAGTGGTGTAAATATTTTCACCTTCATTTTTTAATAATTATATCATTATAAATATTTTATTATCTAATAAATAAATTTAACTAAATGTATTATTCAAAAATTTTGAATATATATATTCATCATATATTTTTCTTTTTATTTTTTATTCAACAAAAATTCATATTAAATAGTTACACAGGACTATTTTATATATTATTTTATTAAGTGAATTATCAAATTAATGTTTTTCAAAATATTAAAATAAATATTATATGGAATAAAAAACATGTAAAATGAATTTTATAGTTGAAATTGGAATCCTAGTAAAATAATAAAATTTTTGGTTCGATGTTATCTTGTTATATTAACATTTTTAAATATCAATGAATTTAATTGTGTCAAAGATGAAACTATTGATTGTATATCAAAAATATTATTAATAAATTAACTAAAAATCCTTAATTTTTTTTAAAAAATATAAAAATATTTTGATATTCTATAAAATGATCTAATGTATCTAGTTATGGTCTATTTTAAATCAATTAATTAAATAATTCATCCATTTAATATTGAAATATTTGTTACCCTACTTAAAAATTATATATAATAACTAAGTGTTAATTAAAACGATAAGATTTAAATTGATATAAATACGTGTAAAATATCATTGTATGCAGACATTAAAATGGAATTTCATATATTCTTCGAAATTGGGACATTTTGGGTTTTTGTGTAGGTTTTCATTATATTATAAAATTTTCTTTATGAGGTTTTAAAAAGTTCCCCAGACCTCAATTATAAATGGGGACCTCCTCCTTCACCTCTTCACTTCACATTGAGCCTTAATTATTAGAAATCCCATAAATTTTTTCATTCTCAACTTCCATATTTACATTCTCGAGGTTCTAGTCATGTTTAAAGACCAACTCTAGTGGTCTACGAAATGATTTAAGGGATGCTTGTCGAGGAATAAGTAATCTCTTTTACCTATTTTTTTCAAATTTCATTCTTATTATACTTTTTCATATTTAGTTGTTTCATTATAATGTAATAAAATAAGAATCACTCATATAATTATATGTTATTATTTTTATAAGACAACCACATTCCCCCATCTATCCATCTTACGAAATACGAAAATCACCACGCCTGTGAACACACAACTTACTATCACCACACCATGGTGTAATCTGTTTTCACCACCACCTTAGATGTATGTGAATAATGATGGAAATAATAAAAATATATGATTATTATAAAATTTCACTATTTTTTAAATATTATAAACCATCCACATCAATACCATTCAATAATTATGGGAATGATATCGTCACTCGTGCAAACATATGGCCTACCGTCTCCTCAATTTGATGTGATTCATTTTACAAGATCTTCATTAAACCACAATTATATACATTAATGGAAGGAATAATATGATATATATATATATATTATAATATAATCATTATGTAAATAATATAACTCTAACCTAATAAGTGTAAAATGATCTTATCCGTGAAATCATACATAAGAACGAAAAGAAGTTAATATCTGAATAATGACAGAAAATGAAATATTGCAATCAAAAAGATGATTATATGATCATATATCATATGCATAGAATGTATGCGATTCTATAATAATTCAATGACATTAATTAAATCATTTTATATGAATTTTGGATACATATGGGCGGTATCATATTTATGGTAGGGGATATTTTTGAAATTTCATTATTATGTGTGATTATTTATAAGTAAGTATTTACTGGGTTATATTTATCATAAAGTTCAATGTTTACCAAGAATTTAATATTATTTATTTTCTTATATAAATTTTTAATGTTGATTTTACACTTTGACTAGTTTTTGATAAATGCAATTAAAGGAATCTTTTGTCTTTATTCGATAAGAGGTACTTTAGGAATTTTCTGGAAAACGTACATGGTGAATGTTTTTTTTAAATTTTACAGCATGATTGGATTTTTAATTATTCATTACTCACTATTTTCATGAATATTCCATTACACAATTTCAAATTTATCATCAAATAAATTCATTTCATTTAAATATTTGTGGAATTTTCATAAAAGTAAAATTTTTTGAGGAAGAAAAGATATTATCCCCAAGAATTAATTTATAATGATTAATAAAAATTATTTTCCATATTATATGAAACTATTTAAATATGGTTTTTTGTTTATTCGTATTATAACAAAGATTTTATTGTGTTAATGATGTAATTATATTTTATATAGATTATGTTATGCTAGAATGTTGTTTAAGAAACCCATTTTATTTATTAGATTATGCTATGATGAATGATTTATATTTCTGTGGCACACATAAGAATGACTTCACTATGTGATAGTTTGGACCTATATCTACCTCCAATGCATTAGGTAATGATTTAATTATTATGAAAAATACATGAGTTGAATGGAATGTAAATCCTCTTTAGCAATACAAGGCTAGAACGTTATCTAAACCCAATTCATTAATGGATTTTTTTAGCTATGATAGGCATCGAAATGAGCTTTGACTTATATGAAATAAATTTATATGATTATATTTATACAAAAAAGAATCATGTTGTATGTTATGACATTTGGTATTATGACCATTAATTCTTATGAAATTTTATCCCGTGGAATGATATCATGGTCATTCATATGTATGATGTGAATTTGAAATGATATGTTCTAATGTCTTATGATTATGATATGATTGGTATTTCCCTTATTTACCCTTAATGTGAATTTGAGACCACCATTTCATATGTTTCTTTTCCCCAGTTCATGAATACAGGTATTAAGTAAGATATGTAAAAATGAGTCTACTTATAAAGAATTTAGAGGGAGACAATGTATATTTTTTATAAACTAGTTGTTCATGTTTCCCCTTTTATAAATAACCTATACCTATGCAGTCCTAAAATGTATTTATTATATTTTCTCATGAATATACTTAATGTTTAAATTAATATCAATGCATGTAAAGTATGTTCCATTATAATTATTTTTATCTAAATTATTATTTTTGAAAAATAAATCATTCATTTAAGTATTCATGGACTAACATTTTATTTCATTATGTTTAGGTCTTGAACTGATAATTTTGTTCTCACCCCACATTATAAAAAAATTATATTTGTTTATGGATGGTTAATGTAAAATAAAATGTAATGTTTAAATGGAAGAAAAAATTTCATTGAAATTAAATAATATTCATCTTAAATGTTTTATATTATTCAAAAAATTGATACATATTAGGAATTTCCACATTGTGTTACCTGATTTTTTAATATAAGTTTTATAAACTATTACACTAAATTTAAAAATCAAAATTATATATGTTAATGAAGGAATCAGAAATCTAGTGTAAAGATAGTATATTATGTACTATTTATGGCTTGGTCCTTATATGTAAAAAAGAATAAATATTTTGTATAGTATAATTTCATTTATAAAATTCATATATTTTCATTAAAATGTTTCATATATTTATGTTTAATACTCATATAATAACAATAATAAGTTTTCATTTTATTGATATATTTTATTATTAACCTAAAACTCATTTTGTAAAAAATAAAATTTTATATCCATTTAATATTTCCATATTAAATATATAATTGAATAAAATTTATGAATATAATTTCAATATATAAATATATATATTATTTTTGATTAAAAAAATTAAATACATAAAAATGCGTCTTTATATGAAAATGCATTTTTGTATATTAAATATATTTTCCCCGTAATTTAATAATTAATCTAGTATTGAATTAGTAATAATAAAATCTAGGAATAAATGTTTTATTCAATAATAATATACATATTACCATAAAATTTAAATATTATTTTCAGGTAAATACACGTTTAACCGTAATGTGAATGAAGACAAAATTTCCATTCAAAAAGAATATAAATTCATGATATATCTATAAATACAATTTTTTTATTAAATATTGATATAATCCTAATTTCTAATTACATAACCATTCATGTTATTTTTTTTTAAGAACTTAGAATCACATAATAACTTGTTGTCTTTTTGAGTGGCAGTTCAGATTCCATTGATCTTTTGGAAATATCAACATGAATAAACATATATGTATATATATTTAAAAAATTTTAATATGTAGAGTTTATCATGCCTATCATCTAAGTAAACCCTAAATAAAAATATTTCCTTTTAGAGCATAGACCAATTGTATTTATATGGATTACTTCTTATTATGGGTTATATTTCATCCCACCAAAACTATTTACTTTCAAATATATCTAAATCAATTCATACTATATAATTAATAGATAACATTAATGAGAATATTAAACATGATAAATATATTATGGTTTACCAGTTTAGTTTAGTATATTAATGGAAACATGTTATTTAATAACTTTTTTTATTTAATGATAAGATACAATAAAATATTATATTGTTACATGCTCTTTGAAAATGATTGAAAAATTATTATAGCATGAAGTTCCACATAAATTCAATATTGTGTGGAGGATCTATGGATATGTAACCAAATATAAACCATTTGTATGATTTTTTAGATGTGTTGATTCATGAATAAATAATATTAAAATCAATTTCGTTTCATTGGATGTTTTCTTAATATAAAACTATTGTGACATATTTTTATCCATTTGACGCCATAATTGAGGAATATTCGGATTCTATATTTTATTGTTTCCTATACGAAGAAGACCGTATTCAAAAATTATGAATTGAGAGTTTGTGGGAAGAATTAATCTCTTAAATATATATTAGTGATTTGGTGTGAATCCCAATTAGACATGATGAATATCAGTACTCCCTAAATTCTCATGGTATATATACTATATTTTCAAGGATGAGATTGGTACTCCCATTATATAAAATTTTCTAACATCCCGCATAATGATTCCAGAGCTAGGAACTCCCCTAATGACAATATTTTGGTATTATATCAATAATGGTATTTTTACTATTATTTATTTCATTTTTTTAGTGAGGATGGGGTCTAATAATTGAGCTAGTACTCTCCTCCCAATGCACTTTTCCATGGTGGGGAAAGCTTCCCAAATACAGTTTCAAAAAGGTGATATTTAATTAGTATATCTTGGAATACTTTTTTCATTGAGTACCCTTGTTCCATAATGTTTTTCTATCAATGAAATGATAAGTTTCTATATCATATGTCTTAGGATGAAAATGTTAAATGAAAATTTATGTTACCTACATTTTTTGGTTCTATAGTGACTATAAAATCGATATATCATTTTTTGGTATGTAATTAATCTTAAAAGATATGTATATACTAAAACCTAAATGGGAGTTTTAAGCTTCTAGTTTCATGTCTTATGAAGATAGTTGTAATTTTATGCATTATCACTATGAATGTGTACTCAGTTGACTTGGATAATAACCGTTATCATATGTGATAATTGTAGGTCGGTGTTAATATTGGATTTTTTAATTACGGAGTGTCAGTTATTTCTAGTAATTGTAGGTTGGTTATACATGGATTATTAGGATATTTTTTTCCACACATGAAATTGTGAATTTATATTTATCATAATATGTTAGTAATCTGTATTGGTCAATTGGATTAAAAAATCTAGTTTTATTATCAGTTTATCTGGAATTTTTATACCACTTTTGGTAGTATTCCAGTTTTTAACATGATCATTATGAAATGGGGTTCCACATTATGTAACATTTGAAACCAATGCTATTCACCCACCCTTGAGTTATTGATGAAATTATTTTTATAGGAGAAATAAAATATTTCCAATCATTGCGGGGTACAATAAGGTTAGTTCATGTTAAATACATCATCATGGAATAAAATAGGATATTATACCATATCTCTCATTATAGAGAACAATTCTATGAAAAAAGTTATTAGAAATGGTTCATTGCAATGTTATCAATACATTAATAATGAATTATTGTGAAATATAACCCAAACCCATTCTTATTATAAGAAACTGAAGAAAACAATCCCTTGTCCAACGACTAGGGATAATGATTTCATTTCATCCAAAATTCATATAATCTTCTATTGGAATATTTTTTCGATTATTATTTAATAAGATGATGAATTAGTAATTAGTTAAACTATTAATAAATATAGAATCTTCAATATACAAATCTTACAATTTCATATTATATATTAAAACATTTTTTTAATTGAATAAGATATAAAGAATTTTCATTCCAAATTCATATATTTAATGAATATATAAAGAGTACAATGATATAACTCAATCCATGATTGTTAAAGACTTTATATCACACTAGATAGAAAACCAATAAATGAAATATATGTACATATATTAGTTTAATAACGTTTTATTTTGCATCAAGGTATAAAATGTTGATTTAATTATCAAATAAAATCATGATGTATATATATAATGTTTGTAATGATAATTAATCAGTTAGAAAAATAGAATGAATGTTCATACCATAGTGAATATGTTAAAAATTTGTCATCATTCATTAATATAAATAATATAATTAAATATTTTTAGTGGGAAAAAATATATTCTGATGATATTTTTATTTTTTTCTCACTATAGTGGTTATTATTGGGATCTTACATTATTTAATTATAATTTTTAGTGCCCCTAGAATGAATTTGTACACATTCATAAATAAAAGTTTCTTGAAGGTGATATTTAGTCTTATGGGAAAAATTGTCTTAAAAAAAATTATATTTTTATTTTTTACATTGAAAAGAGTGATATAGTTATCTTATAATGTTGTGTACTTACTTAAAAAAATTTATGTGTCCATATTTTTTCAAATGATAAAAATTGTGCATTAAACAATAACTGATAGAATTCAAAAACTAAACATCATATCCTATAGATAAGAAATATAAAAATTAGAGTAATCAATTAAATTAATTTTATATTTTTTGAATAAAATATAATACTATCTAGTTATATATACATATAAACATCCCCTCATATTTTCTATCACATAAATTATCAAATTTTACTATATAACCATAACTAAAATTTATATAATATAAACACCTATTTCTTCCAAATTTTAACTGTATATGTAATATTTTATTACATCTTTGGTCATATATGGACCGATATCCATCATTTCCCAAACAAAGACACAATAGTACAGTCAATAATGATTTAAAAAATGGAATTTATCCTCACGAGTTAGTGAATATGAGGGAAAAAATATTTTTCTCAATTATTTAGAAAATTATACATTTTAATTTTAGATGGATATTTTACACTTTATTTTAACCAAAAAGTTTTAAAAAATATATAATTGGCCATCCAGTATTAAAATTCATTGCATAAGACAGTGATCCATTATTTCCAACATCGAATGGGTTGGAATATATTTCCTTCGATGTCAAAAGATAACTATGCATTTACCATAAAACATAAAAACAATAGCTATGTATATCTCAAACATAATAAAGACATCATATTCCCCCACCTTTCTTACCACTACATTCGACATCCATTGGTTAAAAATTTCTCCACAATATTTATGTATACACCAATACAAAAAAACAACATATTAATTTGTAATTAGCCTGAAAAAAATATACAAAAACATCCATCACCACTAGAAAATCATTCTCATTCTCTCCCCTAGGGACCATTATAATTAAAAAAATTATATACATTCGGAATTAACTACCCCACAAGAAGATCATTTCTTCTATATGTTCCCATATTTTTCCCATAGAACCACTTCTGGGTTAATATTTGTTATTCATTAAATAACCACCTTGACTCCCCATGTATAGAAATTATATTAATGATAATTTAAATTATATTATAAACATAGTATCATCACTAAATACATATCTCATTGATTTGTAAAAAAATTTACTCAACAAATACTTCTTTATGGAGTTGTTATAAAAATCCTCATTTATTTTGACCACAAGTTAGCTATGGAGAGGTTAGATCAGTAGAATTCATATGGGTATGGTAGGGAATACACACTAAATACCTTCATATATTGGATATATTATTGGATTTTTTTTATATAGCATTTTTGTAGTGGATATGCTTATAAATATAGCTATTAAATGGATAACAATGTTCAGTTTGTTTTAGTGACTTTTTTTGTTAATTTTAACAAGTACAATTATATTTATAATAATTTAATAAATTAATAAATTGAAATTTATTTATATATAATTATATTTAAAATATATATTAGAAACCCCGAATATAATATTATAAAGCATATACTACTTGACATGGATGGATAAAAAATATAACCTTTAAGTGGGGGCCAAAATCTCTTTCTCATATGACATATAATTATAACTATAAAATTTCAAAAAAAGAATTAAAAACAATTTTCCAATAAAACCACATATTAATATATTAAGATAGTAAATGGAAATTTTTATAGCCATAATGAATGATATAAATTTGGTCACAAAAAATGAAACATCGTACACTCAGTAAAAATAAATTTGATTATACTCAATACGACATCTTATATAAATAATATATATTTTTATCAGATTATACACTATCTATATAATATTAATTCATTTATATTTTATCTACTTAATTCTCATAACACAGAAATTATCCTTGAAAATAAAAATTTCAATAAATCAATGCAGTAAAAATCATATTGATATAAAATAGTTTTTACATTTTGAATATAGGATTAATCATTACACTAATCTACCTAGGATGTTCAATTTTAACTAAATTTGTATATTTTTACCAAGAATGGGAATGAAAAATAAAAAATGATACAAATAATATCAAATATTTAAAATTTATAATGTTATGAACAAATTGTCCCATAGATGATGTAAACTACTAAATTAAAAGAATTGAAAATATTTAGATTTTAATAACATTATCGATAAATGTTTTTTAACTAATGGAAAATATATAAAGCTCCAAATTTTTAATTTATTCACACATTCATCAAATAAATATAATAATAAATATGGGTTTTATCTCCTAATTTTTACACATTATATATAAAATAAAATATAAAATATTGACAAGATATTACACCCTTAATAATTCTGTATATATTTGAAATTATGAGTAAAATAATTATTCAACTAGATTTTATATTCCTTATTAATGATCATCAAATAACACCATGAATAAAAAAATAATACTTTATAATCATATCTATCTAATATTAATGAATAATAGTTTATTTTTGTTGAATCACGGGAATCCCTACCGTAATAGTGAGATTAAATGGTTTTTGTTGAACATTGTCCTCAATAATATTATTTGTAATGTTATAAACCAATATATGAAAAATCATATGATATGTTTCATATATTATAGATCCTATAAGATCAAAAAATTAAAAAAAAAATATTGATCGCTAAATTATCTCATTGATGGTTTAACAACCTAATATAAATTTTATATGAACCATCATCATACTCCTTACATTTTCAAACATGTTCAAATAAGGATAGATTATTTCAAATACATTGAAGAATATAACTACAGGGAATACAATATTTATTAAGTAATGAACATATATAAAAATTTAGTTAAATATTCAATGACCATTTAATTATGTTTCCATTAGTTTTCAAGGTATAAATATTCAATATATTTTTTGATTAAATTATTTATACCATTCTGTCATAGATAAAGAAATTATTTTCAAATGCACTTCGGAGTACTAAAATCCACACCATTATGAAGAAGCAATAATAATAAACATTTTAATATATATGGTATATTATAATCTCTTCACTAATTATTTAATTTAATAGTATTCTATTTTATTAATAATTTTGAATTTAAAACCATTGATTAATAATAATAAAATTAGTTTTCACCATTTTATAACATGTTCATAGATGAAATTTGTTTAACATTCCGGGTACATATATCCTCATTACATGTAAATATCATCTAATTAGAGATTCTATAGACATACATATATAACTAAATAGTATATTTCATTTCTAGGTGGGTCATTGCTACTATTTCTACTAGGATAAAGTAGTTCGTGTTCAACCCTTTTTTATATAATAATCATAAAAACAATCCACACAATATATATGAATGATATTTCACCTCCTTGAATGAAAAAATTAGTCTACCATAAAATTTCATGGTTATTTGGTCAATAAAACAAATAACATGACAATATGGAAAAGCTATACTTCATTTGATAATGCTTGTCACCCCACGAACAATTATTGAATTGGTGGTCACTATGACATGGAATGATATAATGATTTATAATATCAAAATTATAAATATAATATCCTCATTATTGAGTCATTTCACTAACAAATCAATATAATTAACATCCTTGTCATTATTGATAATTTAATAGAATTTATTATCATTGTGGACATGTGTGAAACCCTTGACATGAAGTCCTATATTTATATCTAAAAACATATTCTATTATTACTATTTTTATATAAAATTAATATAATACAACCTAAATATCAAAAATTAAAATGTAAATTAAATAATTCTATAAGTTATATAGAAAAGAATTTTTTTTTATAGTTTATAAAAAATAGGAAAAAATATCCAACCAAACCCACATCATTTCCCTCATATGGTCAATTTTCTATGGACTAAGGTCACTATATTAAATAACATGCGTTGGACATCTCCCATTAAATTATACACACCGGAAACCAATCTAGATAATTCAAATGTAAAACAATTATTCATAACCATTGGAAATATAAGCATTAGAAGGGTGTTCTCAAACACACTATAAGGGCTAGCATGAATACAAGCAATCAGAGAATAACGAAGATAAGAATAGTATAGTAAGAATAAATAATTATAATTTAATTACACATAAATGTTAAAATGATAATGTGATGTATCCCTAGATAACATAGAAATGTAAATAATAATGTGGATAATAATAACTAATTTCATAGTAAGTTAATTCAAAATTAAAGTAATCATATGTATACCTTAAAATATTTTTTCTGAGAAATAATAAATAAATTGTTATGATTAAAACAAAATACCTTACTATTTTCTCTAATTGTACCCACTAATTAATTGAAGGGTTATATAATTCTGGGACACATATATCATTAATTATTTCAAATGAACTCAATGTATGATGGAATGGATAGACATAATAATAAATAACTAAAAATTATTTATTAATAATTAATCTTTCTTGTTGAAATAGAATGTAAAAAAAATGTCATCATTTACGAAGATAATAAGTGGATTGAAATTATTTATAAGATCCAATAAAACATATACCATTTATAGTATTGGGTATACTAATATGTTTATACTCGAAAACATAATATTGAAAAAATGATTTAATATAGAAATTATAATTGAGAGATAAGAATATAGACATGATAGATAAAACTAAATAGATATATTTAGAGTGAAATATATTTTAATCCTTAGAAAAACATGATTTTTTAATTATAATCTTTTAGATAATTTATTTTTAAATACATGAATAACAAATCCAAAAGAGATATATTATTTAAATTTTGATATTAATTATATATAAATTTATTAAATAGATTTTCATGTACCTTTTGTGACATAGTGGTAACCAAATTTCTATTCCCCATTCATTAATCAATTTTAATGGGCGAAAATAAGAAACAGAGAACCTGGATTTAAAAGTAATTCAATATATTTAATTATTGAAAATAAAATTAGTTTAAAAAAGGGTATTTGGTTTCAATGAAAATAATAGGCATAGTGAAATCATATTATTTATTATCCTAAAATATTATCATATATTTTTATAAAGAATACATCATATAAAATAGGAATAATATTTTTTTATTTAAATTATGGAATAGTAATATGAATATTAATATAGAGAAATGGTTATTAATTTGGGAATATATTCTCAGGCATTAAACATTATAGAGAATATTAATTTCATAGGTTTGTAAATAAATACAATATTTTACCTTATATATTAAAATAATCCCTCTTAAAACATATATAATGAAATTATATCATATTAGAAAATGAAATTAAGATATATTATAGGTATAATGAAAAGTGTTTATGAAATAATATAAACAATCTATATATAGAGAAAGATATTTGAAACCATAAAGAAGTTATATTTCCGAGTTTATATAAAAGAAATCATTTGGACAAATTATGAACCAATAAGAGGATAGATTTCATGAATACGTGTGAATAAAAAAATATAAATAATTAATAAAATATAATACCCTCATAGATCAGAATAAACCGAATATTGAATATTTAAATTCAAGAATAATGTATAGAGTATAATGAATGTAGATTAAGATATAAACAGTTACGACATGGTAATTAACAAAATTGAAAGATGGGGAATTTGAATAGATATTTAAATGTAAAAATACCCAATGAAAATTGTGTTTATTATATAATAATTAAATAATGTTATTATTTAAACTATAAAATATTACATTGGGGAATAATAAAAATGTGTGTCGGGGAATTGAAATTGACATAAAAACAAAATCCCATATCAATAATTTCTTTGTGTGTGCAATTAACTTCCTAAAAAATGTAATTTCATTCATTAAATTATTAATTCACAAATTTTTCTTATATAATTAATATTTACGGTCCGTTAATTGTCATATTTATTAAATTATTGTATATTTTTTTTCCAATTGGCCTCTTGGGTTTGTGTAGTTAATTTATCATAAATTACATTTTTTTGGTTATCATAATCAAAGGAGGTAAAAAGGTGTATATTAATGAATATAATTTTATTAATATGTTCTATTTATCATTATTTTAGATTAAAATTTGTATGGATCGCATGGTTTTCAAATAAAGTTTCAAAATATGGAACGTATTTTGGTAAGAATGTTTTATGTGATTAAATTGATTATGATAATTTATTTTTAATACTAGTAATATAATAAATAATTAATAGATTTTTAATAATCATCATTTATTAAATATTTTCTTTATTCGCAATATACGCATATCAAACCAACCCTTTATATTTTTGATGAAAACTAAAATACGTCGTTCATAGACATGGTTATCTATATATACCATAAGGAATGTTTTGTTATTTCTAGCATAGTGTATAAAAATATATAATGGTTATTCAATAAAAATACTTACATTGACATATATTATTTATCTGGAAGTGATTATATTAGCATGGTTTTTATATATTTTGATGACATGGAAGAAGGAATAAATCTGAATGGACTTGATTAAAACAATCCCTTATTGTATTGTTATCTTCTATTAGGATACACATTATTCCATCTTATATTTGACTTGTCGGTGATACATTATCTTTGGGAATGTGGGGAATATGATTATAGAGTATTTTTCATGTTGTTTTTTCCTGGAATGCTTTAGGTGTGAGGAGAAACGGGTTCCTTTTATTGGTGGGGAGGTGTCATTTTATTATGTATTAATTTTTATTGCATAAAAAAAATAATTATTTAATTAACGTGGATATAAAATTGATAATTTGAGAGAAAATAGCGAATATTTTGTCAATAAATCCCTCATATAGCCATTTATATTTGAGGATTTCAGATATTTTGAGACATTACCCTGGGAAAGAACATTTTTACTACAATATAAAGTTTACCATGTTGATAAATTTCTAAAATGCTATCCCATTTTTATTTAAAAAATCAAATTTAACATATTACTTAATTTCTCAATTTTTATTCTATGATTCAATTTATTATGATAATAAAAAATAATCATTTTTATTAATTTTCTTACAATTAACTAGAAAACAATTTTCATTAAATCAAAAAATAATAATACTATGGTAATATTGAAATGATGAATGAAAAATTCATGATAATTTTTTTTTTCAAAATGAAAAATCTAATAATTATAAATTAACATTATTAATGGAATAATAACACATAATTAAAGAACTTTTTATAAATGAAAATTCCTTTTTTGTACATTAAGTGTTCATACTATTATTTTATACTATTTAGTAATTAAATTTTTATTAATCTATATGTCTTTAAATTTTATATTTATATTATAATATTATGTTAAATTTTTCAAATTTAATTTATTAATATAAAAATTGAATATAAAAAATTTATTTTAAAATTATTTCATTGAAAAAAAAAACTATTTTAGTCATATACATTAACTATATTTTATTTAATAAATAGAAATATTTAAATAATTTATATTTATGGACATAAGAATATTTTTCAATTATATAAGATACAATATAAAATTAACAATGTTTTTTCAATATTTTTATTTAAATGAGGTATTATATTTCATGTAATTTTCATATTAACATTTCAATTTTTTTTCATTAATATATTTATGATTAACATTATTTGAGTAATTTACCATGGTATATTTTAGTTCAATGTTTTTTATAATAAATACTAAAAACATATTCAATTAAAGAAAATCACTTAGTTAAATCAAATGTTGATAAATCTATAACCTAAAATATTGAAATCAAAAAAATATTAATTTCTATCATCAATGAAAATATTTGAGGGTTTTCAAAATATATTCAAGATTCATGGAATAAAAATATTTGAAAATAAGTTATTTTAGATCATATAGAGAATGTTAATCTTGAATAACATATTCCATATAAGTTTGAAAGAGGGTGTGTAGTTAGGCCCATTTGTTGTGCGCTGTTTTAAGATCGAGTTAATGAATAAAAAACCATTTTACGATATTTACCCTTAATATTCAATGAGATAAGCCATTTATATTATTTTTTTCATCCAATAAACGATAAAATTTTAGAAAAACCATAAATCCCTTAATTTTTTATTATTATTTATGTTTTTCTAAATATAAAATTTATCATATGTGTTCGACTGATGCACTCTAGTCTAAATTCCCAATAATTATTAAATTGTTATCAGTCAGTCTATATCATAAAATAATTATTAATAGAAAAATATGCTCTTAGAATTCATTTTTCCCTTCATTACCAATACCATTAATCCCATTCCAAAAAAACATAAACATTTATAATTTATATTCATTTTTTTAATAGTTTTCTAAAATAATCATAATTTCCTTAATTTTAATTTATAAACTAAACATATGTGCTACCAAAATATCAATACTTTATTCTTCTAAATCACAATAATTTCACTCAAATATCACGAGTGAGCATATTATCAAATCACATAAGAGATTCAAATTATATCGTTACAAATAAAATTATGATTAATAATAAATATATTAAACATTCATGGTATCCAATGCTATGAAATTAACCTCACCAAACATCATATCTTCCAAAAAAATACCTAATAATATATTTTATCCCAAATATGACAACACATTACCAAACATCATAATAATGTGTCAAAAATATGTTAATTTTATATTCTTTTTCGTTAAAACCATGTGAGCATAATTCATTGTTTGTACACAATATAATAAATTACATTATGATTGATGAGGTATTCTTTAAAGAATCAATAAAATGTTTTGGTTGATTAATGGTCATTTTATACAAAATCATTTAGAATATATTATATGGTCGTTCATGAGAATGGTCTACATCTTTCTCAAGAATCATAGAGTCGATTTTATGAAATTTAGGCAATTTTTTCCAAATTATAGAGAAATTAATAATACAATTTGCATAAGAAGAAGTAATGAATTAAAAATTTAATTTGTCTTTTAGAAACCCATGATTTTTTTTGTTTTCATCATAAGATAATTATTTTCTGTGATACTAATATGGAGTTCAAAATTTGGAAATTCCTGTTATCTTACACAAATTTATATTTTGGATCATGTGTGATATTATGAATACCAATATGATAATTTCATCAATGTTGATGGATATTTAATTTCAAATCCTTATAATGAGCAACGTATCATAATTTAGTGACATTTATGAATTCCAATATGATTCATGCATCCAAATGATTTATATAGAAGATTCCATATCCACATAGGTGATTTTCATATAGCCATTTCGACAACACATCCAATGTTCAATGTGAACCATGTATCATTTTTCTATATAACCTATTAAGATGTATATATTTTTTAATATATATGTCTATATTAATAATTTGAAATCTCAATTATTTTTTTTGTTACCAGTTTTTTGGATGAGGATATTTTAATTTCATAATTAATTTTCTTTTTTGAGTATATAGGTGATTTATATGAATTTTTTGAGTTGTTTGTATATGATTTAAATTTTTATTCAAAATAGGAGGTAAGACACAGTAAATTCTAGTGAATTTTCAATTAATCCACATATATAATTAATATTTAGTGGTCAATTGTTGAATTTTTTACTTCATCAAAATCATGAAAGAATATTTTTTTCTATACCAAGAGACAGAGACTCATCATAATTTATTTTTATGTGAGGAATTATTTATACCATATAGTTATGATGTGAAATTATAAGATAGTGATTATGAACACAATGAGGTAGATGTAAATAATATAGTTTTAGTTATCTTATATAATAGTATGTATTCAATGGATCGTTTGATTCTTTTAAGTTAAGATTCTATCCGTTATACAAGTAATTGAGACCTATACATGATTATGAAATTCCATGAGTTCATACTAATAATAAAATTTGAGTATTTTCAGGAGAAAAAAAATTAAGAAACTCTAGGTATTTTGTAAAACATAATGGATGTGATCCTAATTAACTTTTTCACTATGTTTATTTATTTATATGAATTAGTAAATATGTTGAAAAAAAAGGATTTTAATAAGAATGAAATATTTTATTTTTGGGAAAATTTTAATAAAAAATTAATCACCCCAATATATATTCAAATTGGTGTGATAATTTCAATTGGTATCAGAGAATATGTTTACTCTCAAGTGTTTCTCTAATGTGGCTCTTATGGATCAATACAATTTCATTAACAAAATGGAAATTCAATCACATGATGAAAAAACATTTCATACAAAGAAAAGTGATAATGGGATCATACCCCCCATCTATTGGTATTTGTGTGTACTATTAATCACAATATGGGATTATATTTCAATGTTAAATCTCATCAAGGATTACTCATGAACGGAAAATTATTGATTTTTTGGAAAACATTGGAATTTATTAATTTATTATTATTTGAAAAGTATGTATCAAAAGTTATGGAATTAATAACCACCAATTCAAAATTATATAAACTAATTAGTACTTACTTTGGAAGAAAAAATTTGATAGAATCAATGATTATATTACTAGATAACAATTTTAAAATATTATAAATCTAGAAGAAAAATTAGTTGATTCTTTGTATTAATGGGTTAATATGATTTCAAGAACTATTATAAGATTACGAGAAACTCGTTATGACTAAATGATACATTGCATTGATTATAGGTCCTTGAATAATATCACTGTTAAGAACAAATATCCTTTGCCTCATATCGATGATTTGTTTGATCAGCTCCAGGGAGCTCAGTTTTTTTCAAAGATTGACCTGAGATCGGGGTACCATCAGCTGAAGGTAAAGGAGTCAGATGTTCCGAAGACTGTGTTTCATACAAGATATGGCCATTATGAATTTGTTGTAATTCCTTTTGGGCTAACCAATGCACCTACTGTATTCATGGACTTAATGAATAGAATTTTCCATGAGTTCTTGGATAAGTTTGTGGTGGTTTTCATTGATGATATTTTAGTATTTTCTAAAATTTATGATGATCATGAAAGACATTTAAGGGTTATCTTGAAAACCTTAAAAGAAAAGAAACTGTATGGAAAATTCAGCAAGTGTGAGTTTTGGTTGCAACAAATTTCATTCCTTGGTCATATTGTTTCTAAAGATGGGATAACTGTTGATACTGCAAAAACAAAAGTTTTGGAAGAATAGCCAAGAGCCACAAATGTAACTGAGATTCGTAGCTTCCTTGGTTTGGAAGGCTATTACCGAAGGTTTGTTATAAATTTTTTACGGTTATCTATTCCAATGACTAAGCTAACTCGGAAGGGTGATAAGTTTATCTGGACAAAAGAATGTGATGAATTTATTCAGGAATTGAAAAGAAGATTGGTGAATGCTCCAGTTTTTGCACTACCTTCTAGGAAGGTGAGTTTGTTATATTTAGTGATTCTTCATTGAAAGGACTTGGTTGCGTCCTAATGCAGAATGATCAGTTAATTTCTTATGCTTCACGACAGTTGAAAACTCATAAGGTAAATTACCCTACACATGATTTGGAATTAGCTGCTGTTGTTTTCTCTTTAAAAATTTAGAGGCATCATTTGTATAGAGTAAAGTGTGAAATATATACCAATCACAAAAGTTTTAAGTATATATTCACTCATAAAGAATTGAACATGAGACAAAGGAGATGGCTAGAATTAATCAAGGATTATGATTGTATAATTCATTACCATCTGGGAAAAGCAAATAAAGTGGCAGATGCTTTGAGTTGAAAAAGTAATGCTTCATTAGAAATGTTGCGTTTGGAACGTGATCCTTTGGTTATGGATTTGATGAACTTTGGTATAGAAGTTGTTGGTGCAAGAAGTTCTTCTTTTTTGTTTCAGGTATCAGTGAAATCTTCTCTATCAGATAGAATCAAGCAAGCACAGAAGCAAGACAGTGAGTTGCAGAAAAAGGTAGAGCTGGTTTAGAAAGGTAAGTTTCCTGAATTCAACATTGATAATGATTGTGTTTTGAGATTTGGGAAGAGATTGTCTGTGCCTTGTGATTCACAATTGAAGAGAGAGTTGTTATGTGAAGCTCATAGTACTCCGTTTTCAGTTCATCCAGGTAGTACTAAGATGTATAGAGATCTGCGGGAGTATTACTGGTGGGATGGAATGAAAAGAGATATTGTTGACTTTACTGCGAAGTGTTTGACTTGTCAATATGTTAAATCAGAGCGGCAGTTACCGAAAGGGATGCTTTAGCCTCTAAAATGCCAGAGTGGAAATGGGAGAATATATCCATGGACATTGTTGTGGGATTTCCGAAGATATCTTGAGGTAATAATGAAATCTAGTTTATTGTTGATTGCTTGACCAAGTCTGCTCATTTCATTGCTATACGAGATACATTTTCCCTAGATCAACTTTCCCGTTTGTATATTAAAGAGGTAGTCAGGTTACATGGAGTTCCTCTCTCCATTGTATCTGATCATGATCCGAGGTTCACTTCTCACTTTTGGAAAGGCCTTCAGAAGTCGTTGGGTACTGAATTAAATTTTAGTTTAGCTTTTCATCCTCAATCAGATGGGTAGTCAGAACGAACAATTCAGACCTTGGAGGATATGCTACGTTCTTGCTTGATGGATTATCAGGGAAGTTGGGACCAACATCTTTCTTTGGTTGAATTTTCATATAATAACAGTTTTCATTCCAGTATACAGATGGCGCCATTTCAGGCATTATATGGGAAGCGGTGTCGAACTCCAGCTTTCTGGGATGAAGTGGGTGAAAGGAAGTTGATGGGACCAGAATTGGTAGAAGAGATGGCAGAAAAAGTTCAGCTGATTCAGAAGCACATGAGAACAGCTCAGAGCAGGCAGAAGAGTTTTGCGGATAACCGGAGGAAGGACTTATCTTTCGAGGTAGGTGATCATGTTTTTCTCAAGGTTTCTCATTGTAAAAGTCTATATGAGATTTGGTAAGAAAGTAAAGATGAGTCCAAGGTTTATTGGACCATATGAAATTCTTGATAGAGTTGGATCAGTTGCTTACCGGGTGGCTTTACCTCTGAGTTTATCTCAGGTACACAATTTTTTTCATGTTTCAATGTTAAGGAAGTACATGCCAGATCCATCTCGTGTTTTGAGTCCAGAGGTAGTTCAGCTGGAAGAGAACCTATCTTATGAAGAACAAACGGTCCAAATTTTTGACCATAGGGAGCAAGCGTTACGGAATAAGGTGATTCATCAGGTAAAGGTTTTGTGGAAAAACCACATGATGGAAGAGGCAACATGGGAATCTGAAAATGCAATGAGGGATAAGTACCCCCATTTATTCGATAAGTAAATAAATTGCGGGGACGCAATTTTATAAAGGGGGGAAGGATGCATCATCCCAAGTAAGTAATGAATAATAGATATTTTTATCTATGTCTATTAATGAACTAGATAGTGTTTTAGAGGCTTAAAATGAAAATAAATCCAATCTTAAGCATGGAATACACTAATATTTTTAAAAGATTGTTTTACTGCCTTTTGATGGCAAACCATTTTTGAATCTATCTTTTGAAAATTTTATAAACTATGTTGTTCCAAATAAAATTATTCTTTATGATTGGGACATCAAAATTTACTTTGTGTGAATTTTTGGTATTTTTCTGATAATGTTCATTTTTTAATGAATAGTGAAAAATACTGCATTTTACATCAAAACTTCTTTTTAATTTAATTTATTTACATGATTAGATTATATTTTGAATTGGTTTTGAAGTGAAATTAGAATATATTTTTACCATTTAATCCAATGGTGGTCATTTGAATCAATTTCACTTTGAAATTGGACTTAAACTGGTGTCAATCTTTTGATACTTTTTGTTTCATAAAAACACGCTATTTGCTCGGACAACAGAAATTAATTATTAAATTAATAAACGTGACTTATATATTTTGAATTTTGTAAAATAGAATTCATTTTTGAATTCATAATATCAAATATATCTTAGGGTGAAGTTTTGGTATTTTTCTGAAAAACATCAATTTTTGATGAATAGTGAAATCACTAAGTGGTAGTTAAAGAAACAGATTTTTCGTTTAAATGAAACATTGTCACTTCTGTGATTTGATTTTAAAAAATCCGACATACATGGTTGTCATTAAGATGTAAAATTTGGTTCAATGAGATTAAAATAATTTTTTGTTGAACAGTAACTTATTAAGTATTTAATCGCGATTAGTGGTAATTAGTGTAGTTTAAGGTAAAAATATTGCTTTAATAATATGAAATGACCTAGACACATGTTCTAACCTTATTGGATGTGTCATGGCCGACCATGAGAAGCCATGGGTCGACTTGGGGACCCCATGGAGCCACTTTGGTTGGAAAATGACATAAATAACTTTTTATTTAATGTAAAATTAAAAATGACACAAACATAATATGTTTTACGAAAACAATTTTTAAATAGAGTTATACAAGTCATATTTTTTACTATAAATATTCATTAGAAATATAAAAATCTGTCCTACATCATAGTATTTTTTTTATAATTTTTAGACTTTATATAAATTAAATTATTTATGACATCATGATGATGCAGCAATGACCTCATTATTTAGCTTTTTGAATAAAATGGAAAGATAATGTAAACTATAAGACCTAAACATGTCCAAAACCTATTGGATGGGTGGATTTAGAACCCTTATCACCTTATCCTCAAATTATATCAATGTGGTACCATTTAAATCAGAAACTCATTTTCAAATAAAGTAATATTTCTTTACTTTCCAAGAGTGCCCCTCCTCTCCTCTTACAAAAGGCCCCCACCTCTACCTCCCTACCCACACTCCCAAAGCCTTTGGCTCGGCCAAACCCTGCCTATTTTGACTCTGCACTTCCCTCTCTTACTCCTTGAAGCCTCACATTGGGCAGAAGACTTCCCAAGGAAGCCTTTGAGCTAAAACCAAAGGGAGTTACCTGATTTTAAGGTAATGTCTTCACTTGAGTCCTTTTGTTTTATTTTTCTTCTCCAACCCCCTAAAATCTTTTTATTTATTTCTTTTGTAACAAATCCAGTATCTTCAATATACTAGGATTTTGTTATAAGAAATACTCAATCTACACATACACACACCTACATCTAATGGTTAAAGAACATACGGTTTCCATGGATGGTGAATTTATGCCTCCCGAAATGATGATTGTTCAACATTCTTTTAACAGCTTCAAATGTGGCCATTAAGATGACACTATATTTATATATGATATGTAATATGTTTATGTTTTCCTTAATCTTATGTATTTTCCATTTTGGGCATACCATTATGGTTTCCATTATGGGTAAACGCAATATCTTCATTTAAGGAAGTGCGGACTACCGCCCCCTCAAAGTGATTTTATTCGTCAAATACCATATGTGGGATGTATAAAGGATGGAACTATGATTTTATATATGATATTATACTGGAATTATAATATACCTTTATATAATTATGATTCCATTCTATAAAATACGAAATAGAAATGAAAGTAGCGTTCATGCGTACGTACGGCTTATCGTCTCCATGAACGGTGCATTTCATTTCTTACCTCTAAATGATTATGTAATATTATAAATGCATTCATGTACTGGATATATATGACATATATAATATCTACATCATGAATACCATTCTGGATATAATGGATACATGAACAACTTGTAATTATAAAGGGCTTATTTTTGACTCAAGTACCAATGATCGTTAAAACGATCGTTATTAACTTAAATAATTACATAGTGTTCATGACATGGAAATAAGTGATATAAAAGGAATAGTGAACTTGAAAAAGGTTTTTAAACAAGTAGAAATTAACGCAAGTTTATTATTCAAGACATTAAATAACGATCGAGTCAAGTCGGACCCGAGGTATGCGACTTCGTCTCAATCTCCTTTCATTGAGGCATATTTTGTTTTATACACAACCATTTTTTATATGGTTTATAAACCCCTTTGACTTTTACGTTTATTCAAAAGGAATATTTTTTATACGAAGCATTTACTAAACGACAAAAGGGAATGTTTTTGTCATACGTATGCAGCGACAACGACTTCTCCGCCTTCATGACCGTTATTTGAGTTTCGGCTTCCTCTACAAGCCATACCTTTTTTTAGAAGAAAAATAAATACCATGTTTTACTTTTCTTTTATTTTGGTATTGAAAATGGTTTTCATAATGACTTTATATCAATGTGTTGTATTTGTATCTTTTGATTGAAAGGTGGAAATGTTATGTTTCCTTTATGCATGTTTTATGTGATACGATTATGTTGAGGTTCTTGGGCATTATTATGAGGATGGGTGGTTCCGTGATAAACTAAGAGCGGGTGAGCCCGATATATCTCTCTAATGCATTGGGTAATGCGAAGGAGTGAAACGTTAAGGTTTATCCGAAGAGATTTAGGGAATATACTGTGATGGGTATTCCAAATGTAACCAAGTGGGTTACTCCCTACATAAGAATGTTATGAATGCCTCAAGTTAACTTTATGTCTTATGATTTCTATGATTTATTCATGATTTGATGAGGTATGTTAAAGTGATTATGTTTTATGGGTAATGTATGATCTCATTCTTATGTATATATGTACCCATGTTTCCTTTCCATATTTTTATATCCCTTACTGAGCTTTTTATGCTCATCCCACATTTTTTTTGAAATGTTTTTCACAGTTCAAGGTAAAGGTAAATGATATGATGATAATGTCAAGGAAGTGTCAAGTAAGAAACCATGTTTTATTTTAAATATGTTTCCATTATTGGGAATGAAGAATACTATCTTTATGTAACCACTTTGTTTACATGTGGAATGTAATGCAAGTTTTATGATCTAATTATCTAAAACTCTAAACCCGAAAAGATCCTCAATGTTTAATCTTTTAATAACTCAAGATTATGTAAGGTTTAAGGATGGGGCCTTATAGTCGGTATCAATGGTCGGTTTAGATAACTTTAGGAGTTATAATTCTATTAATTTATTATCCAAAATATTTTTTTTTGAAATGATATAGCATTTGAAGATTACCATGTTTCTTCATCTAAGAAATATTTGTTCAGAATGGTTTTCCGTAGAGGAAATAGGGAAGTAGTGCTAGGAAGGCATACAGAAGGAAATAACCTTCCGAATCAGCATCCCGAGATGGTCGGAATTGGAACTGAACAGTTTGTTGCAGTGATGGCATAGTTGACTCAGGCTATAAATGGTGGTGGTATCCATGCACGAGATCAACCAGATCAACCGCAGAGGAACATGTCAGTGGGGGAACATTTCATGAGGCAACATCCCCCATCATTGAGAGGTTCATCTGACCCTGTGTTAGATGAAGGGTGGATTAAAGCACTGAAGAATATTTTTGATGTCATGGGGTGTTCAGACAATCAAAAGGTTAGTCTTGCTATTTACCTTTTGGAGGGTGAGGCAGATCAGTGGTGGTCGATGGTTAAAAATATCAGGGACGCTGATGAGATTGATGCTCTCGACTGGGATGAATTCAATGGTATGTTTCTTGAGAAGTATTTTCCTAAGGCTGTTCGACATAGGATGGAAAATCAATTCTTGGAATTGAGGCAAGAGGAAGAATCAGTGGCTGCCTATGAAGAAAGGTTCACTCGATTGGCAAGGAATGCTCTAAATTTTATCCGAGACCTTGATAGTAAAATCAATCATTTTTACTCAGGATTAAAGAAAAAATATCGAAGGGAATTAGCTTCTCGTGAGTTTAAATGTTATGAAAAGCTTGTTCAATGTGCTAAGAAGGTGGAAATGGAGTTTTCCGATTACCAAGTGTTCTATAACAACCAGCTGAAGACGAGATCGAGGTGCGAAAGAAAGGTTAGAATTCTTCAAAAAAGTCGGATGGTAAGAAAACTAAGTTTCTAGTTTGTGATAAATGTGGAAAAAGGTATGCAGGTGAATGTCTTCTGAATTCTGGAAAGTGCTACCGATGTGGTATGATGGGACATAAGGCTCGTGATTGCACTGAAAAAGATCAGGGTGATGGTAAGACCAAATTTGATTTACAGTTAGTGAAATGTTATAAGTGCAATGAGATGGGTCACTATGCAAACGAGTGTCCGACAAAGAGCTTGAGTGATGGGATGCAGTTATACTACAAGCAGAAAGGGGTGGTGAAATATTTTTCAACTACTTCGGGAGACGTTGGGCCATCAAATGATGTTGTATCAGGTACTTTGTTTGTTTTTTCAGATTATGCCAGTGTGTTGTTTGATTCGGGGTCTACACATTCTTTCATCTCTGAAAACCTTTCTAGTAAAATGCGAATACCATCTCAAGAAGTGACTCCTGAACTTGTGGTAAAAACAGCAGGGGAAATGTTGAGGCAAAAATAATATCTAAGAATCTTCCTATCCTTATATGTGGAAAGAACCTACTTGCAAACCTTATTGTTCTACCTCTAGTAGAGTTTGATGTTATCCTGGGTATGGATTGGCTCTCGATTTACCATGCTAAGATTGACTATAGAGCTAAAGAAGTTTCTTTTCAGAAATACTTTCAGTTTGTGTACAAGAATGAACCCTTACTGTTGATAACTTATCAAGATGCCAAGAAACTTGTAAAAGATGGAAATGAATGTTAACTTGCACACATCCTTGAAAATAATGGAACTGTTCAGATTAATGATGTGCCAGTGGTAAATGAGTATCCTGATGATTTTCCTGATGAGTTGACTGGAATAATACCCGATTGGGAAGTTGAGTTTATTGGTGACTTAGTTCCTGATGCTAAGCCAATTTCAAAACACCCTTATCGAATGGCTCAAATTGAACTTTTAGAGTTGAAGGAGCAATTGCAAGATTTATTAGAGAAAGGTTTCATTCGACCTAGCACATCACCATGGGGTGCTCCTATTTTATTTGTTAAAAAGAAAGATGGTTCAATGAGACTTTGCATTGATTTTAGGGCCTTGAATAATATCACTGTTAAGAACAAATATCCATTGCCTCATATTGATGATTTGTTTGATCAGCTCCAGGGAGCTCAGTTTTTTTCAAAGATTGACCTGAGATCGGGGTACCATCATCTGAAGGTAATGGAGTCAGATGTTCCGAAGACTGCGTTTCTTAAAAGATATGGCCATTATGAATATGTAGTAATGCCTTTTGGGCTAACCAATCCACCTTCTGTATTCATGGATTTAATGAATATAATTTTCCATGAGTTCTTGGATAAATTTGTGGTGGTTTTCATTGATGATATTTTGGTGTTTTCTAAAAGGAAAGAGGAGCATGAAAGACATTTAAGGGTTATCTTGAAAACCTTAAAATAAAATAAACTGTATGGAAAATTCAGCAAGTGTGAGTTTTGGTTGCAACAAGTTTCTTTCCTTGGTCATATTGTTTCTAAAGATGGGATAACTGTTGATCCTGCAGAAACAAAAGATATGGAAGACTGGCCAAGACCCACAAATGTAACTGAGATTCGTAGATTCCTTGGTTTGGAAGGCTATTACCGAAGGTTTGTGAGAAATTTTTCACGGTTATCTAGTCCAATGACTATGCTAATTCGGAAGGGTGTTAAGTTTATGTGGACAAAACAATGGGATGATTGTTTTCAAGAATTGAAAAGAAGATTGGTGAATGCTCCAGTTTTGGCACTACCTTCCAGGAATGGTGAGTTTGTTATATACAGTGATGCTTCATTGAAAGGACTTGGTTGCTTCCTAATGCAGAATGATTAGGTAATTGCTTATGCTTCATGACAGTTGAAAACTCATGAGGAAAATTACCCTACACATGATTTTGGATTTAGCTGTTGTTGTTTTCGCTTTAAAAATGTGGAGGCATAATTTGTATGGAGTAAAGTGTGAAATCTATACCGATCACAAATGTTTAAAGTATATATTCACTCAGAAAGAATTGAACATGAGACAAAGGAGATGGCTGGAATTAATCAAGGATTATTATTGTACAATTCATTACCATCCGGGAAAAGAAAATAAAGTGGCTGATTCTTTGAGTCGAAAAAGTAATGCTTCATTAGCAATGTTTCGTTTGGAACGCGATCCTTTGGTTATGGATTTGATGAACTTTGGAATAGAAGTTGTCGGTGCAAGAAGTTCTTCTGTTTTGTTTCAGGTATCAGTGAAATCTTCTCTATCATATAGAATCAAGCAAGCATAGAAGAAAGACAGTGAGTTGCAGAAAAAGGTAGAGCTGGTTTAGAAAGGTAAGTTTCCTGAATTAAACATTGATAATGATTGTGTTTTGAGATTTGGGAAGAGATTTTGTGTGCCTTGTGATTCACAGTTGAAGAGAGAGTTGTTATGTGAAGCTCATAGATCTCTGTTTTCAGTTCATCCAGGCATTACTAAGATGTATAGAGATCTGCGGGAGTATTACTGGTGGGATGGAATGAAAAGAGATATTGCTGACTTTACTGTGAATTGTTTGACTTGTCAACAGGTTAAAGCAGAGTGGCAGTTACCGAACGGGATGCTTCAGCCTCTACCAGTGCCAGAGTGGAAATGGGAGAATATATCCATGGACTTTGTTATGGGATTACCGAAGACATCTCGAGGTAATAATGCAATCTGGGTTATTGTTGATCGCTTGACCAAGTTTGCTCATTTCCGTTCTATACGAGATAATTTTTCCCTAGATCAACTTTCATGTTTTTATCTTAAAGAGGTAGTCAGGTTACATGGAGTTCCTCTCTCCATTGTATCTGATCATGATCCCAGGATCACTTCTAACTTTTGGAAAGGCCTTCAGAAGTCGTTGGGTACTGAATTAAATTTTAGTACAGCTTTTCATCCTCAATCAGATAGGCAGTCAGAACGAACAATTCAGACCTTGGAGGATATGCTACGTTCTTGCTCGATGGATTATCAGGGAAGTTGGGACCAACATCTTTCTTTGGTTGAATTTTCATATAATAACAGTTTTCATTCCAGTATACAGATGGAACCATTTCAGGCATTATATGGGAAGTGGTGTCGAACTCCAGCTTTCTGGGATGAAGTGGGTGAAAGGAAGTTGATGGGACCAGAATTGGTAGAAGAGATGGCAGAAAAAGTTCAGCTAATTCAGAAGCACATGAGAACAGCTCAGAGCAGGCAGAAGATTTATGCGGATAACCGTAGGAAGGATCTATCTTTTGAGGTAGGTGATCCTGTTTTTCTCACGGTTTCTCCTTGTAAAAGTGTGATGATATTTGGTAAGAACGGAAATCTAAGTCCAAGGTATATTGGACCATATGAAATTCTGGAGAGAGTTGGATCAGTTTCTTACCGAGTGGCTTTACCTCCGAGTTTATCTCAGGTACACAATTTTTTTCATGTTTCAATGTTAAGGAAGTACATGCCAGATCCATCTCATGTTTTGAGTCCAGAGGTAGTTTAGCTGGAAGAGAACCTATCTTATGAGGAACAACCAGTCCAGATTCTTGACCAAAGGGAGAAAGTGTTATGGAATAAGGTGATTCATCAGGTAAAGGTTTTGTGGAAAAACCACATGATGGAAGAGGCAACATGGGAATCTGAAAATGCAATGAGGGATAAGTACGCCCATTTATTCGATAAGTAAATAAATTGCGGGGATGCAATTTTCTATAGGGGGGAAGGATGTAAAATCCCAAGTAAGTAATTAATGATAGATATTTTTCTCTATGTCTATTAATGAACTAGATAGTGTTTTAGAGGCTTAAAATGAAAATAAATCCAATCTTAAGCATGAAATACCCTAATATTTTTATAAGATCGTTTTACTGCCTTTTGATGGAAAACCATTTTTAAATCTATCTTTTGACAATTTTATAAACTATGTTTGTCAAAATAAACTTATTCATTATGATTGGGACATAAAATTTACTTTGTGTTAATTTTTGATATTTTTCTGATAATGTTCATTTTTTTAATGAATAGTGAAAAATACTGCATTTTACATCAAAACTGCTTTTTATTCTAATTTATTTATATGATTAAATTATATTTTGAATTGGTTTTGAAGTGAAATTAGAATATATTTTTACCATTTAATCCAATGGTGGTCATAGGAATCAATTTCACATTGAAATTGGACTTAAACTGATGTCAATCTTTTGATACTTTTTGTTTCATAAAAACACGCTATTTGCTCGGACAACCGGAATTAATTATTAAATTAATTAATGTGACTTATATGTTTTGAATTTTGTAAAATAGACTTCATTTTTGAATTCATAATATCAAATATAGCTTAGGATGATGTTTTGGTATTTTTATGAAAAACTTCAATTTTTGATGAATAGTGAAATCACTAAGTGGTAGTTAAAGAAACTGATTTTTTGTTTAAATGAAACTTTGTCACTTATGTTATTTGATTTTCAAAAATATGACATACATGGTTTTCATTAAGAAGTAAAATGTAGTTCAATGAGATTAAATTTTTTTTTTGGTGAGTAGTAACTTATTAAGTTTTTAATCGCGATTAGTGGTAATTAGGGTAGTTTAAGGTAAAAATAATGCTTTAATAATATGAAATGACCTAGACACATGTACTAACATTATTTTATGTGTCAGTCCCGACCAAGAAAAGCCATGGGTCAACTTGGAGACCCCATGGAGCCACTTTGGTTGGGAAATGATATAAATAACTTTTTATTTAATGTAAAAGTAAAAATGACACAAACATAATATGTTTTACGAAAACTATTTTTAAATAGAGTTATAAAAGTAATATTTTTGACTATAAATATTCATTAGAAAGATAAAATGATGTACCACATCATAGTAAATTTTTTATAATTTTTAGACTTTATATAAATTAAATTATTTATGACATGATGATGATGCAGTGATGACCTCATTATTTAACGATTTAAATAAAATGGAATGATAATGTAAACTCTAAGACATAAACATGTCCAAAACCTATAGTATGGGTGGATGTAGAACCCTTATCACCTTATCCTCGAATTATATCAATGTGGGACCATTGAAATCCGAAACTCATTTTCAAATAAAGTAATATTTCTTTACTTTCCAAGAGTGCCCCTCCTGTCCTCTTATAAAAGGCCCCCACCTCTACCTCCTTACCCACACTCCCAAATACTTTGGATTGGCCAACCCCTGCCCATTTTGTCTCTCCACTTAACTCTCTTACTCCTTGAAGCCTCACTTTGGGAAGAAGAATTTCCAAGGAATCCTTTGAGCTCAAACCAAAGGGAGTTACCTGATTTTAAGGTAATGTCTTCACTTGAGTCCTTTTGTTTTATTTTGATTCTCTAACCCCCTAAACTCTTTTTATTTATTTATTTTCTAAAAAAATCAGTATATTCAATATACTATGATGTTTTTATAAGAATTATTTAAGCTACAATTACACACACCTACATCTAATGGTTAAATAACATACGGTTTCCGTGGATGGTGAATTTATGCCTCCCGAAAAGATGATTGTTCAACATTCTTTTAACACCTTCAAAGGTGTCCATTAAGTTGACACTATATTTATATATGATATGTAATATGTTTATTTTTTTCTTAAGCTTATGTATTTTTCATTTTGGGCATACTTTTATGGTTTCCATTATTGGTAAACGCGATATCTTCATTTAAGAAAGTGCGGACTACCACCCCCTCAAAGTGATTTTATTCGTTAAATACCATATGTGGGATGTATAAAGGATGGAACTATGATATTATATATGATAATATATTGGAATTATAATATACCTTTATATAATTATGATTCCATTCTATAAAATACTAAATAGAAATGAAAGTAGCACTCATGCCTACGTACGGCTTACCGTCTCCATGAACGGTGTATTTCATTTCTTACCTCTAAATGATTATGTAATATTATAAATGCATGCATGTAATGGATATATATGACATATATAATATCTACATCATGAATACCATTCTGGATATAATGGATACATGAACAACTTGTAATTATAAAAGTATTATTTTTTACTCAAGTACCAATGATCGTTAAAACAATCGTTATTAACTTAAATAATTACATAGTGTTCATGACCTGAAAATAAGTGATATAAAAGGAATAATGAACTTGAAAAAGGTTATTAAACAAGTAGAAATTAACTCAAGTTTATTATTCAGGACATTAAATAACGATCGAGTCAAGTCGGACCCGAGGTATGGGACTTCGTCTTAATCTCATTTCATTGAGGCATATTTTGTTTTATACACAACCTTTTTTTATACGGTGTATAAACCCCTGTGACTTTTACATTTATTCAAAAGAAATATTTTTTATTCGAAGAGTTTACTAAATGTCAAAAGGGAATGTTTTTGTCATACGTATGCGGCGACAACGACTTCTCCACCGTCGTGACCGTTATTTGAGTTTCAGCTTCCTCTACAAGCCATACCTTTTTTTAAAAATAAAAATAAATTACATGTTTTACTTTTCTTTTATTTTGGAATTGAAAATGGTTTTCATAATGTCTTTATATCAATGTGTTGTATTGATATCTTGTGATTGAAAGGTGGAAATGTTATGTTTCCTTTATGTATGTTTTATGTGATACGATTAAGTTGAGGTTCTTGGACATTATTATGAAGACGGGTGGTTCTGTGATAAAATAACGGCGGGTGGGCCCGATATAGCTCTCCAATTCATTGGGTAACACGAAGGAGTGAAACTTTAAGGTTTCTCTAAAGAGATTTAGGGAATATACTGTGATGGGTATTCCAAACGTAACCAAGAGGGTTACTCCCTACGTAAGAATGTTTTGAATGCCTCAAGTTACCTGTATGTCTTATGATTTCTATGATTTATTCATGACTTGATGAGGTATGTTAAAGTGATTATGTTTTATGGGTAATGTATGATCTCATTCTTATGTATATATATACCCATGTTTACTTTCCATATTTTTATATCCCTTACTGAGCTTTTTATGCTCATCCCAAGTTTTTTCGAAATGTTTTTCACAGGTCAAGGGAAAGGTACATGATATGATGATACTGTCAAGGAAGTGTCAAGAAAGAATCCATGTTTTATGTTAAATATGTTTCCATTGATGGGAATGAAGAATACTACCCTTATGTAACCACTTTGTTTATATGTGGAATGTAATGCAAGTTTTATGATCTAATTCTCTAAAACTCTAAACCCGAAAAGATCCTCAATGTTTAATCTTGTAATAACACAAGATTAAGTAAGGTTTAAGGCTGGGGCCTTATACATAAAATATATCAATTTATGTCTCTAATTTTCCAATTGGTTGATCATATGAAAACATAATGTGGAAAATCAATTTAGGGTTAAAATTATATCATAGTAGAAATGACTATTTTAATGAAGAATGATTCATTGATATTTTTAGTGTTATGGAATATGTGATAATAAATCATACAACTATTCTCACAATATGTATTTTCTAATATTTGGATAAGATCATGACTCAATGTTGAGAAAGAAAATATGATAAAAACTTAAAAAAATTATAAACATAATGATAATAATATTTAAGTGAAGAACAGTTTGGAAGTTATGAAATTGGATTATGGAATATGTGATCTGAAATGACATAAATCCGTAATATGAATTTATTTTATTCTATCATAGTTTAATCTAGGTAACTGTTCTGGATACAAAAAATCAAAATCAGATAATACACCAAGACAATATTACCAATGTATCACTTAAAGACAAAAATATGTAAACCATCACATTAGGGAAAATGATTGTTCTTCATAAATTACAGGAGATAATAAAATAATGAGTGATAACATGATATATGATATATGAGCTTTGAAATTTGGGATAAAATATATTTAATTATAATTTGAGTTACAAAAAAAATATTGGAATAATTTTGTTTATAAAAATGTATTTATTGTTGATGGGGTAAAGACCATTATACTGTGTGTATCACATCTCTGTGATACTAGAAATAAATTTATATTTTGGGTAAATGGTTATTTATTAATTTTTATATATTATATTCCTTTTATAATAATGTTTTTTCTAAACCCACTAAATTAATTTTATCATTGCGATTCAAACCCATACAAAATAACATAGTGATGCCAACAACAAATTGAATTTAAGAAAAAATGAAAAAAATTGAAAAAAAATACATTTTTTCCCGACCAAAATAACAAGAAGAATCATAATATAGAATAGAAAATATCACAGTTATTAAATAATACATTTCCACTATATATAAAATATGTTAAAAATTATTAACATAGAACAAACCTCACAGGGAAGTTGAAATACGACACCAATAACTCTAGTGTTTAACCACTCATATATTTTCAAACTGGTTTAAAAATGTAAAAATAGATTCAATTCATTTTATTAACCTAAATTATTTATTCAAATACATGAAATGTATCAGGATATTTTCATATAAGTCAAAATAAATGGATAGGTTCAATTGTTTCAAATTAATTATAGTGATGAAAATAAGGCTATCCCAGAAGAGGTGGAGATTAAACAATGGAATTGAGTTATCTAATAGTAAAATTACTATATATCAATATAAACATGGTATTATACATGAATTATATGATGCATACACTTCTTATTATAATTGAATTAATGATTGATGGAAAAGATTTCTAGTTCATATATATTGATCTATATTGGAAAAGTACGATACTTTCATGATACTATAGGATATAGGACACTACAAAAACTATAGTAATTCTAAATAGACGAATGTTAAGGAAAATTACAAATATTTCTCTATATGAAATGGGTTTCAAGGTAAATCCAATTTTTTATCACATCATAGTTTTTCTCAATCCATGTTTGAAATGAAGAATCATACAAGTGGATGAAAATTTGATATAACTGTTGAATATGGAATTTTATGCATTATAAACCAAATTGAAGAAACTAAAAATGTTAAAATATGAAATCAAATATAATAATTGATAGTGACAATGTCACCCATTCTAAAAATGAGGAAGAGGTCATGAATTCTATTTTAGAAGATGAATAAGATGGAGAAGTCAATTCATAACCACAAAATATAACTCATGAAATCATAGAAATTCAAAATTGATCATGTTGATTCAAACTAGAACTATGATAATGATGAAAATAAAATAATAAATGGAACAAATTCATGATTAATGGATCCCATTGATATTATAAATATCATTTCAGAACAAATTCATGTAGTAAAACCAATGATAATTATTATGGAAATCGATCAAACATGCATGTTGTCAAATATAGAATCTAAAACCACCGAGGAAGGTTTTCAGCACATGGATTGGCCTCATGTATACCAGGAATTTATTGAGAGTAATTAATAATGAGAACAAATTTCATAACACATTGAAATGAATGTATTTACATCTCTAAATTTTTTAAAATTATTTGATTCAATAATATTACTATTCTATTAACATAAGAAGACAACATTGCAATGTATACTCATAGATTTAAAGAAATTACATTGATGAAATCATTTACTAGGTTCTCATATATAAATATTTTAGGTGTTTCTTATCTAAATAAGAACAATGATGTTTCAAATTGATTCAAATGTATTAAGAAGTCATAAATTTTGGACGGTGATTTATATTTATTATATATATATGGAATAGAATAAGGGATTCATGATAGATTTTGATTGAAATAGAGTATATTTGATCAAGAATGTTATTTATGGTTTTATGCTAACTCAAATAAAACATTATTTTAATATTGATGAGTACCTGAGAAGCATGAAATGAATGAATATCTATGTTGATAGAAATATTTATGGTAGTAATTAATAAACCATAATTTATTTTTGTTTCTATATGTGGATGAAATTATTTTTATTTTAAATATATTATGGTTATGTGAATATTTTTAAATTTATATTAAAAAGTGGTTTAAAATTTCATTTCTAGGTTAGATAAGAAAAATTGGGCCTAAAATTTACCCACAAATCTAAATAAAATTTTATCAGATAAAAGAAATATATAAAGGAGATGTTGAAGAAATTTCCAATGTATGAATATAAATGAGTGTGCACTCTTATTAATGTTGGAATAAAATTGTACAATGATGATGAAGGAAAATCAATAATTTAAATATATTTTATAATATTAACTGGTTTGATATAGTCAATAATAGATTCATGTCCTGATATTCTATATTTTGTCTCTATCTCTTCCAAATATCAATCTACTCCTAAATAGTCACATTTCATGGATGAAAAAATATTCCTAAGGTATAACTATAACTCATACAATCTGGGATTTGTGTATTATAATAGAGAATATGTTTATTTAAAAGGGTTTATGTAAGCTAATTTAAAATTAATTATTTATGTTATAAATTTAACAGCCAGTAGATATTTATCATTTGATAAAGTGGTGTATCATAATACTGAATGCAAAATATAAGTTACATTGAATTCAACTGAATAATGATATGTGGCTACACCAAAAAGAATACATAAATGATTTGGATGCATAAAAATCTTGATTAATGTATTTTTTATTTTAAATATCATATGATCATAAAATGTGACAATCAAAGACTCAGCATTCTATCTATATACCCAGTTCAAAATTTAAATCCAAACTTGTTGATATCATTTATATTTTCCTCATTGAATTGGTGGATAAATGAATATTAACAATTCAATTTTGTTCATTGTAATTAATATATAGATAGTATCATCATAAAACTACTAACAATAGACAAAATTTTGATATTAAGGATATATGTTATAGTGTGGACGACTTCCCATCACTATGTTATGTTTTGTTTCAGTTTCCTCTCTCATTCCTTCATGTATAAATTCCAGAGGAGTTGTCTTATTCTGAGGTATAATTATGTTCACCATATAATGTTACTTTTTTATGTAGTGTTTTATGTGGTGTAGAAAAAGAAATCATTGACTCTTTAGTCTCTTGGTTAAGCCTAATGATGAGTTATGGTTTGATTTTATATCATGGTTGATTGTATTATTCACTCTTTTATTATACACTAACTTAGCTCACATAAATATATAAATGATAAATTAAAGGATCATTGCACATGGTTAATTATTTTTACCATTCATTCAAATTCAATTTCTTATAAATAATAGAGATAGGTGATTGATGATGTACCGATGTGATGATGATGTTGTAGTTATTGTTTGTAAAAAAACTGGATTTATAATTGATGAGGGGATCCTCTAGTAATTTGTTTTGTATAAGAAGTGTCATCAACATTATCATCCTTGAGATGATATGAAATAACTGTTATTGATAATGTATCTCATCACATTTATAAATCATAGTGTTGATTTAATTAATTTTTTGATTGTCAATTACAGAAATATTAAAATGAAATTGTATTTAGCTTATAGAAACCCACATAATTGAAAAACAAATTTATCGTATGGTGATCCACATAAGCAATTTCATTCCTTTAGTAAGAGAATTCATTTACACATACCTTGAGAATGGGTTTCAAATTCCAAAAGGAAATTTATCTGAGAAAAATAATATATTTTGGATCACACATGATATTTTTAATGTATGTATGAAAATGTAATATTTAGAACCAAAGAAAAATGGGAAAAATTAAAAGGTGATATAGATGATAATTCAGTGATGTTGTAAAATATTAAAAAATTTCACTTTTACAGATGATCTATATAGATAATTTGAAATAAATATAGTTGATTTCCAATGTGCTATTTTAGAAATTTTGACAAGGTTCAGTGTGAATGAAATACTATTTTCTTAAGTAACCACTTGTGATTTATTGGTTTGACATAAATTACTAATTATAATGTAAAAATAACTGGTTTTTTATAAGGGTAATGTTTTTGGATAAATATGGGGTTATATCTATTGGAATATTGAATCATGATCATCCATGATAATTTTTTTTCGGTTTGTATAATATTTATGGGATTTAAATTACTGTTTTTGTGGTATACGAATAGAATTAGATACTATAAATTTGTGGGGGGATTTGATGAATCCTACTCATTAATTACTAATCCATGGACAAGGGATGAGATTTCTACTACCACCAACACATGAGATCAAGTTCTTGTATACACTTTGAGACTAAGATTCATAATTTTATTTATAATGAAGAAAAAAATATTACACATTCTATACATAGAATTAAAAGTAGATAATATGGATAACATTGATTCAAAATAAAATAATAATCATTTAGATTTTTTGGAGGCTAAAACATTCAATGGCTATTTTGAACCCTCAATTCCAATGTATTATTTTTTACCAAACAATGAATCTAGTCTAATATAATCAAAAAATTTATGTTACTTTTAATTATAAATGAATAGAATTGTGTATGGGAGAAAACCCATGACACAATAGGGATGAAGTCATCTATAACGGAGCAGAACATCATTAATAGT
Organism: Viscum album; assembly: GCA_963277665.1. Classification (NCBI taxonomy): domain Eukaryota; kingdom Viridiplantae; phylum Streptophyta; class Magnoliopsida; order Santalales; family Viscaceae; genus Viscum; species Viscum album. Next base: position 670,710,207 of record OY728147.1, read on the forward strand.
TTTTTTGTTGATTTATTTATCTAAATAACTGAGTATCATGAGATAATTAGTGTAGAATAAGCAAAATTATTTAATGACTATTTGGATACTATTAAACAATTATTCACCCCCTCACCTCTTGTGTTAACCATTCTTGATATAACCCTTTCAGTTTTTTACTGATTGATTTGAAACGAACAAAACCATCCAAAAAAACAATACAAAAACAAATATTGAGTCAAAATATTTCAAAAGAATCACTGAGGAATTTTGTTTAGATAACTATGAAAGACATTTCACTAATGAATCATATATTTTTCTCATCAAATGGGATTTATTTCATCTAAATAAAATTCTATTTATTTAATATTATTTTATAAATATCATCCAAAAAACCAATATCAATTACATGAATCATATTTTTTTCATACATAGTAATCTCCTTCATGACCTAGGAAAAATTAAATATAATAATGTTGAGATAAAATTATCCATTAATAATATTGTAAAATAGTCTTTATCATAGAATAATCATGGTATTTATAATATGGTTGGAATAAATTAAAATAAATTATTTTTCATTCAACTAGTCTCATGTTCATGTGACTTATATGTGGATTAGATCATAACCAAAATAATAACATATACACAAATAAATGGTTTTATAGTTATTGAATTCAAAATTTTGGACACAAAAATGAATCATGAAGGGCTTGTAATAGGATATCACACCTAAATGGATATTGTTTAAACCATATGAAAAAATATTTTGTCTAATGAGAAACAGTAATCAATTAAAAAGATATATATTTACATCACATCACATTACTAATTAAATCAAATATATTAGTAAAGTGACATACTAAATAAATAATGAAATAAATAATCACAATTACTAATTTATCAACAGAAATTTATTTTAAGAACAATTATAGTGAATGTTAATATAAACTCAGTCTATAAAAATAAATATTAATTATAAATAACCTTTAAAAATGATAACATATATAATATGGGGTATAAGATTAATCTAATAATAGAAAACAATTATTTAAAAAATGAATGTGATGAATAATATATCGATGAAAATAAAGCATATATACAGAAATTTAAAAATAAAATCATGGGAGAGATGAAGTGCGAATAAAAACATTACAATTATGATAATTTTTATTTACACAATATAAATTCATATGTTCATTTAGAGTGTAATAATGAAAATATTACCTAAAATAGTTTGTTAAATGAGTGTTTATAATGAAAATAGAAATAAATTTATAAAATTATTTCTTAAAAATTATTTTGTAACGTGGTAGTAATAAAAATATTTTCACATTGAATACATGTATATTCATATTTTTTAATATCAATAAAAATTAATGTTCCATTTTTTCATTAATCTAAATGAATTTGATGTAATACTTTTCTCGGGTATTTGTTATATTGATATGGCCATATATGTTCCCCTCTATGATGAGAACCTCAAAATGTCCTAGTGATATTATTAAATATAGTTATATGGATGGAATATAGACTATGATATAAAACATATCCAATATATTATCAGGTGCGAGTACTCAAAATAGGATGAGGCTTTATGTCATGAATTCCACACTTAGTAGTCCCCATTATGGTAGATTATGATTATAGAAATGATGATAGAAATTTTTCATCTTTTGGTGACCTCGTGTATTTTAATATGTGATCATTTGTAATAGTCCTTAGACATTAATATTATCATTAAGACATGTATTGAAACAGGAAAATATATTTAAATACTAGACATGTGAAGCTATATGTTCACGGTATGTAGGGTATGATGGGTGTGTCACAAATTATATTTTGTTAATTTATAAGTCACAGATATATTTACCACCTCAACCTTTGTGGAAGTTGATATCTTATCCCTATGATTTGAATATTACCATCACATTAAATTCCATGGCCATGGTGTAATAATGTCATTATTTAAATTTGTGAGAGAACAACATATTGAGCATATAGGTCAATGAGACGTATGAGAAACATGATTGATGGGATATTAATTCCAAGGGATTATTTTATATAGTGAGCATTAATTTTTTTCATCATTATAATAATATGTTCATTATCTTCATTTCAATAACCCACTTCTTGAATGCGATAATGGAGTTTAGCCGATACAATCATATGCTAACAAGAATATTTCATAGAGGTTCCGACAATAATTGTTTATATTTATTAAAAAAAATGAATTTTATTTTATTTATTGGAATAAATATTATTCTTATGAATATGGAATTATTTTATTCAAGATTTATTGATCTCAAATATTAAAAATAAAATAATTATTTATTTATTCATTGATAAATATTTTCATATAGTGTGTAAATATTTGATAAAGATTTATTCATTGAATTTTGAAATAAATTTTAATTTAATTTAAAAATTAAGAAGCATTTATTTGAATTTTACCTTTATTTAATAAATTTTCAGGATATAATGTGGAACAAGATAGTGTTCAATGATTACAATTTATTTTCAAGCCAGTAAATAATATTTGAAGCTATTAGAGCTAGTGCACATTGTAAAATAATAGTATTATTTTAATTATATATAATAGGGTTGAATAATGATAACTATATTATTTAAGGGTTGGTACACAATTATATTATATTTTATCCTAATACCCTTATCAAAAAATTGATGGTTATGTATTTTGAGAAGGGTTAATCGAGATTTGGGAATTGTTTCATGAAAAAGAATGACATATGAATTCTTCATTATCTCTTTCTATTATGAATGATATCCACATGATAGATTCCTTCAAGTTAAATGAAATATAAACCAATCAAAAAAATAACATAACACAATTGATTCCCTGGGAAAATAGTCAAATGTCAATGCATCATTCACAGATCAAAAAATCATGTGTGGATCACCACCAGAGGGATTGTAGAATAGATCCTTACGTCATAGTGGAGATAATTCCGAAATGGTTTTTGAAAATATCGATAGCGTATTCATCATAAGATTTTCATAGGATATAAACAATTTTTCTTCAAATATTAGATAATTTTATAATAAATTTTATTTTTAAAGATCCTCCCTTTAGGATTTTTGAAATCCAAAATCAAAATAATTCGTTACTCACCACTGACCCATAGGAACAACTATTGTGCCTATAAGCCTAATGTGGTATCATATAGGTCACAAGTCAAATTTATATATATTAATTTTATTGTTAATCTAATTGTATAAATATTGTTTTATATTTTATATCAAAAATATTTTTTATTTATTTTGAATTTAATTAACATTGGTTTTTTATATTACTCATATTTATTTGTGATTACCTTTTCTAAAATAATAGATACCATAAGAATGATGATCAGAGAATCAAATAGGATGGTTTGAAGATTTTACCCTAATAATATGAGATTACAAGGTGTGTACCTAGAGTACACACTGTGTAACCTTGATCACTTCCCATAGCCATGTCAATGTATACACAACTCAATGAGCAATAACATCATGTTGTTCATTTATTTCATACCTCATACATTATGGGATAGTTCTGCGCCTAGCCAGTTGTCCGCACAGTCGTTGAGGGTGCCCAAATTTAAAATTTATAAACCCTACAAACTACTAGAACTATTGTAAGAAGGGTTTCAAACCACAGAGAAGGACTTATGTTGTTCCAGACCAGATTAAAAATAAAACAACAAAAAGATAAAAATAGAACACTAACAAAAACTGTATGCAAAAATTGAAACAAACACTGATTGAGAGTATGAAAATGAAGGTGAAATGGATGGATTAAATATAGAACAGACAATAATGATGATTTTATGGAACTCGGGCTACTTTGAACTGATTAAAAAGATATTCTCCACTTCTGCATGGTTTAATTCAATTACTGAGTGTATAGAAAAATGGTGTTAATCCACTGAGTTGTCACTTCAATATATCAACACAGCTCGATTAACTTCCTTGAGTCTCGATCTTCCGATCTTGACCCTTGCAAAAATCTACTTAAATTGGAGAAGAGATTCATTGACCTTTTCCAATTCTCAGTACTTCAGTCAATGATCCACGGTTAAAAGATTCACTAACATGCATGTCGGTCACTAGGTAATGTGAAACGATAATCAAGGTAGGCAGAAGAGAAAACCGATCAATGAAATCGCACTGAGCAATCAAACTAATAAAACATGATAGATAGATGGATGATCAGTTCTCTACATCTCGATTCCCCTATCTATTTAATTACATATTAAAACAGTAAAATAGACAGAAATATACGATTAATTAAGAAACATCTCTCCTGATATTTCTCCTCTCTCCAGCTTCAGCTCCGATACTGATCTCCAACTCAATGTCTTCCAGCCTATATTTTGGTGATGATATGGATTCAAAGTTCTCTCTGGATGAATGAATGGATGCTCGCCCAGGCGGTCTCATGTTTTGGAATACTTCTGCTCCTGATAACCCTCTCTAGTTCCAATCTATCTCCACTGATCCCCCATATGCTTATGATTAGCTGGATTCATTAATGCCTCCCCCGCCTCTCGCGCATTAATTACCCAATGAATGTCTCTGGAATCTCCCCCGGGTTTTTTTGTCTTGGTTGTCCGCCCCCACCTGAGAGGAGTCAGGGGTCCTCTTATTTAGAGATGAAAACGGAAAACTAAACTAACAGGTAGCAGATCCACGTGGTGCGGTTTCATGTGCACGTCACCAGCTTTCGAGTGAACACCATGTAAGTGCAAACCATTCCCCTTCAACGGACTTGCGAATATTATAGGGCATTACCCACATACTGCTTCTTTTATCACCGCCTCAATGAGGAGTTCCCCTTGCACGAAACACCAACCAAAACACACGTGAGTCAAATAAAAATAAAATAAAATTATTATATACCATATATTATATCACAACATAAAAATAATTATTAATATATATCTATATTTTTATATAATATCTAATATTATTATTAATATATATGTTTTGATAAGTATTATATTCATTTATTAATATATACATATTATAATAAAAAAGTGATTAACATTATATATATATAAGTATTATATGGTATGCATATTATATAATGTAATATATATATTATGATTATTATATAAAACAAAATAATAACATAAAAATGAAAAGAGAATAGAGAAAAGGGGGGAGGCATCAGCGTGGAAAAGGGGAGAAAGGCAGTGCGATAGGGGGTTCAACGGAGAGGGTTTGCGCAGGATGCGGGTGGGGTCCTAGTGCGTTGGCTGTTCTAGGAGGGGTGAAGGATGGTGGTACAATGGGAGATGTGATTGGGGCAAGCCGCGGTGGCTTCGGCTCACGGAGGAGGCAGTGCGGCTATGGATGGGGTTCGGGTGGCTCACCGCGAACAGGGGGGTCTTCGGGGAGAGGTGCAGTTTCTGCTCACTTAAGAGGGTAGAGGCGCGGAGGTAGAAGAGTGGGTTCCGTGGTGCAGGGAAGGCGTCGCGCGGAGGTGAGGTGAGGCGGCTTCAGGTTCCCACAGTGGTAATCGGCTGAACATATTATTTGAGTTTCTGAAGTTTGAAAAAATGATGTTTGAGTTTGATGTTATACATCGGCGTATGTGTTATCTCTAATTTGTGTGAATGAAATGTTCTTGAAATTCATTGATTCTTCAGATTTTTTGGGCCTGTTGCTATTATACTATTGCGATTTGTGGGGATTTTTTCCACTTTTGATTTGGTGCGTTAATGGATGGTGTGAGCAGAGGCGGAGCGACGACGGGGTATCAGTGAGGTTTGTGTATCGGTGAGGGATTAGAGAGGGAGGTTTATCGGTGTGGTAAGGAGTATCGGTGAGGTATAGAGGCAGGGGTGCATCGGTGAGGAGTAATGTATCACTGAGAATTTTACGTATTAGTGAGCTGGATGAGTATCAGTGAGGATTTGTGTATCGGTAGCAAGCTCTCTGATAGAAAGAGTTAACGGTGAGGTAAACTGTATCGGTGAGGTAGACTGTATCGATGAGGTTTTGTAAGTTGGGTAATGGTGAGGTCACCGCTACCAGTGAGGAAGTCACCGATAATGAACAGGGTTGTGCGGCCGCCACACCTGCAAACAAACATAACCAAGAAAATTAAATAAATAAAATAATTTTATAAAACTAAAAAAAATAAATATATCAGTTAATAAATTAAATTAAATATATTGGAATTAAAAAAACCAAGTTAAATAATAAAATTGATGAAACCATATTTAAACAAATGAATTAATTTGGATTAAAATTTATAAACATACATAATTAAAGAAGAAATTAAAATATTTACAATTACTTGCTTAAACAAATTAACCAATTAATGAACTAATTTACTTAAATAATAATAATATTAAATGAATAAAATTAAATTATTAAAATACTACAAAACCTAAAAGAGTTATTTATTTATAATTTAAAGAATAAAGAATTAATTAATTTAATAAGTGAATTAGTAAACTGACTAGATTGAAAAATTGTAAAAAGAAAAGAATAAATAAATAAAAGTCTAATTGGAGAGACTAAGTTAATTTAAGACTTACATAAAATGACACTAATGTACATTAAAACACATGTTTTAAACTATAAATAGATTATTTTACACAATAATAACAAAAACACAACACTTATCAAATATTTAATAAAAAACAACATTTTAATATAAAAATGTCCATAGAAAATAAAAAAATGATGTGGCAAAGAGTGTAAAAACATAGCCACATCAAACTCCCCCACAATTAAATCTTTGTATGTCCTCATACAAGTTCATGTCTTTGCCCTTAAAATAGAAATAATTTTAGTGAGTTTCAGCTTAAAGTTGCATGATTAAACATTAATATCCAGATGGACATGACCAAACAATGAGTCAGGTTTTTCAAAGGTGTTCACAAAATTTGTCATGTCCTGGCTCAAATACTCACTAGAAGTCAAGAGCATCACAAACTCATACACTGTCAAGTATTTCATTCCTCCTATGTGTAATCAATAACCGTCCTACTTCACCTTCCAATTCAAGCTCTAATTCAAGGAGTGTTGACGGGTTAGATTAAGTAGAACTCAAAACTTTACCAAATACACCTTCCATTCTCACCTTCCCCCAGGTTCCAAAAATTAAAGTCCATTAATTTGATCACATTGTTGACTCAACTGAAATAAAAATTAACCAATTCAATTGCTCCTTCATCTGGGTTCAAAATTCCCCTCACCTTAATGAGTTCATTTTTTACAAGGGAACTTTATTTAACTTTTTCCCAGCCATATTCCATGTGCAGAGCACTGTGCATAGCACTTATTACGATTGAAATTGGCTTTATTTATTCACAGAAATGCACCCAGGGCACCTTGTCTCAGATACTCACAGTGGGATCCCATTTTCCCATTTTACTCCAGTTACAAAGGAATTAATTAATAATCATTCGAATTGACTTCATAAAGTGATTTAATATTATTTTATAACACTGTGAGTCCCCTACATTCTAGTGAGAACTTCTAGTTACTCCAAGTCATGATCATCATCCCACAAAACCTATCCTGCCAAACTCTCATCCTCTGTTCCTAAATAGATAGATCCATAGAGATAATGAACAATTATACTCAGCAATCATTCATGCTTAACAGATTCTGACTAAGTGCCACTCTCAACATCCAGCCAATAGTTATCCACTAAACAGGACAAAAATGAAGTACCATTGAACCTCTAATGACCATAAAGTGGTGAAAGAATTTGAAAAATTAAAAATTTTGAAGGAATTTTGAACCATTTATTTGAAAAAAATTGTCAATTTGTTCAAACAAACTCAGGTTCAAGAAGGGGGTATTCGACATGACACTAGAATGACCCCTCTCCCACACACATAAAACCCAAAATTGTCCCCAATGTTGAATTTCCAAGTGGGAGACAGTTTAAGTACAAAATAGATAGAAATTTAATCTTAAAAAGGATATGGAGGGCTATCAATGAGGTTCAAAAATTTTATTTTCCACACAAAAAGTGAAAGACAACAAAAACAAAAACAAAAGAAAACAAAATAATCTGACCCCCACCAACCATCACCAGTAATACGAACAGTTCTATTCCTAAGATGTTCATGCTTTATATTAGTGTGAGTAGACAAAAGATTTTATCAATTAATTCAAATGGTAGCATGATTAACAAAGATGTACAGCAACAACATAATGAAATTGAATGTAATGGGTGCAAGAAGGTACTACAAATCAGCTCAAAATACATTCTCAACTATGTGGATATTAGCAGCTAACACCCAAGCAAGAAAACACAGTCATTAATCACAGAATGGTAGGAAGTCCCCCTCACTTATTTCATAGTGAAGATTATGTAATTGAAAATGAAAAAGGTAGAACAACACTTCCCTGAATGGACGCTTCTCAAATTTACAAAAGTCTCCCTTTGATTTCCATGTGCATGAACTCTGGATGCTTTGGATTTTTACCTAAATGATGAAATAATTTAACATTAGTGTTCAAGATTTTATGTTCAACTAAAAAGCAACCACATAGTGTGAGTTAGGGAGTGTTATCCACGATCTTCAGTGTTCTTTGTCGACAGCATCCTTCCACTATGAATGTTCCAAATGCAGCTACCACTAAAACATGATTCTCTTAGAAAACCAGGACCACCAGACCACTTGCTTCATATGATAAGGAAATTCAGACATTATTGTTCACCAAACAGATAGACAAACAACTAAGCAAGGATAATTTATTCAAACTAAAAATTTATAGTAGAAAACAATGTAAACCATGGATTGCCTCCCATGCAGCGCTAGGTTTAAAGTGCCTAGCCAGACCTAATTCCCCCAAAAATTTCTAACCATGATCATTTAATGGGAAAGAGTTGTCAATGGTGTGAACTTAAAAATTATCTAAGGAATTTAGAGAAGGACTACTCGAGACAATTTTATCTTCAACACCAATCATAATTCTCCAAACTTTATCCATATCACAAATAGGATTCATGTTTCCAAGCTCTACTATGTCTCTAAAAATAAGTTCATTAGCGCTAAACAAGTTCAAAAGTTGCCCATGAAAATTAACAATCAGATCATGAATATTTTCAGAGCTTCCACCACATTTATATTTTGGCTCAAACCCAAAACTATAAGAGGACACATTGAGAAGACCCTCTGTAAGTCCCAGAATAGCTCGGAACTGTGACAGCTCAGAAATATCCCAGAAGAAGTTATCAAATTCAGCTTTCAAAAGGTTGTTCTCAATGTCCACAGAGGACTCAAATGATGTGAATATTTCAAGTTCAGGTTTTAAATCATTACTCACAACATCAAACTGGGCAGGTAAGATGATATCAAGGAAATTCACTTGTTAATAATGGAAATCATCAAGTTTTTCAGCAGGGCTCAAAACAGATCTTTCTCCAACTTCAGGAACTCTTAGAAAGTCAACTTCACAAGAAAAACTTTCATAAATAGGTTGAGATAGTGCAGGACAATGTTGTGACTCACTCTCCAGAATGGTTTCCAAATAAAGAATTTGGTCATCAACAGGAGGGTGTGGGGAAAGACCAGTATCCCGGGAATCTTTTACAGTGGTTTGGGGAATTAATATCTATGTGACCTCAAGTCTGAAAGACGCATACTTAGTTATAACCTCAATTTTGTAACATTGATTCACATCCACATCAATCACATCACAAGTAACATCATGTAGGGGACTTTCAAACACAAAAATTCCCTCTACGTAATTTACAGCTTGGAGGGTGAGTTTACCTTTGGAAACAACAATGATGGCACAACCAGTAGAAAGGAAGGGTCTACCTAAGATGATTGGAACCTTTTCATCACATTCAATATAAAGGATCAAGAAATCAGTGGGAAATGTGAGTTATCCTACACTTACTAATAATTCATACACTCTCCCATAACGGTGTGGGAGTGATCTATCAACAAGCTGAAGACAAATTGAAGTTGGTTAGATATCTCGAAGACCCAGATTTTTAAACAAGGAGAAAGGCATAAGATTAATACTCTCTCCTAAGTCACATAGACAATTCAGTTTCCCACTTCCTCCTATTCGGCACTTAATGATAAAGCCACTAGGGTCCTTTAATTTTGGAGGAATATTTTTTTGGACAATTTCACTACACTCCGCATTGAGATCAATTTTATCCAACTTCTTACAATCAATCATGTTCTTCAGAAAACTTTTTTTGAATGAAACAAATGAAGGGATTTTAACCAAGGCTTCTAAGAAAGAATTGTTGATGGTGAAGCTTCGAATCTATTTAAAACATATCAGGTAATTAGGTTTATCACTTTGGTTCACTCTTTCAGGGAAGGGAATGGGAGAGGCATAATGTTTCAGAATAGGTAGGTTATTCACCTTTTCCTCAAACCCCACCTTTTTCTTGGCTTCCTTAATCAATTCCCACTTCATTTTCTCTGGTTTCTTAGCTTTCTCAGGTGTGGGTTTCACAATCTGTTCAGTTTGAAACTCACTTTCTAGATTTCAAGAATTGGGATTTTCCAGATTTTCATGTTCAATTTCATCTTGAACATTGTTTTCCTCTTTCCTAGGTGGTTTCTTAACAGGTTCATTAAGTTTAAGCCCTAACCTGGTTGTTGATTCCATCACATTTTCTCTTAGATTTGGGGTTGAAGTTATATGAAGCTTGCTCTTTTCCTTACCATCTTGATTCTTAGCCATTTGACTCATATGAAGTTCTAAATTTTGAATCTTTGAATATGTGTCCTTCTTAAATGAGCTGATATCACTCAACACTTGTTGAAACATCCCCTTTAACTCCTCTTGAGAAATAGAAGATTCAGTATCATATTGATTCTGGAATTTTTTTTGGGTTGTGGGTGGAAAGTGGGGGCAATGGGATGCTTGTTTGGGGTAGTGGGTTGCTTTGTGACCCCTTTCTCATTCCATGATAGTTCGGGCTGACCTTGATATCCAGAGTAGTATGGATTTGAGAGTGGAGCATAGACACCTTGATTCCTAGACCTGTAATCAACAAATTGGGAATTCTCATCACATGAAACAGAGAGATAAAATTTTGGACAACATTTCTGAGTGTGACCAAACATCCCACAGTGATAGCAATGCTCCCTAAGGACCCTATCATCAACAACAGCTGCATGAGGATTTTTATCAACATTATGGATGAATCTCTTCATAGTTCACTTGGGATGAGATTTTTGAGCCAACTAATCAAACAACTGTTTCATCTCATCAGCAGTGGAATCAGAGAAATCACATCCACAAGATTGATCAACTAAGTTCTGATTGTAGGGGTTGAGGGCATTATAGAAAGTTTCCATGAGAATATGGGGAGATAACTGATGGTTAGGAATTTGTCTAAGAATACCTCTGAACCTTTTCCATGATTTGTGAAATAGTTCCCCCTCATCCTAGACAAAGCTAGTGATCTTATGCCTAACCTCAATGGTGGTGTTCCTGGGATAGAATTTTGATACAAAGGCACTAAACACCTCTTCCCAGGTTTCAATGATTTCCTCGTCTAAATTTTTAAACCATGTCCTAGCCCTCCCCTTTAGACAGAATGGAAACAACCTCAGCCTCAACTCCTCTTCACTAAATCTTATAGAGGCAACTGCTGGACAGAACCATAAAAATATCTGATAAACTCTAAGGAGTCCTCTGCCGGAAGATCATTAAATGATGGCAGCTGAGAAAGATGAGACTGTTTGATCTCATAGCTCCTATACCTAGGGGACAATTTGATGCAAGATGGATTGTTTGACACATTAGAAATTTGAAACTCTCTAAGGTTAGGCCTCTCAAGGGAAGGAACTAAGGGTTGTGGCCCATTGACATTTTGATTTCTAGAAATGTTTTCCAAATTCCGTATTTCAATTTTCTTTTGTTTTCAATGTTCAGAATGGTTCATCTTGATTTCTTGATTTGGAGTTTCAAGTTCTGACTTAGAAGCTCTAGTGTGTGTGAAACCCCAACAACAAGCTTTTCTTGAGATTTTTTTTTTGACAATTTTATGTTTTGAATATTTGTGTGTGTTCTATTTAATTTTTTTTGTGTGTTTTTTTAACTAGGTCGCACGTGCCTTCCCAGAAAATGGAGCCAAAATTTGGCAATGCAGTCGTTGAGTGCACACAAATTTAAAATTTATAAACCCAACAAACTACTAGTACTGTGGTAAGATGGGTGTCGAACCACAGAGAAGGGCTTATGATGTGCTAGAACAGATTAAAAATAAAACATCACAAAGATAAAAATAGAACACTAACAAAAACTGTATGAAAACATTGAAACAAACACTGATAGTGGGAATGAAAATGAAGGTGAAATGGATGGATTAAACAGAGAACAAACAGTAATGATGATTTTAGGGTACTTAGGCTACTTTGAAGTGATTAAAAATATATTATCCACTTCTTCTTGGTTTAATTTAATTACTCAGTGCATATAAAAATGGTGTTAATCCACTAAGTTGTCACTCCAGTGGATCAACACAGCTCGATTAAGTTCCTTGAATCTCGATCTTCCGATCTTGACCCTTGGAAGAATCTGCTTAAATTAGAGAAGAGATGCATTGATCTTTTCCAATATTCGTTACATCGGTCAATGATCCACAGTTAAAAGATTCACTACCATGCCCTTCGGTCGCTACGTAATGTGAAACGATACTCATGGTAATAAGAAGAGAAAACCGAGCAATGAAATCGCACTAAGCAATTAAACTAACAAAACATGACGGATAGATGGATGATCAGTTCTCTACATCCTGATTCCCCTATCTATTTAATTACACATTAAAACACTAAAACAAATAGAAACAGATGATGAATTAAGAAACAACTCTTGCGATATTGCTCCTCTCTCTAGCTTCAGCTCCGATACTGATCTCCTTCTCAATGTCTTCCAGCCTCTGTTTTGGTGATGAGATGGATCAAAGGTCCTCTCTGGATGGATGAATGGATGCTCGCCCATGCGGTATCAAGTTATGGAATCCTCCTTCTCCTAATCTCCCTCTCTAGTTCTAATCTGTCTCCAATGATCCCCCCTATGCTTCTATTTAGCTGGATTCATCAATGCCACCGCTGCCTCTTGCACATTCATCACCCAATCGAAGTCTCTGGAATCTCCCCCAGGTATTTTTGTCCTGGTTGTCTGCCCCCTCCTGAGAGGAGTTTTGGGGTCCTCTTATTCAGAGACAAAAATGGAAAACTAAACTAACAGGCAGCAGATCCACGTGGCACGGTTTCATGTTCACATCACCAGCTTCCGAGTGAACACCTTGTAAGTTCAAGCCATTCCCCTATAACGGACTTGCGAATATTCTCGTGCATTTCCCATGTACTGCTTCTTTTATCACCACATCAATGAGGAGCTCCCCCTGCATGGAACACCAAACAAAACGCACGTGAGTCGAATAAAAATAAAATGAAATTATTATATACCATGTATTAAATCACAACTTAAAAATCCTTATTAATATATATCTATATTTTTATATAATAGCTAATATTATTATTAATATATATGTTTGGATAACAATTATATTCATTTATTAATATATACTTATTATATAACAAACGTGATTAACATTATATATATATATGTATTATATGTTATGTATATTATATAATGTAATATATGTATTATGATTATTATATAAAACAAAATAATAACATAAAAATGAAAATAGAATAGAGAATGGGGGGAGGCTTCGGCGTGGAAAAGGGGAGAAAGGGAGTGCGGTAGGGGGTTCAGCGGAGAGGGTTTGCGTAGTATGTGGCTATGGTCCTGGTGCGGTGGCTATTCCAGTAGGGGGAAAAGGAGGGTGGCGTGCTGGGAGATGCGATTGGGGTAGGCCATGGTGAATTCGGCGCACATAGGAGGTAGTGCGGCTGTGGATGGGGTTCGGGTGGCTCGCCGCGAACAGGGGGTATTCGGAGAGAGGTTCAGTTTCTGCGCACTTAAGAGGGTAGTGGCATGCAGGTGGAAGAGTGGGTGCTACGGTGCAGGGAAGGCGTCACGCGGAGGCAAGGTGAGGTGGCTTCGGGTTCTCACAGTGGTAATCGGCTGAACTTATGATTTGAGTTTATGAAGATTGAAAAAATGATGTTTGAGTTTCATGTTCTACATCTGCGTATGTGTTATCTATGATTTGTGAGCTTGAAAATTTCTTGAAATTTTTTGATTCTTTGGATTTGTTGCACCTGTTTCTGTTATACTGTTGTGATTTGGGGGATTTTACCGTTGTTGATTTGGTGCGTGAATGGATGGTGTGAGCAGAGGAGGAGCGGTGAAGGGGTATCTATGAGGATTGTGTATCGGTGAGGGATTGGAGAGGGAGGTGTATCAGTGAGGTAAGGAGTATCAGTGAGGTTTAGAGGCAGGGGTGCATCGGTGAGGAGGAATGTATCAGTGAGAATTTTAGGTATCGGTGAGTTGGAGGTGTATCGGTGAGGGTTTGTGTATCGGTAGCAAGGTCACTAATAAAAAGGGTTAATGGTGAGGTAGGTTGTATCGGTGCGGTTGACTGTATCGGTGAGGTTTTGTATATTGGGTAATGGTGAGTTCACTGGTACCAGTGAGGAAGTCACCGATAATGAACATGACCATGTGGCCGCCACACCTGCGGACAAACATAACCAATAAAATTTAATAAATAATATAATTTAATAACACTAAAATAAATAAATAAATCAGTTAATAAATTAAATTAAATAGAATGGAATTAAAAACTAAAAACAAAAATGATAAATAATAAAATTGATGAAAATTTATTTAAACAAATGAATTAATTTTGATTGAAATTTATAAACATACATAATTAAAATACAAATTAAAATATTAACAATTATTTTCTTATACAAATTAACCAATTAAAGAAATAATTAAATTAAATAACAAAAATATTAAATGTATAAAATTAAATTGTTAAAACTAATTAAATTATTAAAAGACTACAAAACCAAAAAGAGTTATTTATTTACAATTTAAAAAATAAAGAATTAAATAATTTAATAAATGAATTAGTAAACTGACTAGAATGAAAAATTTTAAAAATAAAATAATAAATAGATAAAAGTCTAATTGGTGAGACTAAGTTAATTTAAGACTTATTTAAAATGACAATAATGTACATTAAAACAAATGTTTTAAACTAAAAACAAATTATTTTACCCAGAAAGAACAAAGACACAGTACTTATCAAATATTTAATAAAAAAACATTTTAATATAAAAAAAAGTCAATAGAAAATTCAAAAAGGATGTGGAAAAGAGCGTTAAAACACTGCCACATCACCAGTCAGATGAAAAGTTTTGTAGATGTCACACACATCATGTAGTCCATATGGAATAGTGGTGAAATTCATGAAAATTTTGTGGTTGAATACACGTTAAAAACCATATGAGGTTGTGAATCAAGAGAATTAATGATGAAAAAATGTATATCTAGCGTAAAACTAATGTACATCATTAATTAATATGACCCAAATACTCATCGAGTTATTGAGATAGTTATGAAGACACATGGATTGTGATATACATGAAATGTAAATTCGTCAAACACATCATGAATTCCCATATCCAATGAATGTTCCTAGTCCTTTGGTGGGTTGTAGTAGAAAAATACCTTCATGGAACACAATATACAGTTGGTTAGTACAAAATGTGTCATCTTCTTAGATACATGACAAAGACACAAGTATGTATCATGGGTATTTTCGAAGGGTAACACATATGATTAGGTATTTTTTAAAAATATTGATGTATATATGATGTATAAGTTGAATCCCAAGGAATGATTAGAAGGTACATAGAAAATGTGTTAAATGAAATGATGCTCGTAACTACATATTGTAGACACTCCAAATATTTAAAAAAAATTGAAAAAAAATTATTACTAATTTATGAATTGAAATAAATTTTATTTTGATGGATAATATTTGTAAAACATAATTTAATAATGGATTTAAATAATTATTAACACATGAATTAGTTTATTATAATAATATATTATTAGTTGTTCCCAAATTATTTTCCATAAATGCATTCAGGGTGGATATATCCAAGTTATTTCATAACAACATTAATATGAAATGGACTTAAATAATTTAATAATAAATTAATTAATGAATATTTATCACAATAATAAAAAATAAATAGAAATAAATGTTAAATATTTATTCTTTCATGCATTCATCTATTGTTCATTAGAATTTAAGAGCTTCAATTATAATTTTGTGTTGCTTGGTATTATTAAATTTAATTTATTTACTGGATTTGAAATTATTAATTATTAAATTCAATATGATTACCTACGATTCAACCCTCTCTTTATTATTATGTAGGAAATATGAGTCCATATTTATTTATATAATCCTCATTAACTAGTAAATTGCTTCTTCTCTCCTTTTTGGGATATATAAATACTTATAAAATTTGGAGCATCCTATGATTCAGTAGAGGCTATTCAAGATGGAACCAAGATAATTCCATCCATGGTGATAGTCATGTTTATAGAAATGATTTTGCATCATATAATTTTACTAGAATTATGTGTCATGACCCGTCCCCAAGGGCTCGTACTATGACAACCAGAAGCCCACCTTCTATAGGCCAGGGGCTGGCGACTAGCAGCGAAAAGGCGTATCCCCATAACGGGAATGAATTTTCTTTAAACCTGTACAAACACATAGACTTGAATGCATTAAGATGAAACCACTTAGTGAAATGCTGTAGTAAAAGAGAGCTAAAAGTAAAAGGGGCCAGAATACAAGCCCAACTAGAAAAGTACAAGTACAACTGAAAGTACAAAACATATGGAAGGAGAAAAATGGCTCTCAGATCATTCAACATGGATCCTACCGGAAGGGTAGGTACAGATCACCCCCTCAGCATTCCACATCCTCATGTATCCTTCTTGCACCACCAAGTCCTGGCTCCCTCAAACTTCATCCCAGCTACTTGTCATCTGCATAAGAAATAATAAGGTGTGGGAAAAGCCCGTGTAGAGGTGAGTAAAACCATAACTCGTAGGGCCCCCGGGACCTCTGATGGTCTCTCAGAATTCCAAAAAGGAAAACCACAACGCATGATAACACTCACGAAACACAAAGTAATAGAAACTACTCAAAATGATCCTCAGTTCAAACCAGGTTTTCAGTGAATTATATAAGTACCGATGATTATTCGCAAAGATAAATCAATTTATTTTGTCAAGAGTCACTTCTTCATACCATTCAGAGTCTGACTAACATAAGATAGATAGGTACCAACCCATGAAAAGACCCACACAGGATTTTAACCACACAAGATCGATAGGTAACTAACCCTAGAAATGACCCACACTGGATCTGTCCTATACAAGATCGATAGGTAATGAACCCCCGTAATGACCATCATAGGATCTGACCCACACATGATGTGTATCCGCTAACCCACACAGGATCATTGAGTGATGAACCACACGGGATCTAACCCACATAGGATAGGTATGTACTGACCCACACATGATCATTGAGCATTGACCCACATAGTATCTGACCCACACATGATTGGTTTTGACCCACATAGGATTGCTACCTACTAACCTCTATATGATCTCTCTCCAACCTCTGCCTCACTACCAGTAACTAGATTCCTCGCACCCGGTGCACACAAGTTCCATAGAATCATCCCCTCATGATATTGGTCATACCTCGACTATCACTAAGTTACAAAAAACAGTTAACCAAAGGTCCTTTATGTTGTATGTGTTCCAACGCGATAGACATAGAATCAATCAGACACCTGGTCTGTGAGTTATAAGTGTTTTTTCTCCTAGGAACCAGTTGGATTGAGGTTCGATCCAATCTGACAATACTCCAATTGTCTCCAATGTTCATCTAGGCCATACCAAATGGATCATCTCTATCTAAATCCCAACGTCGCATACGGTTCGTCAAACAGACATCTAGTTCTCAAGATATTGTCGTATAAGTGTTTATGGGCCTGGTTGGGACCGAGTACATTCCGACCTGGTCAGACCGACCCAGACAGACCCGGTCCAGGATGGGACATGGTGGGCTCAGCCTGTGGGGCCGAGGTCAGCCCAACCCATAGGGTGGCACTGATGCCCAAAATGGAGACCTGCAAAAGAGCATGATGCAATGGGCGGCCCAACTGCGTGAGGCGCGACCCACAAAAGGGCGGCACTCGAAGGACGACTTGGAAGGGGTGTCCCAACCACATAGGGCACTGCTTGTAAGGGGTGACCTAGGAATATTCCCCTAAAAATGAAATGGTTAGCCTACCTATGGAGGGCACGGCCCGTAAGGGGGGTGGCCCGGCTATGCAATGAGTGCCCTTCAAGGGGGTTGGTTCGGTCATTGTCTCCTCGATCAGGAAAGGGTTGAAGTGTGTCCCCTCGAGTATCCCGAATAGCTTGAAAGACTTTTGGTTTCGTGAAATGGTGGCACCACGTGGGTGCTGCCCGGTCACCGTGGAACCCACTAGTGGCATGGTTTCTACCTCTGTGGCGGCTTTGGCCGCGACTTCTTCCCGCTGGCGGCACGCTGGTCGCACCGCCTCTCCTTCCACAGCCGGCTGAAGTGCCTTCCACCTCCTTCGATCACCGCATATGACGAGCCGTGATTCCTTTCTCACTAGAGGTGCACATCAGCATGTTGCACCACCTCCGTGGCTATCTAGTTCCAGCCATTCTGATGACCACCATGAGTTAGTGACACAACCTAGCATCACATAGGGTCTGGGCTGGATTCATTTGGCCCACACCCTTCACATTAGCTCGAACCATGAAAGATGATAAAGAGTAAAATAAATTCACTTGAAATAAACATGAATCCAAACCCTTAACTCGTAAACCCATTGGAGAGAATCCATGCATGATGGTGGATTGTGTTCTTCATTCCCGCAATAGTTTCCCTGTGACACCGCTCATACATCATCCTTCGGTTCATGGTTCGGTGTCACCCATCACCTCTTCCGAGGATCAGCACAATCCTCTAATGGTTTGGCGTCACAACACTACTATAGCGCTTTATTGCTTGGAGAAGCTGTGTCAATACCCCTCCCCAATGTCCATATAAATAGGAGAGGGGGGGGGGGCTATGTAACGATGTGGGGAATTAATGGGTGCTCATTAATTAATAACCTTCTCAATTCCCCAACAAAATCATTACTTAATATTGATAGTTAAATCCATTTATTTTCTTGACACATCGTGGGTCCGGCAATATTCTTGTCCGTTGGTGGAGAAGAAAGAATATAAAATAATAAAATTATTTCTATTCTTTTATTTTAAAAAGTCACAAAACATAAATTTTTCTCCAAACCTACTGTGTTCAACATAATGTCTCTTTTATTTGAATCTCGGCCATGCGGATTCAATGGTGCTGTCATATTTATAATCCAAGCACCATTTCAAACGTTAGAAAACACCATTCACACATTTACTAATTGTACCTTAATAAAAGTTCAAAAATTTATTTTTGGCACACTGGTCCTCAAAAATAGGCACCGTCAATTTTCTCAGACTTGAAATAATTCCAGATAATTAAAAACTTTCATGGAAAATATGGGTTTTTTCATTCTCCATCCCTTTGGGATTTTCATCCCTGAAATCTGCATCATAGACTATGGAATCAAATGGGGGTACTGAGCACGAATACGAGCCTCCTTGTCCCGTATGCTCTCCTAGAGGTTCCCATTCTACCAACGAACATACACTAGAGGTATCAACCACCCATGAAGTACTCTCTTTTGTCAGTACTCAATCACTACTAGATCCTCTATAAACGTCTCCTCATCATTGAAGTCCAGCTCTCCAGGGTCGATGTTGTGAGATGGGTCATGCACGTATCTCCTTAGCTAGGATATGTGGAAGATTTCATGCACCATCTACAACTGTGGTGGATGTTTCTAGAGGTATGACACCATGCCTATCCTCCGATGTATCAGAAATGGTCTGATAAACCACAATGATAGTTTTCCGCCTCAGCCAAATATCCGTAGTCCCCATCGAGGAGATTCTCATAAGAATACGTGGTCCCCATACTAGAACATCAAAAGTCTCCATCTCCAATCACCATAAGACTTTTTTATGCTTTGTGCAGTCTTCATCCTCTCCTGGATGATCTACACCTTTTCAGTGGTAGCCTTTACCAACTTTGGACCCATAAGTGCGGACTCCCCTGGGTCTGTCTAGAAAAAAGGTGATCTACCAGGTCACCCATACAAGGGCTTGAATTGTGTGATACCGATGGTGGAGTGAAAAATATTGTGGTATGTGAACTCCACTGAAGGAAAGTGATCCTCCCAACTACAGCCAAAATCTTGGACGTAATCACAATGCATGTCATCTAGAGTTTGAATGGTTGGCTCCGTCTGACAATCCATTTGAGGATGAAAGATGATGCTCAAACGTAGCTAAGTCCCAAAAAAATCCTGTTATTCCTTCCACAGCTGGGATGTAAAACATGCATCATGGTCCAAGATGAATATCTATGGGACCCCTTGAAGTCATACAATCTTCTGAATGTATAGGCGTCTCAAGCCCTATAGAGATCCCTACTCTCGAATAGGTAAGAAGTGGGATGACATGGTGAGTCAGTCAACAATAAACCATATGGAATCATGACCCCTGGATGTACATGGAATCCCTATCAAAATTTCCATGTAGATTCCATCGTACTTTCACTCTGGCACCTCTAGTGGATACGATAAGCCCAGTGGAACCTGGTGCTCAGCCTTCACTTCCTGACAAGTAAGGCATTGTGAAACAAACTCTACCACCTCCTTCTTCATGTATAACAACCAGGGATGATGTCGGAGGTCTTGGTACATTGTTGACACACTATGATGTACCGCAAGATGGGATGTATAGAACTCCCTCATCACCTCCTCTAGTAGTGTGACCGGTACCATGGTACGTCCACTAAAGATGATGACGTGATCCCCACCTTCTAAAAATCCTTCATGTGCTAGTCCTGATGATATCTCAGCATGTTGAGATTCACATTCAATGTCCCCAAGATGCGCCTCCCTGAATAGACGAAGGAGTGGGGGAATGACTGTAAATGATATGAGGTAATCTAATCTATATCTATCTATGAAGGATATCTGCAACGCGGCTAGCTGATATGTCCCCTCACACAGCAACTACAGACCATACCTCCTGTTGAGTGCATATGATACCGTGTTCTCTTTCCTAAAAGTATAGACTATCTCAAAGTTATATTCCTAGAGGAACTATAGCCATCTCCATTGTCTCAAGTTTAGTTCCTTCTAGGAGAAGATATACCTAAGAATCTTGTGATCAGAGTAGACTGTAAAATGTTTGCCCATAAAGTAATGTATCCACATCTTCATGGTGAAGACCACTTCTACTAAATCTAGTTAATGGGTAGTGTAGTTCTCCTAATGTTGTGTCTGCTATCATGAGCCATAGGTGTCACTTCTTACTCATATATTAGGACACACCCATGTCTGGTCCATGATGTGTCACAGTAGACTACATAATAAATGACCTCTTCTGGTCGCCTTAAGATGGACACACACATCAATCTCTACCTCATCTCTTCAAAACCATACTGGAATCCCTCTATACGCATGATGGGCTATCCCATCTTTTTCGATACTGAAAAGGGTGCCGCAACACTGGAAATTTCAGGCATAAATCTTCATTAGTATCCATCCAACCCTATGAATCTACGCACCTCAGTCACACTCCAAGGGGATCACAAGAAATCTAATCCTCTATCTTCGCTGGATCCATTGCAACTTTATCCTCCGAGATAACGTGTCCCAGAAAGTAGACAAATCATATTCATAACTGGTACTTTGAGAGCATTCCATGAAGCTAGTTCTCTCAGAGTGTATCCAAGAATATATGCAGATGATAGGGATTGTATTCATCCATCGTTGAGTACACTAGGATATCGTCGATGAACACCACAACAAATAGATCGAGGTATGGCTGAACGATCCTGTTTATGAGTCTCATAAACACTGCAGGGGAGTTGGTCATGCGGAATGGAATAACTAGGAACTCATAGTAGCTAAACCGACATCTGAAGATCGTATTCTACACATCCTCATCTCTTACCCGGAGCTGATGGTATCCCGATCTGAGGTCTATCCTCGAAATCCAACGAGCTCCATTTAGTTGGTCGAAGAGATCATAAATCCTCATGTAGTGGATTCTAGTTCTTCACAGCCACCTGGTTTAGGTGTTGGTTGTCTACACAGAGTCTCAAACTCCAATGTGTCTTTTTTGTGAACAAAATCAGCGCTGCCCATGGAGAAACACAAGGACTTATGAATCCCTTACTCTGAAAGTCCTCCAACTATACCCATAACTCACGAAGCACCATGGGAGATATCTGATATGATGGTGTAGATATCGGTGTCATCCCATTGTACAAGTCAATGTAAAAGTCTACATCTCTATGTAGAATAAGTCTATGAACATCATTAGGAAAGTTATCAGCATACTGGTTCACCACTATAGGAAAACTTAGACTCTCAACATCTACTACTCTGAGGGTAAAGCTAGCCAACTGATGTGTGATCGGATGCACCCTCCTCTGAGTAAGTCAATCATGTGCTGCAAAGGTTCCCTTCTTGTCAGGGAAGGAAAACATGGTATGGTCCTTGCGGACACACCACACATGGAACCTAATACAGTCAATCTTACCATGGACTATGGGTAACTAGTCCATACCCAAGATGACATCGTAATGCCTTGACGCAGCTACTAAGAGATCCCAGCCGAAGCTCTTGCTTCCTTGAGTAATCTCACACTACCGGTACCAGTGTGTAATCATTGAATCCTCTCATGTTAGTGTCTCTAGACATAATAATCGAGCTAATGTATCCACCGGGATCTTCGAGCTCCGAATGAGGGTCGTTAAAATAAATGAGTGACTGGAACCTGTGTATATTAGTACTGAAGCTAAGGTGGAGTAGGCAAAGATCGTACATTTAATCATCTCTAGTTAACAATTTATAAAGGCTTAAGCTTCATGGAGATGAGCTCGTCCCTATCCACTTTCTCCCTATGGTTGGGATGGAAAACCTGGTGGTGGTGGTAGAACCTCATATCGACACCCACCGCCTTCAGCATGGTCATCCCCTCTTCCACGCCCACCTACAGCATGTAGACCTACTCGGTGGAATCTCTGCCTGTACCTCATCAGTCCCTCAACCATATCCTAGTCTTTTGTACGGAAGGTCAGGTAGTCATGGGACATGTGACTCTACCCACCGTATGTGTAGCACTTCCTATCACTCGTCTGACCTCCTCTACCATGCGAGCTCTACACCTCTGACTCTACAGCCTGGGGTGGTCCACCAAAAGGACATGTTTTCTTGTACCTCTATGCCATCATCCTACTACTAGCCGCAGATGACTCTGCTACATGTCTCTTCATGGTGGGTCTCGCTATCGGTTCCTGCTTAGCTATGAAGCTCTCCACCTAAAGTGCTCTCTCTAACACCCCTCCCTACGTCGGTATGCTGATTGATATCATCGACGCTCAGATATCCTATATGAGACCCCTCTCAAGGGTCTGGGACCAAAATAAAGGGTCTCATACCATGTCGGTGGGGCAGCGTGAGAGATCAGTGAAACTCACGGAGTACTGGTCCACAGTCATGCTGCCCAGATGAAAGTGCATTAGCTTCTGTATATGCACATAGCATAAGGTCGCTAGGATGAACTCATCCCTGAAAATGACTTCGAAGTCCACCCAGATGACAGTAACCTCATCGTGTATCTAGAAAAACATGCTCCACCATCTCCCTTCTGCTACGTGGAAGAGACTGGCTGCTAGGATCACCATAAGGTCAGGTGGTGTCCCAACCAAGTGACAAAATCCCCCTACACCGTCCAGCCAGTCCTCAACTGCCTGCAGGTCCACCCCACCTCAAAACCTCGATGGCCTCTTCTACTAAAACTCAGGTAACGCACTCAGTCATCATGCACCCTATAGTGGTGACGATGGTGGCAACAACGGCCCAAGGGTAAGTGGTGTTTCCGGTACATCACCTGAAGGTTCTAATGCCGTAAGAGGGCCCTATATCGAGGCATCATCGCATGGTGGGCTATCATCGTGTAATCTCTCAAGAATCCTATCCGGATTTCTACATCGGGGAATCATGAAAGAAAAACAAGTGTTACATGGTCAATAAGGTATACCTAGTGATCTGACGCAACAAAATAACAAGGAAAACTCTTCAAAAACACCCGCAATCAGTGTTTTTGTGCACTGATTCAGAAATCGGAATTTAGGATCATGGGGTATGGATCTGTCGGCCACCGCACCAACACTGGGATCCCCAATCTGAAAACCATACTAATAACACTTTACACTTTTTCAAAAGATAAAAGATCAGAGTCCTAGTTTTTCAGTAGAATCGAATCCTCTGATACCACTTTCTCACTACCTGTCCCCCGGGGCACGTGTCATAACTACCCCACTCCCGCCTTCCATTGTCCAGGGGCTGGAGACTAGCACCAGAAAGGCATATCCCCATAACGAGAAGGCATTTCCTTTAAACCTCTATAAACTAACAAAACAGAATACAAAAATATGCCACCACATAGTGAACTACTCTAGTAAAAGACTTCTAAAAGTAAAAGGGGATGGAATACATTCCCAAGTAGAAATGTACAAGTACAATTGAAAAGATAAAAATAGCTGGAAGGTGAAAAACATCTCCTAGATCGGTCACCATATATCATACTTGAAGGGAAGATATAGATGGCATCTTCAGCACTCCATGTCTGCTCGTATCCTCCATACCCCACTTAGTCCTGGCTCCCTGAAACCTCAGCCCAGCTACTCATCATATGCACAAGACAAAACAAGGTGCGGGAGAAGCCTGCGTAGGGGTGAGTAAAACAATACCGAGAAGGGACCTCGAGATCCCTGAAGGACTCTCCGAATTCGGCAATGGAAAACCAAAAAGCATGACCAAAATCCCAAAGCACAAAGAAATAGTCAGATCTTAAAATGAGTCTCAGCTCAAACCTGGTTTTCACTGAAGTATAGAAGTACATATGAATTGTCGTGAAACTAAATAATCTTATTCTATCAAGAGGAAATGATTCGGACCTTACGGAGTCTGACCCACATAGGATTGATAGGTACTAACCCCCTGAATGACCCACACAGGATCCTACAAACAGAATATCGATATGTAACAAACCCATGAAATGACCCACATAGGATTCGACCCACACCGGATCAATAGGAAACTAAAACCCACAATGACCCACTTAGTAGTTGACCCACATTAGATGGGTATGCGCTGACCCACACAGGATCGCTGAGCGATGAACCACACAGGATATGACTCACACAGGATTGGTATGCAATGACCCACACTGGATAACTAAGCATTGACCCACATAAGATCTGGCGTACACAATATCAGTGCTGACCCACACAGGATCTCTCGGTACTAACATGTATATTATCTATCTCCAACCTACGCCTCACTACCAGTCACTGGATTCCTCACACCTGGTGTGCTCGAGTTCCATATAATCTATACATCAAGATATTGGTTTAAGATAAACCACCACTAATCTCCAAAAAAGAATAACCAAAGGACCACCATGTCATAATGGATCCAATGCGAGAGACGGTGCGTCAATCTGACACTCTGTTTGCGAGTTATAAGTGTTTTAGCTCCGGGGGACCGGTTGGATTTAGTTTCGATCCAACCCGGTCATACTCCAACTATCTCCAAAACGCATGTGGAGTATAACTAAGTGATTTTAATGATTCAAGGATCACAACTCCACAAATAGTTTGTCAAATAGGCGTCTTGTTCTCTAGAGAAGGCCATATAAGGGTTTCGGGACCTGGTTGGACCCAACTATTGTCTGACCCAGTCAAACCGACCTGGCCTGACCTAGTTTGGGCTAGGCCACTGTGGGCTCGGCCTGCTGGGCCTTGAAAATATCGGCCTATGGGGAAATGGTCAGGCTGGCCCGCTGGGGGGGAGAGCCAAAAAGGGAACCTCGACCCGAAAGGGCGGCCCACAAAAGAGCGGGCCATGGAGGGCGGCCCGGCCGTGGGAGGCGCAACCCACAAAAGGGGGGCCTGCGAAGGCGCATTCAAAAAGGGGGCGGCTCGGTCACAAATGATGTGGCCCACAAGGGGTGGCCTGGGCGTGCGGGGCATGACCCATAAAGAGGACGGCTCAGTTGCATAGGTCACGACCTGCAAGGGGGGCGGTCCGGCCGTGCAAGGCGGGGCCTTGAAGGTTGTGGCCCATCCATAGAGGGCGTGACCCACAAGGGGGTCGGGCTGGCTGTTGTACACTTGAGTGGGAAAGGGGGGAAGTGTGTCCCCCTAGTTATCCCGAATAGCTCGGAGGCCATTCGGATATGTGATATGGCGGTGCCCAGTTGCTGTAGAGCCCACCGTAGACATGGTTTCTGCCTCTGCCACAGCTTCAGTTACAGCTTCTTCTCATTTTTGGCACCGCCTCCCCACTCAACGGCGGTGCGTTGGTTGCACCGCCTCTCCTTTAATGGCTGGATGAAGTGCAGCCCACCTCCTCCAATCGCTACGACTGACAAGCCACAACCCCTTTCTCACCGTCAGCACGCATCAGCGAGCTACACCACCTCTGCGTTCATCATGTGTCGGCAGTTCTGATGACCGTTATGGCTTCCTTCTACGGCCTCCTCTTACAGCCTGATTTGGTGCAAGACTTCTTTGTACCCGCTCGGTGTCTCCATGCTGGCAGAATTCCACGGAGAACGCTAGGGTGTATCAAAGTAGCGAAGGGTCTATGATGGGTTCGTTAGGCCTACGCACTCCACGTTAGCTCGTAACATGAGTGAGGATAAGGAGTTCAAGAAATTTAGTTTAAATAAACAAGAATCATAACCCTTACCTTGTAAACCCATTAGAGAGAATCTGAACTTGAAGGTGGATCATGTTCTTTGTTCCTGCAAGAGGTTCCCACTGACGCCACTCGTACGTCGTCCTTCGTTTCGTGGTTCGGTGTCACCTGTCACCTCATGTGGATATCAGATCCATCCTCTAAGGGTTCGGCATAACAGTACTACTTCATCACTTTTTTTCTTGGCAATGATGTGCTGACACCCCTCCCTAAGTTACATATAAATAAGAGAGGGGTTGGGTAAGTAACTACGTGGGGAATTAATGGGGGCTCATTAATTAGGAAACTTCATAATTCCCCAATGATGCTGTTACTTAAGATTGAATGGTCATTCCATTTATCATCGTGACACATCATGGGTCCCACACTATGCTTGTCTGTTGGAGGAGAAGAAAGAATATAAAATAATAAAATTATTTCACACCATTTCTTTTAAAAAGTCTCAAAACATAACTTTTTCTCCAATCCTACTGTGGTCAATGTAAATTCTATTTTATGTGAATCCTGATGGTGCAGATTCAATGGTGCCCTGATATTTTTAATCTAAGAACTAGTTCAAAAGATAAAAAATTCCGCTCAAAATTTTACTGCAAGTATATTAAAAAATGGTCATAAATCAATTATGGCCACACCAGGCCTCAAAATTAGGCGCTGTCAATTTTCGCTGACTCGTAATAATTCCATAAAATTCAAAAACATTACATGGAAAATCTGGGTCTTTAAATTCTCCAAACCTTAGTGCTTTTCATCCCTAATATCCCCAACATAGACTAAGGAAACAAATTCGGGTACTGAGAATGAATCTGAACCACCCGCACCCATGTGTTCTCTTCGAGGTTATAATGCTTCAAAATAATATGCACTATAGGTATAGACCATCCATGAAGGACTCGGTCAACTCGATCCTCAATCTCCACTAGAACCTCTATAAACATTTCCCTATCCTCGATGTCCAGCTCACCGTGGTCGGAGATGTGATATCGGTCATACGCTTATCTCCTCACATGCAATACTTGGAAGACGTCGCACACCCTCTCCAACTGTGGTGGAAGTTACAATAGGTATTTCACCTCCCCAATCCTCCTAATTATTAGAAATGGTCCGATAAACATCGTGATAACTTTTTTCCTCGACCAAATCTCCATATTCCCTGTTGGGAGGAGACTCACAAGAATATGTGGCCCCCCTCCTGGAACTGAAAAGGTCTCTATCTCTTATAAACATAAGACTTAGGTCTACTCTCTGTAGTCTTCATCGGCTCCTGGATGATCTACACCTTCTCAGTGGTATCCCGTACCAACTTTGGACCCCTAGGTTCTAACTCCCTTGGGTCTTTCCAGTATAGAGGTGATCTTTCAGGTTGACCGTACGAGGCCTCGAATTGTTCCATACCGATGGTGGAGTGATAACTATTGTTGTATGTGAAATACACAAGGAAAAGAGATCCTCCCAAATACATCCAAAATCTAGGACTCAAGCAAGAAACATGTCCTCTAGAGTTTAAATGGTCTTCTCCATCTAACCATCCATCATATGATAAAAGGCAGTGGTCAAACGTAGCTAAGTCCCAAACACCTCATGTAATCATTTCTACAACTGGGATGTAAAACATGTTACATGGTCAGAGACGATTGTCAATGGAAACCCATGAAGTCGCACAATATCTTATCCGTATAGGTGTCCCAATCCCTCTACATATCCCTACTCTTGAATAGTTGAGAATTAGGCTGACATGGTGAGCTAGTCAACGATCACCGAGATGGAATCATTTCCCTTAGATGTACGTGGAATCACTATCATAATGTTCATGGAGATTGAATCCCACTTCCACTATGGCACCTCTAGGGGTTGAGCAAAGCCTACTGGAACCGGGTTCTCGACCTTCTCTTGCTAACAAGTGAGGCATTGTGAAACAAACTCTGCCACCTTCTTCTTCATGCCTCACCACCAGTGCTGATGCCGGTGGTTTGGGTACATCATTGGCACACAATGATGTATCACCGGAGGGGATGTATGGAACTCCCTCATCACCTCCTCCCATAGTACCACTGGTACCATGGTACATCCTCTGAAGAGGATGACGTGATCGCACCTTCAAAAAATCCTTCAGGTGCCAGTCCTGAGGATATATGAGCACATCGAGCCTCACAGTCAATGTCCCCAATATGTGCCTCCCTGACTCATTGAAGGAGTGGGGAAATGACTGTCAAAGATGGAGGTAAGCTACTCCATCTCAATCTATGAAGGATATCTGCAATGTGGCTAGCTACTATGTCGCATCAATCAACATCTATAGACCAGACCTCCTACTATGTTCATTTGCTACTATGTTCCCCTTACCAGGAGTATAGACTATCTCAAAGTCATTGTACGGGAGGAACTCTAGCCATCACTGTTGTCTCATGTTCAGGTCCTTCTGAGAGAATATATTCTTGAGATTATTGTGATTATAGTAGACAATAAAACATTCTCCGATAAAGTGACGTCAGCACATACTCAAGGAAAAGACCACTGCTGCTATGTCAAGTTCATGGGTAATGTACTTATACTCATATAGCCATATTTTTCACAATCCATAGGCCTCATTGCATGCTCCTACACCAGGACAAACACATGACTGGTCCCTGATGTGTCGCATTAGACTATGTACCCAACTCCCTCTTCTGGTAGCCTTAATATGGAGCTACTCGTCCGTATTTACCTCAAATTTTGAGAAATCATCCGATATCTCTCCATCCACATGATGGTATATCATTTCTTCATCAACAAATAAAATGGTGCTACAACTCTAGAAAAATCAGGCACGAATCTCCAAAAGAATCCAAGTAACCCTAGGAATATCCTCACCTTTGACACAGTCCTGGGTGTCTCCCATGTAAGCACAACCTCTATCTTCGTTGGATCCACTGCAACTCCAGCGCCTGAGAAAACGTGTTCCAAAAAGTGGACCTATTGTATCCAAAATTGGCACATTGAGAGCTTACCATAAATCTGGTGCTCTCGGAGTGTATTTAGAACAATATTTAAATGATATCCATTCTCCTCCTCTATTACTGAGAACACTCGGATGTTGTTGACGGTCACAACCACAAAGAGATCATGGTATAGTTGAATGATCCTATTCATGAGTCCCATAAACACTCTAGGGGCATTGTTCATGCCAAATGGCATAACCGAGAACTCATAGTATCCATACCAACATCTGAAGGCCATCATATTACCATCCTTATCTCGTAACCTAAGTTGATGATAAACTAATCTGAGGTCTATCCTTAAAAACTAACGAGCTCCCGTTAACTGATCGAAATGATCATCAATCCTCGGAAGTGGATATTTGTTCTTCACAATGTCCTGGTTCAGGCGCTAGTAGTCTACACAGAATCTCAAACTCCCATCCATCTTCATGGCAAAAATATTGGGGATACCCAGAGATAAACATTGGTCCTTATGAACCACTTACTCTGCTAGTCCTCCATTAGTACCCATAACTCATGATGCTATGTGGGAGCCATCATATATGATTGTGTAGATATCGGTGCTATCTAATGGTACATGTCAATGTAAAATTCTATCTCTCAGCATGGATGTATTCTCAGAACATCACCAAGAATGATATCGGCCTACTGGTCCACACTACAAGAAAACTCAGACCCTCAACATTTACTTCTCTGAGGGAAAGGACAACCAACTTATGTGTGATCAGTTGCAACCTCCTCCGAGTTAGTCCATCCTATGCTTCACATGTTCCCTTCATGCTGGTGAAGGAATACCTGGTCCTATCCTCATGGACACACCACACATTGCACCTAATAATGTTAATCTAAGCATGTAAAATGGATATCCAGTCCATACCCATGATGATTTCGAAAGGCCTCGATGCCACTACTAGGATATCCTAGCCAAAGCTCCCGCCTCCTACAGTAATCTCACACTACCAGTACCCGTGTTTAATTATAAAATATTAACCCTTAGGAGTCTCTAGCCATAATTTTCAAGCTAATGGCTCAACTAGAATCTCCAAGCCCAGAACGAGAGTAATGGAAATAAAATAGTGACTAGAACCTATGTCTATAAGTACTATAACTAAGGTGGAGTAGACACTAAATCGAACCTATAATCATCTTCTAAACACCATGGTCATAGGACTAAGTCACCTAGAGTTGAGCTCATTACTGTCCACCTACTCCATGTGGTCAGGGTGGACCACCTATTGGTGGTGGTAGTAGAACCTCGTATAGCCTCCCACCACCTGCTGCATGGAAATATCCACTTCCACATCCACCAACTTCCTATAGACCTCCTCGATCGAATCTATACCTCTACCTCGGCAGTCCCTCAATGGTCCTGTAGTCATCCATATGGCGGGTCAAACAGTCAAAAGCCATGTGACTCTGCCCGCCGCATTTGTAGCATTGCATGTCCCTCGTCTGACATCCTCTACATTGCGAGCTCCGCACCCCTGACCCTACATCCCAGGGTGCTACACCAGAAGGCCTAGTTCGCTCGTACCTCTATGTCATCAGCCTACTACCAGCTGCAGATGACTCTACTACATGTCACCCTTTGGTGGGTCTCGCAGTCGGTGCCATCTTATCTTGGAATCTCTCAACTAAAAGTGTTCTCTCAAGCAACAAATCTTGCGTCAGTATACTGGGTGATATCATTTATTCTCTGATTTCCCATCGGAGAGCCCTCTCAATGGTTTGAGCCCTAATGAACATGTCTCATACCATGTAGGTGGAGTGGCGGGAGAGACCAGTGAACCTCACTGAGTACTAGGCCACAGTCATGCTGCCCTGATATAAGTGAAGCAACTCCTGTATACACACAGAGCGTAAGGTCGTTGGAATTGACATTTCCCTGAAAAGACCATCAATGTCCACCCAGATGAAAGTTACCTCATCATGTATCGGGAGAATCACGCTCCACCATCTCATTGCTACTTTCAGAAAGAGACTGGCTACTAGGATCAACATATGGTGAGATGGTGTCCCAACCAAGTGAAAAACTCTGACTACAGCCTCCATCCAGTACTCAGCCGCCTGGTGGGGATAGTGGCAACAGCTACACAATAGGCGTTGGTGCTGCATGTACACCACCCGAAGGTGCTAACACTGTAAGAGGGAACTGCACCAAGGCCTCATCGGTTGGTGGTCCGTCATTGCGTACTCTCTCGGGAATCATGGATGGCTATCTATGTGGAATCATCCTAAAAGAAAAAAAGGTGTCCCATAGTCAATAAGTTATACCTTGTTAGTTGACTCAAAAAAGATCACAAGAAATAAATCTAAAAAAACACACACAATTAGTGTTTTGATGAAATGAGTCAGAAATCTGAATTTAGAGTTCTAGTGTATGGATATGTCAGCCGACACAAAAACAATAGATTCCCAAATATGAAAACCACTCTCATAAAATTTAACTATATTTCCATAATGAAAAGATCAGAGTCCTAGTTCTTGGGTAGAACCGACTCCTCTGATACCACTTTCACGCGAACCGTCCCCTGGGGCCCTTGTCGTGACTACCCCATGCCCGCCTTCCATAGGCCAGGGGGCTGGCGACTAGCACCAAAAAGGAGTATCCCCATAACGGGAAGGAATTTACTTTAATCCTAGACAAACACAGAGACTAGAATGCAACAAGATGAAACCACATATTAAACTGCTGTAGTAAAAATTGCTGTAAGTAAAATGGGCTGGAATACAAGCCCAACAAAAAACATATAAGTACAATTGAAAAGTAAAAAACAACTAGGAGGTGAAAAAATATTCCTAGATTGTCCACCATAGATCATACCTAAAGGGTAGGTATAGATCGCCTCCTCAACACTCCATATCAACCCGTCTCCTCTGCGACCCTCTTAGTCATGGCTCCCTGAAACCTCAGCCCAACTGCCCGTTGTCTTCACAAGACATAACTTGGTGTGGGTGTAGCCCATGTAGGGGTGAGTATAATAATACCTATTAGTTACCTTGATACCTTTGAAGGTCCCTCGGATGTCCACAATGGAAAACCACAAAGCATGACCTCAATCATGAAGCCTAACGTAATAGTCATAGCTCTAGAAGAGTCTCACCTCAAACCAAATTTTCACTTAAGTATAGATGTATAGATAATTAGTCATGAAACTAGATCATCTTATTCTGTCAAGAGGCATTGATTCTGACTATACAGAGTTTGACCCACATAGGATCGATATGTACTAACCCCTGCAATGACCCACACAGGATCTGACCCACACCGGATCGATAGGTAACTAACCCCCACAATGACCGACACAGGATCTCACCCACATAGGATCGGTATGTGCGGGCTGTAAGGGGGGCCGCCCGGCTAGGCGGGGCACAGCCCTCAAGGAGGGTGTCTCGGCCATGGAGGGCGCAACCCACAAGGGGGGTGGCCCAGCCGCGTTGAGTGCGGTCCTCTACGGGGGATTCCTGACTATTGTCCGCTCAAGCTAGAAAGGGGGAAGTGTGTCCCACCAGGTATCTTGAATGTCCCGGAGGCTGTTTGGTTTGCTTAAATGGCTGCGCTATGTGGGCGCCGCTCGATCACTGTGGAACCCTCCTTAGGCATGGATTCTGCCTCCCCTACGGCTTCAGCCACAACTTCTTCTCACCGGCGGCGCACTGGTGGCACCGCCTCCCTACTCGACAGTGACACGCTGGTCATGCCACCTAACCTTCCATGGATGGCCGAAGTGCCGGCCACCTCCACCAATCACCACAACTGACAAGTTGTGACCCCTTTTTGAACAGCATCATGCGTCTGGGCCACATCGCCACTACAACCAGCCAGTTCCGATCGTTCAAATGACCCTCACAGCTTCATTCTACAAACTCCTCTTGTGGCGTGTATCGGTGCACACCTTCTTCCTAGCCGCTTGGTGTCACCATGTTAACAATATTCCGTGGATAATATAATGGTGTAGCAATGTAACGGAGGGTACGAAATTGGTTCGTTAGTCCTGCGCCCTCCATGTTAGCTTGTAACTTGAGGGAGGACAAAGAGTTCAATAAATTTACATGAAATAAAAAAGAATCAAAACCTCTACCTCGTAAACTCATTGGAGAGAGTCCATGCTTGAATGTGGATCATGTTCCTTGTTCCCACAACAAGTTCCCAACGATTCTGCTCATACGTCGTCCTTTGGTTCCTGGTTTAGTGTCACCTATCACCCCCCATTGGAATCAGCTCCATCCTCTAAGGGTTCAACATCATGACATTCCATCCGCACTTCATTTCTTGGAAATGCTCTGCCAACACCCCTCCCAATGCTCCATATAAATAAGATATAGGGAGGTGAAGTAACGACGTGGGGAATTAATGGTGTCTCATTAATTAGGAACCTTCCTAATTACCCAACAACGTCGTTTCTTAAAATATATTCATTGGTGTGCCTAAATTTACATTAACAAATTTCAAAAATTCATTCCGGGCACACCGAGCCTTTGAATTAGGCACCGTAAATTTTTGCAGACTCATAATAACACCCTATAATTAAAAAAAATTAAATGTAAAATCCAGGTCTTTACATTATGTAATATAACATTTATCATATGTTTATTTATTTTTTGAATATTAACTTAACCATTATATAATTTCATGATTTAATCATTTATTTTATTAATTATTTCATATGAATTAATTAATTTATGTCTACCAGACTATGATCCTATTAATATATAATCAAATTTGAAAATATAGAATATAAATAAATATATTATGTGTTATTTGTTTCAAAAATATGTATTAAAAACATATGTAAAATCATATAGATATTAATTGTAAGGTAAAATATAAAACATGACATGTTTATGAAAAATAAATTGAAAATACAATCAAAATATTACGTCAAACATGGAATTACATTACTTGATTAGCAATTAATCTAGTAGAACTATTTTTTGACCATCACATACAAGAATACATATTTTTTAAGGGGATTTGTTATGTGATATTTGGAAAGGCACAACCATTTTACATCAATATATTTATCCCTTCAAATGCATGGTTTATAATCGAGGAACATTTGGAGGAAATTTATGTTATGATTTCTAGAATTGGGTGGTCCACTATATAGACCAAGGAATTTTAATACCACATTTGGAAAAGACAAAAATTCCTAGATACGTTCCAGTAATAATACCAAGACATGATGGGGTTATATGAAGGTGTATGTTTACCCTTGGACCTTAATTTCTTGAAAAATAGATATTTCATGTTGAATTTGATGGTCTATTGTAATTTGATAAAACTGTGGGATATTTAAAAAAATTATTTATTATTTATTATCCCATATTTTGTAATGAATATATTTAAAATTAAAATTATATTTTTTGATGTAAAATAAAATGACTATTATTCATCCACACTATCCATGTGATCAATATTGAAGATAGACTATATTTTCCCTATAAGTAACCTCTAAGATTGGTTTAGATAACTTGAGGTTATTCTGCTACACGAAAAGAAATCATACATATGAAAATAATCATTTATAATATTACTACAATAGAGGTTAGTGAGGAATAATATATTTTCTAATAAAAAACATATGAATGATTTGGTTGAAATTCCATATTTATTCATTTACCTCTTTCTAGTGGTTTCATGATGTCTCATTAAAATATATAGGATTATAGCATGACCAAACGACTCTGTAGTAAATAATAAGATCCATAAATATAGGAACCGTTATAGACTATAATGAAAATCATTCAATGTTTTCCTAGGGATAATTCACTAACTACGCCTCAGATAGTTAAAATAATCATCAATATTGAGTTCCTAGAAGTTCTAGGGTTTAAAACCCCTCATAAATACTATATTTTTATCATTAAAGAAACACTTACATAGAGATAATTTGACATTGTGGTAAATTATAATATGAACAACATTGAGAAGTCTATCCCAGATTGGATAATGCTTCACCACCATGTATATAAGTAGATATTCTTAAGAAATCCTATTTTCAATATTGGAAAAAAGTATAATTGGAATGTGAAATACCTTGATCCCAAATATTGTAAATGTCCATCCATGAAGAGGAAGAGAAATGGGAATGAAATGGACATGGATTTTATTTGTTTCATGTGTGGTATGGAGGTACTCTAGAAGAAAAAATAATCCTGAACTAAGAATCAGGAGAAATACTCATGTATAAGATATAACATGTAGACGACACATATACATTGAAATATATAAACACAGTAGGTTCAAAAATATTAAATGTGGGAGGTAGACTTAATAATATCTAATGGATAAAAAATACCAATTATGGATATCAGGGTCTACCATATCGCATGGAAAATGGTAAAGATATTTGTTTTTATGGATTATTATTTAGTTCAACTATTTTCCAGAAAACATATCTCTTTTTCAAAACATTATACAAAGGTACTTATTTATCATGTTCTTGGATAAATGTTTCTCCTATTATAAATTTAGTATTTTTTATATTCTTGTACATTTAAATAACTATCACTATGTGTTTGATTACATTATAAATGTAATAGAAATTGATAATGAAACTACATTAGTTGACTCTTATCCCAAAAAATTATTTCTTTACATCCTTGGTCATGTAAATTAAATATATTTGATTAAATTGAATTGGAATTGAAATTTTGATTCCAGTTATCTATAACATCATCCTGTATGTTATAAAAATTTACAAGGGAAAATTAACCAAGTTGCATTTATTGCAAAAAGATAGTGGTCTAAATATATACATTAATTTGTTCACATTAAATTACGTGGACCATTTCATTTTTAGTATTTGGTGGGTGGTCATAATGCATAACTTTTCTGATTTTTTTCAATGATATGGACATGTTTTCCTATTGATTTATGAGTTAGATTCCTTTAATGAATTTAAGAAATTCATGAATGATGTTTTAAACATCATGGTGAAAATATTAACACACTCCACTCAAATTGTCATGATGCATATATTAATCAAGACTTCATTAGATATATATGGGTGTTTCAGATTCTATATAAATTCACTCATCATAACACCCCGGAATTGAATAGTGTATGTTGAAGGTGGAACCAAAATTTTCCATACATGATGCGATATATGATATTTCATGAAAATCTTATATTTGTCTTTTTGAGGATACATGTAATGAAAAATATAATAAAAACTATTTTGTGTACCAATTAATTAAATAAATTTCCTTCTATATGAAATTATATTTTAAGGAAAAATATATAGTCAACATTAGATGAATGTGGTTGAAAATAAAATTTTAAATCTTATTTAGCTATAAAACATTCACCTTAAGGAACAAAATGTACAATGATTGGATAAGCTAACTAAATGAAGTGATATTACTTTGATGAACCCTCAAAAAAAATGGTAATGGTGGTAATGCTTACCATATTCAATGGGGGAGGGGTAATCTATAAAAATTATAGTAGGGGAGATAATGACTTTGATGAATTACAGTATCATTGTAAAAAATAGTACTTTTATGAATAGATTACATAATTCTCATTGTGAGAATTTTTTTAGATAAATAGTACTACATATTACTACATGTTTGGTTACAATAATTGAATGGATATGGTTTACTAGTAACAAAGTATAGTGACTCACTATTATTTGATAAGGATGATCATATATTACATAATGAGAAGTATTTGGAATATATGATTCCATGTGGAATGAATCCCTGAATTATGAAATGGATTTCTTGTTCCAAATTATTTTCATGATTTTGGAAGATACACTAGTGCATGTAATGCCTGTTGGTTGTAAATGGTTATTCATTAAGATATCGGGTATCGATGGGAGAATAAATTCCTACATGGAATGAATGGTTGAAAAATGGGTTCAATAGAAAAAATAAATTGAATATGATGACATGTAGTCACCAGTTTCACATAAGAAATCAATCAAAATTCTACGTCCCATTTCTACCTTCCCTGACTTTGAGGACTGAATCACGGATGTTAAATTTACCATCATTAATGGGACCATTTGAGAATATTTCTATATGAGAAAACCCAAATTGTTTGTAAATATAATTTACTCCATAAATGCATTTATGTTGAAAAAAATACATTTATTGATTAAATCAGGCATCAACATCTTGGAATATTAATTTTCTTGAGTTAAAAATTATAATTTTGAATCATAAATAATGAATATGATCCATGTCACTTTAATTAATTTTATTGAAGTGTGGGTGTTTTCATAAATGTATATATTGATTGTATATTTCTTATTGGGAATGAAATATAAATCATATAATATGATAAATAAAATTTAAATACATTCATTAATATGAATATCCAATGAGAAGCCATATAAATTCTATGGATCAAAAAACATTTAGATAGATGCAATAGGTTTCCCATCATATGCCATTGAACATATATTGAAAAGATATTGAAGAGATTCAATATATAATAACTGATGAAGGTTGATTCTAATATAACATGGAATTGATATATTTAGTAAAATGTGTCTATATATACACGTTGTATTAAAAATAATGATGTGGAATCATTAAACATAAAAAATTGGGATAATCATGTTTGTTATACAATGTCCTATGATATATTTTTCATAGATTTTATGTCCAATAGGAAGATATCAAGTGGACCAAGATTTCCTCTATTAGCTAGATGTCCAGAACACCCTTATGTAGATAATGTGTATAAAGAATATGAACTTGGTCTATGGATGATATGGGTAACTATTCATTAGAATATATGTGGAATCTAGTTTTCAAATAGATCATGACGATCGGAAATCATAGATGTCATAGATCTTCACTAAGAATTATTTTACATGCAGGTGGAAGTGCTCAATCAAGGATGTGGTAAAATATTCTATATAAGAGTCAAAATATATTGTGTCTTATAGGGTACCTTAAGAAGTAGTTTTCATACATAACTATATCATAGATCAGGATGTATTTCTTAGAAGTAAAGATATTATCCCACTCTATTCTGAAAATACTATAGTAGTGGACATCACATACAATAAAATGTCACAACAGTAGAGAGTGAATGTAATTCATATATATCATCTCTTGAGGGATAATTCATAAATAGATGACGTAACAGTTAAACTGATATACACAAAATATAATGTGGGGGACCCTTGACTAAATTAACTACTCAAAAAAAACATGATCATCATGTGAGGTCTAGTGTAAAGAATGTTATAGAAAGTTATACCTCGTTAAAGTGGGATTTTTGGGGTTTGTTCTATAGAACCCAATATTTTAAATTTTTTTACATTTATATTTTATGTTTTAAATAATTTAAAATAATCATAATATTTATTGTTTATTGTTTTATGTGACATTGATTTAAAAAAAATTCAGGGTATCTCTTGTATTCGTATGGTCATATCAGTTCCTCACTGTGTTGAGAACATTAAAGTTCAATTATTTTAATATTAAATATACATCTATGGTTGGATAACGAACTATGATAGTGAACATAATATATTGAACTTTCATTTAAGACTACTTATGTGAATATGAGGCTTCTTCTCATGAATGTAACTCATGGAAATCATTATGTTAGGAGATCATCATAGAATAATTTCCAATAAGAATTAAAAATTATTTGGTTTCATTATACATACATATATTTGAGTGTGTGTAATGATCCATATAATCTATGATAATTATTCATGAATAATGTAACACCCCAAGCTTCCACGGTACGTTTCACTTCGAATAATGCAATAGCGTGTGTTGTACGCAACCTCGAGCTCTAACACACACCACAACGAATTAAAGTAGCCGTTATGAATAGTAATAACCACTTTTTAAAATTATAGAAATTTTATATTTCAAAATGGACTTCATTTTTGAATTCGGAATATCGAAATTAGCCTATGTTGAATTTTTGGTATTTTTCTGAGAACTTCTAATTTTTATGAATAGTGAAAAATACTTAAAACAACTTTTTTAATCAAAAAAATTTATTGTGATAAATTATACTATTTAGTGGTTTTAATGTATAATTATAATATATTTTTACCATTTTATCCAATGGTGGTCATTAGAATTAATTTAACATTGAAATTGGACATAAACAATTGCCAATCTTTTGATATAAATTGTTTCTTAAAACACGCTATTTGTTGCGACAACGGGAATTAATTATAAAATTAATTAATGCAACTTATATGTTTGGAATTTTTTAAAATAGACATCATTTTTGGATTCGGAATATCAATTATAGCTTAGGGTGAAATTTTGGCATTGTTCTGGAAAACTTCAATTTTTGATGAATAGTGAAACCACTAAGTGGTAGTTAAATAACTGATTTTTCGCTTAAATGAAATATTACCACTTTTTTTATTTGATTTTCAAAAATCCGACATACATGGTTTTCATTAAGAAGTAAAATGTGGTTCAATGAGATTAAAATAATTTTTTGGTGAATAGTAACTTTTAAGTTCTTAATCGCGATTAGAGGTAATTAGTGTAGTTTAAGGTAAAAATAATGTTTTAATAATATGAGATGAGCTTGACACTTGTCCTACTCCTATTGGATGAGTCAAGGCCGACCCAGACAACCCATGGGTCAACTTGGGGGCCCCATGGAGCCACATTAGTTGGAAAATGTCATTAATATATATTTATTTAATGTTAAAATTAAATTGACACAAACATGAGTTGTTTTACTAAAACAGTTTTTAATTGGGGTTACACAAGTCCCAATTTTGATTATAAATATTAATTAGAAAGCTAAAAAGATTTACTACATCATAGTATTTTTTTTATAATTTTTAGACATTAAATAAAATAAATTATTTATGACATCATTATGATGCGGCGATGACCTCATTATTTAACGATTTAAATAAAATGAGAAGATAATGCAAAATCCAAGGATTAAACTTGTCCAAAGCCTATTGTATGAAGAGATTTCGAACCCTTATCACCTTAGCCACGAATTATATAAGTGTGGGACCTTTAGAATCCGAAAAGCATTGTATAATAATGTAACATTTCAATCTTTCCAAAAGAGCCCCTCCTCTCCACTTATAAAAGGCCCCCACCTCTCCCACCTTATTCACACCTTCAAGCCATTTGGCTCTGCCAACCTCTGCCCAAATACTCTCCCAACTCCCCCCTCTTACTCCTAGAAGCCTCACTTTGGGAAGAACGCTTCCTAAGGAAGCCTTTGTCTCAAATCAAAAAGAGTTACCCGATTTTGAGGTAATGTCTTCTCTAATGTTGTTTTGTTTTATTTTTCTTCTCCAACCTCCTAAAATCTTTTTATTCATTTCTTTTGTAACAACAACAGTATACTAAATATACTAGGATGTTGTTATAAGAAGTATTCGAGCTACACTTACACACACCTACATCTAATGGTTAAAGAACATACGGTTTCTGTGGATGGCGAATTTCTACCTCACGAAACGATGATTGTTCAACACTCATATAACACCTTCAAAGGTGGCCATTAAGATGTAACTATTTTTATATATGATATATAATACGTTTATGTTTTACTTATGCTTCTGTATTTCTCATTTATGGCATACTTTATGATTTCCATTATGGGTAAAATGTGATAATTTTATTTTAGGAAGTGCGGACTACCGCCCCCTCAAAGTGATTTGAATCGTTAATGCCATATGTGGGATGTATAAAGGATGGAGTAAATGGTATTATACACTATATTATACTGGAATTATATTATACATTTATATAATTATGATTTAGTTCCATTTAATATGAAATTCAAATGAAAGTAGTGTTCATGCGTATGTACGGCTTACCGTCTCCATGAACGGTGCATTTCATTTCTTACCTCTAAATGTTACGTAATATTATAAATGAATGTATATACTGTATATATATGATATATATGATATCTAAATCATGAATATAATTCTGGATATAATGGATATTTCACCACATGAACAACTTGTAATTATAAGAAGTTTATTTTTGACTCAAGTACCAAAGATCGACAAAACGACCATTATTAACTTAAATAATTAAATAATGTTCATAACATGGTAATAAGTGATATAAATGGAATAATGAACATGAAAAAGGTTCTTAAGTAAATATAAATTAACTCTAGTTTATTATTCAGGAGGTTAAAGAACGGTCGAGTCAGGACAAGACGCAAGGTAAGGGAATTTCTTAACCCAACTTCCATTCTTTGGGTTAATCTCCTACTTTCAAATTATGTCATGATATTATTATGTCCTATATTGTATTTGTACATTATTTATGTGTACTTATAGTGAATACACATTATAGATGTACTTTATTTAAAAAAAAGATCTTTTTAAGGACTTCGTCTCAATCCCCTTTCATTGAGGCATATTTGGTTTTATACACAACTTTCTTTTATACAGTGTATAAACCCCTTTGACTTTTACGTTTATTCAAAAGGAATCTTTTTTATATGAAAAATTTTACTAGACGACAAAAGTGAATGTTTTTCTTTCTGTACTTATGCGGCGACAACGACTTCTCCACCGCCGTGACCATTATTTGAGATTCGGCTTCCTCTACAAGCCATCATTTTTTCTAATGAAAAATAAATACAAAGTTTTAACTTTCTTCTATTTTGGTATTGAAAATGGTTTTGAGAGCATTTTTATTATATCAATGTGTTGTATTTATATCTTGTGATTGAAATGTGGAAATGTTATGTTTCCTTTATGCATGTTTTATGTGATACGATTATGTTATGGTTTATGATATGTTTAAACCTATTCATATGAGGAATGCATTGGACTTAATAAGTGATGGGTGGAGCCCGCTATAGCTCCTCGATGCATCGGCAGGTCTCATGAGACAAACTAGTGTCTTGGCATGAGGCCTTGACAAAATTTTATTTGTGGTCTTGGCACGAGGCCTTGGCTACGTGGTTATGATAGTCTGGCATTATGCATTCCATCATTATGAAAATGGTTATTGATGTTGCATGGGATTATTCGATTAGTAGAATATCAATGTGAGTAAGTAAATGGAATTATCTCATTTTATTTTTGCCATATTATTCTAAAGTTCATGTTTAAAAAGGCTTTTGTTTTAGTTATACATTTCCTTAAATGTTAATGATTATTTATGAAATCTTCCGCAATATTGTTATCCTTACTGAGCATCTGAGCTCACCCCTTTCAATGTTTTAATATTTTTCCAGGATGTGAAGAGGTATTTTATGAATGACCTGCAGGGATAGTCAGAAAGGGATATGAGTGTGGACTATGAAGACCATGTTATTGTAGTTTGTTTAATTTTTTATGTAATGAAATATTTATGAATGTATCTAGTGTTTCCAAGGCTACTAAACTAATCG
The DNA here is from genome assembly GCA_963277665.1 of Viscum album. Classification (NCBI taxonomy): domain Eukaryota; kingdom Viridiplantae; phylum Streptophyta; class Magnoliopsida; order Santalales; family Viscaceae; genus Viscum; species Viscum album. The sequence continues at coordinate 670,753,406 of OY728147.1, forward strand.
GTCTTTCGAGACTTGATCTTTTGTGATCATGCCAATGTTATGAAGTAATGCACCGGCTCTGGATAGCTGGGGTCGGGGTGTTACAGTTGGTATCAGAGGGAGGTTTAGTACTAACCTTGGAAGCTAGATTTAGATAAACTCTGATTAGAGCACGTAGACCTAAGATGAACTTTGAGGATTAATATAGAAGAACTTCCTAGAATTATGGTATTATAGAGATTTTGTGAGTTTTCTGAGCAATACCTCCCTGTCTGGATACGAGCAAGTAGAGGCGGCTCTGGAACAGATGTACCTAGGGGTAAAAACCGAAAACACCGCTTTGAGCTTGACTCGAACGGGAACTGGTGCACGACAACGGGCATTGCTGCACTCTTGGTTATGACACTCCCGGGGGATATGCTTAGGATAATTCTCATTTTCTTTACAAACCACTATAAAGGGTTATGAGTATATACTTTCTCAAAGGTAACATTTCTTTTTATGATTATGGATTATATCCATAAATAGTTCAATTTATGTTAAGTGTTTTATAAGTATGGGATTATGTATTTTGATTCATAAACTGATCTAGTTTATGCAATTGTTTAGAAATGGAGCCTAGTGGAAGAAATGGAAACCGTATCAATGCACGCACTCCATGTAGGGATTTCCCTCCTGCTCAAGATAATTATAGTGGGGCTAGTGATGCAACTGGTTCCGATCAGCTAATCACCATACTGGGACAACTTACTCAGGTTATGAATAATAACCTTACTCGTATGGAGCACCCTGATCCGCAACGTGGGGGATCAATGCTAGACCGTTTCATGAGGCAACAACCACCAACCTTCAATGGGGGTACAAATCCGTTAGTAGCTGAGCAATGGATAAACTCCTTAGAGAAAATATTCCATGCCTTGGGGAGTAGCGAAAGGGAGAAGGTTGTCATGGCAGTTTACCGCCTCACTGGAGATGCCGATCAGTGGTGGTCGCTGATTCAAAACACAAAGGAAGATGATGACGTATCGAATATGGAATGGGGGGAGATCAAAGATCTGTTTTTAGAAAAATATTTTCCTCGTGACCATCGAGCAGATATGGAAAAGCAATTTCTGAGTCTGAGGCAGAAGGAGGATGATAATGTCGCAAAGTATTAGGCCAACTTTACAAGGTTAGCGAGGCATGCTGCCGATTATATACGTAACCCAAGGAGTAAGATTGATCGTTTCTTTGATGGGTTAAAACCATTTCTCCGTCGAGCTTTAGTATCACAATCCTTCTCATCATACGAAGATATTGTCTCGTGTGCTATCAAGACAGAAAAGGAATTCTCTAAGTCTTATGACAACAAAGTAAAGCAAGAGAAGAAGAGAACGGGGGAACAAGAGACAGATAAAGGGAAAAAGGGAAAGAAGGATTTTCCATTATGTGATAATTGTGGGAAGAATCACCCTGGTACGTGCCTAAAAGAAATGGGAGTTTGTTATAAATGTGGAGAAAAGGGTCACCAGGCTCGTGATTGCAAGGGAAAGAAAGAGGCTATCAAAGTTTAATGCTATAATTGTAGAGAAATGGGTCATTATGCAAATGAATGTCCTAAGCGTCAAGGAAACTTACCTCAGAAAATGCCAAGGGATCAAGGCCAATCTTATGCTGTGACTACAGTTGAAGCGGAATAATTAATGTATTGGTGCTTTTGGACTCAAGTATTATATTCTGGTTATAAGAATAATGTGATATATATATATGGATTGTACTGTAGTACTTGTTGATTTAATTAAGGTTTTAATATGATTAAGGTAATCACATTTTTAGTATGTGACAATAAGAGAAACTTTACTTTGTTTGGGGAATCTGATAAATTGATTTTGGAATTTAGAGACCTTTTAGAGAAAGTCTGGACAGAGGTATTTTTGATAACTATAAAGGTTGGAATGGATTAAGTTGAACATTGGATAGTATTGTTTAAGGTTAAAACATTTATGAAGATTATTTTTGGAATATTATGATACTATAGTTTTAGGAAAAGGAAAACCTGCAGGGTGGGGCATAACCCGTCGCGTCGGACAAAGCTGCAGGAATCGAACCCACAACCATAGTGCGACAGGCCTTTATTTCCTACCACTAGCCTACAGGAAGTCCCTGGTTAATACAAAATAATTTTACTAATCTAAATGGTATGTGTTAACATTTGGAACCTTATACAATTAGTTTAAGTATAATATTTAGGAGTTCTATTATCTTTTTGAGTGAAAGATGAGTTGATGGTTGAAACTCTAATTGTCAAGAATAAATATATATATACCTATCTCTTATTCAATGAATAAATTAATTCTTAAACTTTAGTAAAGGGATATTAAAACAAAAAATGTGTTATCCTAATAACTTATGTCTTGTTGAACTGATGATATTTTAAATCAACATAGATTGAAGGCTTTGAGGCCCTCAATTTGACAGTTGATTGTGATTGATGACCTCAATCACTCCCTACAAATATCTACGTTTTTCCTCCAATTATATGTCTCTAATTGCCACCAATGTTCTCCTTATCGAGATCATAATTTGGTGGTGACTTTCTTATTTCCATTTCCCTCTTATTAAGGATAAATTTTATTAACCTTATTTCCGATGTGGGTTTTCCACAAAGGTATTTTCTATTTTCAACCTTTTATTTTCAAAGAAAAATATCAAATTGCAAGGACGCAATTTATTGAAGGAGGGTAGAATGTAACACCCCAAGATTCCACGGTACGTTTCACTTCGAATAATGCAATAGCGTGTGTTGTACGCAACCTCGAGCTCTAACACACACCACAACGAATTAAAGTAGCCGTTATGAATAGTAATAACCACTTTTTAAAATTATAGAAATTTTATATTTCAAAATGGACTTCATTTTTGAATTCGGAATATCGAAATTAGCCTATGTTGAATTTTTGGTATTTTTCTGAGAACTTCTAATTTGTATGAATAGTGAAAAATACTTAAAACAACTTTTTTAATAAAAATAATTTATTGTGATAAATTATACTATTTAGTGGTTTTAAAGTATAATTAGAATAAATTTTTACCATTTTATCCAATGGTGGTCATTAGAATTAATTTAACATTGAAATTGGACATAAACAATTGCCAATCTTTTGATATAAATTGTTTCTTAAAACATGCTATTTGTTGTGACAACGAGAATTAATTATAAAATTAATTAATGAAACTTATATGTTTGTAATTTTGTAAAATAGTCATCATTTTTGGATGCGGAATATCAATTATCGCTTAGGGTGAAATTTTGGCATTGTTCTGAAAAACTTCAATTTTGATGAATAGTGAAACCACTAAGTGGTAGTTAAATAACTGATTTTTTGTTTAAATGAAATATTACCACTTCTGTGATTTGATTTTCAAAAATCCGGCATACATGGTTGTCATTAAGAAGTAAAATGTGGTTCAATGAAATTAAAATAATTTTTTTGGTGAATAGTAACTTTTAAGTTCTTAATCGCGATTAGAGGTAATTAGTGTAGTTTAAGGTAAAAATAATGTTTTAATAATATGAGATGAGCTTGACACTTGTCCTACTCCTATTGGATGAGTCATGACCGACCAAGAAAACCCATGGGCCAACTTGGGAACCCTATGGAGCCACTTTAGTTGGAAAATGACATTAATATATATTTATTTAATGTTAAAATTAAATTGACACAAACATGAGTTGTTTTACTAAAACAGTTTTTAATTGGGGTTACACAAGTCCAAATTTTGATTATAAATATTCATTAGAAAGCTAAAAAAATTTCCTACATCATATTATTTTTTTATAATTTTTAGACATTAAATAAAATAAATTATTTATGACATCATTATGATGCGGCGATGACCTCATTATTTAACGATTTAAATAAAATGAGAAGATAATGCAAAATCCAAGGATTAAACTTGTCCAAAGCCTATTGGATGAAGCTATTTAGAACCCTTATCACCTTATCCACGAATTATATAAGTGTGGGACCTTTAGAATCCGAAAAGCATTGTATAATAATGTAACATTTCAATCTTTCCAAAAGAGCCCCTCCTCTCCACTTATAAAAGGCCCCCACCTCTCCCACCTTATTCACACCTTCAAGCCATTTTTCTCGGCCAAACTCTGCCCAAATACTCTCCCAAATTCCCCCTATTACTCCTAGAAGCCTCACTATGGGAAGAACTCTTCCCAAGGAAGCCTTTGGCTCAAATCAAAAAGAGTTACCCGATTTTGAGGTAATGTCTTCTCTAATGTTGTTTTGTTTTATTTTTCTTCTCCAACCCCCTAAAATCTTTTTATTCATTTCTTTTGTGACAACACCAGTATCCTCAATATACTATGATGTTGTTATAAGAAGTATTAGAGCTAAACTTACACACACCTACATCTAATGGTTAAAGAACTTACGGTTTCTGTGGATGGCGAATTTCTGCCTCACGAAACGATGATTGTTCAACACTCATATAACACCTTCAAAGGTGGCCATTAAGATGTCACTATTTTTATATATGATATATAATACGTTTATGGTTTACTTATGCTTCTGTATTTCTCATTTATGGCATACTTTATGATTTCCATTATGGGTAAAACGTGATAATTTCATTTTAGGAAGTGCGGACTACCGCCCCCTCAAAGTGATTTGAATCGTTAATGCCATATGTGGGATGTATAAAGGATGGAGTAAATGGTACTATACACTATATTATACTGGAATTATATTATACATTTATATAATTATGATTTAGTTCCATTAAATATGAAATTCAAATGAAAGTAGCGTTCATGCGTACGTACGGCTTACCGTCTCCATGAACGGTGCATTTCATTTCTTACCTCTAAATGTTACATAATATTATAAATGAATGTATATACTGTATATATATGATATATATGATATATAAATCATGAATATAATTCTGGATATAATGGATATTTCACCACATGAACAACTTGTAATTATAAGAAGTTTATTTTTGACTCAAGTACTAAAGATCGACAAAACGACCGTTATTAACTTAAATAATTATATAATGTTCATAACATGGTAATAAGTGATATAAATGGAATAATGAATATGAAAAAGGTTCTTAAGTAAATATAAATTAACTCTAGTTTATTATTCATGAGGTTAAAGAACGGTCGAGTCAGGACAAGACGCAAGGTAAGGGAATTTCTTAACCCAACTTCCATTCTTTGGGTTAATCTCCTACTTTCAAATTATGTCATGATATTATTATGTCCTATATTGTATTTGTACATTATTTATGTGTACTTATAGTGAATACACATTATAGATGTACTTTATTTAAAAAAAAGATCTTTTTAAGGACTTCGTCTCAATCCCCTTTCATTGAGGCATATTTGGTTTTATACACAACTTTCTTTTATACGGTGTATAAACCCCTTTAACTTTTACGTTTATTCAAAAGGAATCTTTTCTATACGAAGCGTTTTACTAGATGACAAAAGTGAATTTTTTTCTTTCTGTACTTATGCGGCGACAACGACTTCTCCGCCACCGTGACCATTATTTGAGATTCGTCTTACTCTACAAGCCATCATTTTTTCTAATGAAAAATAAATACAAAGTTTTAACTTTATTCTATTTTGGTATTGAAAATGGTTTTGAAAGCATTTTTATTATATCAATGTGTTGTATTTATATCTTGTGATTGAAATGTGGAAATGTTATGTTTCCTTTATGCATGTTTTATGTGATACGATTATGTTATGGTTTATGATATGTTTAAACCTATTCATATGAGGAATGCATTGGACTTAATAAGTGACGGGTGGAGCCCGCTATAGCTCCTCGATGCATCAGCAGGTCTCATGAGACAAACTAGTGTCTTGGCACGAGGCCTTGACAAAATTTTATTTGTGGTCTTGGCACGAGGCCTTGGCTACGTGGTTATGATAGTCTGGCATTATGCATTCCATCATTATGAAAATGGTTATTGATGTTGCATGGGATTATTCGATTAGTAGAATATCCATGTGAGTAAGTAAATGGAATTATCTCATTTTATTTTTGCCATATTATGCTAAAGTTCAAGTGTGAAAAGGCTTTTGTTTTAGTTATACATTGCCTTAAATGTTAATGATTATTTATGAAAGCTTCCGCAATATTGTTATCCTTACTGAGCATCTGAGCTCACCCCTTTCAATGTTTTAATATTTTTCCTGGATGTGAAGAGGTATTTTATGAATGACCTGCAGGGATAGTCAGAAAGGGATATGAGTGTGGACTATGAAGACCATGTTATTGTAGTTTGTTTACTTTTTTATGTAATGAAATATTTATGAATGTATCTAGTGTTTCCAAGGCTACTAAACTAATCGGTCTTTCGAGACTTGATCTTTTGTGATCATGCCAATGTTACGAAGTAATGCACCGGCTCTGGATAGCTGGGGTCGGGGCGTTACAAATAAAGTGATTCTCAGACAACAATTTATTTTCCAAAACCATTATTCCATATGTTTATGGGTTATAGGGAATATTTGTGGTGTCAAGAATGAAATTTTGTTAATGGATAAGTTGTTGAATATTTTTTACCTTTTATCTTTATAGAAGTTTTTACCTCTTATATTTCATTAGAGTTTAATAATAAAATTAAATTCCATGGTGATGGTGCAATGATGTGTTTTTTTGAAATATTCATAGGAAGACATGATTGGCGATACAATTGTGTAACATGATTGGTGAGATATTATGAGACCTGAATTATATTACCCAAAGATAATTTTTATCTTTTTTTTGGTAATTATGACATTAATTTCTATCTATTGAGTGCCTTGACCTATTTCTATATTGCAATCTCAAACACTAGGAAAACAGGTCTAATAATAATGGTAAATAGTTATAAAGGGTTAAAAAATTATTATTTTCATTGATCCTGATTAAATTCTCTTTGAATTTAATTATTGGAATTAATATCCCTCTAGAGAATGAAAAATAAATGTTTTCAAATTTTATTCATCTATATTATTGAAAACATTATGAACAGTTATTAATTCACTATTAATTAAATTTTTTATTATTAAAATTGTAAATAATACTCTTTCACTTTATTTTCAATAATTAAATTTATTTATTTATTTAAGAAAAATATTTATTAATTATATAATCGAGTATTCAATAAATTATGAGGAATTAAAGAGGACAAAGATCATATTCCATGATAAAAATTTATTTGCTTGCTAAAAATAATTTTTCTCATTTTATGAGCCAAAAAACATAATAAAATAATAATAATAATATTTGGATTGTATAAAATAAAAATTCATAATGATTTATAGGTTTTTAATGGGATGCGCTAGATTATTTAATATTTTACCAAAACCCTATCCCAATAAATATAGGGTTATGTCTATTGTATAGGGTTATTTGAGACTAGAGATTTATTTATCACATTAAAATTCTCTTTCCATTTAACACAATGTCTTCTTCTATAGATAAAGAAGCGAAAATATTATTACTTTAATCTTGGTAATGTAACAACTAATCAACATGAAAAATAAAAGACAATTGATTCTCCAATGTAGTACCCAAAAATAAATTAGCATCATTCAAAGAATGAGGGACCAAATATGAACCACCACAATAGGGACACAACACATAGATCAATATAGAACAATGAATATAATATGAAAAAGGTTATTCTGTTTAACAATGGAATATCCATCATATAATTATCAACAGAAATAATAACTATTTCATCTGATGATAAATAAATTTATTGTAAATTAAATGTGGAATGACAATCTCTTTTTGATTTGAGGGATCTTAAATCATAATTGGTATTTATTTGTCTCCCTCCAAATGACACTTCAGTTATTATGAGAACTCACATATTACAAAAAATAACAAAATATTTTCTCTCATGAGTTATTTCAATTCAATGAGAATATATATTATTATAGTCCAGACCATCACTATTTTCCATCAATGAAATAATCAGATGATGGTTTTAATAAACAATGTAATATCTAAAAAACATTACTTATTCATCAGAAAATATTAATATTTAAAAAAATCATACATAATGTTACTATTTTCACAATCTGAAAAGCAAAAGATTTATTAGTAATTTTTTTTCAAACTGAAATCATTTATTTTAGTGGTTATATGATTAATTCAATACAGGGGAAAAATATAGAAATTGTTCATGTGATACACGATATATCCAAGAAATAAAATAATATTTAAATCAAATAGAAAAAAAATCAAAATAAAAAATGAATGGCTAATGAAAATAGTACCCTTAAAAGCATGGTGAGGTGTGGAATGTGAATTAATAAGTTAATTTATAGGGTTATATGTAAAACATAATTCCATATGAGTTAGTTATTATAATGTTTATAAAGAAAATGGAAATGTAATTATAATAAGATTTTGTATAATGTTTTGTAACATGTTTCTGAAAACAATTTTATAAATCACATTCTAGAAACTATTTCAATGGTTTAAAAGGAAAAATTCCAAAACATTAAACAAACAAAGTTAAAATATTAATTTCATGAAGATAAATTATTTTAAAAATAATATGGGTAGAGTTTTTGATAAAAATATATATATAACAATAATGAAATTTGTTTATTTATTCATCTACAAAAAGAAACATTACTCTAAAAATACAATTTTAATGATATGTAGAAATTGTATTTTCATTCAATAGTCCAAATACAAATGAATATGATGGTTTATTATTTTATAAAGTTTCAAAAATTTGGAAAATAAATTCATTTGAAAACCATTAAAACAAAAATTTAATTCAGACTTTATTTGAGAATGTTAAAAATATCCCATGTGGAAAATGATAAGTATATTTATTTTAAAAACTATTGAATGAATTTAATGTATGATAGAAAATGGTATTACCAAAAAATTTGAAATATATATAATAAAATTATTGAATAAAATAAATTGAATTTCCATGGTGAAATAATATTTCCAACAATAAAGATGTGAAAATTTTTGGGGAACATTAAATAAATCATTTGGTTAAATTATGAACCAAAGTGAGTTAAAATGTTATGGTGGAATGTCAACCCTTTTAAAGAATATTGAAATACAAAATCATATAGTCACACAATATAATAATAATTAGATACATGGATGAATATATTTCATTAATGTTAAATAAAAAGGAATACAGACAGTGTTAACAACATCCATTACGACACTAGTAATGTATACATCCTAGAAAAAAAATATGTAATGATTAAAGGAAGGTGAACATCCAAGTAATACAAATGATTTAATATATAATAATTCAATTCGTAATTATTTAAACTATATAATATTAAATATGTTCCTAATATTAATCATGTATAAAGGAATATATATTTTGGAAGTGAACACTTATATCGAGTCCTAACTCACACAAGGTATCATGACATCCTCTGCACAGGGGTACCCCCACACCCCCAAGACAATAATTATATATGATATATGGTGAATTTTGGATTCCCACATCTAGTATTCCCCACGTTATTGAAAAAAATTTATAGTAAAATTCAATATAAACAGTTAAATCTCTTTTAGTTTGATTGAGTTTATTTCAAGGCTTCATAGAAAATGATATATAATTGTGAATTTATGAAAGTTTTTGTCTCTGGTTATGGATAAATTTTTATTTAAATATAAAATCCTAATATTAAATCGTAAATTCTTAATTTCTCAAAATATATAAAAGAAAATTATTGAATAAATTTTGTTTATAATGCACATTTTTCATTATATTGTAAATATTTCAATTAGTATTTTTAACCTTATGAGACTTGTTTTGGAGTGAACATTAAACATAAAAAATTTATAATATAAATAAATGATTTAAAAAATCCTCTCTTATTACCATGTAGGTTTTATTCACATATTTCATAAATCCCTCTTTCATTTGTCATGATTCGTCTCCTTGGAACCCTATGCTTCCTTTAAAGAATATTTTGGTGTCTCCTCCTCTTCTTAATCACTTCATTCATCACTTTATATATAGCTTGGATGTGTTGAATCTCTCTAGGTAGGAATCCTTAATTTTTTATTGTTTTATTGAATTTGGTATAAGCCTTTTGTTATGTTTATGGGGTTTTTTTTAATTTTATGATAGTTATAAACTATATTCCAAATCTATTATTCAATATTCATCTTGGTTCAATCCCTTATGTTGGGTCTGGTGTAGCATGAATGTTTCCTATGGTATGTTTTGATCTATCATATTAGTTTACAATTTCATTTGTGGACTCAATTTTTTGATTAGGGAATCAATTCTATAACCTCTATTGGTTCTCACGTGTTCCTATTTATGGGTGGAACCCATTACAGGTAGAGTCTAACCTGAGTTTGTGGTATGTTTCTCCTTATATAGCATATGGTTGATAAATTCATGTTTATTACGGTTTTGTAAATAATTTTATAAATTAATTTTAATTATTGATATCTATGTGTAAATGCATCTATGAAAAATATGGTATTTCCATTTTTTGGTATATAGAAATTTTTTTTCAATGAATTGTGAAATGCAATTGAATAATGGGTTTCAATCAATGATTTTGAATGAATAAATAATTTTTTGTAGTTATTTTCGAAATATGAAATACATTGAAATACATATGATAGATGAAGAACATTGGATCCATGGGGTAGATATGTGTATTTTTTATTTTTGGGCCTAATTTATTTTTACTATTCAGTGGTTCAATCATGGGGTATTTGTATGTTTCCTCGTTGTGTGTTTTTATGATATGTTCTTCAAATTATCAAGGTTTTTACTAATAGGGTGTTCTTTTTAACATTAATCTAGTTTTTAAGGGATATATTTCACAGTAGTCATTGATTGTGGCCTGAGTATTTTTTAGAATGAACTATTGTGATCCTTGTCCCATTTAACATTGTGATTTTCATTTATAATTTTTCAATTTATATTCATGAATCGATAAAATATAAATGGTTTTATAGATTAATAGTTTTAAATTGTTTCGTCTTTCTATATTTAGTAAATATGGAAGAATTGGAAAATCTATAATGTTTTTGAATAATTCATTTCTACGCATTGACCTTCCATATTTTACTTAAAATGATAATATGGGTAGTATTTTTTTAGGGACATTCTATTGAAAATGTGTTTAGGATCTACAAGCATGTTCATATCAAACCTTGTAGACCGCTTTTGTAGTGTGTAGACCTTGTGTTGTATTTTACTATAGGAAAATGAATGTCCCCAATGATAGGTATCACGGTTTATGCCAGTTGGGTATGGGTAGCTAGTGGTGAGATGATGGGAGATTTCCCACATATCACATGAAGTATTGGTCATTTATTTTAGGTGAAATTTTGTTTTTTTATCCTCAACCATTGGTTTATCATGATTTGGAGTTGTATTTATACCTCAATTTATCTTATATTATATAATATGATACTTTTTTTCTTCTTCCTATGTTTATTTTGATTATATATATTCTATTTAGTTTGATTCTATATTGGAAACATATTTCCATATATATTTTTTTCATTCCTTTGTGGAATTCACCATCCCATGGGGATAAAGAGCACTCTTAATGTATTTATAGGATTTCTTCAGGATAAATTTTGTTTTGATATTTTTTGTTGTCTAGATATAATTTGATAAAAACTAATGTTTTTTACTCATGATCATATGTCTTGGGATACATAATAGACTAGATATAGGATTGTGTGTCCTTGAGAGGTAGATTAATTTGAGTGTATTTCCATTATATATCCATAATGACCCTCATGTTACCATGGAATGTAGAGATGTGTTTGTCATTGATAATGTGTGTTGACATTGATAACAATTTATTCTTATAGTATTCTTATTAATAATAAGATTTATCTATTTTTTATAATCACATACGTTTATTTTGGGTGTATATTAACATACCTCTTGGATACCCTGTATTTGTTATAAAGGAGAGTGATGCATTGGATACTCCATAGGTGAATACTTAGTGAAATTAGAATCTTATAAAGGAAATAATTCAAAAAATTCATGTCCTATAACATAACATACCGTGACTATGAAACCTAGAATTTGAGGCACAATATTTAGATGGATGACATATATAAATATTTATCCCAAGACATCCTATATGATAATACCCCATCCTATATAGGAACGGGTTAACCTCATGATTTGGAGGATTGGATGGAAAATATCAACCATTTCATTGAATTCCTGGGTGAACCTGACTCTATCAGGGTGAAGTGAATAATTATTAGGGTTGAGGGTCACAACAAGTAGTTGTGGGATTATATAGAACCAATAAATAAACACATGGGATTGAATAAAGAGGGTTTAAAGACCCCCTTAAAAAATAATATCATCCTAAATTCTTTGGTGATTATGATTTCTTTCATGTATATCTTCTTGTAGAAGGGATAATTTTCATAAATTGAATAAACATTTCATTTTGCAGAGAGGGTTTGTTTTTCTCTGTAGGTTATAAGGAATGATAACATGATTGTACAAATGTATCTATAGTGTTTGTGACCAGATATGTAATCACTGATGTATATTCTAATGCTTACCAAAAATAAATTCAACTTATATAGTTAAATACTAGAATTGATAAATATGGTTGGAATTATTGGATACTCTTCACCTTATATTTCAGTGAAGGGAAGCTTCATTTTCTTGTAAACAAAGAATATGATGAGGCATGATAATCGTTGACGTCATGAAGGTGGTTTACATTAGAGGGTACCCTCAAAACCATTAGTAATAGATAGTAGTGTTCCTATGACTTTATATTAATGGCGATAGAATGGACACACCATGCATAAATGATCAATGATTACGTGAATTCACAATTCTTATGTCTTTCGACACCACCAACACTGGTACTACCAGGATACGTTAATACCTCATTATAGTTAGGGATCCTAATTTCAGAAGTCCTCTAAAATGAATTAAAATATATCAAATTTCACATGGATCATGTAATAGGTCTAAATAGTGATTATAATTTTTGTAGTTTATGTCCTTGTGGAGGAGATTTATGTGGGTCCAACTACAACCGGAGGTACCATCAATGATGTATCTTTTATTGAATATTATATGTTTGATATAAGGCACTAATTTGCATTTATAACTGTCCATTTTTTTTGTTCATAGCCATCAATCATAGCACATTTTGTAAGTTATATACATGAAAACAACTCTTAAAATGAGAAAGTTAATGGATTTCAATGTCTATATTTTTTATTACGATAGAATATGTGGACTTGGTCACTGATATATTGTATCTTGATCTAGATATTTTATATGTTATCATCTAGATGGAATGGATAGTATTTTCACAATAAAGAGAGTGTTTGTTATCATTGGTTTGTTTCATTTTTTAGCTAATGGTATCCCTTGGGTTATTTAGAGAGAGATGGGTCAGGTTACTAGTTTTGAATCTCTACCCCACTTAGATTTTTGGAGTTTTATTCTTCCTTTAAATTCAAGCCTGATTATGTTATCTATTTTTTAAATGTTACCAAAATTATTTTAGAATTTACTAATTTCATCCAAGAAGGCTTATCCAAATATTCCATTATTAGGGAAATAACATTTATATTTTATATAGATTTGGATGTTCAACCTATCACAATAACATCATACGATCTTGAAAAGTCTACATGAAATAGCTAAATATCCAATTAGATAATATGACAGTTAAGGGGTTTTCTTGCCATCTTGTTTCATCGTGGTCATCCTCTATGTCCCATTAAATGATCGATGAAGTCTCACATCAATTGTGCAAGGACTATAAAAATTAAAATGATGTTATGTTTAAAAACAATTTTCCTTTTTGTAATGGGGATGATATTTTTACCTCTTTATGTGGGTGAAGTGCATTTTTAATATTGTTCTTTAGGAATGATATCATCATCTCAAAGTATAGGAGTTTCTTATTATGAATACCATGTATAGTATAAATTATGGCCATTTTGAATAAATTTTAATTCCATTTACTTCAAATAATGTTCCATATGTTTTTATAGTTATTCTGAATAATATATTTCACTACTATATTGACCACTTTTTCATGGCGTTTGTGGAGCATATTTTAGTTTTTTCATTATATGAGGATATGAATGAGCACCATATGAATGTAGTACTATAAATATTTATGTTACACCTACTTTATGGAATTCATTAAAATTTCAATTTATATATCAATTAATGGATGTTAATGGGGAACAAGATCTATAAACATGAATTATCACTGTATCATTTTATGGTAAACATTATCTTGTCATTGGAGGATATATAGAATATATTAATTATTCAAATATTCAAAATCTTTTCAAGATACTATCAGTGGTTCTCCGTTAATATCTCATGGATTGTGCCCCTATGACCCCTCATAAAAAGAAAGGGATAAAATTTACATTGGATCCTAAATTTATGACATCTTTCAATTAGTTGATATGACTTCTAACTTTAGAACATAATTTGATATTACATAAGTCTAGAAACATGTATTTTGTTTATTGTGATTCTTCTCATACTACTATAAGTTTTTTTCATATTTAGGATGATCATGTGGGGTCTTATGGGTCTCCGTATATTCTTTAACATGAGAAAAGTTTCCATACACATGATTATGATCATAAATTTTTATTTATAAAAATTAGTGTAGGTGGAAATATGTCTTTTTGGATAGGTTCAGGATAATTTATTCTAAATACATTTTGATCTATAAAATTTCATATATATACAAGAATATCAGATTTAGATGATGGGTGTAATTCATTTAGTTGTTTTATTTCCATGTCTCTTAAATCCCAAGGAATGGATATGTCCACACATACTCTCTCTGTATGAATGATCAACCACATGATATCATATAATTAATTAAAGAGTTAAACTTGGTGGGACACTTCACTTAGTTGTATTGAGACACATTGGAATATAATTACAATATTGTTATGACTACTACTCCACTGTTTTCATATCTCTTGGAGTATATTCTATAGGGTCATTAATATGATGACATGTTTAGTGGAATATGAGAAACCATTTTTGGTGGGAGGACTATTTTAGTTTCTTCTCATATTTCTGATGGTATTCACTTATTTAGGAATATGTATTTCATTACATTATATGTGGGGAATTTAGTTTTTCATAACTATCACAGTTCTTCCAAGGGAATTCAACCAAAAACAAGATGATTTATTGTGACATGATCATACTATTATGAAGGAAGGGAATTATAGTGTCTCAATAATTAACATACATAGATATTACATCATTATTTATGAATATTAATTACATTTCACAAAAATATTTTGGAGGAAACAAATAGGTTAATGCCATTGAAAACATGGAATACCATCCAGTAATCTTGTGAATGAATATAAAGTTTTCCCACAATGATATTCCCATTTAGTACCCCTCATTGACATACTCTATAAAAACCATTATGCATATCCTAGGGAAGGAGAATATAATAAACAGTTATAATTAAGTCTTATTAATGGTAAATAAATAAGATATATAATAATAACCTGAATATAATTGTATATGAACATGAGTCTCTCATTTGAAAAATATACCTCTCATATTGGAGATCGTAATCCTGTTCCATCGCATAATGATTGTAAGGCCATAAGACCAGAATCATAAGGGAAACAATAATATATTATATTATAGCATAACATAATAATAATAAATTATGGTGTAAATGAAACATATGTATATAATATCATTCCATAGGAGTCATTCCTTTTTTTAAATCTCATCATGGAACCTCATGGGAGAGACACCTAATTGGTGGAATACCCCACCATCCCTAGTGGCATCCCTTTCCATATTTTCAAATGGGTTAACTCTACAAACCATATGGATGACAATTTCGTTTATTATGACAACTTCACTATTTATTATATCCCCTTATTTATATACATGTCTAACCCCATGTTCCAAGCATGTTTGTATCATTAGATATATAAGTCATTACCAAATTCATTGCACGGATATATGGTTTCCAACCATAATATAATGAAACCATAGATATGTGTGGAAAAAGAACATAAACATTCAGTGTATCCTTACTCTTGAAATAAAATGGGTATCAAAAAATTTAATCATATCAAAACCTCTGAGAAAAAGGCAGGTTTCATAATCATTTCATCATGGCATAACCAATTAAAATAATCAGTTTTATTTTGATTTATATCATTATACTACTCATTGTCTAAAAATGGGATTCATATTAAACTTTTGATCAAAAAAATAAACTATTAAATGAATTAATAATAATTTTTTCCTTCAATAAATTCCCGTATAAATCATAAACTACATCAAATGATATCATCTTATATAGAGAGTGACATTGAATTTTCACTTGGAATATTTCTTAGGGAAAATAATATTTCATCGAAAATAATTTTCTTGAAATAATAAAACATTTTCAAAATTATTTTTCTCGAATACAACCTTAAAATAATATAAAAAAAGTTATTTTATATTAATTTTCAATATATATTTAGTAAAATATTATTTATACGTAGAAATTATTGAAAATAAAAACATTTTTAAATATTTTTCTTTACAAAACCATCAAATAATACAATTAATACTTTAAAAAAAATTAAAACCCCTTTCTAATCATAAAAATATTTCAAAAAATATTTTCTTTTAAAAATAAATTTTAAATAAAAAATCATTCCATAATATTTTTCAAAGGCATTAAGATTTTAAATATTATTTAAAAAACATATAAGAAGCTTCAATGAATAGATTCATCATGATGGTGTAGATTTGTGTACATGACTTAAATGAAAAAAATATTAATCCATTAACATTTTATATAGTGGTAAAATTTGGTTTTATAAGAAAATGAGTATAATATTAAATTTAAATGAATTATTTAGAAAATTTAAAACATGGGTATAAATGCCTCATAAATATTTTTGAAGAATAGTATATCCTTTTTTAAAACATTATTATAAAACATTGTTTTACAATAAAATAAATTTTGACCGAAGGGAGGTGATAAATTAATATTGTTAGTAAATAATTTCATTAATTATCATATGTAACATAGAGTGGAAAAACTCTCCATTAAAATAATATATCATTATGAAAATGTGGAGAAGTAAATTCAAGTGAATTATTTCTGGAATGAATTATATTATTTAATTAATGTAAGTCAATTCATAATCAATCCCATTAAATGATGACATTATAGCAATAAACCCTTACTATTTTGGTATCATTAATAATAATACAGATAAAATGATATCATTAAATGAAGCATAAAATATAATTAAAATAGGTATATTCATGATATAACTAGTCAATATTGAAATAAATACACCTCCTAAAAGAATATAGGATCATAACATGACATTTGTCCCAATAAAAAAAATTGAGATAAATTTCCCTTACCAAATTGGAAACATTGAACCCCTAACCCCATGAAAGGGAGCTCATCAAAATATAATTTTAAACAAAAAAATTATGTAGAAGAATATAAAACTACATTTAGGGATATTATAAACTCTATATCGAATTAATATGGGTTAAATATAGAATGTTTCTCATAAAGGTAAATAATGAGAGGTAAATCAATAACATTTAGTCTTTACTTCTATTGTACGCATTCAAAACATCCTTATAATTAATATATACTTATTTGAAATATATGAAAACCCAATATTAATATAAATCCTACAATATATTATTTTATTTTCAATTTTAATTACCATTTTATAAAAAGTCACATGGTAATGATATGTTTCGTGTAATAACCACATTATTTTTAAGATGTGTTTTCACTTGTCATTCATAGTCCACATATATTGATCATGATTTCTTTTGTTATAGAATGTAAAAAATGATATAAATATCTTATATATTCAACATATATTTATTTATATTATACAATAACATATGTTGATAGGAAAAAAATACACAGTTATTGGAGATAGTAGGATATATGTATGCATGAATGTTATTTCCTTTTTCTTTTCATATTTAATGAAATAAAATAATATATATATATATAGTTACTCATTATAGTACAACTATAATGAAAATTGATTCATGAATATTTATTAGGACCATGAAAAATAAATTTTTTTAAATAATGAGTGAATGACATTGCTTTGTATGGTGGTATTCCTCCGTACTCACGAATGATATTATCATATTGCCACCAAATGGAAATAATGAATGTATGTTTGATATAAAAATTATTTAAAAATAATAAAATTATAAATATCATAAATATCATATAAAAATAATATTTACATCAATATTACAATCTTGGAAAGGTGGATATGGAAAAACTGAACATCATTAGTTTGTGTGGTGATAGTGAGGCTTACAGAGAGACAATGATTTCATAACCCATTTACTAGAAGTGTGTGTTTTTAAATGATTTAATGACAACATAATAGAATATTCATAAATTTATGATACTGAAGATATTAAATAATCATGATATAAAATATTTAAGGATCTTTGTATGAAATAAAAATGAGATTACCATTTAAGAAAATTACATATTAATCTTATAATCTTATTAGGAATTAATTAAAGCCTTAAATATATGGATGGATGCCCAAAATAAGTATTATAGAATGATATAAGGGAATTTTTGATGTGATTTTAAATGATATTTATCAATCCAAATGGATATATATATCTGAATAATTGGTGATCGTGAGTTTTGATTTATAATTGAGCAATGTCATTTTTATAAATACACAGATTTAATCGCTATTTAGATGTTAATCATAGATAATGACTCTCAAAATATTACAAAGAAAATTTCATTGGTATTATATAGTTCATATTAAACTCTATAACACATTTATACAACTTTTTAAACATTTCCCCCCTTAAATCTTATGTTTCCTTATTTTACCATTCTTGGTTTTCATTTTGTTAACTAGTTTTCTAACCTACATAATTTTTTCTTTAAGACTATGATAGAGTGATAAATATTATAAAATTATTATTATTTTATTCTCAATATTATATCTAATTCAAATACTATAAATCCTAGGTGTCGTAATTTTTTACATTAAGGTAAGATCATGTAATGCTTAGAAAACACCATTTTAACCATAAATGTGGTAAAAAAGCGTTTTTTATTTAATGGTCAATATAATAATTATTATCAAACAATTGGTCCATAAATGGATATTATTTTATATTAATTATTATCTACCAATCTCTTCACATAAGATAATATTTTTTTATATTTAATATAATAAGATAGGATTTATTATAATATCAAATTACTATGAATTTTTAGAATATAAATTTATTTTAGAATGTATCAAAAAAATAATTATCATAAAATAATTATGTTATCACTTGGTTAACATCATATACTAACCTAAAAAATAATTTAACACTATAATTAATTCAATTTAATTCTCTTTTAATGTTTTTAATATATATTTATTTATTTAATTAGTAACCAAATATTTCATACTTTGAAATTTCATAAGAATTTAATGAAATTATATTATGTTAATAAATTTAAATTAAATTATCATGTTAAAAAAATAATTTATCTTTTAAAGTATTATTTACAGTCCAACTTATGTAGCTTTCCCTTATTATAAATCGTTATATAAATGAAATGATAGGAAATTACATTTTTTTCTATTTCATCACACAATATCTTATACATGACATTTAGACTAATAATAGTCCCAAATAATCCTAAAAATAGATATTAAAGTCATTAGGGTAGAAATATGTCTATAAAATGGGTTCTGGAAATATTTTTCATCATTACATATTATATTATATGTTCAACTATAAATAAAACTCAATTTTACCTTATCCACTACGAATAATTTTAATAATTTCATCAATAAAAGTTGTTAAAAAATTATATTTTCCATCATTTAATTTATTAAATATTCAGATTCCAAATATCTAAAAAATTATCAAAATTAAATTAAAATATGTTGAATTAAATACATTATATTTAATCTCACAATCATTATGATAATGTATATGTTTGCGGTGAAAAAATGATCAAAATATAACAATGTTTTTATATTAAATTTGAATACATACTTGATAAAAATATAAAAAATTTATTAAATGTATATTTTATATAAGTATAATGTAAAAAAAATTAATAATAAAATTGAACATAATAAATAAATTTAATAAATGATGTTTTCAGTTAAAAGTTATAATTTCCCCTATTCATATAAAAATAAAACATCTGAGAAAAATACTGAAAATTTAAACTAAACTAATAATGATATTCTCATTTAAAAAATTATATTATTTTTCCCTCCAAATTTTATATAATATAAACATTTATTTTTTAATTATGTGGGCTAATAACGTTTAACCCGTCTTTTAGAGAAGATAATTTTTTTAGAAAACATTTGTTTCCCATTTAAATAAATCATATTTTATTTATAATCAATTGATAACTAATATTATTGGGAGAAATATTTATTTTAACTATATAATTAATACTATTCATTCCCTATAGTCCAATATCATGAAGATTACTATATCAAATCACCATTTTAAATGTATTTTATAGTTTTATTAAACATGATATTTTATTTAAGAAAATACAAATGTAAAGTTGGGTGTACCACAAGATAAACATAGTGTTTCATGATGTGGTAGCTTATTATAGAGTTGCATGTAAACAATGCTTATTATGGGGTATCATGAAGTGAAATACTTTTATGAATAATAATTTATAAAAAAAAATTCATAAAAACAAAAGCTGTTAAATTCTTCCGCATATAAAATTATGTTCTCCATTAAAATTAATTTCATCCAACAGAAGTTTATTATATGATTGTTCCATTCATATAAACCAACATTTTAAAATGGTTTAATACAATAAACTCTTTAAAAATAGGAAAATTATATGATAAGGTCATTAGGGGTAATAAAAATTGGGTTTCCAAATAGGATAACATTGGTGGGAATGAAATAAGATCACAAATAATCAAATGGATTCTTAAAGATCAATGACCACAATATAGTTGGTAAACCAAATAATGTTAGCAATAAAACCCCATCAACCTAATTGGTGTGAAAGTGGTCCTTGATATCATAAAATATAATGATAATTGGACATCATCTAATTTCATGATTATATTCATAAAATTGAATAAATATCACAAAAATAGACAATTACCTTCTTTTATTCCATTTTATAACTAAAATATCACATTTTCATTTTCTGTTGTTAAAATTTTACTTCATCTCTTAATCCATGAAATAAATGTGATTTTTTATGCAAGATGCACTAATAGATCAAATGATCAATATATTAATTATTATTCATTCCATCTATCTTTATATGTCATCTGAAAAAAATTAACATAGGTTATCTGATATACATATATAATTAAATAGCGAAGTAATAAATTAATCTCTAAAATGAAATATGGAATTCCACATAAACCTTTCCAAAAATATTAAACCTTATGACCATTACAAAATCATAATATCAAGAAATTTATAAATACTGTAGCTAAATTTTCAATATATTACATTCATTAATACCTCACACACAATAAAGTGTATCATTACTATCACATACTAAACATGTAAATATAGTTCCCATTTATTACTCTAAAACATTGTAATATCTTGATTTATGATCTATCATTTTTGAAAGAATTCATTGTTCCTTATATATTATACATTTTATTGGATATATTTTTTTAATAGAAAAATATTATAAAATAAATAAATGAAACCACAAACCAATTTATCCAAAAATCAATAACCATTTTTATGGTAATTAGTGTTATCTAAGGTAATTTATCCAATTCGATCACATATTTATCCTAACATCACATCCCTTCCCCATGAACATTTTAAGGGTCACCATTCATTTATCCACTCATTTTCCTTGAATGTCACAATGTCATCAATTTACTTCTCTCATCTATCACATACTTTCCTATCCATATTATTAAACATAAATTGATGAATTATTGTATATTCCATTATTTTTATAACATTATAAAAAATTATAAATAGAAAATACATCATTCATCCCAATGTATTCTATAAAATTTAACTTTGATACATTGTATTAGTCATTAACTGTTCATTCCCTTCACATGTCATTTTTAGCCTCTTCATCATGAGTAATATAACAATTAATCACCCTATATTTCTTATTTCGTTAATGATATTTCCACATAGGTGAATTATTTACATTTATATAACACATTCCATATTGAAATGAATTGATTTTTGATGATATATTAGTGAGACCACCATTCTTATCCATTGTGTTAACAAAAATTTTCATTTTCCCATTGAAATTAAACTTTTTTCTTCATCTAATTCCACATTAAAACCATTTTAAATTAACTCTTAGACATTTTCGTATTCTTTTCAACTAATATTCACAATAGAAACGAAACAGAATCATTTGTTTCGGAAGTCTCAACCACCCAAACTCTCTAAAAAATCATTCCTTATCTAAATTTTTTGTCTAAGAGTTAGATAGGGTGATCATTATTAATCAAGATACGTGATAATGTAATTAGTCGAATAAAAATCTCATTAATAGTAGTTATCATCCCATTTGACTTCTCATTTGAGTATCATCTATAAAAAATAATTTTATCCAAGTTCCCCATATTTTCTATAGTTTATTAAAATCAATATGTATTGTTTGATCAACACTACTCAAAGTTATAAACAAAATTATTATTAAAAATAACCTACAAGTTGTATAAATCATGACACCGTATTTAATCCATCACACCATAAGTTCACCCTATTTTAGTCAAAGTTATCATTTATGTAAATCATGCATGAATATTCATATTGAGTTTGTGAATTTCTAAAGAATATACATCATTATTTTCAAACAAGATGTGAAACAAGGCATATTGTTATGAACCTGTTCAAAATCAAGTCTATTTCAATATGGTTTATTTGGGTTTCTTACACCTAGATAAATCTATGAATGATCCAAAACCACTTGTATTATCTGTAAAATTATGTGTTTATATGAAACAAATTACAATATCCTTTACCAAAATTTGAAGATATTTTCTTATAATTCAACTCATCTATAGTCTTATCCCTTGAGGAATCCATAAAAATAACATATAAATATCTCTAGGGACATATCTAGTTTTTTTATTCTTAGTTTCTAATGGTTATCTAACCCTTTCCTTTGATACCAAAAATTACAACCCAAGTCATAACATACATAGATATTACATCATTTTTTAACATTCATTAAAATAAACAAACACATTCTGGAGGACCATAATAGTGTAGGTCCATTGAAAAAATTAAATAAAATATTAAAATATGGGTAATTATCATAAATAATTTCTTAAATTATATTAACATATTCTGATACTCATATAAATACCATAAATAAATCATTTCTCCATAACCTTAGGAAAATAGGCATAATAATTGTGGATTGAGATAGTCACTAACAGTAACTAAGGCAGATACATAATAACCAAATGAACGTAAGGATATGAGAACAAGACAATGCAATTTGAAAAATATATCTTTTATACAAAATATCATATTAATGAGGCATGTGAATAAAATTTTAAATTGATAAGGCACGAATAATAAGGGAAACAATAGTGTAATACACAAAAGAATAACATAAGAACAAGACATGAAATTGTGGAAAACATCTAAAAATAAAATATTATTCCTACTAAGTCAATAATTATTACTTGATAGTATCGTAGAAGATCATGGAGGATGTACATACTGTGTAGGACACACCATCATAACCAGTGGAATCCCATTCCTTATTGTGGAATGAGTTCAATCCCCAACTCGCCATGATGAAATAAATCCATTATTATATTCATTTAACTCATTATTCTTGCCCTAAAATATGGTACCAGGTTAACTCCCCAATTGATCAATTTATATCTCATGAAGTATATAAGTATATACCCAATTCATTGGATGGACGTATAGGTCACACCCATGACATAAGGAAATCATGCATATTTGTGGAACATGATCTAATCAATAATCATATTACAACCCATAAAAAAATGTTTATCACAAAATATACATCATATACTAACTATTGGAATTTACATGTCTTTTATAATCATTTAATCATACTATATATCACGTGAATAACTGAATTTAATAATATTTTTATCATAATATAACCCATGGAAGACATATGGGTTTCATAAAAAACTTTTCATCATAAACATAAAACATTCAAGGAAATAATAATTTGTTTCCCCCAGATAATATACCTATTAACACATCAAATATATCAAATTATGTTATCAAATATTTATAAGGATTTTAAAAGTTCAATTGGAACATTTCATAATAAAAATAACCTTTATATGGAAATAGAATTTTAAAAACAAAAAAGACCAAATAATTTTTTTTGAATAAAATCATTTAAAACATATATAACAATATTTAACAATAATTATTTAAATATTTGTTGATGGAAATATATATTCTTATTTTGAATTTATTTTTATATAAATTTTTTTTATGAAAACATTTTTTTGAAAGTAATCTTCAAAACATATAAAGGGAAACATGAATATCATTTCAAATAGCTTTTAAACATAAAACATTCTCAGATTTTCATTCAATTAAAATAAAATTAAAATTAAAATCCCTAAAAATTATTTATGAAAACCTTTTACATTGAAAATATTATTATATATTTATTAAGGAATCAACAATGAAAGTAGTGGTCATTATAGATGGGACATCTGTACATGATATCTATATAAACACAACGATTACTTTCACATTTTTAGTAGAAGAAAAAGTTTCATTGGTCATAAACAACAGTAAGCTTCATTTTTAAAATTAATTTTAAAAAAACGGGGAAAAATTATTTTAAATATAATATTTGAATATTAGAATAATTTTGGAAATATTGTAACAAAAAATGGTTTTAAATGAAAACATTTCCTAACTTAATAGTCAAATGAATCATAATTTTCATAAAAATATTTTCTTAGATATATTATGTATTAATGAGTTTATAAAGGGTAACATTAATTGATTATATCATAAATATATATGGAATATTAAAATTATGAAATTTCTTTGGAGGAGGATCATAATATTTCATTATTACAAGAATAATTGTAAACAATCCCAATACACAATTACATTATTGCAATAAACACCAACGACGTTAGAACCATTGAATAATAATATCCTAGAATAATAAAATTTTATGTATAATAAAATATAACTAAAATATGTATATTCATTATATAACATGTCTACTTGGAATTATATACACCTACAAAATGATTATAATTTCATTACATAACATCTGTCATAATGAAAGATAATTGAGACAAAATTCCCATAAAAATTGGTAATGTTGAAACTGTAACCCCTTGAAAGAGATATCCTTAAATTTAAATATCAAAAAAAAATTATGATAAAGAATAATAATATATATTCATTTGATGTATACATACAACATAGAAAAATTAGGTGGTGAATATAAGAAGTGTCTCTCCAAATTAAAAAGTGAGATGTAAATCTCTCACCATTAGTTTTGAATTATTTCATAAGAATAAAAACCCAAATTATAATAAATATATATTTATTTCACATATTTAAAAGAAATATATTAAAATAAATTGTACCATAAATTATTTTCATTTTTTCTTTATATTTCCAATTATTTACAATGCTACATTAATGTAACATTTCAGATAAAAATAGTGTTGTACTTTGTATTAGTTTTGACTTGTTATTTCAAATATATATATGTTTATAATGATCTAATATATTAAATAATTTAGTATAGGATATATATAACATATATATTAATTATATACTTATTTATAATAACAACAAAATTACATTTAATAAATGAAATACAACGATCTTTGATTCGGTAGGTCGTACATACACATGAACATTGTTTCAATTTTCATGTCTTATTAAAGTAAATTGATTTGATGATATATATATATATATATATTATATTATATTATCAGTCCAATATATCTCTTATTTCATATATATAACATATTTTTATTGAAACCATCATTAATAGACCCCTGGTAACATTAGAATGAATTTCATCCCTTTATATGGTGGTAGTCTTCAGTACTCATGAGCAATATTATCATATTCTAAAAATGGAAATCATGAATAAATGTTTGATATAATAAATATAGAAGAAAAATGGTATTAAAAACACCGTTTAAATTATTTATAAATAATACTTTCATTATTGTTTTGACTATGAAAGGTTGTTATGGAAAAATAACAACATCAGTTCGCTAGGCAGTGGTCCACCGCACAAATGATTGATGATTTTGTAACCCATTTAAGGTATGTGATTCTGTTTTTAGGTTTTAACCTCAACATAAAAACATTTAAGAATACATAATATATAATTTTATATAATTTTTATTTAATAAAAATTTATGTTGGTGGGTAAAACAGAAAATAAAGATCTTCATTGAAGAACATTAAATCTTTTTTGAGTATTATCATCAGGGTTTACACTAAATCCATAAAAGGATGTATTAATTCCTAAAAAAGGTTTAAATAATGAGTAGATAGAAGTTTGGAAGTAATTTTGGAAGATATTGGTTGACCCATATGTCTTTAGATGTCGGAAAAGGCAGGGAGAGTGATTACACATTTATAGTTGGGGAGGGGTGGCATTCTTGTTATTACTCAATATTATTCACTATTAGGAGATCAATCCAATACCATGTTTCAAAAAATAGATTATTAAATTTGTGTAATTATTTTATGGTTATTTAACATCTAAACCATCCATTTTTAAACAAGTTTTTAACATTTTTTTTCTTAATACTTATGTTTCTTTATTTTACCATTTTGTTATTATGTTTACTAGTTTTATAACATATGCAATTTATTCCTTAAGACTAATTTTGAGTTTTACTTATTATAATGGTTTTAATAAATATTTTTAAATATTTAGACTAATTTATGTAATTTAAATCTTCTATTTTTTTAATTTAACATTATTACAAGTACATGTGTTGCACAACAAACACCGCATTAATTATAACTATGCTAAACGTGTTTTTTCAACTTAATGATGAATATATTCATGAGAATAAAAAAATTGGTACATTAATGTAAAATATATTATATAAATTAAAATTTATAAATCACCATACATAATATTTAATTTTTTAAAAAAATTAAATCATTTAAAAATATTATTTAATATAAAATGACATTAATGTGAATTATGACATTATTCATTTAATATAAAATAATATCAATGAAACAATTGAAATAATATAAATAATTTTAATTGTATTTTAACATGATATTTCCATCTCAAAAATAATTTCACATGAGAAATCAATCAATTTAATTCAATTTTATGTATTTTCAAGTATTATATATATATAATTATTAAATAAAAAAATCATGTATTGGTGTTTCGTAATTATTTAACATAATTATACTACCTCAAAAAATATAATGTCAATTATATTGATACAAAAAAATCATTTACGTGCAATATTAATATTTATAACTTAACATTTTTACTTTTTCCCTATTCTAAGGCTAGATTAATATTAAAAAGGAAGAACGGTACATTTTTTGTTTTCTTTACTTAGCCAATTATATGGGTCAAATTGAGGTAACTACATCTCTAAAACACGTAATATTTTATCATATGGTCATTAGAGTAAATATATGTCCATCCAATGAGTTTTTTACAATATTTAGGTCACTATTACACCATATATTCTAGGATCAACCACTAAGTAAACAAAATTTTTTCTAACTCACTTTAATTAATTTTAAGCTTTTTTATGAATAAATTTATAGAAAATTATATTTTAATTTATTGAAAGTATTAATTATTATTATTCTAATAAAGAATACATTTTTCTAAATTACATTTAAAAATTTAGAATTTTTTTTAAAAAATAATCATTCAGTCATGATGACAAAACATTTTTTAAAAATTAAAAATTAACAAAACTTTACAATGTTTTTTTATTAAAATTCAGTATGTTATTTAATTCAATGGAATATATTTATTTAATTGGTATATAATTTAACTAATTATACTTAAGAAAATTACATAATAATTAAAAAATAGAAATTAAATAAATGAAATTACAGTTTTTAATTAATACTCTATTTTTAAGAATTATTCAAAACATGAATACTATATGTAAAAATAAAAAATCACCCAAAGATATTTTTCATATCACCCTTTAAAAAATTATGTTCATTATGTAAAATTAATTTTCTAAATGTGGTAAAATTTAATTTCAAATTATTTTCATCATGAATGATCAAACTATATTTTTAAAACATTTTTTTTAAAACCCATTAATTTTCATTTAAATAAATCTTATTTTTATTATATTAATTATCTGAATAATAAAAATATGATAAATATTAGTTTTTATAATTTAGTTAATTATATTTATTCCTTCTTCTCTAATGATTAGGCAACAAATGAACTAAATAATAATATTAATTGTATGTTTTCATTCTATAATAATTGATATTTAGTGTATAAAAAGACAATATTTATATTATGTGTATAGAAAATATAAAATCATTCTTTAATGTAGAATAAGTTTAAAATTTTTTTATTTATAAAAAATATTATCTTGGTGTACTATTTAATGGAAAATTCCAAATAATTTGAATTTATTCGAGAGAATATAATTCCAAAAAACTCAGTGTTTTACAGGTATTAAGCACGAAATTATTTATTTCTATCCAACTATTACATTAGTATAATAATTTTGTTAGATAATCTTAAAGAATCTATGTTATATATTCGTTTTTTTATTCTAGTCTGTAAATGGGATGATGAGTTAATGGAAAAAATATATATTATTATGCACTCCCCAATGGATGAATGGTATCGAGTTGGTGGATGATCAAATAAAAATATCTCTTCATTTCATTCAGACAATAGAAATCACCATGGATGAATATATGGGTATGATGTATATGATAGAAATTTTTATTCCGCATTAGGTTCCCTCTATCATTACCATACACAAGGTTCTCAGGTTTAATTTCAGATTACCGATGAGTCTATGAGAGGAAATAGGGACTCAGGTTTGGTTGCACATAAACTACCATACACATAAAAATAGTCTATTAGAGCATTCCATTTAGATCACGCAGATATGAATTATACTATAATATTTAATTTTAATTTATTACTTGTAACCTTCTTTGAATAGTCATATTTTAATATCATAATAGATATAAGTCATCGATCAAAATGGTGTCCTCTAAAGAATTGTATGGTCAACCATATAAGTCGCCTATTTAATAGGTAGAGGTGGGTGATGCCTCTATTTTGGGAGGGAGTTTGATTTTTATGTTGTTTATGGGAATTTAGGATATACATCGATGATTGGTTACATCACATAATTGGTATATATAATTTTTTGAGTATCACAATTGTGCATTGAATATTTTCATGACATAACATGGTTTCTTGATTATTTATCATTTGATGGGACACTGTCAGCATATAAAATAGGGGAAGATATCTCCAAGGTATATTGAACCATTTAGGATGTATAGTTCCATTGAAATATTTCATATCAGTGGGAATTTTCAGCTCAGTTGAAAGGTATACTTGATGTATTCTACATATCATACATGAAAATTTAACAACCTAATCTACCTAATGTTTTGAGTTAGGATGAGGTGAAGTTAGATCCTAATGATTCCATTGAGGGTAATGTTGTGTAGATTATTGATACCCAAATGATAGTAAATCATGAGAAATTTTTACCATTGGTAATAGTGTTATAGTGATAAAGATTATATACACATGAGACATGGGAGCATGAATTTATGGTGAGGGAGAAGTGGCATCGCGTCTTTTTGGATAACCCTCCATCCACCGAACATATAAGGGACAAAAAATCATATAGTGGAAAACATATATCTCATTTAATAAAAGGAATTACATTTTTCAGGTTCTAAGAGTTTGTTTCATCACTTTGGTGTCTATAAGAGATGTTGTCTCATTTATGCATGGGGGTTTTTGTTGGTGTTGTCTGTCGAGGGAGTGTATATCATAAATCCTTATGTTACATTATACATTTGCTATCAGATGTTCCAAAAATGTGTTTCATTTTGTAATTTTTTTAATTTATAAACATAATTTTACATCATATATATATTAAATGGGTATTTAATTTGAGGAGACATTTTTTATAGGCAACATTCTTCCTGGATAATTTATTCTGTAAATAATAATTTATTATATAAAATCCTCTGGTATTGTATGTTTTAATTAATACTAGAATATTTTCATCCTTTATTTAACCTAATGCCTCTCCCTTGAACCCTAGGTATCCATATAGATGATTTTTGGTGTCCATTCATCTTCTCGATCGCAATGTTTAACACACAATATCTATCTTCATTGATCAACTCACCAATGAGTAATCTCCCTTTCTTATTCTTCATTTATCATGTTTGATGAATTTTCATTTGGATGCATTAATTTGGAATGTTGATATTGTGATTGTGTTTTTTTGATAGTTTTAGGATTTTTACTATGATTGTATTAAATGGTCCATGCCTTATGTATCTTTTAGGGTGGTGTGTGAGTAACTTGATGTGTTTTATGATCAATCATTTTCACCATCCATTTCATTCATAGAATCAATTCAAATATGTGGGAATTGATTCATATGAATCCATTAATAGTTTTTAATTCCCCCTTCTGTGTTAATTCCATTGTAGGATTTGTGTTTCCCAAGATTGTGGAAGGTGGATCTGTCTATAGCCTATATTTTTTGAACTATAATTAATCTTAGTTTTATCAAATATATTATAGATAAATAGGACTAAATGAATTTTAGTTTTACAGTTTTTTTATAAATTATGATATCTTTTATTTTGGTAAATGAAATGTTATTTTCTATGAATTGTGATTATTGTTGAGAAAATTGGATTTCAAAAAATTGGTTTGATTGAATAAGTGGTTGATCTGAGTTTATTGTAAAATTTAAAACTTTTTAAACATTTATTATAAATTAGTCACATGTAAATCCTTTGATAAGTACGTGGAATGTGTAATATAGATCCATACACATTTTTATTATAGTGGGGTTCACACATGATATGCTCCTTTACTCCATAGGCACGTGTTCTAGGGACTTGATGTTGAATTTTTCAAGGGGATGACTAATAGGGTATTCCTCGGCATAAAATTCTTGTGTTATTAGTACATGAATATACACTAGTTTTTGATTGTGGGATGATTTATTTTCTATCCATAGATACTGGAATCCTTGGAATCATTACTATTGTTCATTGATTTGAACTTTTTTCTATGATATACATGCTCTTATAAAATATATATAGTTCATTAGATTTGTTCTTTAAATTTTTTTGATCTAAATTTATTTTGTAACTATAAAAATGGGGATCATATATAATGATTTCAATATAAAACTTCTTCACCCCATTTTTTTCAATATTTTCATATTAAATGATAATATTGAGGTTTTTTATTTAGATTCTTGATATAGAACAGCTAGATGGTAACCTATTGAGCCTATTTAGATCACACATTTAACACTAGATGATGATGTTTATAATTTGTATTGTATTCTTGTGTATGTAATTGATTGGAAACACCATGTGGAGGAGTGGTTTATATCATGTAGGTATATACAAATATTGGTGATATAGTGGTAGATTTCCCTCAAATTACATAGTGTAGTGGTAATTTTTTTCCACTTCTTATATTTTTTAGACATATACTATTGTATTATCTAGAAATTAATTTATATTTATAACTTTGTTTCTCCATGATAATTGAAAATTTTCTTCTATTTTTCTTCTACAGTATATTTCATTATATATATGCCTTTCTGTTATAATCATGTTTAGGAAAATCATTCCCTATAATTATTTGGTTGTTTCTTGAGTAATAATCTCTTGCATGTGGGGACATGATACCCCCTAAATGTTTTAATTATATAGTTTTGGGATATATTTAATTATGTTATTCTAAGTTGGTATGTTATACCACGAGTGTGTCATACAAAAAATGGAAGTAAATACCATCAATGAGACCATATAGAAGGGAGAGAAAATAAGTATCACCAATAAAATATATTTCATAATGGTAGATAATAACTACATTCATATAGGTAATGTCATAAATAATTGAAACAAAACAAAGTAAAATATATGAAAAAATGAGATAAACATGAATACAACCACAAAGCCTAAATATCTCATTTACAAAAAAGTCCTATAAATATCATGTATGATCACCAATAAACTAATGATAAATTAAAAATAGTTTTTATATATGATGGCTGAGAAAAATAGGTATATAAATTAGGATCGTCCCTATATCTTCTCATGAAAAAGAAAAAAATCATATTAAACCATTTTGGACAAAAAGTGAACCAATTTCATTTCCCAAATAGGTATATTTTTTCCCATCATCACCATGGCTATCTCCAACCAAGTAACACAATGATTAAATCTTATAATATAATATAAAATAGATAAAATCCTCTAAAAATTCCCCCAAAGTTTTCTATTACACACAAACATCACACATCTAAATAAATATAACCCCAAGTCACCCGAGCTATTCTATTACAACACTCACCTCATGCATCAGATCATCTCAATATCTCATGCCACATCTATTTATATTATTTTAGTGGATCTCGAGATCCACCACAAAAAAATATAATGTGTTCCATACATTTGTTATTATACGTCACACCATCACAACCCATATGAAATGTAGGGTAAATTAATAAATCACAGCCTATACAAGTCATATATATACTAATATTTTGTAAATTATATATAGATATTCATTTTTATGAAATAAAAATACTACATCACATCCCTTGACACACATATATTGGGAACTAACAACATTGCATACTTTCACTTAATAAAATAAAAGGATGAGTGTAAGTCTAATGGGGGCCGTCATTAATCCATCATCACCTCCATGATTATGGGGAAAACACCCTCCCATAGTCATCTGGGAGTTTATAATGTATCATATTTTTTGTGTATTATTTTAAATATTATATGGAATCTTTTCGAGACTGGGTGTTGAGAAGACATTTGACTATGAGGCTCAGTGTGCCTAGAATAATTTTTTGAAATGTAATATCATTAAATACCACGTATGAGTAGTTTTCATAAAGAAGTGAAATTTCATATAAATGGGTTCCCATATCAAAAATCATAGGGCACCATTTTGGTTAGAAAAATGAGTTTACCCAAGGTGATGACTAACATCAGTCGTCATGGTCGAGCTGTGAAAAGTTTTTATTGGAAGTAACTAGAATAAAAATGTTTTAATAAAAAATTTATCTAATGTAGAAAATTATTGAATAACAATATTAGTGTTTTCATCATAAACAGAGAGAGGATATTAGAAAATCTATATAGACCATCCACATTGTCGTTTTTAAGGATAAGAGGGTTGAATTAATTTAATTCTTATCAATTTATTCAATTATAATCACTTTTGAACAATGAAAATACATATATTAATTTTATATACCATTTTATATGTTTTATCACCCCCTTTATTATAGTAATGATATCAATATAACATGTCACAACATTTTTTATCTCATTTTATATTTTTAATAATTTTTAATAATTTATTAAAATATTAATTTCTATAAAATATCATTAATTTCATTTCAGGAACTATTAAATTAATTTCACATTGAATGAAATGAAAAAAATAATAATTTGATTATAATACATTAAAAATACCTAATTTGTTTTCTTGAACTATAAAATTTGTGGGACACTAAAACTAACTCATATAATATAACATTTATATTTTTTAATATCATTTACTTCATTTTTATACTACTTACACAAGCACTATAACAATGTTTCATAAAAATTTGGGGTAAAAATTTCTTCACTGAAATTAAAAAAATAAATAAAAGTGATAAAAAGTGTCTTTAAAAAAACAATTTATAACCATTCATTAGTTTTTTACATGTAAAAAATACTTTATATATATTTAAATAAAAAACTGTGTAATGTTTTTCATTATATATTATTGAAATAATTTTTAAGTCATTTTTGAAGGAAAAAACATAAAATTAGAATAAATTAGAATAATAAATGAATATAGTAGAAAACAATCACCAAATAGATAAAATTCATGTGTTAGAATTATTTTTAGTCCATATCATATAATTTGTAACCCATAATTAACCAATTTACCCTTGCCAAAGTGGATAATATTGATATTTTTTAGTAATGATAATGAGAAAAAATAATACGGTGCTATTTAAAAAAATAATAAGATTCCAAATAAAGAATAAGTTTTTCAAGAATCAATTTATAGATGTGTTAAAAATTAATTTTATATTAAAAAAAATGCAATGAAAATAGTTTTTATTATAGTTCATTTTAATCCCATTAATAAACTTATATAAAAATAACGTATAATAACAATTTTTATCTAATTAGTTAGAAAATTTATAAATAAAGGGTACATTGGTTAATTTATGATGAAATATTACATTTAAATTAATAAAATTAATGAAAATAGATGATAGATTTCTAGAAAAATGGAATATTTTACTCTTTAATAAAAAGAAATATTTTCAGAAAAATATCAAAATTTCAATGCAATATAGTTTTGATATAATGATAACATAAATAATGTTCATTTTGGAATATTGAAATTCTAAAAATTGGGAATTCTTCTCTAATGAAAAGAACATAAATTTTTTAAAAAATAGATATAATAACACTATATCATTTTTACAAGATTATTAACTAATATTCATATAATGAATATATCTCTGTAAAATATAATTAATAAATATTAATGAATAAATTGAATTGTTTATCATTTAATTACCTGGGTTATGAAATTGTTCCCCTCTTTTTTAAATTTTATCCTCAAAAATGTATTCATTACATAAACTATGGGGGATATTTTTTCATTCATATCATTTTTGACTATCATGTTGCTTCTTCAACCATACGGTTTTCCCCAAAAAATTAAAAAAATAAGCTAACTTATTCAATATAAATTTATCCCTTTGGTTATGAATATATAATTGTTGTTTTTAAATTGAATGGTTTTCCAACATCTAAACAACATCGGGATTAAAAATATGATATGCATATAAAATATATTATTTTAACAATGAAACATAAAACACATCATGTACCTATGATAAACATGGAGGTAAGGTCACTCAACCAAAAACTAATTTGATATTCTCTAGGAAGTCATATGGAATAATAAACCATATAATTAACATTTCCTCTTTTAAAAAATTCATAATGCTTTTCTATAGACATACTTTAAGAAAAACATGATCGCTTGCCTAAAAAATGTTATTTCCACTAATTATCAATATATCTTTTGTTCCTACTCTAAAAAATCCTCAGGTATTAGTAAAAAACATTATCCAAATTTTCCATTTCTTCTACTCACACAAGAAAAATTTAATACCTTTCACCTACATTATCCCAGCAAGTGGATCATGACACTCATTTCTATATAATTCTTTAAAAGGTTCAATATGTATAAATGAATGAAAAATATAATTTTTAGAAAACTAAACCAATAATATATGATGATCCAAAAAATCCCTAGTAATCTATTAATCATGATAAAAAGAAGATATTATGATTTTTGAATTTTTCTCATTGACTTTCCGTTATATTGAGGATGATAAGTTGTATTAAAATTATTTCAGCATCTAACAACATATGATGAAATTTCCAAAAAATTAGAGGTATATATTGGATCAGTGTTTGATAATGTAGAGATATGGTCTCTAGGTAGTCTAATTATAACATTATCATAATTTTGATAAATATGATCAAAAGACATGTTATCTAGAATGAGAAAGAAATGTTATTATTTAATTAGTAAATCAATAATAACCCATATCACATTATAGCCTTGAGATGTTGTTGGTAATCCCGCCATGAACCCCATGGACGTATTATCTAATTTCTATTATGGAACTATAAATGGATGAACTATCCCAATCAATAATTTTTTTTCCAAATTAACCTATTGACAAAAACCATTCATTATAAAATCATTAACATTTTTCTTCATTCTTTACCATAAAAAATATTGGTAAAGGTGTATATACATTTGTTTAGTGACACAGTGAATTAAAAATTTATGATTTTTAACCTCACTATATAGTTATTTACTTTATAGGGTCTCACATGAAACAAATAACCATTTTCATAATCTTATATCACCGTCTTTTGCATTTTTAAATTCATTAAACCTAAATTTCATAAGAAATTTGTCATTTTCCTTTACACCATGGTATTTATTTTGATCTTTCTTAACAATGTCTAAACAGAATTATTGTACTAACACCTAAGACAATGTAGATGTACATCTTTTATGAAAAATTTCTAAAACACAATTCTTTATTTCACTGAATAAATGATAATTTTCTAGACAGAACCTATTTATTGCAAAATTATCTTTCTAACACAAATAATCAACTACATTGTTTCCTTTACAATGATGGTAATGAATTGTTTAGTTGTGGTCCTTTGTCAATTCTATCCTTCTCTTATATATCATGGTAAAATCATTCTGAATTAATATATACTTAAAATTTTAATAACCAATATATATTTCCCACTATTATTATTATAAATTATGTCTCTATATTTTAAAAAAACATCATCTGTATGCACAAGGTCATGTATAGGTCAATTTTTTCTATCTAGGTTTCAATTAAAATGAATTATAAGTAATTACCTGATCATTATAATTTAAAT
This sequence comes from Viscum album, assembly GCA_963277665.1. Classification (NCBI taxonomy): domain Eukaryota; kingdom Viridiplantae; phylum Streptophyta; class Magnoliopsida; order Santalales; family Viscaceae; genus Viscum; species Viscum album. The sequence goes on from OY728147.1 coordinate 670,790,189, forward strand.
AACCTAATCCCTTAAATGAAACATTACTATATATAAAAAACCACTATTTTTAGAGGAATGGTCCAAAATTGTAGTATTCACTAATATTTTCTTTAATTACTAGAAAAATTCGTTAAATTCTATTTTCCAGATGAACCTTAATCATTTTCATGTTAAAAATGTTATCATGCTTGATAACATTGAAAACTATTCAAAAAAATCATCATTAATATCGTTGAATCCGAATAAAACTATGAATATTAGTAACATTTTGTGTTCTTGGTCATTTATCAAACACTTTATTCTTTACAAGATCAATAGTTAATTTATATTTGTTTATGATATTTTCATGTAATGAAATCTATTGTAACCAAAAATCATATTTTCTATATTTTCCATATAACTTATTTTAATGTAGTTTTTTTGAAAGATCTATTGATGTATTTGATGAAGCTCATAACATCCTGAATAAACCAAAATATTATCAATAAACACAAACACACACTTAACCAAATATTTATGAAATAATCTATTCATAACATCCATTAGTATGGTTGTAAAATTTTCATCCCAAAGGCAAATAAACAAAAAATCATAATTCCTACACCATTTGCAAAATTATATTTTTATGATATCTTCACCATTCACAGTTTTTTAATTGTTACTGGGTCTTATTTCAAAATTCAGAAAATACTAAGCTCAATGTAGATTATCAAAAAAGAGATATAAATATGGGAAATGATAGTTATTCTAAATATTAATGTTATTAAATTCTCTACAATCAATGAAAAGACTCAAGGATCCATCTTTGTTTCTAAGATATAAAATCAGGGAACCCCACACTGAAGATGTAGGATGAATTAATTCTTTATCAAGAATCTCATTAAACAACACTGTTAGTTCCATAATTTCTACTTGATCCATTCGATAAGGGGGTTTTTAAATGTTCTAATCATAAATTCTACTTCCTAGTTAGGTATAACACTATCTAACTCACTAAAAAAACATCAAGTTACTATTTTACTACCAATACATAATTATTCATAACTATTTCTTTATTTTCTACAATATGAATAAGTTAAAATTCATTTCCATATCATAATAGTTTTTCAACTTATTTAAATGATATCAAATGAATTAAATGATTCTTATTTTCATTAGAAAACTTATTTTGGAAAATATATTCATTGGATTTTTAAAATATTTTATAATGATGAACTAAAATCCAATCAACACACATAATAACATAAAATTCTACAATTTTATATATAAAAATTTTTTATGGAAAAAATTCCATGGACAATAATAAGTTAATATTTAAAAATTATTTTCAATGTTGTGATCAAAATTACTATCTTCAATTCTTCATGTGATATTTTCAATTTTCTTGAAAATTTCGTATGAGTAAAAGGATGTGTACACCCTGAATCAAACTAGACATTAGAATAATTTGAATTAAAAGGAAATGTATCAATTACCAATTAATTTTATGTCCTCACATCTATCAATGTAGTTTTCAAGGATTTCACGACACCCAACTACTTATTGTTATTTTTCTTTACATAATTCAATCTCCTCTTTTCAAATTCTTATATATAATCCCCCATATCACTATATATATATATAAATAACTCTCTATTAATCATAATTGGCCTTAGCACTAAAAATGCCTATTACTTTACAATAATGAGCCATATTACCAAATATACTACAACAGAAGAACTTAACATATCTCATAAAACATTTCCGAGGGTTGTTTTTAGTACACAAATTAAAAACTAAACAATTTATTATCTTACATTGATATTTAATTTATGCATGCTTCCCATTTTCATATTACCTGGTTTGATTTTTATCACGTTAGCATAAAACAAATTATTTTTGGAAAACTGTATTTATACATTTTCGTCACTTCAAAATATTTTATCATAACTTTTTGAAATCAAATTAATCCAATATCCATCTATATCACGACTTAAATCATGAGTAAAATAGATTTATTTTACTACCAAAAATTCCGGACATAAATTGGTTTTTAAATTTCATTCGAGTGATATTTTATTCATCTGTGATCACTTAATCCTTCTCATTTTTAATCAATTCTATGAATTTATTTTCAAAATAAGTAAAATTGCCTTAAGAAAACATTTATCATTGAAAATATTCATCAATTTGTCTCATCCAAATGAATTAATATTTTATCTTTATTTGATATTCTTTACTATTGACCAACACTAGTAAGATTCCCCTTCATTATGACAAATAAAAAGAGTTCCATTTTGATAATAAGAAAAACCATTAAATATAGATATTTAATTCAACCCACAACTACCACAAGGTAATAAGTGCAAATGAATGTTAGAGGTTTCTATCTCATTAATTTTTTAAATATCGAAATCTTTATCTACAGTAGACCTAGATAGTATCATGTCTGGATAAAAACACTATTTTTATTCTATTTAAATGAATCTATCACGGTAAAAAAACTACACAGTTCTAATTCCAACCATACAATATTAATGATATAGAAGGATTTTTGACTGTTGGTGTCGACTTACATCAGTTTCAATGATTTCTATTGGGAAAACCATTCAGAAAAAATATTTTATATGAAAGATCATGGTAATATAAAAATTAAATATCATGGTCCCCATAATGTATAATAAATTAATGGTATTTACCTACATTATTTAATTCATTAAAATTAACTAAACCATTAATAAAACAACAACTATAATTATATTACCTTAAAACATTAAATAATCTTGATTTTTAAGATAATAATTTACTCTTTTACCATTTTAGGATAATTACATTTTATTATTTATGTTTATTTTGTCCTTACACTTACAGAAATAAATATGACATCATAATGATAGATCCTAAACTTAGTGTTTATTTTTCTCTGTAATAAAAGACATTTTTAACCTAATAAGTTTTCTTTTCATGAAATCATCTTACAATTTTCATCCTGACCTCATCCATTTCCTTAATAATTTTGAAAACCCAATAAAATTTTTTGGATAATTTGAGAGATCTAAGAATATTAGTAAGGGGTTAGATTAAAATAAATAATATCATTAATTCATGGATACCCATAAAATTAATATTATCAAATATAAATATTGATCTCAAAATAAAAATTTTCATACCCAAGGAATCATCTGATCTGACCTATGATTTTCATACAACATTTTATAACAAACAATAGAGGAAAAATAAAACGAATAATTCTTTATTTGAAATAAAGGAAATATCATCAACTTTCTTTCAATTATTTATACATTTCACCCTGAAGAATATTCATAAAAATTAAATTTAACATAATATAATTATCTTACCTAGTGAAATCTTAATATTTTTGCAAAAAACATATATATCATATATAGATATTCATTGTAAATTGGGACATAAATTTAATATCACAATTACAATTACTCTTACAAATGGAATAACCTACTTAGTAAATTCCAAAAATCACTTTGTAAAACCATAACCTATTAACATTAACCCTTTACCCAATACATTTGAGAGATATATCAGGTTCTCCCAAATATTAGTTATAAAAGAATCACCCATCCTTGGATTATAATGAAACCACCCATATATTATTTATAAGGAAATTTATTTTGATTTTAAACAATTCTTATGAAACCTAACATTATTAAAACTCATCAAATATTATATAAAAATTTTATTTCACTCATAGGAAAAACATTTTACGATTTCTAAATATATATTAAATTAGAAACTCTTTTTAGAAAGAATCAGAAAAAATTGAAAGAATATTTTACATTAAAAAAACAATAACACATTTAATGGAAGGAAAACATCATATTACAATTATTTTATAGGGAAAATCTATAGATTCTATATTTGGTAAAAATAGAATATTCCTTTTTTAATTAATAATTAAATTCCAAAAAAATTCGTATAACATTTGTAAAAATATTTCTTAAAAATATTTGTATGAAACTAAAAAGAGACATAAAGACACATTATTATTTATTTATATTCATATAAATAAATCCTTTTTTTAAAAACAAATATGAACATGAAATAAAACATTTATTAATTGATCCATTAAAACACATAAAATTATGTTTTATATAAATGTTTATCTCACATAAAGTCTAAATTTTAATGTATGTTACTAATTTTCTTAAATTATAAAATTGTTTTAATTAGATAATATATTAATAAAAATATCATTAATTATTACTTATTATATTTTATCTATTACCTTGTTCTTCACAATTACTTGATCAATTAATTCCCATAAAATGTTTTGATGATATCTCACTCATATGTCCAAAATTACTTTGGTATGTTAACTATGGTAAAAATGTTCAGTCATCCATCTTATTTATAATAATAATAATAATTAATTATCATTATTTAACATTAATGATAAATTTAAAATCAGCCATAAAATATTGTTATGAAAAATGAATTATTTTACAATAATAGATATGGTAGGTTGTACGTGTCTGTGGTAACGTCGTCATATTTGAATACACCTGATGAAAAGAAAGAAAGTATTATTTTATATATTTATAATGATTATTAAATAATAATTGAAATATTATTTCTTTACATATACATATATATAGCGTATATTTGATGCGGTCTTGAAAAACATATCACACTATTTCATTGATGTGGTAATTCATAAGTATGCACGAACAATGTAATGATTTTTCAATGGATGTTATGGAAAAATAATATATGATATATTATAATTTCATATTTATAAATATTTCATTAATATAATTTATTTACAAATTAATCCATCATTAATACAACTATGAGTGGAATTGATTGATAAATAATTACATTAATTCACAATGTTGTAGTCCTTCATATATGTAAATGATGGTTTAGTTTCTCAAATGTTGAAAGATGATATAATTATCTATTATTCCATTAGATTAAAAATAGATAATTATTTTGAATATATTTATTTTATTATTTCATTGTTTCTAGATATTATTTTATTTAAATATAATAATAAATAAATGATAAATAATTAGTTAAAAACTATACATCTTTAGTAGACAACCACATTATGATTATACATAAAGCATTACTATGATGGTTTTATGATAAAATGAGGGAGTCTAGGAAATGTGTAGGGATATAAGGAAATTATTTGGGTATGTATTTTCTAATCATGGGTGTTCAAATGGTTTGAGGAAAATATGATAGAACTATCCTTTTCATATGTGATGGGAGGGGTACTCATTGAATTTCATAATTACATTTATATATATAAATTTCCAATAACAATTTCTCTATATTAATATAATTATTATGCAGGATTAATATTAGTATAAATCCTCTCATCCAATAAATCATTTACCATTTAATATTATTTCATTCTCTATTAACTCTTTGTAAAAATTGGAAGATATCAATGTTTTTTCCTATTTGTGGGTTTAGAATGTTAATATAAAAGGAAAAACTAAACTATAATTGAACCCAAATTGATATTATCAACCATATCAAATTTAATTCTCTAAATATAGGATTTTTATAAATGTTAAATAATATAATAAAATAGTATTTATTATCAAATAACATTATTGTTATTTTTGGAGTTTATTTTTTTATTTTTAATTTGAAAAAAACATAACAATAATGTAATTATAATTTAACCAACTCAAAAAAATAAAATATATCATTTTAATAAATAAATTTCGTAAGACACTAAAACTCACCCGTATAATATTAATTTTATATTTATTTAAATTATCTAATTGATTTTTCTACTACATGCAGAAGCACTGTTTTAGCTTTGCGATAGAAATTAAGGTAATTATTATATCAAAAAATATTAAAAGTAAATTTACATGTAAAAATATATCTTTGAAATAATAATTATAAGTCAACATTTGTGTTTTATCTTTTTCTCAAAATATTATATATATTAAAAAAATATAGACATATTTTACATTATATTTTTTAAATTAATATATGTCACTTTCAAAGAAAAATTAAATCCAATTTCAATAAATTAAATTCTCAAATGAGTATGGTCATTCCCAAATCATCCCAGTGATTAAATTCATTTTTTTGGTTTTTTTTAGTCCTTTTAATAATATATCTATCCCTTAATTACACTATTTACCCTTACTAATGTGAAAAATATTTACTATGATTAATATTAATAATGACCAAAAATAAAATGGAACTATTTTTCAAATTTGGAAATCCTGATTCCAAATATAGAATACAATTTTAAAGATTCATTTTTTCTGATTTGGTAGAAAATAATATAAGATTATCATGAAAAACATATAAGAAACTATTTTTAGAAAAATGTGTTTTTAATCACAAAAATAAAGTTATACCAAAATAAGGTAGAGTGATGGTACCCATATTATTAATTATATTACATATAATTAAAATATACTTATGTTATATTAATATATAATATTATATTTAACTTACGTTATTTAATAAAATGAAATGAGAGTTAAAAAAACAATTATTTTTCACTATTTACTAAACATCTTTCTCTTAAAAAAATACAAAATTCCCACAATAAGCTTATTTTGATATTATAATTTGAAAAATGAATTTATCTTCCAGAATTAAAATTTATAAATTTAGTAATGAATAATTTAATGTAACCTATATTCTATTTTAAAAAAAATTTATTATGAATAAAACAATTTCAATTTTGACAAAAAAATTAAATTGTAATCATATAATTAATATACCACCTTAATATGTAATTAATTAATATTAATGAGAAATGAAAATGATTTATCATATCATTTACTAGGCTACCACATCATTTATTTCTAAAAAAGTTCTGTTATATTTATAGTTTTTCAACTTCTTTCTATTGTTATAGTTTTTGCTATGTTCATAGATTACAACCAGATATTCATGTTTTTTTATTTACATGTAGTCTTATTCCTTATTTAATTTTTATAATGGCTAATATATATTTATAATAATGCATTAATGATTATCATAAATTATAATATTTTTTCTTAATAAAATTTAATATTTTCTTAGTTCAGTATTCCATAAATGACATGTAATTCAACATATTATATGAATAAAAATGTGGGGTTATACATAATACCCCCTTAAAAATTTGATTCCTTGAAATTTCATTTATCATGTTAGAAAAGATGAGGGTTCTTTTTCCTAATTACACCATTGATCACTCTCATTTCTTCCACAATATTATCATTCAAGAAATAATTTTTTACTATGTGATTGGTCATTATACATAGAAAATTATATCTATAATCCATGGTTTCCACTATTTGTTCAGCATAATATAGATCATATAGATTTCAATAACCTATGAATTCTATCGATTTTATGAATTAAGAATTTAATTCGATAAATGTGACACATGTAACACAATATTCTCTTTGAGAGTAGATTTATGGGACTATTAGGAAATAAGCTATAGTCCATATGTGATTAGGAATATCATGCACACCAATTTATCTAGGGATCAGATTTACTTTAATCCTAAATCCCATAACACTCTAACATAGTAATATTTAAAAGAACACTTGGTCACTATACTCAAACCCAAGAGAAAACTAATGAATAAATGAATATATCTTCTATAGACATTGCTCTTCATTGGTATAACATGTAATAGTTTAAACGTAATCTATAATTTCATATTAAACATCATGTTCCAATAAATTTCACTCTCTAATAATATCATAGCTGGTTCTATTATATATCTTTTCACATGTAGATCCTCACATGGTTATATTTCAATACATCATTCAAAACATTTGGTGTATCATAATTTGACCATAAGTAAATTTCAATCCCAAACTCCATTAAAATCCATAAAAAATATCTTAGTATATCTTCCATAGATTAATGTTTTCGCTCATATTGACCATTAGTTTGAGAATAATATTAACATTCAATGATCAAATATATATAAAATACTTTTTAAATACATATCTAGATCATATATGTGAACTTTGGATCATGATAAAATACAGTAGAAATTAGCACTCCATGCATCTTTACTAAATATTATATATATACCTTATTATAGTGATTGTGCTTGAAATCCTCATAAATTGATATGATGTGTGATGATTTTTAACATCAATCCTTAAGGACTCTAATGTAATTTTTCCTATTATAGATATTTGGATAACCTATTATATGATTGATGGGAATGTTTCCTCATTTCCATATAGTTATAGGTAATGGTTATATAATCCCTTTAGACTTTTAATGATTGTACTTAACTTGTGGGGAGTAAATTCAATACTATATGCACAATATAATCACCCTATTAAAATATATACACTATAAATGGTTGATATATCTATACATTTTTTTTTCTATAATCAATGTATAATGATAATATTTGTGTATCATCTAACAGATCCTTTTGAAATCATAGTATTTAAGGGATATATAATTGTTTATAGAATCATATAATACATTCATTGTCAAGTTTACACTATAAAACATTTAACACCTTCTATATCGTTATATAATACTTTTTCAATTACTTAATATTCACATGGGTGGATTATTGAGTATTCAATTGTGAATGATATGATTTTATACATTCCATTATGATTTCCATGTCTATGATATTCATATATATGGGTGTTGGGGATTTTTCAATCATCACCATGAATAAGGTAGCAAGATTTTTTATACAAAGAGAATTATCCTACATATTTTCCATTTAATGATGGAAATTAATTAAGAAATCATAATCCATGATTAACAAAAACCATATTATTTGGGAATGTTAAAATCTTTCTATGTGAATATATACATTAAGATATCTGGATTATAATATATATTTCACTTCTCTCTAAGATATAATATCCTTAAATATTTAAAGAAAAAATAAAATTAATGACTGTAAATCATGTATTTGGTAATATTTTTCATCAGTAATTAATTTCTATGAAAGATATGTTATCAATTTCCATTTTTCATAATGGTGTATCTCAATCCTTTTTTTTAATTTAACTAACATTATCATAAACCCATCTTAAATATGGGGTAGTTTGAGTATAGGTGTAGTGATAAAACATTACACAAGACCCTTGTAATCTTAGTCATGTTAATTTATCTATAGGAACATGACCTACACCTATTTTAACATGTTTAATAGTCTCTAAAATCAAGATAAAAAATAATAAACATAGTTAGTGGTACCATTGTTATCAATGAAAACAGGGGATCTATATAAGTATGTTTGTTTTGGTTCATTATTTAACCACATGTATCCTAAAAGGGTCCTTTGATATTACCTCACTTATGAATATATAATCCATGAATGACAATGTTGGTATCTATAATTCACACGATATAAATTTTGCATATTGTTTCTATTTTCAAATGGTCTTTAGAAAAATCCACACATTATCATCATATTCATCTGTAAATTAGGAAATTTATAATATCATTTATAAAAACTCTCCCAAATTAATCTTGGTAATATCTAAAGTCTCTATTCATCACGTACATGAATATCATTTTTTATTTTGAAAGTAATGACAAAGGATTCATAGTGTCTTATCTTGTAAAGAAATCACTAATAGTTATATCTTCCTTTTCACCATCAATTGATGATATTCCGATCGAAGCTCCACCATTATGAAATATTGATCAAATGAAGTTGATTCAAGAAATCATTAATACATAGTATAGTATCCATGTTCTTGGTCATGATCTTGTTATGTAAATGATAATTAATGAAAAGATGCAATGATCCATCATTCTTTTTAGTCATTTTCTTAAAATAACTTCGTATGAATACTTTTTTAAATCACAATACAAATATATTTCAACTAACTTATATTTTAGTTTTTTTAGTTCTATTTTGGAAGTTATATCTTCTAAATCATATTTTTTATACAAACTGATTCTGATCCTTGTATATTCTGGAACATGTTTAATTTACCAAAACCTTTTTTCCCTAATGATCATGTTGGATATTCCATGTTTACTAGAACTGATTGTTTTACTAAAATCCAAAATAAATATAGTTATGGGTTTTTTACAATCATAATATTTAAATATGAGTCATAATTTTTGTGGAATATATATCATCTTAATCTAAAGTGATGAAATTAAAGGGTTATATACTACATCTCATTCATGTGGTTCTATTTTTTTATTTATGAGTGAAATTTTAGATATTTTGATATTGAGGATTTCACTTTAAAATTTTTATATTTCTGATGTTTATTACTAGTTTCCAATAATATGATGCTTGAATAGTTGTAGGGATATAAAGTGCTTCTTCTAAAAATTATGTTTGAGGATGTTTTAAGAATGATTATTGGGTATGTTGTGATCGTCAAATTGAATATGAGATAGGATAAAATATTATTTTTTTCTTAACATTATCAAATAAGACACATGTGATGAATTATTTATATAAAAATTTGAAATAATGTATATTATTGGATTTTAGACCAGTTTTATTTAGATTTTAGTATTGATCCTCCTTAAACATTTGATTAAATCTAAAATGTTTTGTGGATATAAACTTCTATACCATTTAATAATATTTTTTAGAGGTATAATGATTGTTATATAAAACCTTATCACACTGAAAAATTCTATATTTATTATGATACTTTTGATCCATTTATAATACTATCTTCAGTTAATTTTGATATTTTGAATAGTTTTCTTTATACTATAATTATATATGGTGTTACTTTGAATTTCTAGGATGTTATTATCTAAACTAAACTTTCATAAATTGAGAAATAATGTTAGGTTTTTAAAATCATCAGTTCACCTCCCCCTCTTGTTGTTTATATATTGGGAAAAAAATATTTTTTTAATAAATAGTATTAGAACACCCAATGAGGATGATTATAGGTATATATAACCCCTTTAGATTCTATTGTATATTATTTGTTGATTCTCTATTTCAATAAGTATTATTAATTATGGAATCTTCGATATATTCATATATCTTGGAATGAGTTTAATTGAGTACATACGTTATTGATAAAATTTAATTAACTCATTGATATATAAATCACAATGTTCATTTTGGATCATAATATCACTAATAGTGGGTTTCAAACCAAACCATGATGGATGAATACCCCTAATTAATATGCATCGAGACTCATACAAGGGTAGTAACTTCCCTAAGTATTTTATAGTTATCATTTCACTAATACATGATCTTGGGTTTATTTTGAATATGAAATTAATTTTCCCAAACCCAATAATAGATAAGGTGTCTATACCAAGATAGATCCAATCTACTCCAAAAATCATATAAAATTAATATAAATGGAGAATAACAATATTTATAGGAATAATATTCCCCTAAATTATAATTTAATGATAGAAATATACATAAGATAAAATGGTTTATCCTTTAGCTATTTTCATATAATGTAAAATATCAATTTTCATGGTTTTTGAATTAGTGATTTTAGAAAACATTACAAGTATAAAGTAGTGGACATAATAATAATAAAACATAATATTTTAGTCTCATGAATTGATAATAATTATAATAATAATTGAATTCAATAGCTTCTTATTCTAATGATTTTGTAAAATTAAAATTAACAGAGTAAATATTAAACAATAATATCTATAGTTAAAAAAATATGATAATCGGAATCAATCCTAATATGTTTTAAATTATGATACCATTATCTCAACATGTGACATTTCAAGTTCAACATATATCACGTTTTAATTATCTAAGGTTGTATTCTGTTTTGTTCTATTAAAATTATTAATAAAATTTATAGAAAAAACCCCCACTCTAAAATAAACTCAGATGACTTATGATTAGTGCACATAGTTGTTAAATTATTGAGTTTCATGATACACTAAAACTAATAATAAATCATACAATGATCAACTAGCTTTAGTGTCTTTGTATTTGAGAAACATAACTATGTTTTGTTTAAATTAATTTTTAAATATATCCTATAAAAGTTCTCCACACACCATACCCTTCAAGAAATATCATACATAAAACTCTTATTTATTGCCTATGGAATGGAGAAACATGAAAAAGGAATCATATTGTAGAGACCCGTAGCTTGATGTACATGGACATTACATTACATTTTCGGAATACTTAGTACATAACAAAAACATACACACAAGGATCGTAATAGTTTAGTGTCTTTGGAAACTCGGAACATAATCTTCTAATCCTGGTGAAAGATCTTCAATATCTCCCATAAAGATCTTCCATTTTTTTTACCTAAAAACTTTCTTTATATCCTGGGGAAAAGAAAACATAAAAGGGTGAGCTCAAATGCTCAGTAAGGGTATACAAAAGAAATAAAAATCATATCATATCTTTTTGAAAATCATAACCTGCAAAAGAGATCATAATATCTTAACATGGAACAAATCATAGAGGTGAAAATGATATCACCATAATCATAACATGAAACTTGAAACTTTGTGGCATGCACACATAATCATGGAAAATCATTTCTTGTTAGTCATGACTCATTGCCAAGACTATCTTAGTGGACAAAGTCCCTTTCTGAATCGAGTAACCCTCGTTTCAGTCCTGTTTCACTGAACCGGTATAACCTACCATTCCAGCCATGTCTATCTCATGAGATATAAAAATCTTTACCCAATGCATTGGAGGGAGATATAGGTCCCACCCATCTTATAATGAATCCTTTCTTATGTGTGCCACATAATCATAAAACATACATCATCGCATAACACATGTAACAAAAATGGGATTCTTGAAACATCATGACATCATAAATCAATTCATATAAGATAAAGGAATTCATAAACATAATTCCATCACAACATAGTGAAATAAATGTAAAAATATGGATAGAAACAGAACCCTTTATTATCTTAGATGGAAAATAATTTTGATAAAACACTTGAATTGAATTCTTGAGGAAAATATCCTTTCTTCTTCAAAATCAATTTTTTTTCACAAAACATCATGCAATTTTAAAAGAAAGAGATTTTATTGAAAATATTCATGAAATCTTTTGGGGGAAGCTTCATGAAAATAAGGCTTTATAAAACCGTAAAAATATGTTCGTTCCGTTTAAGTTAAAAAAACATTCTTCTTGTACTTTTGTTGGAAAAGTCAAAAAGTACCTCGTACGAAAAACGACAAAAGATTCCTTTAATACATATTACTAAAAACTCACCGAAGGGTAAAAATGGATTTAAACAATTTTAGGTGGATGGAAATAATATTACATATTGATGAAACATGGTTGTGGATGATAAAATACACCCCAGTAAATACTTACGAATAAACAATCTCGGATAAAAATGAGATTGTGATATTTCCCTTACCTTAGGTCCGACTTGCTTTGTAAGTGTCCGAACCTCCTGTATAATGATTTAAATCATGTTATTGACTTATTAAAGAATCATATTCATTGTTATGATATCATATATGGTTCACTTATGACATTATATTACCCGTTCTTTTGTAAATTCCATGTTAAAGAAGCGTTTTGGGTAAAATCGTTTCATTTATCGTAAGTGTTTTGACTTGTTGTTCTTGACATCATTATTACTTATATAATGATTTACTCACTTCCAGAATATAAAATATGATTGATATATCATATATATTCAGTACATATATATATATATAATAGGTAGATAAATAAAATGAAAAACACCGTTCATAGAGACGGTAGTCCGTACGTACGCATGAACGCTGTTTTCCTTTCCTTATTGTCTTGAAATGGAAGTAAGTAGATGACATACATATGTATATATATACATAAATCCAGTAGCTTTATAATGTCATATATTTCATTATTATTTCTTATATATACATTATAATCATTCTTAAATGGTTAACATGGAGAATGAATCTCATCGCGTCGTGGAGACGGTAGTCCGTACGTACGCACGAGCGATGATATCATTTCTATAAATATTGAATTGAATTGGAGTGGATTATACAATATATCATAATCAATATGATGTTGTAATAACTATGTATAGTTATTCTTTACACCATTATACCCATCCATGTAAGGTGGTGGTGGAAAATAGATTACACCACGGCGTGGAGACGGTATTCCGTACGTACGCACGCGCGGTGATTTCTTTTTCCGTAGGATGGATAGATGGTGAAATAGGGTTGTTTCATACTTATAATAACATATCAGTAGATGAGTGATACTGATGTTATTACTTCATAATGAAACAACCTAAGAAAAAGAAGTGGAAGAAGAAATAAAGATGAAATAATTGGTAACGGTAATTACCTCTTCTTTGAAGTGCCTCTTTGAGACCTCCTCTTAGGGCACTAACATTGGTCTTTTAGGAAGACCAGAACCTCTAGGATGTTTCTAGGGAAGTGGAGAAGAGATTTTTTCAGGGGTCGGCCGAGCTTGAGTGCTCAAATTGGTGTGAGGAGGAGGGGGAGGAGGTGCCCTTTTATAAGGGAGGAGAGGGGCACCTTAGGAATATCTCAAAATATTATTTTATATTAAAGTTAAAATCGCTTTATAATGGTTCCAAAGGGTCTTATTTCGAAGATAAAGTGGGGAAGGGTCGAAATCCTATCAACCAATAGGATTTAGACAAGTTTAGGGTATTATTTTAACCTTATCAATTAGATTTAACTCTAAGTTAAATAATTTAACTTTTACCATGTCTTTTTGTTTTCTTTCACTATATGGTTAATTCACTTACTATAACATGCCAAAAGAACCCCAAATTGTTTATTATTAAAATATATATCCTTATCTAAGTCATTTGGCCGAACCTTAGATTTTTAAGAATACAATAACAATTAATAATATAATATTTGATTTAAAAACTATTTTTTGTCAATTTTGACACTATTTGATATATGATTTTTTTGAAAGTCATAAAAGAATTATATGTTCGAACCAAGTTTATTAAATCAACACTAATATGTCATAGTTACCTATAAAATTATTGGAATTCATAAAAAGTCTTAAATTACATTTATTTTGGTGTTTATAACATCAATTATGTCAATATTTCATTAATAAGATAATTACTACATCATCATTGTGTCATAAATAAATTAAATTATTTAAAGTCTAAAAATTACAAATAAAATACCATTATGTAGGAAAGCTTTTTATCTTTCTAATGAATATTTATAATCTAAAATCCAACGTATATATCCTATGTAACAATTGTTTTGCTAAAAGATATATGCTTGTGTCAATTTTGTATTCATTTTAACTTAATTAAAATAAAGTGTCATTATCACTTACAAGTGGATCAATGGGGTCCCAAAATCGACCCAAATATGCCCATGGTCGACCATGTATCAACCAATGGGGTTAAGACACGTTTTAGGGTAATTTAATATTATTATAATATTATCTTTTAACCCTTATTTACCTGATTTACCCTTAACCATGGTAAATAAAATATTTACCGCAGTAATTATTCAAAATGTCTAAAAATAAAAGTTATCTATTTACACAATTTGAAAATCCTGATTCCAAATATGGAATCAATTTTTCTAAATTCAAAACACAGAAGTGGCAGAAATTAATTTAAAATTAATTCCCGCTGTCAAAACAAAAAGCGTGTTTTTAAGAGATAATAACTATCAAAAGATTGACACTTGTTTATGTTCGGTTTAATTGTAAAATTGTGTGCAATGACCAACATTATATTAAGTGGTAAAAATATATTCTAAATATACTTTAAAACCATTCAATATTATAATTTAACCACATAATATATTACGATGAAAAAAGTTGTTTTTAATTAAAATATAGCGTGTTTTTAATATTCATTAAAATATGAAAGTTGTCAGAAAAATATCAAATTTTTATCTAATGTAAATTTTTATATCATGATTCAAAAGAAGAATATTATTTTGTCAAATTGAACATATAAACATGTCAAAAACTATATTTAAAGTGGGTGCGCCATCAAAAGGCGGTAAAACTGCATTTTTTGAAAAATACTTATTTTACCCGAAAATTTTATTTTGTTCTTATACCATGTTCTAGAAATGTGTAAGATGAATAATAATGTTATAAAATTCGAAATTTAGTTAATACTATTCATAACGGCTAATATTATAATAATATAGCATTGTTTATTAAAACCCGGTATTGCGTACAACACACGCTATCGAGGAAGGTCGCGATTGCGTGTAATGCAAGCCAAGTCAGGGTTGCGTGTTGTGAAAGAATCCTTCATTGTTTCTTATAACAGAATCCAACCATATTTCATTTATACATTTAATATATATATATATATACTCAATGTTTCGTAGAATAACTATTATCAATATTGTGTGTAACACGGTCCAAGAATAGTGTTGCGTATACTGCAAGCTAATACGGTGTTGCGTATAGCGCAGGGTAATCTTGGTGTAGAATACAACACAAGACATTAATGAAATTAAAAGAATATTTTTCATAAAATCTCAGTGTGTTACATTCTACCCCCCTTAAAATGAATTTCGCCCTCGAAATTCGTCGAGGTTATAAATGGTTTACTATTTGAAAGTTTCTTTGATAGAAACCCACATCGTAAAAAGGAATACCAAAACATATCTTTAAAAACAAAAGTATGAAACGTAACAGTTACCCAAATAAACTAATCACTGGGTTTCCACATAGGTGAAAATATGGATATGGAAGAGAAATCTAACAATTATGTTCTGATGGAGAGTGGTAGAGAACATGGCTATGGAAAAGCTAGCAATCACAAAGCCATAAATTTGTGACGATCTAAGGTACCATCCGATTCATCAGATATAAGATCACTAGGACAACATTTTTGGTTTTCAATATCATTTCCCTAAAGTTGAAAAATTTGAATTAGAAGAAATACTTACTTGATTTTGGTATAATCTCACTGTTGTTCGTGAATTGAACAATTTACACTTCATCCCTTAAAGAAATGAAGTTGAATTTGTTATTCGTGATGTGTTAGCAGATCATGTGATAGAATGACAGGTCATTCCATCTGTCTCAAACAAAAGGTTAGCAAAACTTATATACATAAGTCGATCTATAGTGAGATTAATCATATATTGTTCCTAAAATGGACTTATACTTCATATATCATACTGCTTAATATAATAAAACTAGTTTCTACTAAACAGGGACTTCCTGTAGGTCAGTGGTAGGCGATAAAGGCCAGTCGCACTTCGGTTGTGGGTTCGATTCCCACAGCCTTGTCCGAAGCGATGGGCTGTCGCCCGTCCTGCAGGTTGTCCTTTTTCTAAAACTACATTACTATAACATCACATAAATAATATCAAAAGAAGTTCTATAATTAAACAATACTAACTTATGGTTAACATAATCAATTACAATCTTTATGCTTATCTAAAATACTTCGGTCCAAGCTCATAGTAAAAAGAAAATGATTACTTGAAATGTCGTCAACCAAGCATGTGAATACCATCATTTATCCCCCATATATCTTGTTGGTCGCATTCCAAACATTCAAAGTCCTTAATCATGTATTCTCTTGAATACCCATTGAACCTTGGTGAAAACATGAATGCAGTTAAACGTTAACACTTTCCACATACCAAAATCCTCAAAATTCTTTATAATCAAACCATGATATCACTTAGTCCTTATATCAATCATGAGCTCATGAATACTGTTAAACATTTCATTTTCTGGTTTTCCCTTCATTATGCGCATATCATCTTATTTCCAAAAATATCTCAATCACTTTGAATACCACATTAAACCAATACATAAATATTCCAATACTTCATGATACAACATTATTTTGGAATCCCATTACATAAACACTTAATCATTCCACCACATCGTTGTCATATTCAACATTTCCAATAGTGATCGCATGTGATTTCCCTTTGTCCTTTGCCTTCAGTGGTTGCTCATGTTGATCATCACTAACCCTTGGATTAGGGCAATTATTAGCATAATGCCCCATTTCCTTACACTTGAAGCATTGAAGTGTTGGTTGTACGTTCTCTGCTGTGTTTGCTTTATTCACTTCATTAGAATCCCATTTTCCATTACTTCGACACTCAGCTACTCGATGACCTTCTTTTCCACACTTAAAACATTTTCTAGTCCCTTTAAGACAATCTCCACCATGCTTCTTTACACACTTTGTGCATAAGGAAACATTCATCTTCTTTTCACCATTATTCTGAGTTTTCTCCTTGAACTCCATCTTTCGTTTCTTTTCAAACCCATGAGATGGATATGTAACACCAACTTCCATTTCTACCTTGATAGCACAACGCACAATTTCTTCATAGCTACTGAAGTCTCTTATAGCTAATGCCCTTCGAAGACTTGGTTTTAAGCCACTGAAAAATTGATCAACTTTACTTTCAGGTTGGATGATAATACCAGAAGCGTACCTTGCAAGTCTTGTAAAATTCGCTTCATAGGTACCAACATATTCATCATCCCTTTGCTTCAGTTCAAGAAACTCTTTCTCCATCTTTGTTCGGAGAATACGAGGGAAGTACTTATTGAAAAATAAGTTCTTGAACTCGTCCCATTCCATAGACTAAATTTCATCCCTTTGCCTCGTATTCTTAATAAGATTCCACCATTGATCAACATCTCCTTCCAAACGATACACTGCTAGGATGACTTTATCATGTTCAGAACATTGAAGAACTGAAAATATCTTTTCAGTAGTACTAATCCATTGTTCAGCAACTAATGAATCAGTAGACCCACTGAAAGAAGGTGGACGCTGCCTCATGAAGGATTCAACAGAATGTTGCTCCTTCCTTTGCTCGTTTGGAAGTCCTGCATGATTCATAGCTTGAGAAAGTTGTGTGAGCATGGCTACAAGATTTTTCATTCCGGCTCCCATATCGTTTGGTTGCTCAGGGGGACAATCATTGCATTGCCCATCACATTCCGCATTAACACGGTTCCTTCGGGTTCCAGCCATCGTCTAAAACCCCAAAAGAATAGTATGAGAGGCAAAAATCATGCTAGGGAAAACAACATAATAAAGGGGTAGTACTCTCAATATCTAACATCTTAGGTTAAATTTGAAGATCGTTAGCGCAATTCTAGGACTATAACCTATACGTATACTTAACCTTAGAGACATCCCTAGACATACCTTAGAAATATCTCTAGGGATCTCACTAACGTTTTCGCATCCTAGTTTCCAAAGGTTGACTAAACCTTTCCTCTGATACCAACTGTAGAGACCCGTAGCTTGACGTACATGGAAATTACATTACATTTGCGGAATACTTAGTACATAACAAAAACATACACACAAGGATCGTAATAGTTTAGTGTCTTTGGAAACTCGGAACATAATCTTGTAATCCTGGTGAAAGATCTTCAATATCTCCCATAATGATCTTCCATTTTTTTTTACCTAAAACCTTTCATTATATCCTGGGGAAAAGAAAACATAAAAGGGTGAGCTCAAATGCTCAGTAAGGGTATACAAAAGAAATAAAAATCATATCATATCTTTTTGAAAATCATAACCTGCAAAAGAGATCATAATATCTTAACATGGAACAAATCATAGAGGTGAAAATGAGATCACCATAATCATAACATGAAACATGAAACTTTGTGGCATGCACACTTAATCATGGAAAATCATTTCTTGTTAGTCATGACTCATTGCCAAGACTATCTTAGTGGACAAAGTCCCTTTCTGAATCGAGTAACCCTCGTTTCAGTCCTGTTTCACTAAACCGGTATAACCTACCATTCCAGCCATGTCTATCTCATGAGATATAAAAATCTTTACCCAATGCATTGGAGGGAGATATAGGTCCCACCCATCTTATAATGAATCCTTTCTTATGTGTGCCACATAATCATAAAACATACATCATCGCATAACACATGTAACAAAAATGGGATTCTTGAAACATCATGACATCATAAATCAATTCATATAAGATAAAGGAATTCATAAACATAATTCCATCACAACATAGTCAAATCAATGTAAAAATATGGATAGAAACAGAACCCTTTATTATCTTAGATGGAAAATAATTTTGATAAAACACTTGAATTGAATTCTTGAGGAAAATATCCTTTCTTCTTCAAAATCAATTTCTTTTCACAAAACATCATGCAATTTTAAAAGAAAGAGATTTTATTGAAAATATTCATGAAATCTTTTGGGGGAAGCTTCATGAAAATAAGGCTTTATAAAACCGTAAAAATCCGTTCGTTCCGTTTAAGTTAAAAAAAACATTCTTCTTGTACTTTTGTTGGAAAAGTCAAAAAGTACCTCGTACGAAAAACGACAAATGATTCCTTTAATACATATTACTAAAAACTCACCGAAGGGTAAAAATGGATTTAAACAATTTTAGGTGGATGGAAATAATATTACATATTGATGAAACATGGATGTGGATGATAAAATACACCCCAGTAAATACTTACGAATAAACAATCTCGGATAAAAATGAGATTGTGATATTTCCCTTACCTTAGGTCCGACTTGCTTTGTAAGTGTCCGAACCTCCTGTATAATGATTTAAATCATGTTATTGACTTATTACAGAATCATATTCATTGTTATGATATCATATATGGTTCACTTATGACATTATATTACCCGTTCTTTTGTAAATTCCATGTTAAAGAAGCGTTTTGGGTAAAATCGTTTCATTTATCGTAGGTGTTTTGACTTGTTGTTCTTGACATCATTATTACTTATATAATGATTTACTCACTTCCAGAATATAAAATATGATTGATATATCATATATATTCAGTATATATATATATATAATTGGTAGATAAATAAAATGAAAAACACCGTTCATGGAGACGGTAGTCCGTACGTACGCATGAACGCTGTTTTCCTTTCCTTATTGTCTTGAAATGGAAGTAAGTAGATGACATACATATGTATATATATACATAAATCCAGTAGCTTTATAATGTCATATATTTCATTATTATTTCTTATATATACATTATAATCATTCTTAAATGGTTAACATGGAGAATGAATCTCATCGCGTCGTGGAGACGGTAGTCCGTACGTACGCACGAGCGATGATATCATTTCTATAAATATTGAATTGAATTGGAGTGGATTATACAATATATCAGAATCAATATGATGTTGTAATAACTATGTATAGTTATTCTTTACACCATTATACCCATCCATGTAAGGTGGTGGTGGAAAATAGATTACACCACGGCGTGGAGACGGTATTCCGTACGTACGCACGCGCGGTGATTTCTTTTTCCGTAGGATGGATAGATGGTGAAATAGGGTTGTTTCATACTTATAATAACATATCAGTATATGAGTGATACTGATGTTATTACTTCATAATGAAACAACCTAAGAAGAAGAAGTGGAAGAAGAAATTAAGATGAAATAATTGGTAACGGTAATTACCTCTTCTTTGAAGTGCCTCTTTGAGACCTCCTCTTAGGGCACTAAAATTGGTCTTTGAGTAAGACCAGAACCTCTAGGATGTTTCTAGGGAAGTGGAGAAGAGATTTTTGCAGGGGTTGGCCGAGCTTGAGTGCTCAAATTGGTGTGAGGAGGAGGGGGAGGAGGTGCCCTTTTATAAGGGAGGAGAGGGGCACCTTAGGAATATCTCAAAATATTATTTTATATTAAAGTCAAAATCGGTTTATAATGGTTCCAAAGGGTCTTATTTCGAAGATAAAGTGGGGAAGGGTCGAAATCCTATCAACCAATAGGATTTAGACAAGTTTAGGGTATTATTTTATCCTTATCAATTAGATTTAACTCTAAGTTAAATAATTTAACTTTTACCATGTCTTTTTGTTTTCTTTCACTATATGGTTAATACACTTACTATAACATGCCAAACGAACCCCAAATTGTTTATTATTAAAATATATATCCTTATCTAAGTCATTTGCCCGAACCTTAGATTTTTAGGAATACAATAACAATTAATAATATAATATTTGATTTAAAAACTATTTTGTGTCAATTTTGACACTATTTGATATATGATTTTTGTGAAAGTCATAACAGAATTATATGTTCTCACCAAGTTGATTAAATCAACAATAATATATCATAGTAACCTAGAAAATTAGTGGAATTCATAAAAAGACTTAAATTACATTTATTTTGGTGTTTATAACATCAATTATGTCAATATTTCATTAATAAGATAATTACTACATCATCATTGTGTCATAAATAAATTAAATTATTTAAAGTCTAAAAATTACAAATAAAATACCATTATGTAGGAAATCTTTTTATCTTTCTAATGAATATTTATAATCTAAAATCCAATATATATAACCCTATGTAAAAATTGTTTTTCTAAAAGATATATGCTTGTGTCAATTTTGTATTCATTTTAACTTAATTAAAATAAAGTGTCATTATCAATTACAAGTGGATCAATGGGGTCCCAAAATCGACCCAAAGATGCCCATGGTCGACCATGTATCAACCAATGGGGTTAAGACACGTTTTAGGGTAATTTAATATTATTATAATATTATTTTTTAACCCTTATTTACCGGATTTACCCTTAACCATGGTAAATAAAATATTTACCGCAGTAATTATTCAAAATGTCTAAAAATAAAAGTTATCTATTTAAACAATTTGAACATCCTGATTCCAAATATGGAATCCATTTTTCTAAATTCAAAACACAGAAGTGGCAGAAATTAATTTAAAATTAATTCCCGCTGTCAAAACAAAAAGCGTGTTTTTAAGAGATAATAACTATCAAAAGATTGACACTTGTTTATGTTCGGTTTAATTGTAAAATTTTGTGCAATGACCAACATTATATTAAGTGGTAAAAATATATTCTAAATATACTTTAAAACCATTCAATATTATAATTTAACCACATAATATATTACGATGAAAAAAGTTGTTTTTAATTAAAAGATAGCGTGTTTTTACTATTCATTAAAATATGAAAGTTGTCGGAAAAATATCAAAACTTTATCTAATGTAAATTTTTATATCATGATTCAAAAGAAGAATATTATTTTGTCAAATTGAACATATAAACATGTCAAAAACTATATTTAAAGTGGGTGCGCCATCAAAAGGCGGTAAAACTGCATTTTTTGAAAAATACTTATTTTACCCGAAAATTTTATTTTGTTCTTATACCATGTTCTAGAAATGTGTAAGATGAATAATAATGTTATAAAATTCGAAATTTAGTTAATACTATTCATAACGGCTAATATTATAATAATATATCATTGTTTATTAAAACCCGGTATTGCGTACAACACACGCTATCGAGGAAGGTCGCGATTGCGTGTAATGCAAGCCAAGTCAGGGTTGCGTGTTGTGAAAGAATCCTTCATTGTTTCGTATAACAGAATCCAACCATATTTCATTTATACATTTAATATATATATATATATACTCAATGTTGCGTAGAATAACTATTATCAAAATTGTGTGTAACACGGTCCAAGAATAGTGTTGCGTATACTGCAAGCTAATACGGTGTTGCGTATAGCGCAGGGTAATCTTGGTGTAGAATACAACACAAGACATTAATGAAATTAAAAGAATATTTTTCATAAAATCTCGGGGTGTTACACATATACACTCAATAAAGGGTAAAACATATGTGATATTTGTCAAAACAACATAAGAGAAGATAATGAAAATTAGATGTTCGAATAAATAAGAATGTGGGTATGAGAAAAAAAAGGTATATGGTCATAATGTAAAGAAATTATAATAAATAAAACATGAATCAAAAAATAATTATTTTGGAATAAGATAGGAAATGAGGCTCCAAAATTTATCAGGACAAAGAAATGGGGAACATGCACAATCTTTAAAAATCATATCTTATGTTATGGATCACATCCAAATACATTATTTCATCCCACATGTCCCATGACATAGTTGATTTTGAAAACCAATCATCCCCATAACATAACATCTCATTAGATATAAAATTATGAAAAATGTTTTAGAGGTATTATTTTAGGCCCACCCATTAAATGATGATAAACTATATATATACGATCCATGTGAAAATCTTCATAAATTCATCATTGAATTATTAACCAATAGAAATGAAATGGGGTTAATAAAAAAATTTAAAAATTATTTAAATCAGTAATAAAGAGAAATGATGTATATCATTGAATTAAACAACATCCCTTATTAAATATAAGACACATGAATTGATATTGACATAGATTAAAAACATTTTAAATGAATCTAGAAAATAATTTTGTTATTATGATGAAATATATTTTATACATTGAAAACCTTTTTTATAATGAAAAAATTTATGAATAATATTATTTAAAATAATTATAATTTGAATAAAAATTTATCCTCAAAATCATAAATATTTGAAAATGAGGATTCGTAAATAACAAAAAATAAAATTATGGGAGAAATTGAATGGGATACGAATAAAATGGATAATAAAATTCATTGTATAATTTTTTGTAAAATTAAAAAAACAATGTAAAGGGTATTAAACAATCATATAATTAGAGATAATTAAATTATTAATATAATAAATATAATACAGATTTGGTGGATAAAATTTAACAATTAAAAAGAAAACATAAATATAATTCCTCTTGCAAAGGTCATTTTGGCTGAATTATGAATCAAAAGCGGGGGAATGATAAAAATACATATAAATACCCAAAATAACTAGATTAACATAAAATAATGGGGGATTTAAATGGATTATATATAAAAATTCTTCCAATGGATGTGTAAGAAAAGTTAATACCAAATTATAAAAATGATTATGAGAGAATCCCTAACAACATTCATAAATTTTAAATTAAATTCCAATGGAAGAGATAACATGAGAAGGATCTATG
The DNA here is from genome assembly GCA_963277665.1 of Viscum album. Lineage (NCBI taxonomy): Eukaryota > Viridiplantae > Streptophyta > Magnoliopsida > Santalales > Viscaceae > Viscum > Viscum album. The sequence continues at coordinate 670,814,956 of OY728147.1, forward strand.
AATCACATGAGTTTCCATTAAATTGGAGAAATATATATATACAAGGTGTACTATATACGCCAAATAAAAGAGAAAAGGTGATGAATAATGAATATATCTCTATGAAACTAAATTATGATTAGAAACTTGTACCTTTACTCTTTACTCCTATGAATTCACCATAGAAACCATATAATAAACATTCCCATTTTAATATCATTTTTTAGAAATGTTTTTATATTTATATCCTTTTATTATATTAAATTAAAATATTATAATATATATTTATATTGTTTTTTTATATTTATTGTCATATACTATTAGTATTAATTATTTCATACTAGTTTTTGTATAACGATATCAAACCTCATTATTTTATAACATGTCAATCGTTTTCATATTATAGAATTTTGTGAAAACATGGTTTCATAATGAGTTATATGGTCCCATTTTCATTGAATGTAATGTAATATTATTGTTCATAAAAAGGGAACTCATTATCTAAATTATTCAAGTAAATTTAATGATAATAAAAAGTTACGTTATAATGATTTTTTCAATCAAACTTTATGGAAAATATTCAAAACATGAAGTAATATTATATATAATAGATTATGGTCCTTTAAATTTTTTTACTCCCCCAAAATGAAAATTAGGAATATTTTGTAGCCTATTTAATATGGGTAGTTGAACAATCCTGTACCAGGAAATTTTATACTAATGAATGAGTAATAATATAGATTTATATTATATTAATACAATTTTAATAAAATAATATTGATGTTACAAGAACATAATTTGGGTGGTTAATGATAGAGGGGAGAACATAACTGAAAATGATAACCAATAACTTGTTATTACATTTAATAGATTTTAACATTCTCAAAATGGGTTACTTAATAATGAAGGATTTACAATTATTTATTCATACTGAAATGAGAGAAACAAGGCATAAAATACATACAATTAGATCATTTTACATGAATATTCACTAAACCAAAAAATAAATCACCATTTATTCAATATGTTTAGTGTATTTTTAGATTAGATATATAAATAACTTATTTTAGAAACATTCCTCAAATTCTTCAAAAAAATAATATTAAATAATGATAACCTTATAGAAAAATCATACCAAATATCTATCTTATTTACTATGGAAAAAGAAAAATAAAAAAGGGTGATTTCAAACACTTGGTAAGGGATATCATAATTTGTTTCAATAAAATACTCTATGTGATCATAAGATAAAAATGCTTGTATAAAAACAAAATCAATGTATATGAACATATTATAGTGAAATAATAACCAGTAAAATATAGATCATAAATTTTGATTCACAATATATGAATTTTTGAATGAAAATAAAAAATTAGTCAATGATGTGTGGAAGCATGAATCAATAAGAATGATTCACGAAGCATAACATAGTAATGTGTAAATACCTAGTAATATTTCACAAACATAGGCATAGAAAAGTATCATATATTTCCTGTCTCACTTTTACAACATCTATCACAAAGTTGACGAAGTCCCATGAAATAGATGATTGGGTTCACTACCAATTATCATACCCATCATGGATTGTGATCACTCCCTAGTTATTTACATGTTATATCTTGAGATATAATCTTTAACTAATCCATTGGTTAGATATATAATATTATACCTACCCATTAAATAATTAAAAAACATACATATGCCTTCCCCCTTAACATAAAATCATTTATAATACACTCATATTATAATTTAACAATGTGAATGATATATTTTTATAAGATTCATAAAAAGTCAAAAAAATAATCACATTGAGAAATAAAGAGGATTATTCCATTATAAAATATCCCTAGTAATATATAAGAATAATTAAATTATATTAACATATATTGACCACAAATTTTATAATATATTAAAAAATTATTAGAAAATAAGAATAAATATACATAACATTTTGATAACTCAAAAAATCTATAAATAAATGGTTTTACAATTTTTGGGAATGTATGAAACAAATACATTGAAGAACAATGAGATTATAGAAAAGAATATTATAAATAAAAAGTAATGAAAACTGTTAAATAAAGAGACTTAGTGAGAAAACATTAAAGATTAATTTCACAATTTTGAAAAGAAATATAAGGTCAATATAATTGTATACTATAAAATAATTTAATTTTGTGTGAGGACATCTGTTAGAGAATAATAAAATCATAGACATATAGAAGAATGATTGTTAGTTAATAATAAGAGATATGTGTAGCTCATTATGTAAGAATTTTGTTTGTTGAATTGTGAACCGAATTGTTTTTAAATGGTAATAAGACATTTAAAAACCATCAATAACTAGATTATAATAATATAGATTTTTTGGAGAGAAATAGAATATAATTTACACAAATTTCAATTTATACATTGAAAATCATGATTTAAATGTGATATTGGAAAAGAAACCCTTACATTTACTTTCAACAACCATGAAACCTCTTCAACCTATGGAATAAAAAAAACTGTATTAATTAATTATTCAAGTACTTTATTAATATATATATCCTTTTATAAATTTAAATTATAATAATACATTACATATATTTTAGTTGGATATTATTTATTTTCACCACTGTGTGTTTGTTATTTGGTATATTTCATACATGTTTAGTAATGGTGACATTAATACTGATTCTCCGATAATAATTTCTATATTTCAAAATTATTAAACATAATTGAATCATCCTATCATAATTATATATACCATTCCATGTACATTTTATGGATGTTATGTGTATGGCTTGTGTGAATAGTATTGGAAATGTGAATGTTTCATGTAATATTATAGTTAATAGTGAGTTATATTATTATAAACATTCAGTTTTTTCAGCCTTCTAGGACCATATTAAAATATATATTAATATTTTATATTTTATATTACCATTATTAATGTATTTAAACTCATTCATGTATTAGACGATGAATATGGTATAGTAACATTCATGTATGTGGTTAAACCGACCCAAATGATATTATGTTATACTATGGAATGTGTATGTGTATATTTTTATATTATTGTAATATCATTTTTAAATAAATATAATGATGTTAAAATATTATAATTAAAGTATTTAATGATATTTATAAATATTTAATATGAGATGGTAATTTATAATTTTTTTTGATGAATGGTTTACTAATTGTGATGAATTCACTCCTCGAAATGGGTTCCATAAAAATGAAGGATTATGGACTCCTTTTAGAGAATAGAGGCTAAAAAATGTGTAATGAGACTTTAAAATAGGTAATTTTGGATGTTATTAAGAATATTACTAAATAAAAGTTTTATTTAAAATTTGGTAGAGCATGATTTCTTTTATAGGTGAGTTTGAGTTGAATTTCCAAAAATACTCGATCCCTAATGTGTATGGATTGTATTATGACCTGAAAAGTAGTTTGAAAATATATAAATAATATATATATATATATATATTTTTATGAATACCTTATTTTCATAATTAATATATAATTTATCGATATTATATTAATTTAACCCTTAATTTTACACCTTTAATCTCACCCTACACATTCAATGGTACCACGATTTTAACCTTGATAATTCATTCATTCAAAAATAAATTGAACTACATAAGTAATTTCAATTCCTAGATTCCAAAAATGAAATAAATTTTATTAAATTAAATTTTAAAAAACGTATAAATTTAATATAAAATAATAATCACAAAACACATTAAAAATAATTTTTAGAAAACCGTATTTTAAGTATAAAAGTGAATTTTTCACAATTCATTAAAAACTAATATCCATTAGATGACTATTAATACATTTTTTTGAATATAATATCAAAAAAATCATTAAATTTTATTCTATAAATAAATTTTTTTAACTTCATAGTAAAAACATATAATACTTAATAAATACAATGTTTTAAAATAAAAATACTTATCATAGACCATGAATCTATAAATTCATATTTTTTAAACACTTTCTATTAGATTTTATTTAATTATTTTACCTATAATTGATTTACTATTGTCAATATTTTTTTAAAGGGTTCATTAATTTAAAAAAAATAATTTAAAATATATAATTCAAAAAAACAATTTCTATAAAATAATTTATATGCTCATATTAACTCAGTGTGTATCTTTTTTATTTTATAGAAAATTATTTATTTAAATTGCTTTTAAAATATTTATTAACACATTTTTTAATTTTTACTGTAAATTAATAAATATGCCAAGTGGAAATAAATATACCAAATTTCCACGTATCCAACAACAACATAAATAATGGCCATATATTAAAAATTTATATATCCAAAAATAATATATTTAATGGTTATATAATAGTCTTATATATATATATATCATTATATGCTTCGCTAAAAACTCAGTCAAATTATTTATTTATTTTTTTATGAAATTATATATTGTATTAATAAATTTTTCCCTTCATTACATAGTTATAATTGATAGAAAAATCTACAAATAAAACCATAACGATGAATATTTCTTTTTTGTGATTTTTTATTTATCTGTGGTTTTATTTATCATTAAATTTAATAATTATGTTTCACATTTCATTCTCATTTTGTATTACATTTCATCATATATTTTAATATTTAATATCAATAAAATATATCTTGGTTCATTTTTGATTCATGTTGCATGAAGAGTAAGAAATTAAACATATTAATGGTGTAAAAATATGGGTTGTTACATTCTACCTCGATTAAAATTTATTTCTCCATCAAAATGAAAATACATAGATTGAAAAAACTAGTCCACTTCTACTTCATTTTATTATTGGGTTCCCATGTTTCTTACTTTAACATATGAATCTACTAAGGAAAATTAATGAGATGAGTGGCCTTGTTCTATTGTGATATGTCTCCATAACATAGGTTCTCATACAATTATTCCACATAATATGGGTCATGTTCAAGGTGTAGAAATTTTGAGTTTAGTAAAAGTGATTAATTAGGTATGTGATTCGTCAAAACTGACATATAGATCACGTCATTAAAATATGAGAGATTATTTATAGGTTTAAAGAAATAAGCTATCATCCACATGTGATCAATGATTTTGAAGTGTCCAATGTATATCAGAATCATCTTCCCATTAATCTAAAATCTCATATACCTCTTCCATTGTGATATTTGAAGGAATAAATTTCCTCTGACATCAAACTCCAAATCACAGTAATGATTATTAACGTAGATCTATTTTTATAGTATTCTTATTTTATTTTCCTCTTAATAGTTTGAAAATTATATGATATATCTTGAGAAATTCCTGGTCTCAATAGTTTTTACACTCTATCATTATCGAGACATTTTTATATTAAACACCTTTTCCCATATAGTGCCACACCGGGTTCTATTTTAATTCTAGAATTAATCCTATATTTTGTGACAACACTTCTATAGTAAGATGTCAATCATAACCACTTTTTAAATCTATTAAAAAATATATCATTTTATGTTTTAGAGTTTTAATATCCATTTATAATTAACTATCAGTCTAAAGATGATAACTGTTGTCAAATATCAACTCTATAAAAAATTATTACTGAATAAATGTTTATATAAATTCATGTAGAGATTGATTCTTGATTATATGCAATTGAAATTGGTACTACATGAATCCTTACCACTTCTATTATATATTTCATGTAAATTTGGTTTAGTGAAAAATCATCTTTGACAAAAATTATATTTTCTTAATTCTTATAATGATAAACTAAAATTACAATGACATTATGGCCTTTAGAGTTATTAAGAATACCTACAATGAAATTTAGGGTGGTTATATCCCATTTCTATTTTGGTATTAGTAATATTTGAACAAACCCCTTAGACATATAATTTTATTCATCAACTTGATAGTAGTCCATGAATCGAGATATATACTGTATAATCTCTCTCTTCATGTTTCCCAAATATAAATAATTCTAAATATCTTTTTACATATTTATACCCCTAGGATCAATAATGAATTAGGAAAAATATTCATCATCCCAAATCTCATTATTCAATTATAGTATTTAATAGAAACATATTAACATCATTAATATTATAATTCTATCATTACAAAGGTTTAATTATGGAATATTTCATACCTTATTTTGTATCACGAAATCCTCCTTTGGTGCCACCATTATCATCACATGGATATATGCTTGAGTAGACATTTCAGAATGATAAAATATCTCCTGTACAATTATAATTTATTAGTATTTCCATTTAAAATAAATTGGTATTAGTTCTCTTTTAATCCTTAACCTGGATAAGGTAGAATGAACATTCTCACATTTAACATAATACTCCTCATTTATCTTCCAAATTTGGTTATTTATTAGGAATTTATTATCCTTGGTAAACTCTAGTAATTTCCTATAGAGCATGTAAAACTCCATCAATTTGAATATATACTTTAATCTCTTATGATCAGTATATATATCATACTTTCTTGAATATAGAAAATTTTATCCATATCATCAATTAAAATTTTACCACTAGCATCTCCATATAATGCATCATGTAATTTTTTTCATTGACCATTAGTAGAAATTAAACACAATATAAGACCATGTCATTTTTTATATTTAGACATCCCATTTCACTCATTTATAGATCATTATATTTTAAAAAACCATCATCATTGAAACTTAGTATGAGTATATGTGTATTGGACAACATTACCTTATGTTCATTCAATGTTTATTCACATTAATTTGTGAAAATGATCATTACTCCATTCTATTTTAACAAGGTTAATGGATTTTACAATTTATATTTAATTTATCCCAAATAATAAATACAATCAAGTCAATCCAAGAAAAACAGGGATATCTATTATAGTGTTTTACTACTAAATTATTTAATCACTTCCATACTTGAAGGATTAAAAAATTAACCCTCTCTTTTAATTAAATTGATAATATTATTTAGTAAAAATTCACAATTTCTAAATTTAGAATATATTTTTTTCATTTCTCAATGAATTTTACATAATTATTAAATTATATTAATTATTTTGTTTTCTCTTAGAATTTAAAAGAATATTATATTAATGTCTATCATAATTTGATTGATATAATATCTAAATACTCTATTCACAAAATCCATGTATATTATAAAGGTATTTGTAAGTCCAAAACAAATCATTATGAATTCCTATTGTTAATATCATGAATGATAAGTTTTCCTGAGTATATTCTACCTTTTAACCGTTCATTGATGATATATGGACCTATGGTCTAAATATGATATGTATTGACACCCACAAAGTTGATCAAAATGTCATTAGTAATTGGTAGGGGATACCTGTTATTGATCATGACCTTTTTTAGTTCACAATAATCTATATAGTGTAAAACTGATTCATCCAACTTTAAAATAAAAGGATGGGCGCTCCCTATAGTGAAGAACCTAGTCATATAAAACCCTTATCTTTATTATCTTGGAGTTTTTTCTTTAATTCCACTGATTCAATCTTGTTTATTTTATATGAATTCATTGATATTGGACGAACATTGAGTATGAGTTCTATTGAAAACTCAAACTTATTTCTAGAGGATGACTATGAAACTCATATATTAATAAATTTACATATTTACTAAGAATATGAATTTGTCATACATTGTTTTTCTCCCATACCATTTTATCTAATTGCATCTCATGAATGGTTATTAGTACACATATAAAGAAATTAATTTCTATTTATAGTACATAATCATCCTTTATCTAACATATGGTGATGGTTTGATTTACTATATGATATTTCATATACCTATCTTGATGAAAGTTATGTGGTATATTAAATGAGAAGATACCCAATCCAAAAATAACATCAAATTTATCAATATGGAATATAAAAAAATTTCCAGGAAACACATCCTTGGAAACATCAATTTAAAGGAAGTTACAAACATTAGATAAAATAATTTTCCGAGTCAGATTTTTCACAAATAATTTAATATATATTTCTTGTGATGGTGTTTTAAAACTCTTAGAATACTTTATTTGTATAATATAGATTTTAGAACAATAATAAAATAATAAAATTAATATTTATAAATTTATTATAATTAAACCAATTTCTATTTCATTCAGTCTATAAACATTTATAAAACTAAAATGGTTAGTTTAAATATTTAAAAATTATATCATATTCTATTGAAAATAAATATTAAGATTCCATGACCTATGAAAAGAACATTTAATCTTATCAAACATCCAGGTCAAATTGTTTTATTTTTCACTCAACGTATGTTTTTTAAGTTCTATCCTCTTAATAAATATAACCTACTGAAAAAAATTTCTAAACTTTTCTCTCATACCAATCTAGATAACATTATTACATCATAAAAACATGTCACATCATTTTATGTAAATATTTACTAAATATATAAATTAATAACACCTCTAAACCTATTGTGTTTTTGTATTTAAATATTAGAGACATAAAAATTTATTTTACAACAAATCTTCAACATTTATGACTAATAATCCCCACACATAATACCATTACAAAAATTTAATATATAATAATTCTCTTCATAGCTTGGGGATTGGAAATATAAGAAGAGGTTAGAACAAATGCTTAGTAATGGTAATCATAAGAGATATAAATCAATGGTAAGAAGTGAGAATAATATTAATTGGTGGGTATATGTATATAATCTAGGACTATCAATATATCTCAATGAAATCATATGTGATAAAACATGGATCATAAATCATGAATAAAAACATATCTGATTTTGAAAAACTTAATAAAAGAGATAAAATATTGTGGAAACAAGACACAATAATCGTGATCCATGAAGAAAAACATATGAATGTTTCATAACATTTAATTATGGCATAAATATAATCATAAAAATCATTTCATATTTTAAAGATCACTACCAAGATCATCATCACATAGTGCACAATCACAAAAAAAATAGTGTATTGTGTTCACTTACTATTCCTATTGACATCATGGAATGGATTCACTCACATGTTCCATACATTTTATCTCATGAGATATAAATCTTTTATGAATTAATTAATTGTCAATTTAATTTTGGGCTCACCAATAACATATTGTAAAAAATTGACTTCTTGTTACATATGGACAAGATAACATTTATAATTATAACATAGAATGATTAACCCATTAAAGGGAATCATGTTCCACATAAATCATCACAAATCATAAAAATTAATTATCCAAATAAATAATTTTGAAGATTCCCTTGAAACACATTCATTATGATAAATATGAAACATTAAAAGGAATATAACATATATGAAAAAGAAAATTGTAAAATCACTAGAATGATTCTTAAAAATCATTATAAATATCTGTAACGCCCCGACTCCAGCTACCCAGAGCCGGTGCATTGCTTCGTAACATTGGCATGATCACAAAAGATCAAGTCTCGAAAGATCGATTAGTTTAGTAGCCTTGGAAACAATAGATACATTCATAAGTGTTACATTACATCATAAAGTGAAAAACTAATAACAAAGTCTTCATAGTCCACACTTCTACCCTCTTCGGACTATCCCTGCAGGTCATTCATAAAATACTTCTTCACATCCTGGAAAATATTAAAACATTGAAAGGGGTGAGCTCATATGCTCAGTAAGGGTAACAATATTGCAGAAGCTTTCATAAATAAACATAAACATTTAAGGCAATGTATAACTAAAAAAAGCCTTTTAAACTTGAACATCAACATAATATGGCAAAGTTAAAATGAGAATAATTCCATTTACTTCTTTACATGGATATTCTACTGGTCGAATAATCACATGCAATATCAATAAACACTTTCATAATGATGGAATGCATAATGCCAGACTATCATAACCACGTATTCAAGGCCTCGTTCCAAGACCACAAATAAGATTTTGTCAAGGCCTCGTGCCAAGACACTAGTTTGTCTCATGAGACCTGCCGATGCATCGAGGAGCTATAGTGGGCTCCACCCGTCACTTATTAAGTCCAATGCATTCCTCATATGAATAGGTTTAAACATATCATAAACCATAACATAATCGTATCACATAAAACATGCATAAAGGAAACATAAAATTTCCACATTTCAATCACAAGATTTCAATACAACACATTTATATAATAAAAATGCTTTCAAAACCATTTTCAATACCAAAATAAAAGAAAGTTAAAACTTTGTATTTATTTTTCATTTTAAAAAAAGTAATGGCTTGTAGAGGAAGCCGAAACTCAAATAATGGTCACGGCGGCGGAGAAGTCGTTGTCGCCGCATATGTACGGAAAGAAAAACATTCTCTTTTTGTCGTTTAGTAAAACGCTTCGTATAAAAAGATTCCTTTTTAATAAACGTAAAAGTCAAAGGGGTTTATACACCGTATAAAATAAAGTTGTGTATAAAATGAAATATGCCTCACTGAAAGGAGATTGAGACGAAGTCCTTAAAAAGATCATTTTTAAAATAAAATAGATCTATTATGTGTATTCACTATAGGTACACATAAATAACGTAAAAAAATAAAAAATAGGACATAATAATATCATGACATAATTTGAAAGTAGGAGATTAACCCAAAGAATGGAAGTTGGGTTAAGAAATTCCCTTACCTTGTGTCCGACTTGACTCAACCGTTCTTTAACCTCCTGAATAATAAACTTGAGTTAATATCTACCTTATTAAGAACCATTTTCAATTTCATTATCCTTTTTATATCACTTATTACAATGTTATGAACATTATGTAATTATTTAAGTTAATAACGGTCGTTTTGTCGATCTTTGGTACTTGAGTCAACAATAAACTTCTTATAATTACAAGTTGTTTATGTGGTAGAATATCCATTATATCCAGAATTATATTCATGATTTAGATGTCATATATATCATATATATCCAGTATATAAATTCATTCATAATATTACGTAACATTTAGAGTTAAGAAATGAAATGCACCGTTCATGGAGACGGTAAACCGTACGTACGCATGAACGCTACTTTCATTTCTATTTCGTATTTAATGGAATGAAATCATAATGGTATAAATTTATAATATAATTCCAGTATAATATAGTGTATAATACCATTTACTCCATCCTTTATACATCCCACATATGGCATTAACGATTCAAATCACTTTGAGGGGGCGGTAGTCCGCACTTCCTAAAATGAAATTATCGTGTTTTACCAATAATGGAAATCATAAAGTATGACATAAATGAGAAATACAGAAGCATAAGTAAAACATAAACATATTATATATCATATATAAAAATAGTTACATCTTAATGTCCACCTTTGAAGGTGTTATATGAGTGTTGACCAATCATCGTTTCGTGAGGCAAAAATTCGCCATCCACAGAAACCGTATGTTCTTTAACCATTAGATGTAGGTGTGTGTGAGTGTAGCTCGAATCCTTCTTATAACAACATCCTAGTATATTGAGGATACTGGTGTTGTTACAAAAGAAATGAATAAAAAGAGTTTAGGGGGTTGGAGAAGAAAAATAAAACAAAACAACATTAGAGAATACATTACCTCAAAATCGAGTAACTCTTTTTGATTTGAGCCAAAGGCTTCCTTGGGAAGAGTTATGCCCAAAGTAAGGCTTCTAGGAGTAAGAGGGGGAAGTTGGGAGAGTATTTGGGCAGATGTTGGCCGATCCAAATTGCTTGAAAGTGTAAATGAGGTAGGAGAGGTGGGGGCCTTTTATAAGTGGAGAGGAGGGGCACTTTTGGAAATATTGAAATGTTACATTATTTCACAATGCTTTTCGGATTATAAAGGTCCACACTTATATAATTCTAGGATAATGTGATAAGGTTTCGAAATCTCCTCATCCAATAGGCTTTGGACAAGTGTAAGCCTTGGATTTTGCATTATCTTATCATTTTATTTAAATCGTTAAATAATGAGGTCATCGCTGCATCACAATAATGTCATAAATAATTTAATTTATTTAATGTCTAAAAATTATAAAAAAATACTATTATGTAGAAAAGATTTTTATCTTTCTAATGAATATTTATAATCAAAATTTGGACTTGTGTAACCCCACTTAAAAACTGTTTTAGTAAAACAACTCATGTTTGTGTCAATTTAATTTTAACATTAAATTAATATATATTAATGTCATTTTCCAACTAAAGTGGCTCCATGGGGTCCCCAAGTTGACCCATGGGTTGTCTTGGTCGGAAATGACTTATCCAATAGGAGTAGGACAAGTGTCATGCTCATCTCATATTATTAAAACATTATTTGCACCTTAAACTACACTAATTACCTCTAATCGCGATTAAGAACTTAAAAGTTACTATTCACCAAAAAATTATTTTAATCTCATTGAACCACATTTTACTTCTTAATGACAACCATGTATGTCGGATTTCTGAAAATCAAATCACAGAAGTGGTAATATTTCATTTAAACGAAAAATCAGTTATTTAACTACCACTTAGTGGTTTCACTATTCATCAAAAAATTGAAGTTTTTCAGAACAAGGCCAAAATTTCACCCTAAGCTATAATTGATATTCCGAATTCAAAAATAATGTCTATTTTAAAAAATTCCAAACATATAAGTTTCATTAATTAATTTTATAATTAATTCCCGCTGTTACGACAAATAGCGTGTTTTTAAGAAACAATTTATATCAAAAGATTGGCAATTGTTTATGTCCAATTTCAATGTTAAATTAATTCTAATGACCACCATTGGATAAAATTGTAAAAATATATTATAATTATACCATAAAACCACTAAATAGTATAATTTATCACTATAAATTATTTTGATTAAAAAAGTTGTTTTTAAGTAATTTTCACTATTCATAAAAAATTAGAAGTTCTCAGAAAAATACCAAAAATTCAACATAGGCTAATTTCGATATTACGAATACAAAAATGAAGTCCATTTTGAAATATAAAATTTCTATAATTTTAAAAAGTGGTTATTACTATTCATAACGACTACTTTGATTAGTCGCAGTGTTTTAGAACTCGAACTTGCGTACAATGCAAGCTATTACATTATTTAATTAGAAGCGTATCATGGAAGCTCGGGGTGTTAAATTCTCCCCTCCTTCAATAAATTGCGTCCTCGCAATTTGAAATTTTTCTTTGTAAATAAAAGTTTGAAAAGAGAAAATACCTTTGTGGAAAACCCACATCGGAAATAAGATTAATAAAATTTAGCCTTAATAAGAGGGGAAGGGAAATAAAAAAGTCACCACCCAATTATGATCTCGATTAGAAGAACATTGGTGGAAATTAAAGAAATATGATTGGAGGAAAAACGTAAATATTTGTAGGGAGTGATTGAGGTCATCAATCACAATCAACTGTCAAATTGAGGGCCTCAAAGACATCAATCTATGTTGATTTAAAATATCATCAGTTCAACAAGACATAAGGTATTAGGATAACACATTTTTTTGTTTTAATATCCCTTTACTAAAGTTTAAGAATTAATTTATTCACTGAATAAGAGATAGGTATATATATATTTATGCTTGACAATTAGAGTTTCAACCTTCAACTCATCTTTCACTCAAAAAGATAATAGAACCCAAAAATATTATACATTTCCTAATTGTATAAGGTTCCAAATGTTAACACATACAATTTAGATTAGTAAAATTATTTTGTAATAACCAGGGACTTCCTGTAGGATAGTGGTAGGAAATAAAGGCCTGTCGCACTATGGTTGTGGGTTCGATTCCTGCAGCTTTGTCCGACGCGACGGGTTATGCCCCACCCTGCAGGTTGTCCTTTTCCTAAAAATATAGTACTATACTATTCCAAAAATAATCTTCATAAATGTTTTAACCTTAAACAATACTATCCAAAGATCAACTTAATCCATTCCAACCTTTATAGTTATCCAAAATACCTCCGTCCAGACTTTCTCTAAAGGGTCGTTAAATTCCAAAATCAATTGTAACCTCAGATTCCCCAAACAAAGTAATGTTTCTCTTATTGTCACATAATAAAAATATAATTACCTTCATCATATTAAAACCTTACTGAAATCAACAAGTACTGCAGTACAATCCTTATATATATATCACATTATTCTAATAACCAGAATATAATCCATGATTCCAAAAGCACAAATACATTAGTTATTCTGCTTCAACTGTAGTAACAGCATAAGATTGTCCTTGATCCCTTGGCCTTTTCTGAGGTAAGTTTCCCTGACTCTTAGGGCATTCATTTTCATAATGAACCATTTCTCTACAATTGTAGCATTCAACTTTGATAGCCTCTTTCTTTCCCTTGCAATCACGTGCCTGGTGACCTTTTTCTCCACATTTGTAACAAACTCTCATTCCTTTTAGGCAAGTACCAGGGTGATTCTTCCCACAATTATCACATAATGGAAAAACCTTCTTTCCCTTTTTCCCTTTATCTGTCTCTTGTTCCACCGTTCTCTTCTTCTCTTGCTTTACTTTGTTGTCATAAGACTTAGAGAATTCCTTTTCTGTCTTGATAGCACACGAGATAATATCTTCGTATGATGAGAAGGATTGTGATAACAAAGCTCGATGGAGAAATGGTTTTAACCCATCAAAGAAATGATCAATCTTACTCCTTGGGTTACGTATATAATCGGCAGCATGCCTCGCTAACCTTGTAAAGTTAGCCACATACTTTGCGACATTCTCATCCTCCTTCTGCCTCAAACTCAGAAATTGCCTTTCCATATCTGCTCGATGGTCACAAGGAAAGTATTTTTCTAAGAAAAGCTCTTTGAACTCCCTCCATTCCATATTCGATACGTCATCATCTTCCTTTGTGTTTTGAATCAGCGACCACCACTGATCGGCATCTCCAGTGAGGCGGTAAACTGCCAAGACAACCTTCTCCCTTTCACTACTCCCCAAGGCATGGAATATTTTCTCTAAGGAATTTATCCATTGCTCAGCTACTAATGGATTTGTACCCCCATTAAATGTTGGCGGTCGTTGCCTCATGAAGCGGTCTAACATTGATCCTCCACGTTGCGGATCAGGGTGCTCCATACGTGTAAGGTTATTATTCATAACCTGCGTGAGTTGTCCTAGTACGGTGAGAAGCTGATCGGCACTAGTTGTATCACTAGCTCCACCATAATTATCTTGAGAAGGAGGGCAATCCCTGCACGGAGTGCATGCATTAATACAGTTTCCATTCCTTCCACTAGGCGCCATTTCTAAATAATGGCATAAACTAGATTAGTTTATGAATCAAAATACATAATTCCATACTTGTTAAACACTTTACATAAATTGAACTATTTATGGATATAATCCATAATCATAAAAAGAAATGTTTTCTTTGAGGAAGTAAGTACTCATAACCCTTCATAGTGGTTTGTAAATAAAATGAGAATTATCCTAAGAATATCCCCTGGGAGTGTCGTAACCAGGAGTACAGCAAGGCCCGTTGTCGTGCACCAGTTCCCGTTCGAGTCTAGCTCAAAGCGGTGTTTTCGGGTTTTACCCCTAGGTACATCTGTGCCTGAGCCGCCTCTACCTGCTTGTATCCAGACAGGGATGTATTTCTCGGAAAACTCATAAAATCTCTATAATACCAAAATTCTAGGAAGTTCTTCTATACTAATCCTCAAAGTCTATCTTTGGGCTATGTTCTCTAATCAGAGTTTATCTAAATCTAGCTTCCAAGGTTAGTACTAAACTGCCTCTGATACCAACTGTAACGCCCCGACCCCAGCTAACCAGAGCCGGTGCATTACTTCGTAACATTGGCATGATCAGAAAAGATCAAGTCTCGAAAGACCGATTAGTTTAGTAGCCTTGGAAACACTAGATACATTCATAAGTGTTACATTACATCATAAAGTGAAAAACTAATAACAAAGTCTTCATAGTCCACACTTCTACCCTCTTCAGACTATCCCTGCAGGTCATTCATAAAATACTTCTTCACATCCTGGAAAATATTAAAACATTGAAAGGGGTGAGCTCAGATGCTCAGTAAGGGTAACAATATTGCCGAAGATTTCATAAATAAACATAAACATTTAAGGCAATGTATAACTAAAACAAAAGCCTTTTAAACTTGAACATCAACATAATTTGGCAAAGGTAAAATGAGAAAAATTCCATTTACTTCTTTACATGGATATTCTACTGGTCGAATAATCACATGCAATATCAATAAACACTTTCATAATGATGGAATGCATAATGCCAGACTATCATAACCACGTAGTCAAGGCCTCGTGCCATGACCACAAATAAGATTTTGTCAAGGCCTCGTGCCAAGACACTAGTTTGTCTCATGAGACCTGCCGATGCATCGAGGAGCTATAGAGGGCTCCACCCATCACTTATTAAGTCCAATGCATTCATCATATGAATAGGTTTAAACATATCATAAACCATAACATAATCATATCACATAAAACATGCATAAAGGAAACATAAAATTTCCACATTTCAATCACATGATTTCAATACAACACATTGATATAATAAAAATGCTTTCAAAACCATTTTCAATACCAAAATAAACGAAAGTTAAAACTTTGTATTTATTTTTCATTTAAAAAAAGTAATGGCTTGTAGAGGAAGCCGAAACTCAAATAATGGTCACGGCGGCAGAGAAGTCGTTGTCGCCGCATATGTACAGAAAAAAAAACATTCTCTTTTTGTCGTTTAGTAAAACGCTTCGTATAAAAAGATTCATTTTGAATAAACTTAAAAGTCAAAGGGGTTTATACACCGTATAAAATAAAGTTGTGTATAAAATGAAATATGCCTCACTGAAAGGAGATTGAGACGAAGTCCTTAAAAAGATAATTTTTAAAATAAAATTGATCTATTATGTGTATTCACTATAGATACACATAAAGAATGTAATGAAATAAAAAATAGGACATAATAATATCATGACATAATTTGAAAGTAGGAGATTAACCCAAAGAATGGAAGTTGGGTTAAGAAATTCCCTTACCTTGTGTCCGACATGACTCAACCGTTCTTTAACCTCCTGAATAATAAACTAGAGTTAATATCTACCTTATTAATAACCATTTTCAATTTCATTATCCTTTTTATATCACTTATTACAATGTTATGAACATTATGTAATTATTTATGTTAATAACGGTCGTTTTGTCGATCTTTTGTACTTGAGTCAACAATAAACTTCTTATAATTACAAGTTGTTTATGTGGTAGAATATCCATTATCTCCAGAATTATATTCATGATTTAGATGTCATATATATCATATATATCCAGTATATACATTCATTCATAATATTACGTAACATTTAGAGTTAAGAAATGAAATGCACCGTTAATGGAGACGGTAAGCCGTACGTACGCATGAACGCTACTTTCATTTCTATTTAGTATTTAATGGAATGAAATCATAATGGTATAAATTTATAATATAATTCCAGTATAATATAGTGTATAATACCATTTACTCCATCCTTTATACATCCCACATATGGCATTAACGATTCAAATCACTTTGAGGGGGCGGTAGTCCGCACTTCCTAAAATGAAATTATCGCGTTTTACCCATAATGGAAATCATAAAGTATGAAATAAATGAGAAATACAGAAGCATAAGTAAAACATAAACATATTATATATCATATATAAAAATAGTTACATCTTAATGGCCACCTTTGAAGGTGTTATATGAGTGTTGAACAATCATCGTTTCGTGAGGCAAAAATTCGCCATCCACAGAAACCGTATGTTCTTTAACCATTAGATGTAGGTGTGTGTAAGTGTAGCTCGAATACTTCTTATAACAACATCCTAGTATATTGAGGATACTGGTGTTGTTACAAAAGAATTGAATAAAAAGAGTTTAGGGGGTTGGAGAAGAAAAATAAAACAAAACAACATTAGAGAAGACATTACCTCAAAATCGGGTAACTCTTTTTGATTTGAGCCAAAGGCTTCCTTGGGAAGAGTTCTTCCCAAAGTAAGGCTTCTAGGAGTAAGAGGGGGAAGTTGGGAGAGTATTTGGGCAGAGGTTGGCCGATAAAAATGGCTTGAAAGTGTAAATGAGGTAGGAGAGGTGGGGGCCTTTTATAAGTGGAGAGGAGGGGCACTTTTGGAAATATTGAAATGTTACATTATTTCACAATGCTTTTCGGATTCTAAAGGTCCCACACTTATATAATTCTAGGCTAAGGTGATAAGGTTTCTAAATATTTTCATCCAATAGGCTTTGGACAAGTGTAAGCCTTGGATTTTTCATTATCTTCTCATTTTATTTAAATCGTTAAATAATGAGGTCATCGCTGCATCACAATGATGTCATAAATAATTTAATTTATTTAATGTCTAAATTTTTTTTAAAAAAATACTATTATGTAGGAAATCTTTTTAGATTTCTAATTAATATTTATAATCAAAATTTGGACTTGTGTAACCCCACTTAAAAACTGTTTTAGTAAAACAACTCATGTTTGTGTCAATTTAATTTTAACATTAAATAAATAAATATTAATGTCATTTTCCCACTAAAGTGGCTCCATGGGGTCCCCAAGTTGAACCATGGGTTTTCTTGGTCGTCCATGACTCATCCAATAGGAGTAGGACAAGTTTCATGCTCATCTCATATTATTAAAACATTATTTTCACCTTAAACTACACTAATTACCTCTAATCGCAATTAAGAACTTAAAAGTTACTATTTACCAAAAAAATTATTTTAATCTCATTGAACCACATTTTACTTCTTAATGACAACCATGGATGTAGGATTTTTGAAAATCAAATCACAGAAGTGGTAATATTTCATTTAAACGAAAAATCAGTTATTTAACTACCACTTAGTGGTTTCACTATTCATCAAAAAATTGAAGTTTTTTCAGAACAAGGCCACAATTTCACCCTAAGCTATAATTGATATTCCGAATTCGAAAATGATATCTATTTTACAAAATTCCAAACATATAAGTTTCATTAATTAATTTTATAATTAATTCCCACTGTTACGACAAATAGCGTGTTTTTAAGAAACAATTTATATCAAAAGATTGGCAATTGTTTATGTCCAATTTCAATGTTAAATTAATTCTAATGACCACCATTGGATAAAATTGTAAAAATATATTATAATTATACCTTAAAACCACTAAATAGTATAATTTATCACTATATATTATTTTTATTAAAAAAGTTGTTTTTAAGTAATTTTCACTATTCATAAAAAATTAGAAGTTCTCAGAAAAATACCAAAAATTCAACATAGGCTAATTTCGATATTACGAATACAAAAATGAAGTCCATTTTGAAATATAAAATTTCTATAATTTTAAAAAGTGGTTATTACTATTCATAACGGCTACTTTGATTAGTCGTAGTGTTTTAGAACTCGAACTTCCGTACAATGCAAGCTATTACATTATTGAATTAGAAGCGTATCATGGAAGCTCGGGGTGTTACAATATCCACTATTTTATGATAAATTATATAATATTATTTACAAAATATTGGTTTTAGATATTTTTGGAATGTTTATAAAAATTACAAAGAATATTGATGAGAACATGGAATGGATTCTTCATAATGAATACTAAACAAAATAGTGGAAGATAGAGACTATACAAAACATGTTAAAAATGATTCACCTTAGAAATTTTTAATAGAAAGTAAAATTCAATAGAAAAAACATATGAAATCTTTAATATAGGAAAACTTTATCCATAAATTCATATAAAAAACAAATAAATATATAAAAACTTTTATTGAAAAATTGAATAGATAAGGAAGGTTCCACTTATGGACATCCATTCAGAAGAATTATGACCCAAAGGGAGGTGAAATGGTATGTAAAAATTTAAATAAAAAATATTTTGGGAAAATATTTCTTGGTTTTTGGTATGAAAAAACCATGAAATTACCCAAATTGGGATTTTGACATATAATATCATGATTTTTAATTGTGATTAAAAAACAACCCATCAACATTACTCCTGACATAGATGAATGTTATTTAATATCCAATATAACAATCATAACAATATTGATCACTTATATCATAACCTTATTCATATCTATTAACTTTTATAATTCTTAATTTTTATCATTTGTTTTACATAAGTTATTTAATATTTGTATTATTTTTAATTATTAGATGTTTGTAATTTTGATTATTTTTTAAAAAATTTAAAAGAGAAATTTCTGTTCTCATTATTTGATAAATATTTCATGATTAGAATATTATTAAAGTTAAAAAAATTATTATTATTAAATTATTTATGCATTACCATGTTCATTTTATTGAAGGTATTGGAATGGATCATATAACAGAATCTATGTAAAGAATGATTTTGTTAATTGTATCGATAACAATAAGTAAAATTATAAAGTAAAATAATTTTATGTCACCATTATAGAACCTCCTTAAGAACAAAAATCAAAATTTACTAATATATATTCCCATTTTTTGTTCCTTAATACTCAATAATGTTTGAATCAATGAAGATATTTTATCATCATTCATGTAGGTGGTTCAACCTACCTAGACAAAAATACTAACAAATGGGTAAAAATATATTATAATATTATATTAATATGATTTTTATAGAATATTTATTACTTAATTGAAACATAATAACTTGAGTTAATTATATTTTTAAATATTGGAATGCAAAAGTTGATTTAAAATGATTGTTAACAACAAGATACTTAATTTTACGAATTCATTTCTAAAAATTGGTTCCCACGTAAAAAAGGATTTCTGTATCGATCAAGGGATTACAGGATATCGAACATTTTAGAGTAACATAGGATGTGGTATTTGTGTATGTATTCAATAGAGAACTAATTGAAAATTTTGGTTCTAAGTGCGTAGATGAGGAGTCTATTAATAGGTGAGTTGGATTGAAATTTTCTGATAATACTAACTTCTCAATGTGTGTGGAAAGTATTTTTACATGGAAATTGTATCCAAATAGGTAAAATTGTAAATATGGTTAAGTAAAACCCTCATAAACACAATTTATATAATTAAGTTGGATATATTTTATGTATTTTTTCTATAAATATAACCCCTTTTCCTACATTTTATTCTTACTATGGTAACTAAATTTTTATTATGGTATCTTTTGTTCCAAAAAATGAAATTAATTCCATTATTTATTTCTAATTAATATTTTTAATATATTGATAAAACTTTTCATAAAATGTTATACTCCATATATGAAAATTTTAACTTTTAAATAAAAACATGTAATATATAAAAAATTCATTTTTAAATTTATACATTTTTTTAATATTGATGCATTAGAATCATATTTTTCAAAATTATTTTTTACTAAATATTATTTAAATATTTAAATAATATTTTATTGGTTATTTTTAATAATTTGTAATTAAATGATTCAATTAAATCAAAAAATTTAAATTAAAATAAAATTTTTACCAAAAATATTTCTTTAAAATATATATATTTTTAAAAAGATTTAGTTTTTTTAATTTAATTCCAAAATTATTCATATTAATTACATGTTGATCCTTTTATTTGAAATTAATTATTAATTTATGACAAAAAAATACTAAATATTTCTAGTGGATATACATGTACCATACGACCACATATAGAATGTACATATATACAATGGTTATATAATTAATGGTGATATATCTAGATATGATTTAAATTACATTTATTGAAAATTACTATATATAACATTACATGATTTACTATAATTAAGTTCACCTATTCATTAGTAATGTCTCAAAATTTCTATTTTATTATTTTCTTTATAAACTTATAATCTATAGTATAATATTTAATAAAAACCCCAAGAATGAGGATTTCATGTTCATTGTAATTTTATTCACATTTAGTTTTATTCCTATTCTTATTTTAGTAATGATAATCCATATTTCATTCTCCTAATGTTCTAAGGTTTATCTATTATTGTAATATTTTATGTGAGTAAAATATGTCATGGTTTACCTTAGTTTGGTGTTTTTATGATATATGTAATCAAACTTGTGAAAGGTATAATAATGTAGGTTTTTACATTGAATCCATAAATCATGGAAATGTAATTTAAGATATTAATATAGTTAGGGATTCAATAAAAAACTAACGATATAAGTGGTTTTTTTATGGATGATAAGTCCTTCTATAAGTGAAAATGAAATACATTTCTTTATAAACATAAGTCACGTGAAGGAAAATACATAATCACTCTGGTGTTAGTTGAGTTTGGTATGGAATATTCATAAATATTATAGGATATATTATCACACAAACCAAAATGAATTATATAAAAATTTTATATCAATTAAAATTTTAAAAATCCAATACATGTAATTTTACCCATTAAACATCATTTTAAATTATTTAATTATTTTTTGAAATTAATTCCTTTTTCCCAAATTCAAGAAAATCCCCATAAACAACATCAACATTTTGATTATAAATGTAAACAATATTTACTATTTTTAATTTTCAAAATATTATAGATAGAAAATTTTCGAAATTATTAACTTTTAATGTAGGTTTTTTTTCACTATTTATTCGTATTGAAAGAACTTTTATCTGAAAATAAATTTTTAAACATAATGTGTTTATGTTCTTATTTCATTTTAATCATGAATCATTACAAGTGATTTAAAATTTTTATATATATTTAAAATCAAAATTTTATTTAAATAAAATTTTAAACATGATATATGTGGGTTTTTTAAACAAAATCTCGTAACACATACTTTTCTTAGAAAAGTAAATTTTTGAAAATAAAATGATTTTATTCTTATTTTTCAACAATTAATAAGAATCATATTATTTTTGAATTAAATTTTTATATATATAAAAATTAACATTCATTAAATATCCTAACATAGATATGAGATACATTTATTTTAAAGAAAAACATTTAATACTTTAGAAAACAAAATTATTACATGAAAATAATTCATTATATATGGAATGATTATTTTTTAATTATTTATAATTATTTATTTTGTTAATAGGAGTTAAATATTTATTATTGTTGTTGAATATAAGACTTCAAAAAATGATTCTTTTTTTAAAATTATTATATTCTAATTATAACAATCTTCGTATAACAATTGTTTATATTCATTTTCAATGGACATACATATTTATTATGGTCCTATAACAAATTTAATTCACATTTTCACTCCCATATTACATTACATTATTATACAAATTTCATTCATCATTTCATAGTAAAAAATTCTATAATATTTCTAGTTCTTTCATTCTATCCATAGATACGATTAATGATATTATCATTAATGAAAACTATGAATACAAAAATATTATTATCTGAGTATTTTTATTCAGTTGTCATTTTATTAATAAATTAATTTTCATAATGATGTTCTGAATTTAATTCATATAAATAATTATTTTATATATAATTTTATAATATTTTTTAATAATATTTAGAATTTGTTTATTTTAGTTTAGAATTTTTTGTCCGATATGTTCTAGAAAATATTTTGGAAAAAAAAGTGTGGTGTTACATATCATCTAGTATGAGACTATCTTATATATTTGAAATGAATTCATGAAATATTGACTAGTAAAAATACATATTACCATTTTAATAAATGTTTTTGGTTGATATTATTTATTCATTAAGAATATATATAATAGGATCTCCATCATCTTTATTATTGGTTGGTTCATTATAGTATAGTTGAATGTTATACTGCTAGGAAATATTAAATATATCACCACATATATAGGTAATATGAATCGCTTATATAAGATCAGGCCCATATAAATAGATTCTTTTGTGTACCTATTAATGGAAAGATAACACATGATGTTTTGTTCTCTTTTATGAGTAATTTCGTACATTTTTTTGTTATGTGATGAAGACATTCACGGTACCATTTATAGTCACACATATTAGACCAATGATGTTTCTTTTAACATCATGTTTCATACAATAATAATTTTCTTATTATTTCAATGTAACTAGAACCTTGGTGTCATATAGTTGTTGTTCATATAGCTAGGATAATGTATTATTCTATTTCTTATTCCTATAATTATAATTGTGGTGGTATTTAATTTATGTTTATATGACAATGACATAACGTATGTAGTTTAAAGTCATTACATATTGACTAATTTGAATTAATTACTATGAATTGTTCTGTGGGGAACTTATTATTGAGCGATAAATAATGTATTTACCTAAAAGATGTGTTATGTGAAGGTTGGTTAAGTATTACATCAGATTGGATTCTAATTTTCTATTAATGGATCATTGAATAAGCTAGGGAGGTTGACCCAAAGGATAATATAAATGGAGATTAATGGATAGTAGAAAGTATATGTGTTTTATGATAGTATAAATCTAAATGGTTTCATATTGTGTAGATCCTCATTATCAATAGAATGCATGATCAGTTTTATCCCAATGTTTCTACTAGTTTGGGAGTAATTCTCATGGGGTATATCTTAAAATTTACCTCATTTATATTATCAAAGGAATACATTACAGAAAGGGGGCATGCGTTTGTTTCTAATAACCTATTCTTGTATGTCGGGTGATGGTGTAGGAGGACCAGATAATATTGGATATTTGTGGTTTTTTATTTGGATAAGGGAGCCTAGTATTGTATTTTTGGACATTATTTTTTGTAGTATAAATTTATCTAGTGTAGGATACCGGTGAACAAATATATACTTGTTATAAACTTCTGATATGAGAGTTTTTACTTGAAGAGGAGACTTTAGAATCCATTGTGGTAACCTTGAGTGCATTCTTGAATAAGGGGATTGGTAAGGCACCCCTATTAACTCTATGTTGGGTGAAAAGTCTCCTGATTAGTGTGTTTCATGCCTTCTTGAGTGAATGGAAAACCAAATGGGGTGTTTACTCAACGACTAGGTGAAGTATCCCCCAATGAAAAAATTTCATCAGTGATAGCAAATTGCAGTTCATGTTCGAGGGTTCTACTTCGATTCTTGTGAAATGTGTAACCCATGGGAGGGAACTTCATAAAAAAATGTAAAAACCATCACCCCTGGGGGTTATTTCCTTCAAATTCTAGTTGAATTGGTTTCAATTTTGGGGAAATCATTCAAAACATGGGCAAAGTAGAACCCAAGTGGGGCACTTCATCAAATCCTAGGTACAGTTTCACTAATGTAGGGGACTCCTTTGAATAATGTGAAAAGTTGATCGCATGTAGTTCCAATTCATAAAATACTTGGTGAAGTGGATATTAGTAATTATAAATTAAATTCAACATCTCTTTCAATGATTGGTTGGAGGAAACCTGTATGTTAGCATAGAATTTTGGTTTGGAAAGGGGGAGTGAATAAAACAGGTTAATTTATGGTTTTATCATATAATGAGAAAATGCATTGGACTATTCATCAGTATATAAAAAAAAATGCTATAATAAAATACATATAATGTTTTAGAGGTAAGGGTATGAGTAAATTTGATTATTAATTTAGATACAACTATAGGGTTCCTTCCATATAGGCATTCCATAGTCACACCGTTTCATTGTTAGGAAATGTAAAAACATTATAACTCAAAACTACATGGATTACTATTAAGGACCACAATAAGCAGTTCTGGATAATTTTAATTGCTATAGGTATGATTTTATTTATAGATTACTTGTAATTTTTTATTTAATTATCTTCTAGAAAATGTTATTCAAATTACTTTTATCATCTAATTTAATGAAATAATGGAAGCATGGATTCTTGCATAAGTTAGAACACATGTATAAACAACATAAACTCAAATGGTTATTTTCAATTTGATTTATTTGTGTGTTACAAGAATTTTGTGTTTCATTGGTTATCCTGAGTTTATTTATAGTCATCATGGTGGGTGATTTAAGGTGAATGGTCTTCCTCAGTCCCCACACACCAAGATCAAGGAATCCCTTCTGATCAAGGAAATTTGGGAAGATTTTATTTTTCACTTCATAAAATATTATAGTGGATATGTTTTAAAATTTGGGGTATAGATGACTCCAAACTTGTGGTATAATTGATTATAATTATATTTAATTACTCATCTGTATGCTCAAAAGAATCTCTGGTAACATTCACCTGATTTATGTGATGTTAATTTTATTTTTAGTAGTATTTTACTATCATAAAATGTTATTTCATCCCAATAATACTAATTTTCACCTGATTTATGACATATATATTTTATTATAAAAAAAGTATTGTGGAATTTATTTAATTCCAAAATATAATTTTACCATAAAAATCGTAATTAGAAGAAAATATCAAATACATTTTTTAAAGTAATAATTTAATTTTCTTTTATAAATATTTGGGATAAAAATTTTATGATAAAAGATTATTTTAAACTACATTATATTATTATTTACAAAAAATATTTTGTTACAATAAATTTTATTTAGTCTTATATGAAGTAGTTATATAATGATAAAATAAAAAAAATTTGAATTTCCTCAAAAACCTATTTTTGACTAAAAATTGACCTTTTCAATAAAAAAATCAATACTGGTAATGTTTTTATGTGTAGGATTTAAAAGATTTTTTTATTTTGTCAAATTTTAATTCAAAAACATTTAAATTAATTTTAAAAAATTAAATACTTAATATAAAGAGAGTGGATTTAAAATAAATATCCTTTTCCATTATTTATTCATATTAAATATCTACCTTCTGTAGGTAGTAAATTTTAATGATTTTCTATATTTATAGTATATATTTAATTACTACAAATTTTTTCTTAATATGTTTTGTGATTTTAGGTTCTATATAGTTTATGATGTAATTGATCGATCATATAATCAGTTTTACAAAGTTTAGAATTTCATATAGTTATATTATTCCCACCATACAATAATTTAAACCAAAAATTTTGTTATATAGAGGAAAAAATGGGGGTATTTTTTCTCATTTCACCCTCCAGTTCACATGTAGCTTTATTAGGCTTATTTTAATTCCCTGGATGCTTGAAAATATCGGGTTTCTTATTTCATATAACTTTTTCTCTTCAATCTATGATATCCTTGAGTTTTTCTTCATTAAAGAGGTCATGTTCTAGTTACATAGCTTCTGAGATTAGTACTTTTGAAATGAATTGTATGTACTCCCTCAAATGAGATACATTGAACATATCATTTACTTTATAGTTTTTGGGTGGTAATGATACATGAAAATCCACTGCCTCAATACAATCAATGATCTCGAAGGGACTAATGTAACTATATCATAGCTTCCCATTCATCCCAAATCTCTTAACAAACTTCATAGATATATTCATAGGAATATCATGTCACTAAATTCAAACTATATATCTCATTGAAAATTGAATGCATAGTTATTCTAACAAATAATTCCCAACTTCATATGTCACTGAATGGTTAGATCCTTTTCCACCATTTCTTTGAAATGGTTAAGACCTATCTTCTTCCTCCCTCTAAATTCATCCCACTGTATTGGAGTCAAACATATCTTCCCGTAAAGAACTTCTGATGTTGTGACATGAGTGATATAATAGAAAGGGTTGTTGTATGAGAACTATAACAGATTTAGGCGTTGATCCTATCTTCCATTGAAATTAATCATATAATATTTTATCATATCCTCTAGAGTTTGAATTTTCTTCCTAGAGTACCAATATGATAAGGATGATAAGTAGTGATGAAACTCAAATTTGTCTCAAATGTTTTCTGAATACTTTTTTTAAAATAAATATGTAAAAAATTAATATTGATCTGATACAATGGAAATTGGAAACCTGAAAATTCTTTCTTATTATTTTATTCATATCCCATATAGTTGGTCTTGAGGGAAATATTCATTAATAAAAATAAAATGTGTTGGAATTGTAATGTGGGAAACTACAATAAATATGGAATTATGAACTTTAGATCTCCAGAGGAGTCTAAAATAATCCATGGAAATGTTTTTCCATTTCAATACTTGTATAGGTAATGGATTCAATATACCATTAAACCTTTTTTTATTCCTAACATAATGGTACACCAAGAATTGTGATTTTTTTTCCACAATTTAAATCTTCATGTTTTCCCACCAAAATTAACTCTTTAAAGCTAAATACATCATCATGATACATTAATGAATTAAAAAAGGATGAGATATGAGAATTATCCAAAAGTTTCCTATTATATTTTGGCTTAAATGGGACACAAAGTTATGTTTTGAACATTACAATTATTTCTTTATCAAGGATGAACTATGGAATACTCATTACCTTTTTTTGAAGTAGTACCTATAAATTACAAGATCCATCAATCTTAATGTGAATTTATGATTGATAAATCATTTTGGAAAGATAAAATTTCTATCATTCCTTTTTGATTTTGTGTTTCATCCATTATATATGAATGAGTATTGTATCTTTTTCAATCCTAATAAAGGATAAAATAGAACGATTCTTCCTGCTCGGGGAATCATACATGTAGTTTTCCATCCCAATATGGTAATGTATTGATCAATAATATTCCATAGACATTCCTACTAATCTAATTTAGTCCATTTGGCATATTTTTATTTGAATATATATTTTCAGTTCATATGGTATGTATAAATATAACATTACTCTCTATAAAAATATTTATGACACATTTTCAACAAAAACTGTAGTTCTGTAAAATTCATATCACAGGTTGTGTAGTTCTTCTCAAAAATCATTAATTGATGTGACATATAATCAATTACCTTTACATTATTCATAAGAACGCATCAAAACCCATTCTAGGAAAAATCACTACATATCACGAACCCTTATTCACTACTTTTTCATGTATGACCAAGAACAATAACCAATATCTTCAAACTATCCGTAAATCTTTCCTCATATTATACTATCTAGAGAAAATTCACTCCCCTAAAAGTATTTTTTTTTGGGAATGGAATATCATGATAAGTTGTCCAAAAAAACATAAGTAGTATTCAACTAATCTAAGAAAACAATATATATATGCCCCAAAGGTTGGTCTGAATCATTTTTTCATCATCTTTATCTTTGATATGTCCATAGATATAACGTCATTGGTGATGACATGTCCTAAAAAGTAAAATCCTTGATATTGAAATTCATACTTTATATAACATTAAAATAATTTATCCTCTCATTAGGTCTTCACTATAATGATAAAATTATATTCATATATTTCATTTATCATATAATATATAAGGATTTCATTAATGAAGACTTCTCTAAAATTTTCAGGATAATCTCCAAACACTATATTCCTTGAATTTATGAATATTATTAGAGAATGTTTATGGAAAAATTTTAATCATAATAAATTCATAGTGCCCATACATTGTGTGAAAATATATTTTATTGAATAATGTTTATCCTTACTCTAAATTAGTGGAATCTAGATCAAGGGTCAAATTTGGTGAAATATTGAGTTCTATATTTTTGATTGAACATATTATCAATACTAGATATATGATATTTTTTCTAGATTATTATTATTTAAGTCCATGGTAGTGCATAATTAGGTTCATTATTCCATCATTATTTCTCACAAGGATCCTTGGTGCATCCCATGATATTGAGATGGGGTACACAAATCCCTCATCAAAATACTTTTGAAGTTACTTTCATATTTCATCCAAAACAATATGGGTATTCAATAAGTAATATTTGATAAAGTCATATAACATTTTGTGTGATTTATTAAAAACTCAGCCTAATTATTTGGGGGAATACTGGGTATCCCTTCTAT
This sequence comes from Viscum album, assembly GCA_963277665.1. Classification (NCBI taxonomy): domain Eukaryota; kingdom Viridiplantae; phylum Streptophyta; class Magnoliopsida; order Santalales; family Viscaceae; genus Viscum; species Viscum album. The sequence continues at coordinate 670,844,650 of OY728147.1, forward strand.
AAATACATTAATATACATATGTACAATAGGTATGTCATCAATTTTGACTTCATCCCCAACCACATGAACCAAGAGTCCCTTTTTAACAGTTATCCTAACCCATGATATAGAATTTTCTTCTAAAGGGATATTATAATCATTATATCATTGATATTTTATCATAGTATGGTTGTGGATATGAAATCAGATATCTTTATCAAATTATTTAATATGTTTTTTTATATATGGATAGCCACTCGATACCTGAAATGAAATTAAAATAAATGAAGTGTAGAAGTACTAGATTTACAGGATGTTCCTTCCAAAAAAATATTGATTGGAGAAGAATTATATATCTTAGATAGTATCATCACATGACATGGGGTCTTTTAATAGTTTCTTATCTAAATATGGATATAATAAATCAATATTCTTTTAAAAAATGTATGATATAAATGATTGTGAAGTACGAGAATCAAATAAGGCATTTATAGGTATATAGTTGAGAATGAGTGTATTGTCGACCACATTAATATTATGGTCCACCTCAGTATCAGAGATGGAATATTAACTTCCTTTATCACTTGGTTTTTGAGGATTTCGAGGCATATTTTCTTCAATATAACTAAATTTATGTTGTTTTTTATCATAATTCCCAAAATAATTTCACTTAAAACAATGAATTTTGGGTGGAACATTGGTTGAATCCTTTTTTTCCTAGGTTGTTGAATTCAACCTCTTAGAATAAATTGGGTAGATTTTCTCAATATAGACATCCCTATAATACATAAAACACATCTTATCCCATTATGGAAACTATCTATGAAATTATTCCAAAAAAGTATGACAAGTAGTTATATGGAACTTATTTTACCATTTTATATTGTCCTAAAAAATTCCATGATACTCCACCTTGACTTTTATTATATTCAAAATAATAAATGACCCCAATTTCCATCTCCACCATTATAACATGTCAAGAAATATATTATTATATCCTAATGTATCATATAAATAAATCACTCAAAAAATAGTTTCTAATATTACAAAGAAATAGTCAATCTAAATTTTGACGTCGAAGATATAAAAAGTGGTGTACCTCATGATCCTACTAGATTCCTCTTCAGGATTTCCAACATATTTATCCTACATTTTCCAACTATAGAAATTCCTACCACATATTTTTGTGAATATTTTATTCAATGTTCTTAATGAATATAGCATTGTTGACCACCTCTCATACCATAGTGAATAATTCGAATTTTTTCATTATATTATTATTGAGTTTAGACTATTTGTCAGTATCTACTTTTAAATGATATATATCCAAAATGTCAATCTCAAGATTTGGGAACAGGTGAATAAAAAATATCACTCTCATCTCATTGATCCATTAATCGGAAATAAGTTGTTTATAAAATACATTGAATGAGGGTGGATGTTATTGCATTAAATAATTTTTATCATGATTCTCACTCAATGGTTTGATTATGATCAAAATGTGATTATTGTTTTTATTCGTAGAATTCAAAAGTTGGTCGATAATTTCTATTATATTTTGTACACCATCTATGATCACTTTTTTTAGTTCATTCGAAAAATCACTGCATTATCCATAACACTTTATATTAACTCATTTCACCATATTATAGACATTAAATCAAAAAAAATATCATTTAGGGATATAAGTTATCAAATTTACATAAGAAAAACATTATTATTTGAATAAATAACTCATAATTCATATGAATAACCTATCTTACAAACCTCTAGTATTCAATCTAGGTTATTGGTGGCAATTTTTTTATTATATTCTATAACATAATTAGTTAAAATAATACTAATATCCTTAATTTTAGTTTTTAATTATAATGTGATTAAGTAAATCATATCCCCTTGGTGTACCAAACCATTTGTGAAGTAATGCCTCCATTTCGTGGACTATGTAATGATCGAGTTAATTCTCAAACTGCACTTTTCTATGTTACTTCACCTAAGTACATTGCTATTGGAGAATAAATTTATTTATGTATCTGAAAATGGATTTAATTTCTAGGTTAACAAACACTAACTCCTTTAACTAAACATTGGGATGTTCTCCTATACTTATTCGCATCCCATATACATTTCCATAGGTTTTTCACTAATGCTATGTAAACTAATCTCCAAAATAAAAAAAACAAATATGATACGAACTAAAGTGACCCAACATAAAAATAAATAAATAATAAATTAATACCATGGTTAGATATTGAAATCATAATAATAATAACATAACTTAAGGACCTAATGTTTTAGTGTCTTGGTGACTATCATCATAAAAATATTATTTTAAAATAATTTTTTCTTGAATTTCTCCATAAATGTAATCCTCTAAAAAATCTTCTAGAAAACTCATATGATATAATTTTCATTATAACATGAGTAGTGTAAACATAATAATGGGGTGAGATTAAATTAATAGTAATAAAAACTTACAAACTAATGATAACAGTAATATCATAAACATAAGGAAAATATGAGAGAGGAATACGTATTAGATTAAATATCATAGGAACAAAAGTGAAAATCATAAAAACAAATTATTTAAAATTATGGAGTATATCATAGGAACACATGTGAAATGTAATATTACAAAAACATGGATTATAAATATATTATTGAAATATAAAAAATATTAATTCAGGAATTGATAAATTGAAATATCTTTAGAACATGAAATTTAGAAAACATTTGGAATATCTTGGAAATAAAGATAACTCATGAAAATTTAGATGAAAAAAATAAGTAGTGACACTACTGTAAACTAGACATAACCACACAATTCTTGTAATGTAGTATAGAAATAGTCTTTACCTAATTCGCATTGTGGGGTTTGCATTCTATCCAAATTCCCGTTGTGAAGATAGAATTCCTTACCTAATTCCCATAGCAATCTCATGAGATATAAAACATTAACTAATGCATTGTATGGTGATATTGGATCATAATGATCATAATATATACAAATGAGTTCCACATAAATTATAATATTTAAATTTATTGAAAATAAACTTTGAGAATAAAATGGAATTCAAAACATTTAAAAATGCTATCAGATAAAAAATGATCATTTTCTATCTTATGATTGAAATTTAGGTTGTTTATTTTGTACAAAATTAATGAAGATGGGATTGATTATCACTATGTGGTTTCAAGTTCAATTATTACATATAATTAATTATTGAATAATAATTTTTCTCATGGTTACATAAATCCCATTTTCAATAGATGAAATATATGAATTTGTCTTCTAAATATATATATCATGATGAACTAATTTATGACTAGTTCAAATATTGAAAGGTGATATATTAATAAATATTTTAAATATTAACAAATCCTTTTTCATAATTACTAAATTTATTATATATATCATTTTATATGGTATTACCATTATATTATATCCCATTATCATTTGGAAAATAATCATATAACATTTTTTACATAGGGAGATAAATCGACCCAAATGGTAATCTTGTTATAGATATATACTGAGTAAGGGTATGTGTTTAGATAATGATAATTTAAAATATATAAAAGGATAAAAATTTAAAAAACATCATATATCACAATTAAATCCATTCGAGGAAGAATCATTGATGTGTAGTGATGAAAAATGGATGTTGTTTCTCACTGAGGTGGTAGTTTGTACTTACGCATGAACGACTATTTAATTTTTCAAAATAGATGGAATTAATGAATATATTACTATAATAAGAATAATATAACCAAATTTAAGTATATAAATTATTATTATATCATTATATTAGTTTGAATAGAATATATTTTAATGATGATAATTAAGAAGAAAAAATAAGTAATTGTAATACTCACATCAGAGATATGAACATTCCATGCAATTCTATTTAGAGATGAAGGCATGATGAAAAATAATGGTGACCATAATATTTTTAAATTTATATTGATTAATAAGAAGATTAATGTTTTATGTTTTAAATAATAAATTTTAAGTATAGTTCAATCATGAAGTTGTCGAAGTTTTACCCATTAATAATTGAACGGGAGGGTTGTTTTTGTAGTAACCATTAAATTTTAAAATAATTTGGTGCTAATATTTTGATTTAATGGATCCAAAATATAAAATAGTATAAAACAATGGTTTTTGTCTAAATATTATCCTTATATAATCATTATAAATTAAACCTTGTTGGTTTTAGGCTTTCTCTTTTAACAATTTGACTTATACCCTAATTTACTATTATCACAGTAACTAATTTATAAACATAATAATTGATATCAATGAAAAATATTGTGATTTAAAATTTTACCAAATACTAATATTTTAATTTATATTTTTAAATCATTATACTAAATAAACATTTTAGGGTTTTACAATTTTAATTTTAAAATAAACACACATAACACATAAAATATTTTTTAGGAAAGATTTTTTCTCACCATTAAGAATTCAACTACAATGTAATGTAATCAAAGGTACCAATTTTTATGGAATTAATTGGTTTATAAAAATACAATTAAAATTTATCTGTATTTAATAGAAATAAGAAACTATATCTCACCTTAAAAACATTTAATTAGAAGAAAATATTGAAAACCATTTTTGTTAAAGTAACATTTCAATTTAGTTCAAAAAAATTTCAACATTGGATTTTTAATTTAAAATAATATTTTAATAGGAAATTTTTACTACTTAAATATTTATATTATTAATTACATGGTTTTTTAATATTTTATGATACCCTTATATAATGATAAATTAAAAAAATTACAATTCTCACAACACCAGTATTTTTCAACTAAAAACATAATTTTACAAAATAAAAAAATATCGAGTAAAACAATTTTTGTGAAATTAATTATGAATTAATTATTTTAGTCAAATTTAGAATAATTTTTTTTATTTCTTATATTAAATGTAAATAAATATTATAAATTAAATGGATTTTATTAAAAATATAGTATTTATATATTAACTCATATTAAAAATCTATCTTCTAAAGGTAATAATTTTTAATGGTTTAAAATATTATTATTTATTATAGATTAGTTAATAATGTTTTATTAATATTTTTTGAATTTTTCTATTTGGTGTAGAGTATAATTAATGATATATTTTATAACATCAATGTAAAATGTAAATTTTTTTGATATGTTACAATGATAAGTATATATACTTACAGGAAACAATAAGTAATGATTGAAGATGTCATAAACATTATCCTGAATGGTGAACATATACAGAGGGATCTCTAAGAACAAATTATAAAACATGTTTAATTATAAAGGAATAATTTGGTCACCTCATTGTAAAAGTAAAGTAAAATAAAAATAAAGGTCTTGAGAAATTAGATGACGTAAATCAGCTAGTCCTTTACATATATATTAGTAGTGTGGGAAGAGGGGATATCCCAAGAAATACTACTGGATTAATAGGGAAAAATAAGAATGGGAGGCCTCAATAAATTTAAGATATGTGAATTTTTATGAAGGGATTATCAACATTCCACTGAGTATCAACACTCTGGTGGAATCATGGATTGTTGATTCAGGTGCAGCACTCAAATAATGGAAGAGTAAGAGTGAATGGGAAATTATTTTTCCAAAAGGTTCTATAATGTGAATTTGGAGGATTATGGGGATATTTATGTCATAGGTAATGTTAATTTCAACATCCAAATGAATAAGGAGTGTTTCTTGATGTTAGATAAAGTGAGATGCATCCCAGGGATCTAGATGAACTTAATTTCCATTGGATATCATAAGGTAGTTGGGCTTGGAACAACATATTTATATATAGTTGGTATAATTTTCTAATGATCCATTTCAGTTTTTATAGGAGTAATGGATGTAACCCATATCTGACCTTAAGATCATATGGAATACTAATTTTCAATGACATAACTTCTAAAATTTTGATGATGTGTCATTATGAACAAATAAATCTAATTTAGAAAAATGTGAAGGATTTAATAGAAAAAAGAAATGTTTAATCCCTATCATAATGAATTCATAATTTTTGAATTTTCATGTTTGGTATATATAATATAGATTGATAAAACATAAATTAAATGAATCCAATATCACATAAGTTAAAATACATTCACTATGATGTTTGGGGACCAACCACCGTATAATCTCATGAAGGGAAACCGTACACTGGGACATTCATTAATGATGCAATAGGAATGTATAGGTTTTATTTCTAAATCATAGGTTTGGTGTCTTTCAATAATTTTAATAATAGAAAACCATGGAGGAAGGGGAGAATTACTATGATTTAATGTTCCTATTAACTGAAAATTATGGTTCCTATAATAGAAGATAATTCTCGAACTCATTTCATGAAAATGAGACCGGGATATGGATTAATATTACTATTACACCTCATTAGAATTGTTTGGAAGTTCAAATAAATAAATAAACATTATATAATGCATATATCATGAGTGTAAACTCATGAATTCCTAAATAAATTTTGGAATTAATAATGAAAATGGATGTGTACATAGTTAATATATGTATGTTAACTCCATTGAAAAATTAAATTCCATTGAAATTATTATATAATAATCCTTAAATATTTATCCATATTAAAATTTTAGAGAGTGTTTCATATGTCAATTTCATTTCCATGGATATGTACAAACTTGATGAAAATTCCAAGACATGTTTCATTATAGGTTATAGAAAAGTAAATTTGGATTCCAAATATGAGATAATGATAAGACACATGTTTCCTCTAAGATTTTCTATTTGGTTTAACACTTAATATATTGATATTAATCTAATTTCATCCAGCCAGTTTCCTAAAAATCCAATTCAATTGTTTTCGGGATTTTAATTTGATTTGGCATGGAATTTGGGAATAATACCAATTCAATTGAATTGGTTGTTGTTTTAGAAATTGATTGAAAGATGTGAAAACTAAATTTTGGAACATAAATTAGGGAATTGAAATTTTGAAATTCCATTATGAAATTTATTTCAAGAAATTAATTTGATAAAAATGGCTATTCTTTAATAGAAATCCATTATTTTTTATTGAAAAAATGGATGTTTTGATTAGAAACCTATTTTGGGTTTTAAATAGATATTAGAATATTTAAATATGATAACTGGGATTAATTGTGTTTTAAACATTTTTCAAAAAATAATAGATTATTTATTATTGATTCAACACAAGTAATTATGGGTATTTAGTGAGTTATTATATACATACATGATAGGTTGGAAATTCCCTAGAAATGGATTGACATTTTACCACTATAACATCAATGTATAGGTAGATCTTATCCCCAGTGGGATTTTTTTTTAGTCTTATTTGGATAGTTTCAAAGGGATGCATGTGAAAATGTTCATTTTCATCATTAGTGTGTGAGGATCCCATAACCTGGAACTATCATACCCCATAGAATATGACTTCTTTGAATCTTTGTTATTATTTTGAAATATATTCCAATATTTTAAAATATTTTACACATGTATTTTGATTTTATATATTTTATTTTATATAAACAATTTATTAATCTATTTGTTTAATGTATTTAAATCTATTAAAATTTAAATCCTGGTTGGTTTTAAATCTTCATTGGAATTATTCTTGATTTTTTAAAATTGAATGTTTTAATTGGTTAATAAATTTTTTAATAAAATTATGTAATCCATGATGATACCCTACTAGGATTTTATAACACACCCAACATATACATTTAAGAATTTAAAGATATCCTTATTCTATGTTCAACCAAGGGAAAAGAACTACATAGAGGTTGTAGTTTTTGCTGACCATTTGGATTTCATTTGTTGTGTCCGTTAAGAATTAGGTGTTTACCCACATTACTGGTACTTTTTTGTTGTACATTGGGTTATTTACACCTTTTTGACTTCAATTAATGTTCTCCTTGTAGATTTTTCTTTTTTTAATACTAACTTGTATCTCTTTATTTCATTGTGTTTGTGGAAAATTCTTTCCCACATTTATATTTTGTGATGTCAGGTGCTAGTCACCAACCTGTAGGGATTGAGAATGCCCTTCAATCTATGTTTGGAATTGATAGGTTATTAGGGCACTAGAGTACCCAAGAAGGTTTGTAAATAAATTGTATCAATGTGAATGGTTTTGAATCCAATCTTGATGTTGGTATGTAGTTTGAGTAATATTCTTTTTTACTTAAGAGGTAGCTACGATGGAGTGCCTAGAAAAATCTCATGACAATGAGCCTTATGTCACCATGGGTGGTCTGGTAAAGACATCTTGAATATTCACTCTAGTATTTTACATACTTTTTATTTTGATATATGGAAATAGAAAACACGTTTACCAATATGATGGGAATAGTTTATAGGTTTATCTTATTTTAGTGTTAATTTGATGACATTACTGTAGTCTGTTAATGTTTTGAATCAAAATGCCTATGAGTAGATAAGTAAATCAGATGTAGGAGAACATTTCAGCTTAAAAGGAGTATGAAATTACTCTCATAGACCAAAAAAATATGTGGTTATTGTATATACTTTTTATGATCTGGGATAATGACATATACATATTCCCATTCAGCCTCCATCTGTGGACACTCATAGGTTTGTTTTACAGAATCAAGCTCATGATCTCCTTCACTATAAGCCTCCAGTATATCATGTCTAAAACGATCTATAAAATTATAAAGATTAGATGAGATATATTGGGTTTAAATATGACTTCCTAGATGATCATGATAAAATGAATATTAAATGCAACATCGTAAAGATATATGTACATGGAACCAAATTGCAGGACATAATGGTGATGGTGAAGAAGAAAAAGTTATTAGAGTGGAAGAACATCAATGATCTATTCACCGACTAGTTCTATCAAAAGTATTTGGTTTTGGAAAATTATATAGTTGTTTTAAAACTTGAGAGGGATGATAGGACCATGGAGAATATTAAAACCATTTTTCCGACCTTATGCAGTTTTCAACTAAGAATGTGATTAATGAGAAGGTGAATACTTGGCAGTTTAAGATGGGACTTTCATCCTATTTATCTCTCAAGATTATTGAATGATGCTTACTTCATAAATTGTATTGTTGGATAGAGCGTTGATGGATGAAATGAACATGGAAGGTATGTCAATGTCATTAAGAGCTCCTTTCACACCCATTAGTAGCGTCAATTCCTTTGAAACAAAGATTAATCATGATTATTCTCATCAATTTTGTCAATATCATGGTTTTTCTAGACCATGTTCAATTCTTGGTAGTGGCCCTTTAATTTATAACTAGTGTGGAATGATATGGTACTCAAAATGGGGTTTCAATATGGATCCCAAGATATGTGGATCATCTGGATACTCAGGTATCTCACTGAAGTTATTATATGTCTATTCCAATCCACGTGGTTTCCTGGTATCTTCATCAATGACAAAAAAGTTTTGAAATTAGTTTATTCAGGGAAAAAAGGGATTCAATGAATATGTATCCAGAATTAATCCTAATGACATAGTGGATAAGCATATAGAGAAATCAGATATGGATCTAGTGGCTGTGAGAGGTTCCATCTCTATCATTTCATCATTAGATAATACTTTATTTTATTATGGTTCATCTAATAAGTTCATTTAAACTTGTATTGCGAAACATCTTAATATTCCGATGGATATTTTGTCTTATGTTGTTGACATTACTACTCACATTACAAATAAGAGAGATAAGGGTATTCATAGTCCTAGTTGTGCTTTCTTGTTATCAAATATCAACCATTCATGGTATTTTCTGGTTCTTGACATGAGACCATGTGACTTTATTCTCAGTATGGATTGGATACTTTCCAATAAATATAAGAGCAATTGTTATCTTTGATGGGTCTACATCAGTACACCTGATGGTGTGTGTCAATTACTTCAATGAGAATGGTACCCAAGGTTTATTAGAGCCATAATATCTTATCAAGAGTTTGGGAATGTGATATATAGGTTTTTATTTAAACTAGAGTGAAAATATTTGAATAGTTAACACCCTCTAGTTGTCGTCAAGCTTCCAAATATTTTCTACTATGACTTCCCTAGGATCTAACAATTATGGGTTGTAGAATTTTCTATTGATTTAGATTCTCATACATAATATATATATATTCATTATAACCATATATCACTATCTAAAATGAAAGAGTTGAATACTACATTGGATGATCTTTTAATGAATGGATTTATATACTCAATTTTGTCTCCCTATGTATAAGACCCCAGCCTTAAACATTACTTAATATCTAATTAATTTAATAATTCACATTTAGAATCATTTTAGGAATAGATTATTAGAGAATTAGTCCATAACTAGAAGATTAATTCTCAAAAATTACCAAGTAGAAACTCTTACTAAGTATCCATTTTTTATAAAATAAAATCCCTCAGAAGAAAAAAAGAATTCTTTTCTTGATATAAATATTCACGAATTCATTCATTATCTTACCCTTCATTTTACACTATGAATTTTTTTTTAAAAACATGGGAGGAGAATATAAACCTATGTAAGGGTTATAAAATAAAGAACGAAATCATTATTCCAACAATACATACAAAACATAATATCTTTGACCTGCCTCATGAAATCACAAGATTTATGAATAACATATAGAAATCATTAATCATAATGGAAAATTGTGGAATCCATATCAAACATACATTATAGATTTCATAGATGCATAGGGAGTTACATTTGGAATACCCATCATAGTATATTCATTAAATCTCTTAGGAGAAACATTAACTTTTACCTCTATCACTCTACCCAATGCATTGAAGAGATATCTCGGGCTCACCCACACTGGGTTTATCACAGAACCACCCATATAAATATACTATGCCCAAGAACCATAACATAATTATAACATATAACATAATAAAAAGTAATGATAACATTTCCCCATTATAATCACAATATATCATTTCAAGATATTGGAATAGTATATTCATTTAAAATACTCATTTAATATATTTAAAAAGAATATTTTTTAATCAAAGTGTCCCATACCACTTGGAAAATTTGAAAACATTTATAATTTTAAAAAATTACTGTCTAGATAAATAAATCCTTAAAAAATTTATAACATGGACAATAATGTTAGATATTTAGAAAAAATTTATCTATAAAACATTTTAAACAATGATTAATTCAAAGAGTCTCTTACCACATGAGAAAATACTTGAATAAAAAAAAATTAAAGAATAACATTAAACCAAACTTATAATATCAGGAGAAAAATTAGACTAATGATATAATATTTCAAAGGGTATTATATACACTTTATAGGAAAATAAAGGTTCACAATATCAATATATTCCTCAATAAAAAAAAGATTGAGACGTATTCCCTTAAAAAAATTCAGCTTCCAAACGACGTCACATTAAAATTCCTAAAATGAGTTGGTGAGGGAGAAAAGGGTGTATCATATCATGGGGATAAAATTTAAATTAATAAGGATATATAAGAACATATCCGAATATAAAAAATTGGAAATTAAATGACATAACAAAGAAGAATTAATTGACTAAAAGAGGAGGGTGAAAGGTTCCCTTACAAAGATCATATAATTACATTATGGATATATAAATGAATTAATCATGTGGGAAAAATATAAATAAACCCAATATAATAATATATTAAGTGTAAAACAATCATATGTCATTCACATGTATTCATAGGATGACATATTCATGAAGTAGAAGATTAACCCAAAGAATGGAAATTGGGTTATGAAGTTCCCTTACCGATTTGGTAACATACAAAACATACACCCCATGAAAGAAATATCATACAATGAAGATTTAAATACCCATTAATTAAATTATATTACAAAAATAATACAATAATGGTCATTACTTACACCACAAAAATGAAATAGTTTCAAATATAGCATGATTCTTACAGGAATAAAAAGTGAGATGAAAACCCCTTACCTCATGTCCGACTTGACTCGTTTGTTCTTTAATCTCATGAATAATAAACTAAAGATAATTTATACATGATTAAAAAACTTTTTCAAGTTTATTATTGAATTTTTGTCTCTTATTAAAACATTATAAATATTACATAATAATTTTAGTTAATAATGGTCGTTTTGTCGATATTTGGTACATAATTCAAGAATGAACTCCTTATAAATACAAGTTATCTATGTTGTCAAAATACCATTATATAGAGAATAATATTGAAGTTTTATATATTATATATATCATATATATACCACATGTAAGTATTTTTAATAGTATATATGATTTGGATATATAAAAATGAAATGCACCATTCAGGTTGATGGTAAGCCGTACGTATGCATGAACACTAGTTTCATTTAATTTTTTTTATTTTTAAAGGAATGAAAGCCCAATTATATATAGGAATATTATTATTATAGTGTAATATAATATTTAATATATGTTAAAAATTTTAATTAACACTGTACTATATTCATTCCATGTATGGTATGAATGAGTCTTATCACATTGAGGGGGCGACAGTCTGTACTTACCCAAATGAAATTATAGTATTTATACAACATGAAAGGCATAAAGGTATGTTATAAATGATAAATTAAAGAAGAATATATATATATATAATAAATATAATATATATCATATATAATTACATTTCCCTCATAACAGTCACTATGAGAGGCGGTAGAAGATAATTGAATAATCATCGATTCGTGAGGCAGTAGTTCTTCATCCACAGAAATAGTATGTTGATATCCATTAAATGGTGGTGTGTGAAACTATAGTTCTAATAATTATCTTAAAACCCAGTATATTTAGGATAATGGTTTTGTTATATAAATAATGAATAAGAAAAATAGAGGGTGTTAAGAAGTAAAATAAAAGAAGAGAACCTAAGGGAAGACAATACATTTAAATCTGGTTACACTCTTTGGTTTAAACCAAAAGGATTTATTTAATTTTCTTATGCCAAAAATAAGGCTACTAGGTGGAAGATAGGGATGTTGGGAGGTTATTGGAGTAGAGTTTGGACAAGCCAAGGGGTTTTATATATGTTATTAATGGGTTAGAATTGGTGGCCTTTTATAAGAGTTTGGTGGGGCTCTTTAGGAACGTTTGTAAGTATTATTTTATTATAAAATTATTTTCGGTTTCAATATTTCCAAAACGCATTAAATTAGAATATAATATTAATATAAGTCTAAATAAAATCAACCAATTATAATTTTATTGGTTATGGATATTTTTAATCCTTATCATTCTTATTTAACATTTGTTAACTTTTTAAATTCTTACCATGTCTTCTAGTATTTTCATAATATATAGTTAATATATTTACAATAAAATTAAAAAAGACACAAAATGGATATTTAATGAAATTTTTAACACCATATATGTCATTTTTCCAAATATTTGATTTTTAGGATTATTTTATCATTTAATAAAATATTAATTGATTTAAAAACCCATTTATGACAAATTCATACTATTCATATCATGACTTTTTAAAAATCCGTTAAAAATTGATTATTTCGAAAAGAATATCCTTAATTAAAATAAAAGAAGTCATACTTGTCTCTAAAATTTGTGGAGTACCTAAAAAGATTCAAAATAAATTTATTTTAATATTTATAATCTCATTCATTTAAAACATTCATTATTGAGGTAATCATTACATCTCTATTGTGTTATAAATACATTTATTTGCATGATCTCTAAATATTATAAATAAAATAACATGATATAGGAAATAATTTTATATTTCTAATTAATATTTATAGTCAAAACTATTACATATATATTCCAATATAAAAATTGTTTTACTAAATGAAATATGTTTATGTTACATTTTCCTTAACATTAAATTATTTTTTATTGTGTCATTTTCAATTATTAATGGCTCCATGGGGTCCCAAAATTTACCTAAGGAAGTCCATGGTTGGATATATATCATAAAATATGGTTATGACACATGTTCAGGTAATTTAATATTATTATAATCTGATTTTATACCCTTATTTAATAGATTTACCCTTTAATAAGGTTAAATAAAATATTTACTGAAGTTACTATTCATAATGTCCAAAAATAAATGTTACATATTTACACATTTTAGAAATCCTGATTCCAAATATTTAATCCTTTTTTCCAAATTTAAAACACATTATTTTCATAATTTACATAAAAATTAATTATCGTTGTCAAAACCAAACAACGTTTTTTAAGAAATAATAACAATCAATAGATTGGCATTTGTTTATGTCCAATTTCATATTGAAATTATTTCAAATTAACAAAATTTGATTAAATGGTAAAAATATAATCCAATTACACTATAAAACAAATTAAATTTTCTATATAACTATATAAATAAATTAAATTAAAAGGCATTTTTGAATTAAAATGCAATATTTTTCACTATTCATCAAAAAAATGAACTTTGTCAAAAAAATTCCAAAATTTTACCCAAAGTAAATTTTTATGTCTTTTTCTAATGAATAATTTTATTTTTTAAAATGTAACATATAAAATTGACAAAAACTAGATTTAAAAGGGGTTCTCCCTCAAAATGTGGTAAAACGACATTTTAAAAATATTCGACTTCTTCAAGATTAAAATTAGATTAATTATCATTTTAAGCCTCTAAATATTATTGGATAAATGAAAAATCATTTAAAAAACATGTTTAATCATATTTTATTTATTTTCTTTCATTCCCTCTAATATAATGGGTAGGTGTTAAATATCATTTGAAAGAATAATATTATTTTATTATTTTTTGTTATAAATCAATGTAGTGTGCAATGTAAGATTTCAAAGAAACCAGTTGTTATGTATTGAGTACTCTATCCGACATGGAATCCATTTATACATAATATTAATATTTAACACAAATTTTTTTAATAAATATTAAAATATCATCTTCTTTATTTACATTGAATGTTACAACTTTCCCCCTTTTGGAATTTGTGTAAAATTGGGCTAGAAAACACCATTAAAAGTCCCACATTGGAAAAATATTCAATTAAAATATAACATTAAACGAATGAAAGAGAAATAAAATGGTCACCAAAGATAACCCATACTAGGATTACATGTTAAAAAATATAGATATGTAGGATAAACTAGGTGTCATGTTCTGATGGAGAGTGATAGAAAACATGATTAGGTGAAAGTTAACCACCGGAAAATCAAAAACATCTGATGGGTTAAATGGTCTTTGATTCCCCAGTAGGAAAAATAAACTGACAAATTTTTTGTGCTCCTTTCTAATTTTGAGGAATATATTTATCATATTGACTAATGACATTAGGATATATACTTACTTTTCATGTAGAGTTTCATAATTTAATAAGTTTCTACCAAAAACTCATATTTTCTCCAAAATATGAGTATTCAACATGACTTGGTCTCATCTGAAATGCTAGAATCACCTTCAAGAAAATTACATAATACACAAAATATGAACTATATATTTCACATTCCTTTATACATTAACCAAAACCAAATTTGTTAGTACAAGATCAGATAATCCCAAAAAGGATAAATAAAATACTACTCTTAATCTCCAAAATTGAATAAAGAGTACCCAATGTTCAACAAAGACCATTCAATAAACAATTTTCATTAATATCATTCAATATAATCCAAACTAATATTAAATCCCAAATCATTAAAGGACATAACCACATAGTCTTCCACAAAAAATCTTTACATTTATCTCCAAATAACATCGACTAATCATAAAGTATCATACTGAAAAGTAATTAACCTAATCACATATTCTCTATGAAAGGTTAATCATTTCAATAAATAAACTAATAGCCATATGTCCACAAGAAAATAACAATTCTTATAAAATAAAATTCTAACCAATGAAATCCTATAGTAATCTATTTTCCTATGGAATATATTGTTTACAAAATATAGAACGTATTCTAAAATAACCATTATCACTTAATCTCTAAATCACTTTCATATTCTATGAATATTCATTTGAAAAAAACATAAGTTCCCAAAATCAACATATTCTTTATCCATAGAATAATTTAACTAAAAATAATAAGGCATACTAACTAGTAGAAGTACGTAGGCTAATGGTAGTCGATGGCCCCTCTTCACCCTTCAGCTGTGGGTTCAATTCTTACAGCTTTGCTGGACGCGACTGGTTATCACCCCTCTTTCATGTTGTCCCTTTTCATAAAACATAAAAATAAACCTAACATTTTTTATCCTAAAAGGTTTTCTTATACCTATCATTTTCATCCCAACTCATTGAGACCTCAACATATTAATTCATGAATTCATATAAATATATATATTAATTTCATCTCCATATTAAAAAATAAAACTATTCCAAAAAAGAACATCATACTCTGATCATGGTGTCCACATGGTTTTATCATCATCTTGTTCATGTAGGTAGAAGGTATACGAATTGAAAAATGATTTAGAGATCCTACAAAATCATCTGCTTCCTTCATCAAAATACACTCTGAACAACATGTGTTTTTTGCGTGTTTTCAGAAAAAATAGTTTCAGAAAATAATCACGAATGACATATAAATTCAAAACATCTCATGAAACGTGATTTTTATAAAATTTTCAGTGAATGTTTGAGTTGAAAAATTTAATCAATGGCCTTTTTAAAATACAATTATTATGCACTAGGAGACTATATTTTAAAATAATTTATAAATAGGTTTCCCAAGGGTCACCTTTTTTAGCACTTTTTCAAAATCATAATACGCTTTAAAATCATGTGATAAAGTAAAATATTAGAAAATCCATTGATAATATTTACCTTTTTTGAAAATATAAGAATATTGGGAAAATATGATTTGATAAAATACAACCCATGTCCCAAAATGGTATCGAGGTATGGTGGAGGTGTATTATTTCTCAAAAAAACATCTTGTAAGTGAGTTGAATGCTAGAAAAAGATTCACAATCATCTGAACATGACTTTGCAACAATTATTTCTAGAATGTGATTAGGAAAAGAGATGAATGTTGTTTGGTATCCTCCTCCTTCCATTTTTAATTTACTTTCTTTGATCTAAAAATGTTATAATACAAATATTTGACTAAAATAATAAAAAAAGGGACTAACCATGTGTTTACTGAAAATTCATAATCCCTAAAGTTGTCTATACCGACCTTTGACAGGAATTATAAGGCCCCAACCTTAAAAATTAGATAATCATGAATTAAGTAAATAATTCACATTTAGTATCTGTTTAGGTTTGGAGTTTTAGAGAATTAGGCCATAACTATTTAATTACATCTTAAAGACTACAATGTAGACACTCGTACTCAGTATCCATTTTTTCATACAATATAATCCATAAAAAAAGAACAATAATTATTATGATTGAAATAAATCTTTTAGAAATAATCATTTCTATTACCCTTCTTTATACCCTCTGAAAAAACATTTAAAAACATTAGATGAGCATAAAAATATCTGTAATGGTTTAAAAAGAAAGAAAGAAATCATTATTCCTTCAATACATACAATACATAAGCTCTTTAACACACCTCATTAAATCATAATATTTTTGAATAACACATGGAAATCATAAATCATAAAGGTAACATGTGGAATCCATATCAATCATACATTATAGATTTAATAGCTACGTAGGGAGTTACCATTGGAATAACCATCAAATTATTTTCCCTAAATCCCTTTGGATAAACATTGACATTTACCTTCATCACGTTACCCAATTTATTGGAGAGCTATCTCTGGCTCAACCGTCCTAGGATTATAACGGAACCACCCATATACACAAAAAATTCCAAAGAACCATAATGCAATAATAACACATAACACAAACACAAAGTAAAGATACCATTTCCACATTACAATCACAATATATCATTTGGATATATTTAAATAATCAATTATTTTTAAAAAATATAGTTCATACATTTGAAATGATTATTTTTTAATCAAAGAGTCTGATTCCACTTCAAAAAATTTATATCAATTAGAATATTAAAACATTAATGTCCATATAAATATATCCTTAAAAACTTTTTGAAAACATGTAAATTCATAAAAACTATTTAGAAACATTATATGTTTAAAACATTTAAAACAATGTGTTATTAGAAGAGTCTGTTACCACTTGATAAAATACATGAATACAAATAATTAAATAATACCTTTAAAAAACTTATAATATCATTTGAATAAAGATATTCATGATATAATATTTAAAAGTTTTATATATACACTTTAAAGGATTATAAATGTGCACACTATCATGATATGCCTCAATGAGAGGAAATTGTGACGTATCCCCTTACGAAAATATGGAAGCCTAATGGTGTCACATTAAAATTCATGAAAAAAGTTGATGAGGGAGAAAAGGGGATCTCATATCAAGGCCATATACTTTAAATAAATAAGGATATAGAATAACATATCATAGTATAATAAAATGGGAATTAAAAGACATAACAAAGAATAAGTCTCTAACAAAAAGAGGAGGTTGAAAGGTTCCCTTACAAAGATCATATCATTACATTAAGGATAAAACAATGAAATTATTATGTGTGAAAAATATAAATACACCAATTATAAGTAGATATAATTTATAAAATAATCAGAGGTCATTCAAACATATTCATAGCACGACATAATCAAGTATTATAAGATTAACCCAAAGAAAGAAAATTGAGTTAAGATGTTCCCTCATCGATTTGGTAACAAACAAAAAATACCCCCCATGGAAGAAGGATCATACTAAAAAGATATAAATACCAATAAATTAAATTATATTACATTAATAATACAATAATATAAAGTACATATACCACACAAATAAAAATAGTTTCAAATATAGCATGAATATCATGGGAATAAAATGTGAGATGAAATCCCTTTACCTCGGGTCTGACATGACTCATTCATTCTCTAATATCCTGAATAATAGACTAAAGAAAATTTATAATTTCATAAGAATTTTTTTCAAGTTTATAATTCCCTTTATATCACTTATTAAAACATTATAAACATTATAAGATCATTTAATTTAATAATGGTCATTTTTTCGATATTTGGTACTTATGTCAAAATTGAACTTCTTATAATTACAAGTTGTCCATGTGGTCAAAATTCAGTTATCTCAATATTGATATTCAACTTTTTGATATCATATTAATCACATATATCCTCTATATTTGTATTTATAATAGTCTATATCATCTGGATATATGAAAATGAAATTCACCATTCATGGAGATGGTAAGTCATACGTACGCTTACACTCAACTTTCATTTAATTATCTTAATTGTTAAAGGAATGAAAACCAAATGAAAAATAATTATAATATTATTCCAGTATAATATAATATTTTACATAAATAACATATGTTCATTAACATTGTCATTTATACATTCCATGTATGATATGAACAAGCTATATCACTTTGAAGGGGCAGTAGTCCGCACTTCCTACAATGAAATTATCTTATTTATACAACATGAAAAGAATAAATTTATGTTCTAAATGAGAATTATAAATGAATATATATAAAATAAATATCATAAATATAATATATAATTATAGTTACATAATAATAGACACAATGAGTGGCGGTAGGAGATAATTGTACAAGCATCATTTCGTGAGGCCATAGTTCACCTACGACAGAAATAGTATGTTTGTATCCAATAGATGCAAGTTTTTTGAAGTTTAATTCAAAAACATCTCATAAAAACCTAGTATATTTACGATACATATTTTTTTATGTAAACAATGAATAATAAGATCATAGGGTGTGACGAAGTAAAATAAAAGAAAAGAACTTGAGGGAAGACGTTACCTTTAAATCGGGTAACTCCCTTTGATTTGAACCAAAAGGTTTATTGAATTTCATTCTTCTAGATTAAGGATTCTGGGTGGAATAGAGGGACATTGGTAGATTATTGGAGTAGTGGTTGGATGATCAAAGGGGCTTGAGAGGTGTCAGTAATGGGTTAGAGGTGGTGTCCTTTTATAAGTGGGAGGATGAGCTCTTTAGGAATGTTTGAAAGTATTATTTTATTATAAACTCTTCTTAGTTCCAAAATTCCCAAAACACATTAAATTAGAACATAATATGAATATAAATCTAAATAAAATCATCCAATTAGAAATTTGCAGGTTTTTGATAAATTTTAATCCTGGTTTTTTATATAACCATTTGTTATCTTATTTAACTTTTACCATGTCTTCTTGAATCATTATACAATATGGTTAATATATTTACAATAATATTAAAATTTCCCCAAAATGTATAATTTATGACTTTTTTAACATCATATATGTCATTTTTTTGAATCTTAGATTTTTAGGACTATTTTATCATTTAATAAAATATTAATTGATTCAAAAACTCAATTATGTAAATTTTTATACTATTCATATCAAGAATTTTTAAAAATCCATAAATACTTGATTATTTTTTAAAAAATCATTAATTCAAATATAAAAATTCATAATAAACTAAAAAATTCATGGATGTTATATAAAGTTCCAACATATATTTATTTTAATATTTATAATCTCATTTATTTAAAACATTCATTAATGAGGTAATCATTACATCACCATTGTGACATAAATAAATTTATTTATATGATTTTGAAAAATTATAAATAAAATACCATGAGGTTGGAAATATTTATATATTTCTAATTAATTTTTATATTCTAAAATATCCCTTATATAACCCTATGTAAATATTTTTTTACTAAAAAATATTTGTTTATGTTACATTTCTTTTACCTTTTAATTAATTTTCATAGTGTCATTTTCCCATACAAGTGGCTCTATGAGGTCCCCAAATTGATCAAAGGATTTCCATTTTTGGAAATGCATCAATAAATATTTTTTGAACACATGTTAGTTTAATCTAATATTATTTTTTACCCCTATTTACCAGATTTACCCTTTAAACTTTGTAAATAAAATATTAATTGAAGTTACTATTCATAATGTGTTAAAATGAAAGATAACTTTTTATACAATTTGGACCTCCTGATTAGAAATATGGATTCCATTTTTATAAATTCAAAACATAGATGTTGCAAAAATTAATTTAAAATTAATTCTCATTATCAAAATAAAAGAATTTGTTTTTAAGAAATAGTAGCTATCAAATGATTGGAAATTGTTTATGTCCAATTTCAAAGTATATTATTTCTAATGAACAAAATTGTAAAAATATAATCAACTTAATCTTTAAAATAAATTAAAAGCACAATACAACTATATAAATAAATTAGATTAAAAAGAATTTTTGAATTAAAATGCAGTATTATCACTATTCATCAAAAAATGAACATTCTTAGAAAAATGCCAAAATTTTACCCAAATTAAATTTTGATGTGTCACTTCTAAAAATAATTTTCTTTTTTAAATGGAACAATTAAAGTGAAAATTACTATATTTAAAAGGGGTTGAACATTAAAAGGCTGTAAATCAACCTTTTAAAAATATTTAAGTTTTTCATGCTTGAAATCAGATTCATTCTCGTTTTATGCCTCTAAATTTTATTGGATAAATGTAAAAACATTTAAAAAATATATGTAGTCATATTTTATTTAGTTTTGTTCATTCCCACCAATACAATGTCTCAGTGTTAACTTCCATTTAAAATAATAATATTATTATATAATTTTTCTGTATAACTCAAAGTTGTGTGCAATGTAAGATTTCAAAGAAACCCATTGTTGAGTGTTGAGTACTCGATCTGACATAGCATACCCTTAAATGTGAAATTACTATTTCATTAAAAAATATTAATAAATATGAATATTTCAAATTATTTATTTACCTAGTATGTTACACTAGGAGGTGATTGGTATCAATGCAAAAAAATTGATGGGTACTCCCTCATTGCGTTGATTACCAAAAACTGAATAGAGTGCATGTATTAATAAGAATCTATTTAAACAAATTGATGAACTATTTTATTAGTACAAAGTTCTAAAAAGGTTCTTATATGTTGATATTTAATCTCATTTCCATCAGTTTAGAATAAGAAAATCTTACATTTAGAAGAACTTCATTCATATCAAGTACATATACTTTTATTGCAGTTTCATGCCCCTATGGTTAGTACATTCCCCTATAGTCTTCATGGAATTAAGGAAAACATATTCTATGAGTATCTTGATACCTTCGTTGTAGTATTTTTGGATTAGATCCTTGTTTACATAATGTCCCTGGAGGATCATGAACATCATTTGTGTTAAGTTCATGAATTATTGAGAAAACATCAACCTTATGCCAAGATATTGAAATTTTAGTTAATTATTTAAGAAGTGATGTTCTTGGGGAATGTGGAATTGTAAAAAGGTATATCAGTTAATCTTATGTAGGTGAAAGTGTTTATTACTGGGAGAAACCGTGATTTTTTTTATGATTTGGAGCATCTTGGGTTTAATTGAACATTATCGTCGGTTTGTAGAGGGCTTCACAAATTTTACTCGTATAATGACCACTATAAAATGGAAGGGAGTAGTGTTTTATTGTGATGATAAATGTAATAATTATTTGGTTGAGATGAAAAAATTTTCACTAATGTGATAGTATTGACTCTTCTAGTAGGTGGGCAGGGAAATATGGTATTATGGGATGCATCTAGATCAGGATTGATCATTGTTCTTATTCAGGGTGACCATGTTGTTGCATATGGATCATGGAAGTTGAGAACACAAAAGAATAATTACCTGATTCATGACCTTGAACTCAAAACTATGATGTATTCACTTAAGAGTCTGAGGTATTCACTTTTCCTACAAAGGATTGACATGTATTCCAAAAATTTCATCATGAGTTATTTCTTCTCCCAAAAAGATGAAAATCAATTCTATAGGCATTAGGTGTAATACCTAAAATCTTCAATCAACAAAATGAAAAATAACATTGTTAAAGTGAATTTAGTCATGGATGCTTTGAGCCAGAGACATTCAACCAATTATGTTAAAGAATTATCAAATGAGTTGAACATTATGGGACTTTTTGGATAGTTTCATATAGATGTTTGGGAATAAGGGGCTCAAGTTTCTTTATCAAGTGTTAAGTTGACATCCCATATCAAAGAAATTGTTTTTCTTAACATCCGTTTTATGATGATTTTTGAAGCATTAGAGACTCTCTTTGTGGTCGGGATACTATTGCTAACTAGTTGTTCTCTGAGGGAATTCTTTTTTACAAAATAAGTTTTTCGTACTATTAGAAGTCAGGAAATCAATTATTAGAGATTGTCATAATTCCTAGTTGGTGGTGCACCTAGATAATGAGGTTTTATGACATGTGGCATTGATTTTGGTGTCCATGTATGAGAAGGGTAATTTATGTTTCACTCATAGTTATACATTCTGATAGGTCCAAGTCGAGCACCAAAAACCTTCGAGTTTCCTTCAATGGCTCCCAATGCTTAGTTGGTTGAGGGTTGAGATATCTATTGATTGTGGGGTTTGACTACCATATACACAGATAAATAAAAATTCACTAAGGGTTTTGATCAATAGGATAATGTAATATAATCAATTTATAAAAATTCATGATACAAAATAGTGGAGGATCCAATAGATCTCTAGGTTAGAGATATTGTTTTTTACATGGTGTTCCATCAGCTGTAGTTTGTTATAGTGATCCCTGGTTCATATTTCACTTTTAGAGAGGGATTTAGGGAGCACAAGGATCACAAGATATTTTGAGCATGGAATATTATCCAATTTCTAATGGAATGATTGAATGTGATATAAAGGTTCTTTTGGACATGGTGTGTTCATGAGTTCTTGACTTTGGTGGATCTTGGGATGACAATCTATGGATGGTTGAGTTTTCTTATAACAACATTAACCAGTCCATGATCATAATTTCTCCTTTTGAGGCCTTATATGTCTATCCATGAAAATATTTATTCTGTTGGTTGTAGATTAGTGAGTTTTCATTAGTTGGACCATGATTTGATTAATAGATGATAGAAATGATTCAATTGATTATTCCCATAATGTTAACGAAAAATAGATTGTATTAGTCTATTGTTGATCATTATCATAGATCATTATAATTCTCAGTTGGTGACTAGGGGTTCTTAAATGTTTCTCCCTTTTTGTGTCATCGACTGCTTGGGAGGAAATGGAAATAGGCCCCTCATTTTTGGGACCTCTTGAGATTATTTAAAATTTGTGGAAAGTGTCATACCATTTAGAACATACACTAAATATAGTGTCACCACATAATGTGTTTCAAGTATCTCAACTATGAAAGTACGTTTTTGATCTATCTCATGTGTTTATTTCAAGTGAGCTTGATGTTGCACATGATTTATCTGTGATTAAGAATTCTTTTTTGGATAGTTGATTATGAATATAATTTGATTCATGGAACGGAGATACCATTGGTTTGAGTGGTTTAGAAGCACACTTCTGATTCTCAGGTGTCTTGGGAGAGGGAGTCACTAATGAATGATAGTGGCATCATCATTTTTCCACTGAAGCATCCTAACAAGATTTTGAGGGACATAATGTTTCTATTGTGGGGATGTTGTAATATCCTTTTACTATTTTAAGTACACTTAGACTTTTATTTTGAACATGTTTTGGTTGGGTCTCGTTCAGGTGTGATTTGGGTAAATTTTGAAAATAATAAAGGGTTGTGGGTTTGTTCATGGTTTGAGCATGATATTCCCAAATTATGTTCCATGCTAGTGCATATTGTGAAAAAATTGGTATTGAGGGTTTTATCGTTGGGGCATGGTTTGGAAAATTGTGTTCTTACCAAGGAGAAACCATGAATCCTTAATTATAGGGGCTCATGGCATGGGCACATTGTTAGTCTTACTATCTAGACCAGACCACCTATCCCCAAATGCATATTTTAATTAATCTAAAGATTCATATAAAACTATAAATCCCTCTTTTTTTACCCATGCTCGACCCTAACTCACCCTATTATGATTTCTAGGGTTGATGGGTCTATCAAGGACCAATTTTGAACCTCTAAACCCCATCCAATCCATGTCAAGGAACTGAAATCTTTGTTCAGTGCATTCCGAATATGTTTTTTCTACCTATTCCTTCTTTCATGATATTATCTCCTTTAATCCTTAGGGTTTTTTATATCTCTATATTTTGGGGGGATCATATAATTATTGTTTTAGATCATTCTTCTAGGTTTTATTATCATATCTTCTTTGTTGAAATTATTTATTAGAGTATCCACAATACATATATGTGATTTGTGATCCCATGATATCTATTTAGGAGGTTCCGTATAATATTTTCAAATTAATTTAACCCTAAATTTTTTTTTTCAAATAAATGTGCATATTTTGAATTTTTTTCATTCATTTGTTTTGTTAAGAACTTAATTCCCTTTAATTGGGGATTTTAATTTGATTTTACATTCAATTTTGGAAAATCCTTAATTCCATTGAATTGTTCTGTGTTTGTAAAATTGATGGGAAATTTTGAAAATTAAAACTTTTAATTAAAATTTTGGAATTTAAATTCGGAAATTCTATTTTGAAACTTATATTATAAATTGATTTCAAATTTTAATTTTGAATATCGTTATAAATTATTTTGATAGAAAACCATTTCTTTTATCTTGGATAAGGCATAATTGTATTAAAAAACATTATGGGTTTTAAATAAAAATTCACATATTGAAATGGGATACATGGGTGGAATATAATTTTAAATAGTTTTTATATAAATTTCTCATTATTGAATATTGTTTAAGATCAATCAAAACTAGTTAGTTAGTGAGTTATTAGGGAAAAACACAGTAAGTTGGAATATTTTAAGAAATGGATTAACGATTTACTACTCTAATATAAAATTATCTTAAGATATTATCCCTATTGGGAAGTTGGTTAGTCTTCTATAGTGGTGTCAAAGGGAGATGTGTGAAATTTTAATTTCCATCCTAAGAGTGGGAGGATCCAATAACCTAGAATTATCGTACCACTTGGAAGATTACCGTGTTGCTCCATTGGGATTATTTTTGAAATATATTACATTGTTGGAAACTGTTTTACACATTCCCTATGATTTCATATAAAATGTTTTAAATAAAAAAATTCTCAAACCATTTGTTTAATGTATTTCCATTGATTTTATTATAAATATTGATATATTTTAAATACTATTTTTAATTTCAATTCGTTTTTATTTTAAATTAAAAAAATTAGTTGGTTAATAAATTTTCTCATATTATTATACAATCTATGGTGATATCCTACTGGGATTTTAGATCACATTCTACTTGTTCCTTTGGGAATTTGTTGATTTCCTCTTATTAGGTATGACCATGGGGAAATCAACACTTGGAGTCTATAGTTCTTATTTATCTATAGGCTATGATATTATTTTTACATTAGGACTACGGTGGTTTAACATATTTTATAGTACATTTTTGTTGTACATGAGGGTTTTTACACTAATTTGACATCTAGTATAGTTCTCCTTATAGAGTTTTTCTGGTATGCATACTGACTTGTATATATTTATTCTACCATGTTAAGGAAATTTTTTCCACTGTCATATTGTTTGATGCCATGTTCATGTCAAAAACCCATGGGTATTAGGAAATAACTTTGGGCTATGACACGACCAGATTTTTTATTAGGGTACCCTAGTATCTAGGATGGTTCATGACATTATCTTTGTTTATCTAATGACAGTTATAAAAGAACACATGTTCTAGAATTTTCATATGGAAATACTGAAAAACTATATGATACACTAGAAAAATATATGACTAAATTTACTGTGACTATATAGGCTTACGGTATATATACAAAAGATGGGGCTCTGCATGAAAGATCCCCAGATGTCTTTTCACGAAAATGAGAAAATTGATAGGTTAATTTGTGATGATATATGAAAGTTCGGAAACAAGTTTAAGTTTTTGTAATTGACATGAAATTATTACTTATAATATTTGGAGATGAACCCAAAATCTACCAAGATATGGAAAATTTCATGGATTTTACAAAGTGGGAATAAATTTGGAAAAAAATATCATTATTGGATTTTATTGGAACATGGGAGATAGCTGAGTCACCACACATGAAAATAAAACATCAAAATAACTAGTTGTTTGATTTGAATGAGGAATATATTTGTAGGATGTGGTATAAGGTGTGAGTATTTGTAAATGTTTTTGATAAAAACATGGTATTGAGTTCCCTAAAATTTTATCATTGATAGTTAAAAATAATATCATTCGTACAATTATGATTATGGTAGCTACAAATAATATAAACCAGGAGTTGATTGATGTAAATATATAGTTTATTTATTGTGAATTATAGTAATATAATTAAATTATTTAACCAATGGGGTTCCAAGATGATCAAGGAAATGTTATTGCCTGAAAACTAATTAAAATCTTACATAGTTTGATATAATCATCCAGAGAGTGGAATCATAAATATAATTACTCCATGGATGAATTTTTTCTAGTTCAAAGAATCAAAAATTATTATTTTTATATTAATGTATGGTATTATTATATTATCATCATCATTCTCCAATACATGGAAAACATATTTTTCTTATATAGAAATTAAATGGATTCAAAATATAGAGCATGATTTTTTCATATGTTTTTAGAAGAAATATCATAGTGAGGATAAGAAAATACATGGAATGACCATTGACAAAAAAATTAAATCGAATACTTTGGTATCATATCAAAACAACTTCAACAGAAATATAATCTAAATTTTTTCAATGATTTGATATAAGAATATCTTATATCCATTGCTATGACAATTCATAATTTCCAAAAAGTGTGCACAAAAAAATTTAGATTATGTTTCGTGGATTGAGATTTTTTCAATAATGGTGGGTAAAATGATGTAAAACATGGTTTTAACTCAACCAAAAATTGATTTTTTTTCTGGGAGTAAAGATTTGTTTCATGTAACTTTTTTGAATAATTAATAGATTTATATGAAGTGGATCATATGGTACATTAATGGGATGAAATATATAATTTTATTTTTTAGGGGAGACAACTGATTAAAAGGTATTGTGGATCATGAATTTTCTTAGTATATAGGTACATATGAGAGAACTAATAGTTTTATGCTCACGTATAGATGAACAATTGTTTTTCAAATGTCATGGTTGTTACCAATTATCACATTTCCAAAAATTGAAGTTTACTTTCCCAATCAGGATAGTAGTATAAATTAGAGGGTACAGGGGTGAATTAGTGGTACATTTTATTTAATGTTTTTTCTTAAAAAGAAACCTTAACCTCCAATTAGATATTTATTTTCCTAATGAAAAAAAATCAAACACACAGCCAAATGAACACAAGTATTTACAAGGTTCAATAATCAATAAGAATAGCGACATCCTTGGTACAGTTTAAAAAAATAAAATACCCCACAATCCCATTAAAAGAAATCCTTTTTGTTGATAAAAAGTAAGATATACCCTTACACTTATGTAGCACATTGTAATAAATACAATAGTGTGTGTGATCTCTCAAGAAGAAATGATCTAATAAAAATGTTTAGTAACAGAACATGATACGATAAATATTGATATAATTTCACCAACATAAACATTCAATTCAATTATCTACATTCATAACAAAAAGATAGTAATAACTTCTCTGACTTTTATATAAAATCCTGGTAAATTTTTTAAAATTCTAAAATCACTGTTAAAAAATATCAGTATGAATATCCTAATAAACAAATAATAGTATGAAAAATCCCTGTATGAATATAACATTGTGAATATACTGGTATGAAAAATCGTTGTACGTAAAATCTCAATATGATTTTACCATTACGATTATCCTAGTACGATTCTCCCTATTCTGAGAAATTTATAAATCTATATGAATATGTTTGGGAAAAATCTACTCCTCTTCTATCCTGAGTATGAATAATTCAGTTGAATTCACAATATAGTGGAATATAATATTCATCTAAAAATGATTTTTTCGCTAAATATGATGATCAATAAGAATATGATATTTTCCTCTTCTTTTAGTAAAAAACTTCTTTATGAAAGAAAAATATGGAAAACATTCTTTAATTGATAGAAATTTGAAGCTTCTCTCTCACCATTCATGAGAAATGAAATTCACACAAAAACACAAAGTGTTCTTCTCCTTTAATAGGAAATCAAAAATGGTTTAGGTATGATCTTGAAAAGGTTTCCCTTCTACTCCAACCTTATCTGATCTATAATATTAATTAAATCATGGAACATTCTTTAACATATTCAATTACCTATGAAATATGGGACTTTCTTTGACTTCTTTATCCTTCCATGAATTGTGAATCCTCAATTCAATTCATCTTCCCTTAGTATTTCAAAAAAATATTAATTCTAATTCTTATTTGCATTCTGATTTTACCAGTATGATTTTTACATTATGAAATG
This sequence comes from Viscum album, assembly GCA_963277665.1. Taxonomy (NCBI): domain Eukaryota; kingdom Viridiplantae; phylum Streptophyta; class Magnoliopsida; order Santalales; family Viscaceae; genus Viscum; species Viscum album. The sequence continues at coordinate 670,874,051 of OY728147.1, forward strand.
CCAATATGATTTTTTAGTATGAAATCCCAATATTATTTTTTCATTAAAAATTCCCAGTATGGTTTTTTCATTATGAAATCAGAGTATGATTTGTTCAATAAAATTTCTTCAATTTGATATCATCATTATAAATTATTTAGTATTATTTCATCAATATGAGTTCTTTAGTATGAGGTCATTGGCATGAATTATTCAGGGAAACTTCTTCTATATGAATTACTCGTTACTATTTCATTAGTTTGAATTCATCAGTATGATTTCATCACTACAAATTCTTCAAAATCATTTTATCAATACGAATTCTATAAGATGAATTCTTCAAAACAAAATCTTTAGTATCATCTTTTTCGTCACAATATCGACAATATATTATTATTCTGGATCCTTATAAACATATTTTTCTTCCAAATACTTAATTAATATTTTATATACCTGACCCTCAATAAGATATTTTTCTTCCCGAGCCTCAATTATATCTTTTTCTTTCGGTTCCTCATCAACAAATTTTCTTCCTGATCCTGATCAATAACTTTTTCTTCCTGAGACTCAACAACATATTTTTCATCTCCAACCTTAACAACATAGTTTTCTTTCCTGAGCCTCAATAAAGTCATTTTGTTCTTCATCTTGAGAAATATCTTTTTCCTCATAAGCTATGGAAATATCTATTTTCTTTTTGAGCGTCAACAACGTATTTTCCTTATTGACCCTCAGAAATATATTTTTCTTCTTGTTCCCCAAAAAAATATAATCCTTTATGAGCCTCACCAACATCCTCTCCTTATTAAGGCTAAGAAAAATAGTTTTTCCCTATGGCTCAGCAACATCTTTTTCATCCCGAGCCTAAGAAAAAACATTTCCTTCATGTTCCTTGGCAACATCTATTTCTTCTTGAGCCTTTATAACATATTTTTCTTCCAGAGCCTCTTCAACATCCTTTACTTCCATAGCCTCATCAATATATTTTCCTTCCTATTTATTTCATTATAAATATTTTATCATATGTTTCAAAACAATCTAATGATTTATGAGAAATTAAAAACATCAAAGAATTGATAATTTTTTTAGATATACAATTAATCAAATTAGATCATTACCTCATTATGATCTTCATCCACTCCGGTCCCAAAGTTAGTCTGAGTAGAACCACTTCTTCCAATTAGATTTATCTCGAAATGATTGACTTTAAAAAACAAAGTGAATCTAATTTTTTATTAAACAATTTGTGAGTCTGATTTTCAACTAAAATTAAATTGATTCGGAATTCCTTTATTCCATTATAGTAAAACTGATCACCAAAAAACTTCTTCCGGATTCAATTTCCAAAATCATATAAATCCTTATCAATATCCCAATCTAATGGATAATATATACTCATCTAGAAATTCTAGATCCTATTTAAAACACTCTTAAATCCATATTTTCCTCCGTCATCATATTATAAATATAATTTCATTCATAAAACTAATCAACATATTGATCTATTGAAAAATGTACATCCAAAACATAACTTGGCCCTAAAAATCTCCCTAATTTGGTTTTTTTCAATACCTACTTAAATCACATAAACCACTTAAAAAATAAGTGTTATTGTTTCATTTTCATACTTTTTATTATCTCCATAGTTTTCTTGCTCTCCAAATTTCTTTTATCTCCCCCTTTCTGTTATATCTACCCATTATTGAAAATAAAATTAAAAGGGGACATCATGACATGTTTCTCCATTCCTGAAATATGTTCTATATTTCCAGGGGTCAGAAATTTTATTCTATGAATCGTGAAACTTTTCTTCATCCTAGGAATCATAAGAGTTTTTTAACAATGAACTGTTAACAAAACGACTCTAAGTCAATGCAGGCGAACCCGACATAGAAAATAAGAGTGAATAATCATGGTCATCAATGTTGTCCATGAAAAAAAATTATATATTATTTATTTCATTTTTATAGAAACATTATCATGATTTGGGATCTACTAGAAAGAATTTATTTAAGATAAAAGTAACCTTTACCCAACTCAACGAGTATCTTAGAATGTTTACTGGCATAAAAACAAAACATTTTAAAAAATAATTGCTTCTATTAACTCAGTAAATTATTTTGAAGGAATACTAAGAGAATAATCAATTTAATGTTACATATTTTTTCTCCATAAATTACTTTAATATAAGTAAAAAAATTCAATAAAATTCGAAATAATTTGGGACCTTGATTATTTCTTATAAACAAAAATTAGACTGAGAGAACTTCATTTGTCTTGTCATTTTCTTCTTTTTCTTGGATATTTCATTGGGCGTTATTTCATTCTTCTATTCATCCATATCAGGTTTTATAAAAAATTTCATCTAATATATGGATTATTATGATGATTATCTCTACTTTTTATATTGTGTTATAATCATATTGTAACGGGTTGTTTATTCTTATCATTTTTTTGAAAACAGAGTTGAAAATTTTTGCATATCTTGTTCTTCTTAATCATTTCCAAAATGTTTTGATAAATTCTTTTCAAAATTTCTTATATATTAAGAAGTATTTTCCTTCCCTTATTATTTCATTTATTTTGGTCTTCCTCTATCTTCATATAAAATTCAATGTCCTCTAAATAGGTAACTAAACACTCTTTCATTTTGGAATTAATAGAACTATTTTTATTAACTTCTAAAACATCAGGATTTTTAGAATTGCTTAGAAGAATTTCTTTTATTGGGATCAAATTAAAAACATTTTTCATGATTCCCAGGTTGTTCACAACTTTCAAATATAGTTTCTAGTTATTGGAATCTATTTTCAATCCTTACTCCGTCCTTCTTAGGTTTGATCAAACAACCTTCTAAAAATTATATTTTTAAGAGCCTTGAGTCCCCCTAAAACTTTTCCTTCCATATACCATGGAGTGGTAGTGGTATTTTTAGTTAAACAGACACATATTTTTTGTGTGTCCGAATCCATAAAAATATTGGTAGTATCCACAGAATGAATATTTTCCTCTGAAACATTCATACAGACCAGAGTTGTATCATGTTTTCCAACAGCCTTATTTTCATTCGTATCATAAAATCTATAATTTATATTATAAATAATAATCTTCTTATTAATCTCATTATTATTATATTCATATATATTTGAGAATTTTATATATTCATAATGTTTAAAAACATTTTCAGACTTAGGGTATTATGAGAAATTATATTTACCAATGTTGTTAATCATGTTCAATCTTGTTAGAAAAATTTACATATTTCTTCACACTATTTTAAGTTAATGATTATTGATACTTCTCAGGTTTCACATTAAGATAAGATTAACAAACATCAGAGATATAATTCTTGAACATTTTGTTTCTATTTAGCTTTATAATGTTTTTGTTGAACATGTTTGAACTCTTCTTGTTTTTAACTGCATCTTCATTTAAAGATGAAAAATATGATTATTTTCTTCATCAAGATATTTACTCAAATCATAAATTTTGTCACAATCTTAATCTTCACATTTATTAAAAAATCCTTGATTGCTTTCCATTTAACATTCTTCTTCCACATTCATTTTATTTCTTTTCAAGTCTTCTAATATTTCTCTAACATTATTTCCACTCTTTTCTGTACTAAAATTCAATTTTAGTTTCATCTTATTTGGAACTAATGATTCTTAATTCTCCATCACTAAATCTTTCAATAAAAAATAATCTCAAAACTATAGTAAATCAAATTCAGATTTAACTTTACATTCTTCTTTTTCAGAACTTAACTATTCACTTCTAGATAACTACCCTCATTAACTATTGTAATAAACATTTTCTCATCAAATCCATTTATAACATCCTCACCATAATAATTCATAGAAAAAATTGATCTCTTTTTGGAATTTTTTACTTCTTCTATTCTCCCTTCGAATAGAATTTTTCTTTATCACCATTTTTTTAAAATATCTTAATGGCCTTTTTTCTTATTCATATTCATTTTCTTCTTCATCATTTTATTATTCATTACATATATTTGGACCATTAGTAACCAAATTACCAGGGGATCCACATCCAAAATACTTTAGAGGAATTGTCCCTTTATACCTTCATGTACCTCTTTTGATATTTTTTTAAAACTAGGATAAAATTTCATTACTATTTTTACAAACCTCATTTTTTGAATAAGAATATCTAGTATCTTCTTGTTCAAGAATCAGCATTACCTTTTCTCTCTTAGAATCCTTGGAATACATTACAATATTGATATTTTTTTTACTTTCATATAATTCTACCTTATCATTTCATAAGTAATTAGAGAACTATACAAATTATCTAGAGATAATGTTTTTAGATTTCTATCTACCAATGAAGAAATTATGGAATCAAACTAATCATGAATAATTCTCCTAATATATTCAAAAATATTATAATATTATAACTTTTCACCACAACATATAATAGGTCTCGTAATTTCATTTACCATAGAAAAGAATTCCTCAAGATATTCCCAATCACCAACTTAAGGTATACATACATCAACCTTGATATTTTTAAATTTTCCTTCTCAATTTTGTATTTTATTCATATATTTTGTTTGTTATAGTCAAAATTTCATTGGCAGTGAAAAATAAGTTTAATATCAGAAATAGACATTCAAAATGTGATGAGTATAAATCATTCTTTTCTCTTCCATCATACTCAAGGCTTTTCTTATCAACATTTGTGAGAGGATCACCCCTATATAATGAGGAACCACATATGTTTTAGCTATAGAAACATCATAACCAATTTACATAAGATATGTATGCATTATTCCTTTATAGATATGATAATTACTATATTTTATGATTTAAATCCCCTTACGATTCACAAAACTCAAATTTCATATCGAAAATTATTCTTTAAATATTTCATAAAGAATAATCAAAGGTAACCATCGTTCTAATAAAACATTTATATAACCTATTTGGATAGTGGTATCACCATGGGGAAAGCATGAATTGGTGATACTTTTTCTTTTATGTTTCATCCTCAATAAATATCCTTCACCTCAGGTTAAATATTTCATTCACTATAGAGAAACAAATCAAACACACATCCATATGAACAAAATTATTTACATGGTTCAATATTCAATAAAAATATGTACAACTTTAGTATGATATGTAAAAAATATAATACTACAAAATACACCAGAAAAAATTAGTTTTCATGCAATAAAATGAGTATAATATACTCTTTCAGTCATGTATCCCTTTTAAAACAATCAAATAATTCGTGTTCTCTCTCCAAAATAAATGATGTAATGAATTTTTTTTAACAAAACATGTTATGAGGCTTCTTAATCTATATTAACCAAAATAAATATTAATTAAATTCATCACTTTCTTACCCAGACGTTGGTAAGAACTTCATGGAAATTTTAATGAAATCCAACTATGATTTTCTCAGTATGAAAATCTCTATAGAAAAATATCAATATGAAAATCACAGTAAGAAAATAAAAGTAAAAAATCACAATAAAAAAATCATTGTACAAAAAATAGCAGTATGAAAAATCCTAGTACAAAAAAAATCCCTGTAAAATCTTTCAAATTTGATTCTCCCAGTAAGATTATCCTCAGTATGAGAATTTTATTACTCTATCTGAATATAATTTAGAAAAATCTGTATACCTTTTATACAGACTAGGATGAACTCAGTCAGATTCCCAATCCAGCAATATAAAATAATCAGCTAATTGTGATTTTTTAGCTGAATAAAATGATTAGTGATGAATATTATATTTTCCTCTTCTTCCAGGAAAAAAATATTTAAGAAAGAACAATCAAGAAGAACATATACCCTTTCTAGGAATGTTGATATTTTCTCTCCTCTTTCTCTAGTAATGAATATCCCTAAAAAGTGTTCTTCTCCTTTTATATGAATGTAAGATTGGTTTAGGAAGGAACAAGAAATGGTTTTTCCACATCAACCACATTCCATAATATTCAATCTTACTTAAATTCTAGATCATTTTATGACTCATTCATTTCATCATGAAATCTATGAACTTAGTAGACTTCTTTAGCATTCAATAAATTTTAGATCTTCTATTTAATTTATCTTCCTTTAGTATTTCTAAAAAATAATCAATGTGATTCCAATTTTTCATTTTGAATATACCTGTATGGTTTTTTCATTAGGAAATCCTAGTAATACTTTTTAATTAATAAATCATAGTAAAAATATTTAATTAAGAAATACCAGTATGATCTATACATTATAAAATTCATTTAAAAATTTTTCAGTGTGATTTATATAGTAAACTTTATTAAGTATGAATTCTTTATTTTGATTTCTTTAATAAAATATCATTAATAAAATTTCCTCAATAAAACTTCTTTAGTACAAATTCCTCAGTATGATTTCATCTATACCAATTATTTATTATGTATTCTTCAATAAAAATTATTTAGTATTTTTTCATCAGTACAAATTATTCAGTACAAATTCTTCAATATGAGTTATTCAGTAACATTTTTTTATTCCACAGGCTTGGCCACAACATTTTCTTCTTGACCCTCAGCAACATATTTTTCCTCCAGAGCCTAAATAGCTTCTTTTTCTTCTAGATAATCAACAAATTATTTTTCTTTGTAAGACTCATCATTATATTTCCCTTCCATAGTGTTAGAATGATGTTTTTCTTCCTAAGACTGAAAATAATATTTTTTTTTGATCCTCAATAACTTATTTCTCTTCTTGAGCCTCATAATTATATTTTCTTTCTTCAACCTCATCAAAATCTTCTTCTTGTTGAGCCTCATCAACATTTACTTCTTCTTGATACTCAAAAATATAGTTTAATTCTAGATGCGTGGAAACATCTTTTCATTCCTAAGCCTAAGAAACATCATTTCCATCATGAGGCTCAGTAACATCTTTTGCTTCCTGAGCCTTAAAAACATATTTTACTTCCTAAGTGTCATTAGCATCTTTTCCATATTGCACCTAAAAATCATATTTTTCTTCTTGATCCTCAGGAACATATTTTACTTCATGATCCTCAGAAACAAATTTTTCTTCTTGAGCCTCATCCACATATTTTCCTTCCCTAGAATCATCAACATCCTTTCCTTTCTAACATCTTTATTTAAAATTTTTGTATCATAAGCTGCAAACCTATGTTATGATTTATTAAAAATATAAAAACACCAAATAATAATTTGATTTTTTTTAAAATCCATGTTAAATCTAATTATAATTAGTAACACATTATGATATTCACCCATTTCTTATCCAATGTGAGTTTGATCCGACAATTTTCTTCTAAAAACATTCTTCTCAATACAATAGAATTTCATACACAATGTTATTCCAGTTTTATGAAAACTATTTTGGACTTTGATTTTCATCCAAAATAAAAGTAATTTAGAAATACATTATTCTTTTCTTGAAAAACTGATCACCAAAAAACATCTTCCTCAATATGATGATGAATTCAATTTCTATATACTTTTGAATTCTTATCAATATCCAAATTTGATTTATGGTATTGACTCATCTAGATATTCTACATCTGATTGAAAACACAATTCAATATACATTTCCATCCATCATCATCTTCTCAATATACATTCATTCTTTTACATTATGAACATAATGATCTATTAAAAAATACCAGAAAAACACAAATTGGTCCTAACAAGAAGTTGAGTATGTGACACCAATTTATTGTAGGGAAGAAATTATCATGGTCGATGGGATTATTGATGGAGTTCTAATGGATCTAAGAAGTTATTTTTCAATACTATTAAAATAAAAGTACAATTAAATTTTCAATGAATCTTTCTTTTTAGGAAAGGAAAAAACATATATACCTTAAATCCCATTTCATATAATATTTGTTGTAGGATAGAGTAAAATAGTTTTGAAAATTAGTCCAGTAATAGAATCGAGTGGACATGTTCACAGGGGTGGTAATCATAGAATAAAAAAGTTATTATTGTGCCACATTAGTACTTGGATGAAATAACAGTGGTGGATAACATTTATTATGTATTTTTATATAAGATCAAAGCACTTTATAAAGTGATAGAGAGTTTAGATAACTTAATTGAAGTAGTATTAAAGTGGTATATTTTCATTAATGGTTACCTCTAATCAAATTTAATTTTAATGGTCATATAGTGGAACTCGATAAGTTATATTGACCTTGGGGATCAAATTGTGGTAGTGACAGTCTTCAGTGGAGGTTGAAGGTTAGTAAAAAAGATTTTAACTTTTGATGGTAATGTGAAGGGGTTAGTTAGTTTATAGATATCATATAATTGTTTTGAAAATTAATTCTCACAGCCTAGTAAGAATGGGCTAGATAACATGGGCTATTAATTTATATTATGTGGTAGGGTTAATTTTCTATAGAATATTTGCATTCATATGTGGTTTATAGGTTTAGAGATACCCTTTCCTTATCTCTAGTGATACATAGGAAAACTGGTAAATCATAGTGGGTTTGGATATAAAAACATTGATATGATTATTATATCCTTAAATACAATTAATTTTATTATCATTATAAATAAAAATACATTTTAAGAGAGGTTTTGATGGTCAGAGTAATGAGTTTTTTTCCTAGTTCCCCATGAATCATCTAGTATCCCTCTATGTTCTTTTGTTCTTACTCTATTCCCCTTAATGAGGGGCTTTTGGATCATTTTGTTGTAATATAATGGTTGGCTGCCTACATTATCAGGGTAACCACACATAACATCACTGATAACCTAGGTTGTGATTAAAAAATATGACATAATCACTAAAAGGTTTCCAAAGAATGAACAAGGATAGTTACAGATGCTAAATGTAATCTAGGTTCTATGATCATGAACATAGTGGATGTAATTCATGCGCTCGTGGAGAAATATGTGTTCATGGGTGTACTATAAAATGGGATCCAATTATTCATTCTTATAAAAATCCTCTAACTCAAATTAATGTTTTATACATACGGAATTTTGATAACCAACCACCCCCCCCCCCAAACAAGATCTGATTGGGATAAAGGTGATCAGATTCTTTGGAATATTGAACATTAAATATAAAAATTCTTTGAAATGGGATTGTTCCCAGTATATAGTAGATTATAAAATATTGTAATGGGTACTTTAAGCATGGGAATGATTAGTGAAAATGATTCTCATGATGGTTATCATATTTTGGGCATGAGTTGTGTGTGTTATTGGAGGTTTCTATACTGATTTGGGACATGGGGTGGTGTTTTTTGTTTTATAAACATAAAGTGGAAACTGTATTTAAGCTGAAAAAATTCACCAAGGTGACTCATGCATATCATATATCTATATTATCTGACAAGTGAACATAATGTGTTCTCTACTCTTGGTGTGTTTTTATAACGACCCATAATTTACATACATTGTTAATACTTCAAAATTGAAGCACACTTATTACACCATATGACAAAACCACAAAGGACCGTATAGGTATAGTGTCTTTAGAAACTGATAAACATAAACAAATGGTTCATAAATCTTCTTCAGTGTCTCCCATTTATTTCATCATATCTAGGGTCCCTTTTAGCATATTCTACTTAATATCCATCTTCCTGACCTGGGGAAAAGAAAACATACAAAAAGGGTGAGCTCAAATGCTCAGCAAGGGCAAATAAAGGAAATAAAAATCATATCATATCTTTTTGAAAATCATAACCTGCAAAAGAGATCATAATATCTTAACATGGAATAAATCATAGAAGTGAAAATGAGATCCCCATAATCATAACATAAAACCTGAAACTTTGTGGCATGCACACATAATCATGGAAAATCATTTCTTGTTAGTCATGACTCATTGCCAAGACTATCTTAGCGGACAAAGTCCATTTCTGAACCGAGTTCACTCCTCGTTTCAGTCCTGTATCACTGAACCGAAATAACCTTCCATTCCAGCCATGTCTATCTCATGAGATATAAATCTTTACCCAATGCATTGGAGGGAGATATAGGTCCTACCCATCTTATAATGAATACTTTCTTATGTGTGCCACATAATCATAAATCATACATCATCGCATAACACATGTAACAAAAATGGGATTCTTGAAATATCATGACATCATAAAACAAATCATATAAGGTAAATGACTTCATAAAAATAATTCCCTCAAAACATAATCAAATCAATGTAATAATAGGGATAAAAACAGAACCCTATATTATCTTAGATGGAAAATAATTTTGATAAAACATTTGAACTCCATTCTTGAGGAAAATATCCTTTCTACATCAATTACATTTTTCCTCTCTTAACATGTCATAGAATTTTAATCTAAAAGAAGTTGATTAAAAATAATCTTGAAAACTTTTAAAGGAAGCTTCTTGGAAATAATGTTTTAAAAATCCATTCATGCCGTATAAGTTAAAAAAACATTCTTCTCGTACTTTTGTCGGAAAAGTCAAAAAGTACCGCGTACGAAAAACGCCAAATATTCCTTTCATATATTTTACTAAAATCTCACCGAAGGGTAAAATTTGATATAAACTATTGTAGAAGGATATAAATATTACATATTGGGGAAACATGGATGTGGATGATAAAATAAACCCCAGAAAATACCAAAGTATAAACAATCTCGGATAAAATGAGATTGTGAAATTTCCCTTACCTTAGGTCTGATTTGCTTTGTACGTGTCCGAAGCTCCTGTATAATGGTTTAAATAATATTATTGACATATTACAGAATCATACATATTGATATGATATCATATATGGTCATATTCTTGGCATCTTATTAGTAATATTTCATTGTTACTTGTTACTCGGGTCTTTATTGCCTTTTGTTCTAATGCGTGTTTTGCCGAATAAATTCTTATTCTTATTTTAAGGTTATAGATACTTTATATCCAGAATGGTATTAGTGTAACATATATCATATTTATTCATTCAATTAATTTATATAATTACTATGTAATGATGATCATGTAGAACGAGTCGCATCACATCGTGGAGACGATATTCCATACGTACGCACGAGCGATGATATTGTTCTCATGATCGTGGAATTGTATTTAAGTGTATTTATACTATTTCCGTATCAATATCACTTTATAATAATAATATATATTTACTCATTACACCATTATACCCATCCTTGTAAGGTGATGGTGGAAAATAGATTACACCACGGCGTGGAGACGGTATTCCGTACGTACGCACGCGCGGTGATTTCATTTTTCCGTAGGATGGATAGAAGGTGAATTAGGGTTGTTTCATATTTATAATAACATATAAGTATGTAAGTAATACTGATGTTATTACTTTATCATGAAACAACTAATGAAGAAGAAGTTGAAGAAGAAAGAAATTGAAAAGATCGGTAATGGATATTACCTCTTCTTTGAAACGCCTCTTTGAATCCTCCACGTAGGGAACTAATATTGGTCTTTGAAGAAGACCAGGACCTCTAGGATTATTATAGGGAAGTGGAGAAGGGAGTTTTTCAGGGGTTGGACGAGCTTTAGTGCTCAAATTGGTGTGAGGAGAAGGGGGAAGAGGTGCCCTTTTTAAGGGAGGAGAGGGGCACCTTAGGAATATCTCAAAATATTATTTTATATTAAAGTAAAAATCGGTTTATAATGGTTCCAAAGGGTCTTATTTAGAAGGTAAAGTGGGGATGGGTCGAAATCATATCAACCAATAGGATTTAGACAAGTTTACGATATTATTTTAACCTTATCAATTAGATTTAACTCTAAGTTAAATAATTTAACTTTTACCGTGACTTTTTGTTTTCTTACACTATATGGTTAATACACTTACTATAACATGCCAAACGAACCCAAAGTTGTTTATTATTAATATATATATCCTTATCTAAGTCATTTGGCCGAACCTTAGGTTTTTAAGAATAAAATAACAATTAATAATATAATATTTGATTTAAAAACTATTTTGTGTCAATTTTGACACTATTTGATATATGATTTTTGTGAAAGTCATAACAGAATTATATGTTCTAACAAAGTTGATTAAATCAACACTAATATATCATAGTAACCTAGAAAATTAGTGTAATTCATAAAAAGTCTCAAATTACATTTATTTGAGCATTTATAACATCAATTATGTTAACATTTCCTTAAAAGGGTAATTACTGCATCATCGTTGTGTCATAAATAAATTAATTAATTTAAAGTCTAAAAATTATAAATAAAATCCCATTATGTAGGAAATATTTTTATATTTCTAATGAATATTTATAGTCGAATTTATCTTATGTGTAACCCCATATTAAAAATTATTTACTTATTAAACATTGATTTTAACTATTTTAACCCTTCTTTAAATAAATTAATAATAAATGTCCTAATCTAATCCAAGTGGGCCTAGATGGTCATATTTTATTCCTAAGTTTGTTTTTGGTCGAATTACACTTATCCAATAGAATTAAGACATGTGTTAGGGTAATAATAATATCATCTTTACCCTTAATTACCCTATTTACTTTTTACCGTGGTAAAAAAAAGTAAAATGTTACTATTCACCAAAAATTATTTTCATCCCATTGAACCACATTTTAGTCCTTGATATTAACCGCGTCTCTCGGATTTTATAAATTCGACTCACAGAAGTGGTAAAATTATGTTTTATGAAAAATTATGTTTTTTAACTACCACTTAGTGGTTTCACTATTCATAAAAATTGAAAGTGTTCAGAAAAATACCAAAATTTCACCCTAGGATAATTTCGGTACTCCGAATACAAAAATGAGTTCCATTTTGAAAGATAAAATTTCAAAAAGTGGTTATTACTATTCATAATGGCTATTTTAAATAATATTTTAATAGCATATCGTCGTTTTGTGAAACTCGGTATTGCGTACAACGCAAGATATCGAGGAAGGTCGCGATTGCGTGTAAAGTAAGTCAAGCTAGTGTGTAGTGAAATATTCCTTTGATGATATATATATAACATAAAAACAAAATATTACTCATAAAAATCTCGGGTGTTACATTCTACCCCCCTTAAAATGAATTTCGCCCTCGAAATTCGTCACTTTGTAATAAACAGATGAGGATACTTCTCCCTCATCATATCCTCAAGATCCCATGTAGCTTCTTAAAGTTGGTGGTTCCTTCATAAAACTTTCACCAATCGAGTGGTCTTGTTTCGTAGGACTTTTTCGCTACGATCCAGAATCTCTATCGGTTGTTCTTCATAAGAAAGATCTTGCTCCAGCGGTACAACTTCTGAGCTGAGTACATGTGAAGGATTAGGTATGTACTTTCTCAGGAGAGATACATGGAACACATCGTGAACTTGAGGGAGATTCTTTGGAAGCTCTAATCGGTATGCTACCATTCCAACACGATCCAGTATTTCGAAAGGACCAATATATCTAGGGCTCAACTTCACCTTCTTTCCAAATCTCATAACCCTCTTCCAGTGAGATATTCGTAAGAACACTTTATCACCCACTTCAAACTCTAGGTCTTTTCTTCGGTTGTCGGCATAACATTTCTGTTGACACTGAGCTGCTCTTATGTGTTGTTGAATAGATCTGACCATTTCTGCCATTTCATCAATGAGATCAGGTCCTAATAGCTTTCTTTCCCCAACTTCATCCCAGCAAGTTGGAGTCCTGCATTTCTTTCCATAGAGAGCTTCATAAGGATCCATCTAAATACTGGAGTGAAATATATTATTATAAGAAAATTCCACCAAAGGTAGGTGTTGATCCCAACCTCCTTTTAAATCCATAGAGCAAGCTCTCAACATATCTTCTAGGGTTTGAATTGTTCTCTCAGACTGACCGTCTATCTGAGGATGATAAACAGTGATGAAACTCAACTCTGTATCCAGAGTATGCTGAAGACTTCGCCAGAACATCGAGGTAAATCTCGGATCCCGATCAGATATAATAGAAATTGGTACTCCATGCAATCTTACCACTTCATTTACATATATCCTGGCAAGCTGATCTAGAGATAAATCCTCTCTAATAGCAATGAAGTGTGCAGACTTTGTAAGACGATCAACTATGACCCAGATAGCATTATTGCCTTTGGATGTTTTAAGAAGTCCTGTGACAAAGTCCATAGTGATGTTTTCCCATTTCCATTCAGGTATGGGTAATGGTTGTAACATCCCCTTAGACTTCTGTCTCTCAGATTTAACTTGTTGACAAACCAAGCATCGAGAGACATATTCAGCAACATCTCTTTTCATGCCATCCCACCAGAAGTACTCTTTCAGGTCCCTATACATATTCGTGCTTCCAGGATGAATAGAGAATGAAGAACTATGAGCCTCATCCAGCAGCTCCTTCATTAATTCGGGGATGGGAGGAACACAAACCCGATTCCTGAACTTTATTATCCCATCACAATCAAGGTTGAATTCAAGAACATTTCTCACCTTCTTTTGTAACTCGACATCTTCCTTTTGTGCCTCTTTAATCTTCACATGTATAGATGGTTGAACATTCATTTGAGAAAGATAAGATTATTCCCCTTCCATTATAATTCCAAGATCCATCCTCTGTAAATCCATAAATATTGGATATTTTGTGATCCTCATCATGGATAAACTAGCATGGTCTTGTCGAATTAATGCATCTGCCACCTTGTTTGCTTTCCCAGGGTGGTAATGGATTGAGTAGTCATAATCCTTAATCAGATCCGACCATCTTCTTTGACGCATATTCAGCTCCATTTGTGTGAAAATATACTTTAAACTTTTATGATCAGTATAAATATCACACCTTTCACCATAAAGGTAATGCCTCCAAATATTTAATGCAAAGATTACCGCAGCTAACTCCAAATCATGTGTTGGGTAATTTTGCTCATTGATTTTCAACTATCATGAGGCATAAGCTATCACCATATAATTTTCCATAAGAACACACCCCAATTTCTTCTTGGATGCATCACTGTAGATCCCAAACCTTTCTCCACTACAAGGCAGTGTGAGCACAGGTGCACTGGATAACCTTCTTTTCAACTCCTTGAAATTCTCTTCACATTCCTCTGTCCAAACAAACTTAACCCCTTTCTGAGTAAACTTAGTGAGTGGATTTGATAATCGTAAAAAATCTTTTACAAAACGTCAATAATATCAAGCCAAACCAAGAAAAATTCGGATCTCAGTTACTGTTGTTGGTCTCAACCATCTTTTGATAACCTCTGTTTTTGCTGGATCCACAGATATCCCCTCTTTTGAGATTATGTGACCCAAAAATGAAACTTCTTGAAGCCAAAATTCACACTTGGTAAATTTGGCATAAAGCTTATCCTTTCTCAGGGTCTTCAATATAATTCTCAAGTGATATTCATGCTCTTCCTTTCTCTCTGAATAGACAAGAATATCGTCTATAAAGACTACCACAAATTGATCAAGATAGCATCTAAAGACTCTATTCATTAGATCCATGAAGATAGCAGGGGAATTAGTAAGACCAAATGGCATCACTATAAATTCATAGTGTCCATACCTTGTACGGAAAGCCGTCTTTGGTATATCCTCCCTTTTGACCCTTAATTGATGATACCCTGAATGAAGATCAATCTTGGAAAAGTATTGAGCTCTGCGTAGTTGGTCAAATAAGTCATCAATGCGTGGGAGAGGATATTTGTTCTTGATAGTGATCTTGTTAAGTTCTTAATAATCAATGCAGAGTCTCATTGATCCATCTTTCTTATTAACAAATAGAACAGGTGATCCCCAAGGTGATGCACTAGGGCGTATGAATCCCTTATCAAGATTCTCTTGGAGTTGCTTCTTCAATTCCTACAACTCAATTGGGGCCATTCTATAAGGTGTCTTTGAAAAAGGCAAAGCACCCGGTACGAGTTCTATTGAAAACTCAACTTCACGATTTGGTGGAAGACCTGGTAATTCCTTCGGAAAGACATCATCAAACTCCCGTACGATGGGAATATTCTTAATCGCGAGTTTCTCACCAACCATTTGAGATAAATAACCTTCAATTAGTGGAATCAATACCCATAAAATGGAAGAAATTTCCACCGGATGGTTATGTTCATCCTTGCATTGATAGACGATCATAGATTGATCTGGAATATGAAATGTGGCTTCCCTTCTTTGGAAATTAATATGAGCTCCGTATAAAGAAAGTCAATCCATGCCAAGAATCACATCGAATTCCACTAATGGAAGGATCACAAGATTTGCAGGAAGCACTTTCCCACAAACGTCAATTGGAGAAGAATTATAAACTTTTGATGCGATTGATGTGCCATTAGGTGTTGTCACAGCTAACTCAACATCTAATTGTTGAGGTAATACGGTGATACCCTTAGAAAATTCTTCAGAAATAAAAGAGTGGGTGGATCCAGAATCAAATAAAACATTTTCTACTTTAGAGTGGATGGTAGGTGTACCTTTCACCACTTCATTATCGTACTCCACATCACTGATAGAAATTGCATGTGACATTCCTTTTTATTTAGCCTTAAGAGTTTGTTGACGTCGACCATCATCATCAACCCTTGGATTTGGGCATTGATTGGCATAATGCCCCATCTCCTTGAACTCGAAACATTGAAGTGTAGTAGGTTCATTCTGTGTATCCCTTCCTTTGTTTGCATCATTAGACATCTTCTTCCCATTATCGCGGTATTCAAATTCCCGATGACCTTCCTTTCCACATTTTTAACATTTACTTGTCCCTTTAAGACAACTCCCTCCATGTTTCTTTCCACACTTTGAGCATAAGGGAAAGCTCATCTTCTTTTCAGTGTGCTCTTTAGATTTTCCTTTGAATTCCATTTTCCTCTTCTTATCAAACCCATATGACTGATGGGTTACTCCAATCTCCATCTCTACTTTGAGAGCACATCGAACAATTTCCTCGTAGCTATTGAAGTCCCTTATGGCTAACGCCCTTTGAAGACTTGGTTTTAAGCCACTAAAGAATCGATCGATCTTACTCTCAGGTTGGATAATAATACCAGAAGCGTACCTTGAAAGTCTTGTAAAATTTTCTTCATAGGTACCAACAGATTCATCATCCCTTTGATTCAGTTCAAGAAACTCTTTCTTCATCTTTGTTCGGAGAATACGAGGGAAGTACTTATTGAAAAATAAGTTCTTGAACTCGTCCCATTCCATGGAATCAATTTTATCCCTTTGCCTCGTATTCTTCATAAGATTCCACCATTGATCAGCATATCCTTCCAAACGATACACTACTAGGATGACTTTATCATGTTCAGAACATTGAAGAACTGAAAATATCTTTTCAGTAGTACTAATCCATTGTTCAGCAACTAATGGATCAGTAGACCCGCTGAAAGAAGGTGGACGCTGCCTTATGAAGGATTCAATAGAATGTTTCTCCTTCCTTTGCTCGTTTGGAAGTCCTGCATGATTCATTGCTTGAGAAAGTTGTGTGAGCATGGCTACAAGATTTTGCATTCCATCTCCCATATCGTTTGGTTGCTCAGGGGGACAATCATTGCATTGCCCATCACATTTCGCATTAACACGGTTCCTTCGGGTTCCAGCCATTGACTAAAACCAAGAAGAATAGTGTGAGGAACACTAATTATAATAGGAAAACCACATAATTCAAGAATAAAATTTTCAGGCTTAAGGTCTTATCCTAGGTTATTCATGTCCATTTCTAAAACACTAAGATTATGTTCTATGCTTAGACTTATCCTTAGGGTTCTTACTAAGGCTTTCACATCCTTGTTTCCAAAGGTTGACTATACCTTTCCTCTGATACCAACTATAACGACCCATACTTTACATACATTTTTAATACTTCAAAATTGAAGAACACTTATTACAACATATGACAAAACCACAAAGGACTGTATAGGTATAGTGTCTTTAGAAACTGGGAAACATAAACAACTGGTTCATAAATCTTCTACAGTGTCTCCCATTTATTTCATCATATCTAGGGTCCCTTTTATCATATTCTAATTAATATCCATCTTCCTGACCTAGGGAAAAGAAAACATACAAAAAGGGTGAGCTCAAATGCTCAGCAAGGGAAAATAAAGGAAATAAAAACCTTACATATCTTTTTGAAAATAATAACCTGCAAAAGAGATCATAATATCTTAACATGGAATAAATCATAGAAGTGAAAATGAGATCCCCATAATCATAACATAAAACTTGAAACTTTGTGTCATGCACACATAATCATGGAAAATCATTTCTTGTTAGTCATAACTCATTGCCAATACTATCTTAGCGGACAAAGTCCATTTCTGAACCGAGTTCACTCCTCGTTTCAGTCCTGTATCACTGAACCGAAATAACCTTCCGTTCCAGCCATGTCTATCTCATGAGATATAAATCTTAACCCAATGCATTGGAGGGAGATATAGGTCCCACCCATCTTATAATGAATCCTTTCTTATGTGTGCCACATAATCCTAAATCATACATCATCGCATAACACATGTAACAAAAATGGGATTCATGAAACATCATGACATCATAAAACAAATCATATAAGGTAAATGACTTCATAAAAATAATTCCCTCAAAACATAATCAAATCAAAGTAATAATAAGGATAAAAACAGAACCCTATACTATCTTAGATGGAAAATAATTTTGATAAAACATTTGAACTCCATTCTTGAGGAAAATATCCTTTCTACTTCAAATACATTTTTCCTCTCTTAACATGTCATACAATTTTAATCTAAAAGAAGTTGATTAAAAATAAGATTGAAAACTTTTAAAGGAAGATTCATGGAAATAATGTTTTAAAATCCTTTCATGCCGTATAAGTTAAAAAAACATTCTTCTTGTACTTTTGTTGGAAAAGTCAAAAAGTACCTCGTACGAAAAATGCCAAAAGATTCCTTTCATATCTTTTACTAAAATCTCACCGAAGGGTAAAATTTGATATAAAATATTGTAGAAGGATATAAATATTACATATTTGGGAACATGGATGTGGATGATAAAATACACCCCAGTAAATACCAAAGTATAAACAATCTCGGATAAAATGAGATTGTGACATTTCCCTTACCTTAGATTCGATTTTATTTGTACGTGTCCGAAGCTCCTATATAATGGTTTAAATAATGTTCTTGACTTATTCCAGAATAATACATATTGATATGATATCATATATGGTCATATTCCTAGCTTCTTATTAGTAATATTTCATTGTTACTTGTTACTCGGGTCTTCATTGCCTTTTGTTCTTATGCGTGTTTTGCCGAATAAATTCTTATTCTTCTTTTAAGGTTATAGATACCTTATATCAAGAATGGTATTAGTGTAACATATATCATATTTATTCATTCAATTCATTTATATAATTACTCTATAATGATGATCATGTAGAACGAGTCGCATCACATCGTGGAGACGGTATTACCTACGTACGCACGAGCGATGATATTGTTCCCATGATCGTGGAATTATATTTAAGTGTATTTATACTATTTCAGTATCAATATCACATTATAATAATCATTTATAGTAACTCATTACACCATTATACCCATCCTTGTAAGGTGATGGTGGAAAATAGATTACACTACGGCGTGGAGATGGTATTCCGTACGTACGCACGCGCGATAAGTTCATTTTTCCGTAGGATGGATAGAAGGTGAATTAGGGTTGTTTCATATTTATAATAACATATCAGTATGTAAGTAATACTTATTTTATTACTTTATCGTGAAACAAATAAAGAAGTTGAAGTTGAAGAAGAATGAAATTGAAAAGATCGGTAATGGATATTACCTCTTCTTTGAAACGCCTCTTTGAATCCTCCACTTAGGGAACTAAGATTGGTCTTTGAAGAAGACCAGGACCTCTAGGATTATTCTAGGGAAGTGGAGAAGGGATTTTGGAAGGGTTTTTCCGAGCTTGAGTTCTCAAATTGGTGTGAGGAGAAGGGGGAGGAGGTGCCCTTTTATAAGGGAGGAGAGGGGCACCTTAGGAATATCACAATATATTATTTTATATTAAAGTCAAAATCGGTTTATAATGGTTCTAAAGGGTCTTATTTCTAAGTTAAAGTGGGGATGGGTCAAAATAATATCAACCAATATGATTTAGACAAGTTTAGGTTATTATTTTAACCTTATCAATTAGATTTAAGTCTAAGTTAAATAATTTAACTTTTACCGTGACTTTTTGTTTTCTTACACTATATGGTTAATACACATACTATAACATGACAAACGAAACCCAAGTTGTTTATTATTAATATATATATCCTTATCTAAGTCATTTGTCCGAACCTTATATTTTTAGGAATAAAATAACAATTAATAATATAATATTTGATTTAAAATTTTTTTTTGTCAATTTTGACACTATTTGATATATGATTTTTCTGAAAGTCATAACAGAACTATATGTTCCAACCAAGTCGATTAAATAAACAATAATATATCATAGTAACCTATATAATTAGTGTAATTCATAAAAAGTCTCAAATTAGATTTATTTCAGCATTTATAACATCAATTATGTTAACATTTCCTTAAAAGGGTAATTACTGTATCATCGTTGGGTCATAAATAAATTAATTTATATAAAGTCTAAAAATTATAAATAAAATACCATTATATAGGAAATATATTTAGCTTTCTAATGAATATTTATAGTCTAATTTATCTTATGTAAAACCCCATATTAAAAATTATTTACTTATCAAACATTGATTTTAACTATTTTAACCCTTCTTTAAATAAATTAATAATAAATGTCCTAATCTAATCCAAGTGGGCCTAGATGGTCATATTTTATTCCTAAGTTTGTTTTTGGTCGAATTAAACTTATCCAAAAGAATTAGGACATGTGTTAGGGTAATAATAATATCATCTTTACCCTTAATTACCCTATTTACATTTTACAGTGGTTAAAAAAAGTAAAAAGTTACTGTTCACCAAAAATTATTTTCATCTCATTGAACCACATTTTAGTCCATGATATTAACTATGTCTCTAGGATTTTTGAAATTCCACTCACAGAAGCTGTAAAATTAAGTTTTATGAAAAATTCAGCTTTTTAACTACCACTTAGTGGTTTCACTATTCATAAAAAATTGGATGTTTTCAGAAAAATACCAAAATTCCACCCTAGGCTAATTTTGGTATTCCGAATCCAAAAATGAGGCCCATTTTGAAAGATAAAATTTCAAAAAGTGGTTATTACTATTTATACTGGCTATTTCAAATAATATTTTAATAGCATATCATCGTTTAGTGAAACTCGGTATTGCGTACAACGCAAGCTATCGAGGAAGGTCGTGATTGCGTGTAAAGTAAGTAAAGCTGGCATGTAGTGAAAGATTCCTTTGATGATATATATATAACATAAAAACAAAATATTACTCCTAAAAATCTCGGGTGTTACAGTTTGGGAATCATTAGATCACTATATCTTTATTGGATGATGCTAAGTTCTAGTCTATGCAAGATAATATGGGAAACTCATACATAGAGATTTTTTATAATGGTGATAATAGGTAAGTGAAAAGAAAATTGGAAAAAATAATAGTCATAACAGTGTATTGTGGAAAATACATGGTATAAATACCTGGGAGGAATAAGGTGAGTAAAATTTCATACATTGTGAAACTTTTACAAACTCATTTTTCAGCTCTGTTTTCCTTCAGTTTCTAATAAATTTTACTATTTCCATGTGTTTCATGAAAAAATATCAAACAATATAACTAAATTATTATATAATTAAATATCTTGGACATCAAATAATATTCCAAAATATTCATTGATACAAGCATTCAACTAATTATGGGTTATATTGATATGGACTCATTAATCCTCATATCACGACATCAATAATTAATTTCAAGTGTTCTATGATTTTTTATTCAATTTTCAAAATTTAGATAGGTTTAACCTATATTGATTTAGTTTCCACAATGATGCACCAATTTATAAGTTTGATAAAAACCTTCTCTATATGTGTTTTTCATCATTTTAGGTTGACACCTATGTGAACATCTCTTATGATAATTATATTATCTTTGAGAGTGATGAAATGAAATCATGAATATTGTTGCACACACTATTAACATAGATCATACATAATCATATTAATTACATAGTCTTATTAGATTAATTGTCCTTTATACTATCATCTATACTGAATTAAAGGATATGATAGAACCTCCAATGGTATGTTTTTTCTAGGGGAAATTTCTATGATGAGTGATTATGGACATACTAGTCAAAGAAAATATCCATAGAATTTAAAACTCGTTTAAGAGTTCTTGAATTGTATGAGGGTATCTTATCATCAAAATTTTTTCTATATTTTCACCATGAACCTATCTCAAATCTATTTAGTTAGTGCTTCTCTGAGAGAAAATCATTTCATTTTCTATAAAGGGAATTCGACATCAGCATTCATGAAATCTATAATTTCAATCCAAGACCTCACTTTCCCAATATATTTTATGTAAATTTTTTCCTTTTTCCATGTTTTGGGTAAGATATCAAGTTTTTTTCTTTTATGGGCCCTCTTGGTGAGTTTTAAGTGTTTTGAATTTTTTTAGTTCTAGAATTTTGGTCTGTTATTGGTCACTCTATATCAATGGGGCATAATTATAAAAAGATATACAATATAAATTGTAATATTTACTTTGATCAAGGATCACTCTAATGCTAATTGTAATCACTAGGTTATAATGAATAATGATATGAAATCAATACACACTCTTTTTTTATTCATCGTGGGTTGTGATAGATCACATTTTTGCCTAAGGGTGTTACACTATGATAATTCATTAGGGATGGATCTCATTCCATGTTTGAGGTGGAAATGTCTTTATAGCTCGTTAATTTCTACTTAGTGGTTTTTATTTTCTTTTTAAAAATATTAAATGGTGATAAAATATCACATTGGGAAGAGGATATGTCATAATATGGCAATGAATATGGTTTTACTCTTTGAAATGTTTCGTCAAAACACTTCACATAGTGACACAAGTTGGTCATACCATCACAAAACACATAGTTGGCCCATATTAGAATACATGTATATTATATATTTAATGTATAATATTCATTACATTGAGAAAAAACATACTTAATGAGTGTAATAGTTTCGTTCAATTGGAATCATGTAACATAATATTCTTAATTCTAGAAATATATTCATTGTTTCCCACAAATATCTTCCCAATTTCTATTCTTCATATACATACCCTATATGAAACCACTATCCAAAACCTGGAAAATGTAAACAAAATAAATGGTGAGAGAATATTGTTAGTACTTGCAATCATAAGATATATGAATATATAATCGAATGAAATAATAATAGAATATTAATAGCATGTGATAATTAACATAACTTATGATATTAATACCCAACTTGACTTAGATCATAAAAAATGATTCATGGCATAATGATTGGCAGCTCATAAGACATGAATCATAAGGAAATAAAATCAAATGATCCATGATAGCATAAATTTCCCTAAGACATGGATTTGTAGAATATATATAAATAAAGAAAATATTATTTCAAAGATACCCACCAAGGCATTCTTAACACGTTATGCTTTGGATAACCACCCATGTACTTACATTAGACATGAAATTACCTCTTTCCATCCTTATTTCATTAATTAGAAAACCACCTATGTGCCCTTGTTTTTTGGACTGGCCTAACCACTCGGGTACCCACCTTTTGTGCCTAGTCTAACCACCCATGTACCCTCCGGTCTCACAGAACATTTATCATTACCCAAGAAATTAAAGAGAGATATAGGTCCCACCAATCACAAAATGAAAATCATATTCATGTGTATCATATTTTTATAAAACATTGATCACATCATAGCCCTTACGATGAAGTGGGATTTATACACAATTAAGCATATCATAACCTATGGAAAAGAGATATGTTTTATACTCATTTAATTATTTCATCATTCCACAATCTTTGGAACTGAAGTATATTTCATAAGAATTATATTAGGGTTTATCCCATAAAAGATAATAGGTTTTCATAAATATAATTTCTTCATAAACATAAATCATTTTGAAATATAATAATAATGTTATCCTTGGTTAAAATCCCTATTAAATAATAAATTATATCGAATGAATTCATCTTAGATTCAGAAGGATTTGGAATGATCTCTTGAAACAATTTTTAACAAAAACTACCATTCATTAAAATTCACTTTTCAAAACACAAAACTTTCAAAATCCATTTACATGAAAATTAATATTGAATAATTTATTAAATAAAATTTAAAAATAAATTAAAACAGTTCATTAACATAATACACATCCGGAATAATTTTCCATTAAAACTACCTTTGAAAAGTACAAAGGAATATTTGAAAATAATTTTAAACCCTTATTATGACATAAAAAATTCAAAAATACTTTTACTTGGACATGAACATATAAATCATTTAAAAAAATTATAATGAATTTTTAGCAACCATGGTTTTTAAAAAAAAATTTATTCTGAATGCGGTGATAAAAAATTTATGTTTTCCTAAAAATGATTTATAAATTATAATAAATAAAAATGAGTTAAAAATGGTACTATTACATGAAAATATCATTAATAAACATATGAGAAGAAAATCAATGGGTTTCATCATATATGGATTAAATGAATTTTTCCTCAAAATCATAATCACAAACAATCCTGATATACGATTAGATTGTGACATAAAATCCTGCCTCTTTAGAAATTGTGATTCATAAAAACCATGAAACAAAAACATAAAATGAGAAATAAAATATCATTATGCGGAATAAATTCAAGATATATCATGTTATAGGTTATGTATATACACCTCGTGAAAGAATATTCTTACATAACATAGCATTTTTATCAATTAATGTAAAATAGAGACAAAAAATATCTTACTGCATGAGTAAAATTTAAATGATAATCTTCAATAAATAATAAAAAAATGGAAAAATTAATTATCTTTATATTAGTTAAATTAATGATATATCAGGTCATAAGTTTGTATATAGACCACACAAAATAAACACATTGTGAATATTTCATAAGTCTCTAAAAAATAAAAGTGAGACTATAAATCTAATTACCTTATGTATTGACATCCGTTATACTCATTAAACCATCTTGTATAATAAATATAATATTTTTATAATAATAATATAGAATCATAATTATATATATCATACCATATACTATTTTCTTATTATCCATTTATTACCCATTTATTATCAATTCCATGTTAAATTATGTTATGGGTAACAACTAGTTTGATTTTCATAGATGTTTTGACGTGTTATTTTTTCCAATTAATTAGATCATTGCTTCATCATCTCAAGAATGTAAGAAATTATATAAATATTATATGTATTCATTATCTATTTATTTATAGTAATCTATTATATTTAGTGATAGCAAATGAAATACACCATCATGGAGATAGTTGACTGATAGTAAGCATGAACATTATTTAAATTTTCATTTTGTATTGCAATAAAAAAGTAAATGATATATATTTTTCATTACAGTACAATTATTTTTTCATACATATAACATATATTTATTTAACCATTCCTTGTTATATTCTATGTAATGTGCGAATTAATAACTTTGATTCTTGTGGCGGTACTCTACTATACCCATGAATGTCATTATCGTGTTCCCAAAAATGCAAATCATATATGTATATATTGTATAATAATCACAAAAGTTTTATAAAATTATAATTATCATATATATCATATATAAAATATAAATCTTCATTATTCCAAGCCTTCAAATTTGGTGATGGAAAAATGAACGATATTTGTTTGTGAGGCCGTAGCCGACTTTACACATGAATTGTGATTTCATAACCCATCTTATGGAATTCTATATGGATGTAGGAAGTAACCTTAATATAAATACATCTATTTATATTTATTATAAATTTTTTTTATATAATAATTCTATAATAATAGGTTAAGCGGTATAGAAAGAAATAAAATGAAAACACATGTTGATGAACATTACCTCTTCTTCTTGTATCATCCTTTAGTTTGCACTAAATCCATTATTTATTGGATTTATCTCTAAAATAAGGCTTATATTATTATGTTAGTAACATTTTTATGTGATTTATGTAGATATTGGTTGACAAAAATATATTTTAGGTGTCAAGAAATGTCATCTTGGTAAATACTCAAAAGTAATCAATATTAGGAGGACATTTTTACCACATGTGGCTCCAAATGTGAAAATTAAAGGTGCGGATAAATTATATTGTCAATCCCACCTCGATAAAACAATTAGACATATGTTTTAAACATTTCATTCCTTATCTTCTAAGTATCCAATTTTTTACTGTTTTGGTTTTTTTACTATGGCTACTAGGTTTCTAACCTAGGAAATTTATCTAATATGAATAAATTAAAGTGGGGCTTATTATATAATTTGGAACCACTAATACAAAATATTAAATATAATTTATTTTATAAAATAATTTTTGTGTTAAAAATGAATTCTAACACAGGCGCATTAAATGTGAAAAAAACACAACTTTAACCATTACAATACTAAAAGATTTTTTACTATTTAAGGACTAGTATATTCATTATAAAAGGAAATCTGGTCCATGAATGGAATATATATGATATTTATTATCATTTAAATTTCACTTTTAAAGATATAATATTTATAGTAATTCTAAATCATTTAATAAAATATAATTTATTATAAAATAACAATAATGTCTATTTGATATTATTCAATTAAATTTAATTTACAAAATAACAAGATAATGATTAAATTATAATATATTATGTTAAAAACTATGTAAAATGATATATTTATCCAAAAAATAACGTCACATAATAATTCACAGAATTTTCATCACTTTTAATATTTTTATTATTGTAATTTCTTTTAATTATTAACGAAATAATTACCGTGATGGTGTTAAGAATTTTAGGTAATTATTTAATTTCAAAATAATTAAAATAAATATTCATTATAAAAAAAATAATTTATATTTAAAAATTATATATATAATATAACATAAATTTTATTAATCTATCCCACTAATTTGTAGATATTACAAGTAAGAAATGTATATGTTTTCCTTTTTCTTTACAAAAACTATTCTATGGGTCATATTAAATTTAAATTCATAATTAATTTACATATTTCATAGAATGTGGTGGAAAATATTTATGTCAACTAATTATATAAATTTAACAAAAATGTTTATGTAATTTTCACTCATATAATTCATGTTTATCACATGGTGAATATTTTTTTCCCAAACCATGCTAATTAATCTTTACTATATTCAGTATTCAGTTTTTTCAAAAATTAAGATGAACATATTAGAAAATTTAAATTATTATGATTACAACTATGGAATTAAAATTTTCAATTTAAATAATCATAATTAGAAAAAATTAACTTCAAATTAACCTCAAACACATGATAAGAATGCAGGTTTTTAAAGTGAAAATGTACTGAAATTTGTAATGTTTTTATTAAATTCAATATGAAAATGGTTCCAATGACAAGAATTAGATTTAAATATGTATAACTGAAATTATTAAACATTAAAAACAATTATAAATGTAATTTAAATTTATAAATAATTTAGATTAAATGGGGGGTTTTTCAATTAAAATTATGTATTATCACTATTCATTAAAAATAAAACTTTATAGAAAATTTCCAAAAAATAACAATTAGAAATTTTTTAAATGGTGATTGAAAAAATAAATATCGACTAATATAATTTAATTTTTTAATTTATAAAAAATAAATTGTATTATTTTTCAAAAAAAATTAAAATACATAAAAATACTTTTCCGAAAATTATGCATCGTATTGGGAATATGTTTTCCTAATATAAAACTATTATAATTAATATATAAAAAGTTCTTATTAAAATTAATATCACTATGCCTAAAAACTATGATATATTAGTGATGTTTTAATAAAAATATTAATAATATACTATGATATTGTTAAAAGTTAGTGTTTCGTGTAATATATGATAAATAAGTGTTGTGTGTAGTGTAAGATTTATATGGTATTTCATGTAACTCTCCCTAGTAGAGAAATTAGAGTCATTCGAAAATAAATACTCATAAAAACATGGGGTGTCACATTTTACAAATATTCAAAAGAATTTCAACATCTAAATTAATCACTTTTGAACCAACAATTGAGGATTCATTTTCCTCATTTTGTCCTTAGGTTTCTATGTATATTCCATAAGAGGGTGGTTTCATGATATTTCTTTTCTATGTGAGTGGTATTATTTCATATAAAATTATATGTTCAATCATGAATCTCCACTAATTTTTACTCATAATAAATATCTTGGTCCCTCAGTATAACCTATATGTTCAATATTAGTGAAATGGCTAGGTATGGAAATCCTCAAAAGAGATACATGGTACATTTCGTGTACCTGAGAGTGGTTTGGTGGAAGCATCGATATATTATCTATGATCCTGATATGGTCAGTTGTTTTAATAGAACCAATATACCTATGGATTTTTTACCTTCTTTATTCAATATATATATTCTATGAAGGACCCTTTGACCAACATTAAATTCTCGATCTCATCAATGATTATCACCATAAACATTCTACCAACAATGTACAACACTTTCATGTTACAAAATTTAAATAACCATCTCTTCCATTGGTTGTCATATGTCCCGATATATTTCTTTCTACAATGTCATTCAAGTGCATTGGATTTCTACACTTCCATACTTAAAGGGCTTTATTGGGAGCCATCTAAATTTTTATGTGAAGCTACCATTGTAATTAAACTCAACATCATGAAGGTATTGATACCAACCTCAATTTAAATCCATGGGAGACTATCTTAAATAAAACTTTAGACATATTTCTACAAAGTGAATGGAAATCCACATTGAATTACCAATTAATTTAATTCAAAAAATTTCACTAGAATTATCTATAATCATGAAAAACTCCAATTATATAAAACCTCAAAAGGGCTGTTATAATTACTTTTAGCTTATGATAAACCATAAACTCATGATGGTCTCCATAACTATTAATTTAATTATTTCTAGATATATATATGCGTACAAAATATAATTGAACATTTATTCAATAAATAATCACTGTCTTATATACCAAAAAAATCAATTGGAATCATGGATTCAATATTGTACTAATAGAAGATAAAATGTGATTTTATTTTTCTGAAATTCATGTATGTAGATATAATCACATAAATTCTAATAAATTATGAACAATAATATTTTCATTGGGATCATTCATATAATAATCAATCATGAGATTCACATATAAGGATGAGAACATTAGTGTTCCCAAATTATTTTGATTCACTTAATTTTTTGTTATTGTATAAAAATTTCCTTTGTCCTTTGTGAGTGATAGATATTGGAATTTATCATCATTATTAACCCATAGATTCAGGATCTTTTTAGAATAGTTCTAAAAAAACTTGAAAATGAAACATTAAATTTGGGGTGGTTCATTGTATGGGGAATTCTCATTATTCACATTATTAGATAATTTGTCCCATCACATCAATATTTATCCCCTTGATGACCATCTATTCTTCAAAAAAAATATTTACTAGTTCCATTAAGATAATATCATCTTTTTTTATTCCCACACTTTGAGAATATATGATATCTAAACATATTTTCTACATAGTTCAAAGAAATTCATTTGATTTCTATTTTTCTATTATGATCAAACCTTCATATTGATATGTAAATCCTAATTTAACATCCACCATGATATCAGATCATATAATATCTTAATATCCACTAATGCCTCTTATGGATAACTCATTTGGAAGAATTGGTTTTAAGACACTTATAAAACAATTAATTTTTTTTTAATGTTAGATGATAATACATAAAGCATAACTTGTAAGTGTGGTAAAAGATTCTTCCATAGTACCAATGTATACATATGTTTTTTATCTCAAAGAACTCCTTCTTCATCTTCATACAAACAATACATATTATTTATTTTTTAAAAAATATGTTCTTGTACTCATCCAAATTCATGGATTGTATTTTATATTGTTTCCTCATATTCGTTATATGATTCCACCAATGATCTTCTTCACATTCCAATTGATAGACAACAAAAATGGAATTTTTATGTTTTAAACAATGGGGAGAAGAATAGAACATAATGTGGTATAGATCCACTTTTTAATAACTATTGTATTTGGAGACCCACTAAAATAAGGTGGTTGTTTTCTCCTGAAGTACCCAATTTAATTTTTTTATCTATTTGTTTTATGTAACTCCGTTAAGATTTTTAGCTTGTGATCATTGTCTAAGAATAGAAATGAGATTTTGAATTACATCTCCCATATCATTTGGATTCCCCTATGGAAAATAATTCGATTTTCTATCACACTCAATACTAACACGGTTTCATAGGGTTCCGTCCACTTAATAAAAATAGAAAAAAAAAATAGAGAAAAAATTGATACTCCTGGTGTAGAACCACATAATCATGAAAAATCAAATATATGATGTCTAAATCATCACAACCAATTTTGTTTAAGACACCTTATGTTTAGCCCATGACTCTGATATTCATATTGTATTTAAAACCTTCATGATAGTTCATAAAGATACTATGAATTTCAAATATATTACCCCATGAGACTATTAAACTATCTATGTAGTAAAGCATATTTTCATTCACTGGTTACAATTAAGTCTAGCTCAATATAGTATTATTTAAGTCATTAACCCCATGTATATTAATTCCAAAGACACATAAAATTTTAGAATCCAAAAAGGGATGTATTTCTAGGAATCCACTCACTCTACCATTTACTAAAATTCTTGTAAATGTTCCTATACATTATCTCACCCTTTGAATTATCCTTAGAAATATAGATATTCATTCCATTAGAAATATCACTAGGGAACTCAATAAAGTTTTCTAGTCCTAGTTTCTCATGTTTAACTAAACCAATCCTCTAATACTTACTATAGTAAGATAAGACTCTCATACAAGGATATTACTTATTTTTATAAGAATATTGATTAAATTTAACAAAAATACACATGAGGGACATAATATTTTAGTGTTACTATAAACATGAAATAAATTTATCTTAATTCCTAAAATATCATTAATGTTTCCGACAAAGATCAACCAAATTTTTACTATTCATAGTCATACCCCATTAAAAACATTATTCATAACCCGAGGAAAAGAAATATAGTAATGGGTGAGATCAAAATCATAGTATGGTTAAAAAAAGTGTTATGAATATTTGATCATATGGAAGCACAATATAAGAACCAGGGGCCTTGATGATGAACATAACATTAAAATTTCATTATCAACCTATCATATATCATAAAAATTAGTACTGACATAAATATTAAGATTTTTTAATAATTGAATTATAAGGAAATAATGAAACATGTTCCATGGGATCATATCATTTTCATAAGACATGGATTTGTGGAATCCATGTAATAATATAAAATATAATGTCAAGGCTACCCATCAAGAAATTAATATAAAGTTTAGTATTGTCTAACCACCCATGTTCCTACATTAGGCTTAGGATGACCTTTTGTGTACCCTATTTTGGGATTGGGCTCATCACCAATATACCCTCCTTTTTGGTCATGGTAAAACCTCCCTTAAACCCTACTTTTTGGATTGACATAAAAACCATGTACCCTCTAACCTCATAGAATATTGATCATTATCCAATTAATTGGAGTGGTATATAGGTCCCACCCCTCACATAATGAAAACCATATCGGTCTTTTCTAAATGATTAAAAAACATCCATCTTTTCATAACCCATGAAATGAAATGGCTTCCATAAATAACTCATGACATCATAAACAATGTAAAAAGAAAGAATTTCATAATATTGATATCATAGTATAAACCATGGAAGATAAATGGGATTCATAAATAGCATAACATTATAAATATAAACCATTTAATGAATGAATAAAAATTGTATCTTCAGATTAAATCCCGATAAAAGAATTAATTATATGGAATCATGTAATGTTAGACTGGAAAATTTCTTAAAAAAACAACTTATAATATAATATAACTTTTAAAAACATAAAAAACACCCCAAATAATTTTCATTGAAAATAAAATTTCAATAACTTATAATGGAGTCTTTTAGAATTATTTAAAACACAATTTTAACATTAAACACTTTTGAAATAGTTTTCTTTGAAAATAAAATTTGAAATATATATTAGAAGCATTGAAAATAATTTAAAACACATTTTAAAACTGAAAATATTTTGAAAATTGGATTCTTGAAAAATTATCTTAAAATATAATTTAAAAGATTTTTAGAAATAATTTTTGAAAAATTCATTTTGTATTAAAACAAATTTTTGACAGAATAGATAATAAATATTGGCTTTCTTAAAACAAATTATAAATTATACTAATTGTTAAAGAGTGGAAAAAACTAAACAATTACATAAAAATAAAATTATTAACTATATAACAACAAAATTAATTAATTTAGTAATACATTTTTCATAACATTTTATCCTTATAAATAAAATAAAAAAAAAATCCAGTTAAATGATGTGACTGTGACATAAAATATAACCATATTTGTTACCCTGATTTATAATCCAAATGAAGTAATAACATAAAATGATTCATAAAATATCATTTTGATGAAAAAATGTATTATATTACATTCCATATATTTCGTATATACACTTTATGAATGAATATGGGTATATGACATAATATACGTCTTAGTAAAGGAAAATTGTAAAAAAAACCCTTTCTACAAAAGTAAAAATTGCTTCATAATACCCATGAATTAATAATAGAAATGTAAACATTAATTATCATTAAATTAGTTATATTAATTATATATCATTTAATAGGTCAATATATACACCACAAAAATTAAACAAGTTGTGAATATGACATACATATCTTAAAAATAAAAGTGACACTTGACATCCACATACCATAAGTCTTGACTTTTATTGTACTTATTCAAACCTCATGTATAATATATATATAATTCAATTGTATATATATTATATTATAATATATTTATATTTATATTTATATATCATTCCATATATTATTTTATTAAGACCCTCTTATTACTTATTTATTAGAAATTACAAGTTAAAGGTAAATCTCTGTAAAAATAACAAATTTATAAAATATTTTGACTTCTTATTTTTGGTAATATGACATTGATTATGGTATCATCATATTAATATTTGATACCATTATATAAATATCATATAAATGAAATATATATATATATATATATTATTCCATTTTATTTAGTGATAAGAAATGAAATACATCATTCATATAGATAGTAGGCCATAGAAACGCATGAGAACTATTTCTATTTTCTTATTATGTTCAAAAAATAGAAATTATATATATATTATAATTATAAAATAATTTTTATGTAAGAAATATAAAATATTTTTATTGAAAACATATTTAATACATTCCATTTATTGTTTGAAAAATTCATATCTCTTCGTAAGAAGGTAGTTTTCTATACACACAAATAACATTCTCATATTCCAAAAAAATAGAAATCATAATGTTATGTGGGATATAAAAATTAAATATATATAATAGAAACATAAATATAAAATATAAAATATATATAAACTATTAATAAATCATTACTCCAAACATTTAAATGTGGTAATGTTAAAATGAATGACAACTGTTCACAAGGTGGTAGTCCTCTATAAAATCAAACAATGATTTTATGTCCCATTAGATGGAACTATGTAAATTTACAAATAATTCAATTATGAAAAAATATATTATTATATGAAATAGCTTGAAGATATTATATAATCATATAATAATAATTTAATGGTGTCTAGGAATCAATAAAAAGAAATCACTTTTTGATGAACATTACCTCTTTTTTCGGTATCCTCCTTAGGTTTTCACTTAATACATTTTTCAAAAACATTACATTAAAACTAATGATTCTGAAATGAGGGGAAGTAAATTTGGATATTATTTGGGTAGATCCTTTTTATACACATTTATTTAGAGGTGTGAAGAAGTCCAGGGAGTGAGTTCTATTTTATAGTTGAGGAGGAGTGGAAACCATGGAAATTCTCAAGACCATTCACTATATGAAGGTCAATATTACCTCATGTGCCTCAAAATATGATAATTATTTTTTATGTATTTCATGGTCTAAACAAAACTCCAATAGAAAATTAAACACATGTTTAAAAAATTTATTTTCCTAACTTTAGATATCCCAATTTTTACCATTTTTGTTTTTTCACTGTGATAACAAGTTTTCTAACCTATGTAATTTATCCATTAATTAAAAGTTAAAGTGATAAATATTAGATAATTTTGACCCATTGATTTTAAATATTAAATAAAAATTTTCAAATAAAAATACATCTTGGGTTGAAAATTAATTCTAACATAATCACATGAAATGGGTAAAAACACTACTTAAACCTTTAACATGCAACGAGACATTTTAAAATTTCGGGACAAATATATAAATTATAAATGGTCTATTGGTACCTGAATTGAACATAGTTGATAATATTTATTATTTAAAAATAAAATATACAAAATATAATATTTTTATAAATTTTATATCATTTATGAAAAAAATTGATCATAATATAATATATATGTCAATTTAGACATTTTTCATCTTAATTGATCATAAATAATATCAACAAAAATATAGATTTATAATATATTATGTCGAAACCAATTTATCATGATATATTTATATAACAAATAATTTAACACAACAAATTATTTAATTTACATCACTTTTAATTTTTTTAGAATTATTTATTTTGTATTATTTTTTACTAAATAATGATCGTGTTGGCATTCTATAAGAATTTAAATAAATTATTTCAATTTAAAAAACTAAAATATCCTGCAAAAATAAAACCATTTATATTTAAATGGGATAATTATAAATGAACAATTTTTGTTTTTTTCTTATCACAATGAAATATAGATATTAATACTAAGAAGAGTGTATTTATGTCTTCTTCTTAACATAACATATTATATGGGTCAAGTTTAAAAGAAAGTGGAATTAAATTTATATATTTCACATAAAATGATTGAAATGAACGAAATAAAATCGTCCAATAAAAATAAAATAATATTTTAGGTCATTTTTTAGACTTATCATAGTAGTTTAACCCACAGAAAAATATTTTTTACTTTAACTGTGGTAAATATTTTTTACAGCATTCACTATTTATTTGCTCAACAATATTTTTAACATATTAAAATTTTTAAATTATTTGGATTTAAAATATTGATTAAATTATTCCAAATTAAATTCATATAAGGGGAAAAAAATAGTTTATAATTAATCTTGTATAAGTGATGAGAAAGTGAGTTTTAAAAGTGAAAATGTTCTAATGATTACAATGTTTTTACATGTCAATTAAATATTATAATGATTCTAATGACCTAAATTGGATATATATATATATATATATATAGTTTTACTTAAAAACAATTTAATATATAATATTATTTTGTAAATAAATTAAATGAAATGGTATTTTTCAAATAAAATTATGTTTGTTTCAAGATTCCTAAAAAATGAAACTTTTTAGAAAAAATACTCATAATTAATCCTAATATTATTTTCACATGATTATTTCAAAAATTAATGTTATTCTTTCCAATTTATTTTCAAAAAAATTAATAGAGTATTTTTCTTTTTTTTCATAAAAAATATTTTATAAAATATAAAGGCTTTATAAAAAATTATGTATTTTATTATCAATATGTTTTCTTAATATAAAACCATTATACATAATATTTACAAATTACTAATTACTCTTTATATCACCTGTTTAACAATTAGTTAGTAATTTTCATTTTTAAATAACTATATCAATAATATATCATGTTTTTTTGAAATATAGTGTTACATGTAACATATGCTAAGCCAATGATTCATGTAGTGCAAGCATAACATTATGTTTCATATATTACTAGTTATAAAATAAGTTCAATATATTTCATAAAGAATAATTTATAAAAAATTAGGGTGTTACAAAACCACCACCATAATAAATCCCAACACTAAACCCTCATGCCAAGATAGGATCGACTAACATTATGATGGGGGAGTCATGGGTGAGGGAATGTAATAGTGCTTTTATAGAGCATAATTTCACTCCATAAAGAAGTATGTCCCCCTATGTCAGCTATTTGATTGTAATTTTTTGTTCTTATAGTAATTTTAGATCCACACTATGACAAATAGGTTCATTCTATGATGCCGATTTAGAAATATGTATCATGCAAGTTTTGTTAAAGCTATACTATGAGGAACATATGTCACATATTAGTTTTTGTGATAATAAAAAATTAACTTTTTTAATTAAAACACCTTTATTGAGTATCCAAACCCTCCACTAATTCAACCTAGTGTGAGGATAGTTCTAATATTCTATAACATTCACCATTCTAATCCCATAGCTCTATTGGCATCGATTTATTCATGGTTTCTATTGGTGAAACCATTATTTAACATTAATTTTAGTCATCTTATTCTTTTCTCCACATTTCTTCTAATTCATACCATATTAGTGATATAGTGGTAGATTCTTATTTAAGGTGGTCTAAACAATGATATTCTAGGTGTATTGAGTGTGAAGAGATATCCTTTATTTCTTTTCTCTATATATTTTATGTGTTCATAGAATCTACTATGGATTAATTTTTGTATTTCCATGATATTTTCATTTCATTGGATACCATATTGTTATTGAGATTATGATATCTTTTACCCTTACATTTCTCATATTTTTGCATCCTTTATGGATCAATGAATGGTTTATTAAAGTCTTTTTATTTTATAGTTTCAATTAAATTGGGTGTCCTAGATTTTCTACCCTCATATTATTAGGACTAATGATTTCACATTTTAGGTTTCTTTTAAAAAAGATATGAGTATACATATATGTTTTTTATTATGAAAATGTGCTTTTAACGTTCATATGCATACTAATTATGCAACATGTGTTGTTTAATATATTAAAGGAATTTATTGATTTTGACTCAATTATTCATTTATTTTGATGAGATTCATTGATATGTTCTTTTTTCACATGCATATGTTTTATGTTAAAATTTTAATATGAGTTATTTAATGGTTTTTTACTCAATAAATCATGTTATTTTATATCTGTTTGATTAATTACATCTAACTATTTTTATAAACTAATATTTATTATTTACAATTGGTTTATAAAACTATGATTATATAAAAATCTATGAACATAACTATCAACATAAATCCATATTCATGGTTATCATATTACATTAAAAAATTTATATAATGAGATTCCCCCTTGTTTAAAGAAATTGATATATAGTTTTATATAATCCAATGTACATTGATAATCGAATGTGATTATTTTTTATGTGTACATTTATTGAAAAAATAGATTTATTATAAAAATGTTGTATGGGGAAGGATTAATTGATGATATTGCAATTCCTTGATATGATTTTGGATATTAAGATATGATTTTTTTGTTACAAATTGTTACCGCACCTCTATTAGTTAACATTAATTGATCCTTAGGTATCCAAGTTTTAGATAAGGATATTTTTTATATCATAGTTGTGTTCACAACCTAATTTATTTTACTCTGGTATAGGATATTTTAAAACTATAGGTTTTTCATCTCATTGATGAAATTAGAGAGTAATATAGGGAATTTATTTGTTAAAAAAATTCATCGATAGGCTAGCAGATGGGTTCTTATGATAACATCTAGGATGGTCTTTATAGGACATTATGATTTTCTCATGATTACAAGATATTATTCTTTGTATTATTTATTGATAAATGATGATCAGTTTCTGTCTAATTTTAATCCATTATCTACTATACTGTGTGATACTTATCATTATCTATTCTTTCAATATGGTTTTAAATAAATCCTTATTATAGTACTATTTGATAATATTTTTCATTTTCATGGAGGATTTTAATATTCAAATTAATATTTTTTAATTTATTTACATTACCCATCCCTATGTACTTTTACCCTTTTCCTTTATTCTGATTCATTTTAATTCATTTTTATATTTTTCCAAAGGTGGTCTAGAAAAGGATTAAAAAATGATATTTTCAAATGGGATTTTAAATGAAATTTTTATGTTTTTTTTCACTATTAATAGTTTTTAAAGAATTTTATACCAATTCATGTTGGGTAATTCATAATATATTATATCATTACTTCCATTAGTGTATTTTAAACTAGCGGATGTAGACTTTCAATTTAAAGGAAATGTGTTCAATATTTTATTATTTCAAATATAGAATGATATTTCTTATTCTTTTCTTATACTATTTGATGTATGTGGATTCATTGTATTATCATTTTATAGTATAGGTTCTCATGAATCTTCCATTTACAGAATTATTCACTTAGGTGTCTTATAAATTGGGATGGATGGTAGAGTATTATGGTGACCAATTATCATAATGATATATTCAGTTTAGTTATTTTCGATTTCATTTATCTATTTTTAACATATATATGTCATTAAATCCAAAATTCATGTATTTTTGAATATTTATTTTGTCCTATATAAATTTTTATATCTAGTTTTTATGAGTTTAAGAAATATTATTAATATTTTTCCATTTTTATTTCTATTATTATTTAAAATTTTATTTTATTTTTCATAGAAATGAAACATCTATGAATTCTATGATGAATATATGGTAATAATTAAATTTTTTATTAATTTATATTTGTTTGGTGAAACCATTCAAAAGAGACTCTCCATGATGACTCCGAACTAGTTTCTCACATGCTAGGATTAGAAAAACCCTTTGGTCATTTCTGTGGGTTGGCTCAGGTGTTGGAACATGATATCCTTTATTAGATTGTGGTAAAATGGAATCAAGGATAGTGATTGTCATCTTATTAGTACTAGTAGGTTGTAGATAGTTATTTTAGAACTAAGGGTGTTGGTCATGAGTAGGTTTCTGATCATCACCATCCTTCAAAAAGTATTAGTTTTGATGGCATGTATGGATTTCTGTGTTGATTATATTTTATTTTCGATTAATTTTTTTGATGTATTTGAATTAAATTTATGTTGATCTATATTATATTGATGCCAGGAGAAATTTTTTTTGGGTATTCATGTTTATGGTGAAATAGGAGAGGAATTGGGTGGTAATGATTAGCTCCAATGGTCTAGAAAATATTGTGGTTCCTATATATATAGTTCTATGTATCTTATAGTAGTAGTTTCATACATGGTCTATGGTATTCAAAACTGTGGATCCAAATTGTGCATGGAAAATAAACCCCTTTTAAAAAAAATTATGATGTATTGGTGGTATTGTTTTCTTTTTAATTATTTAAGATAATAATATGGTAATAATGGTAATTATTTACTTTGGAAATTATAAAATGATACTTCTAAATTATATTAAAATGAACATAATGTTTGAGGACTTAAAATAGGATTATTTAAAAATATATTTGTCTTTCAACATGTTTTTATGAGAAACCACTTGACTATAAATAATTTTAATGAAATCATTCTTATTTGATCTTGTGTTATGATTTCCATAGGGGTGATAATGATTTGATCTTATGAGATTTTTTTAGGGAAGGTTAAATGTTGAGTGTATCTAAAGGATAATTATTTTTCTTTTTATATTTAGATTATTCCTTATAAGAAAACTCGGGATTGAATTTGGTATGATTATAATATGTTACATTCCAAATATTAGTGTCTCTTTGTGATTAGGTGTATTCCTTCCATTTTTTCAATATACCCAAACTCTAAATATAGTGTCATATCTAAACTCTTATTTTTATTATATCCTAGTATTTAGTGATGAAGGAACTCAAGAGGATATGGAGTGTCTAGAAAAAATTGAATGATACATAAATTCACTAAAATACTCTAAATCATCCTTAGTAAAAGCAAAATCAGACTTGTCAAAAGGATCGATTTTGGTATTTATGGAGAATATTATTCCACATCATCTACATTATATTATGAATTTAAAATTCATTAAGAGAACATTAATTTCCCAAAATTATGCATAATAAGTAAAGGACGATAATGAGATTGGTTTATAGTAGTGTGAGTGAATTGTGAATGATTATGATGACTATTTAATTCATTCGGTTAATTTCTCCACC
The DNA here is from genome assembly GCA_963277665.1 of Viscum album. Lineage (NCBI taxonomy): Eukaryota > Viridiplantae > Streptophyta > Magnoliopsida > Santalales > Viscaceae > Viscum > Viscum album. The sequence continues at coordinate 670,914,215 of OY728147.1, forward strand.
AAATTTGTATTGAAGGTCACATTAAAAATTAATTTCATTGAAATGGGTCCCTATATAAACTCATTTCTGGAAAACATTTATATAACCTGACTTCTTTGGAAGAGGTGGTCAATAATTATATATTGTTAGTTTTGATTTCTAAAGGGAATACCTATCACGACCCGTCCTCGGGGCCCGTGCCGTGACTACCCCAAGCCCGCATTCCATAGGCCAGGGGCTGGCGACTAGCACCAAGGCGTAAATCCCGGTAAAAAGAGAAGGAATTGCCTTTGTAAAGTAAACAATCACACAGAGTACAAGCGGAAGAAGTAAATACTAAGTAAAAACTGAGTACAACAGTAAGTGTGGAAAGTATAAAGGGGCCGGAAATACAAGCCCAACTGTAAAGTACAACTCGAAAGGGAAAACAACAACTGAAAAGTAAATCTGCTACGCCGAGTTGTCCACTGGAAATCCCACCTAAAGGGTGGGTACAGATAGCTCCTCTGCTCCTCGGGTCTCGTCGTCCGCTCCGAGTATGTCCCGCCCAGTGGTCCACCTCCGGGTACCGCCTCGTCGTCACGTCCACCTCTGGGTACCGTCTCGTCGTGAGGTCCTCCTCTGGGTACCATCTCGTCGTATAGTCCACCTCCAGGTACCGTCCAGTCCTCGAACACTCGGCCTATGTCAGCACTGCCCGTCGTCTGCAACCAACACAACGAGGTGCGGGCATAGCCCGTGCAGGGTTGAGTATAATGATACTCATTAGGGACCCCGATACCCTCAAGGTCTCACTAAAACCAACAAGGATAACCACATAAGAGATCTCAACAGATAACCTCTACTTAGGTATATGCCCATACATATACCTAAGTTATCAAGTAACCCATCTCAATCATGAGGAAACACAAGGATTGTGAAATCAACGGATAACTACTACCCAGGTATATGCCCATACATATACCTAAGTTATCAAGTGACCCATCTCAATCATGAGGTAAACACAAAGGTCAAAAGTCTCAGCTCAAACCAGGATTTTCATTATCGAAACCGTAACTGCTGAAGAGCTCCGTCTCTGGAGTGTACAGTGGTCCTCTCACGACTCTGAGGTACTGCTCACTAACCCAGGACTGCTGAAGAACTCCACCCATCGAGTACTGCGGGCCAGCTGCTACAACCAAGCGCTCCCATGTGCCGCTACAACCAAAAGCACCTCTGTTGTGGGTCTGACGCAACAACCAAGCTCTCCCATGTGCCGCTACAACCAAGAGCACCTCTGTCGTGGGTCTGCCGCTACAACCAAGCGCTCCCATGTGCCGCTACAACCAAGCGCACCTCTGTCGTGGGTCTGCCGCTACAACCAAGCGCCCCATGTGCCGCTACAACCAAACGCACCTCTATTGTGGGTCTGCCGCTACAACCAAGCGCTCCCATGTGCCGCTACAACCAAGCGCACCTCTGTAACACACCGTGTCATTCGATCAGTAGTCGTCGGGTCTCAGCCAGCTACACGGTCTCCGTACTCCGCACGCTCGTCACTAAGAGGGTCCGCTCCATGAGCTATAGGTCGATACTGCAAGTATCTCAAAGTCCCACAAAGAAGTATCTCAAAGGACCGCCTCGTCATAGGGGTCTCAACGCAAAAGACGGCACGTCAATCGGACGCCCGGTCTGTGAGTTATTAGCCTTTTCGTCCAGGGGCCCGGTTAGTTTCGTGTGCGAACCAACCCGGCCGTATCTCAACTGCACCCCAAACTCTCATAGGGTATACTCATAGGGACTTCTTCTCAACGTGATCACCAACGCCGCTGACGGTTCATCAAACAGACGTTCTGTCAGAAAGGTATCACCTTTTCCGTTCCAGGGGCCCGGTTGGATTTCGGTGCGATCCAACCCGGACACTGTCCATTTGCATTCAAATCTCGGGCGGAGGATGCCCAAAGTTCTGTATTGTCAATCGGAACACAACGCAATAGACGGCGCGTCAATCAGACGCCCGGTCTGAGAGTTATTGGCTTTTTCGTCTCACACCCACCCGGGGAAGCTTCCCAGGAGGTCACCCATCCTGATCACTACTCTAGGCCAAGCACGCTTAACTAGGGAGTTTTAACCACGTAGGCTCCCGAAAAAGAAGGTGCACCTTGAGTATAGTATACCGAAACGACCGTCTCGATCCAAAGATCGCTACGCAACTGACGGTTCGTCGATCGGATGTCTGCAGCCCAAGTTATAGGAATTTGAACCAATCATGTCCGAAGATGGGGGGTCTGGGCCCGGTCCGACCTGGCCCAGTACCCCCTGGGCCGGCCCGAACCGGGTCGACCCGGCCTGAGTGGCGGCCCGACCCGGCGGCTCGGCCTGGCCAGCGGCTCGTCCCGGCCAGCGGCTCGTCCCGGCCAGCGGCGCGGCGGCGCGGTGGCACGACGGCTCGGCGGCTCGGCGGCGCGGCGGCTCGACGGCACGGCGGCTCGGCCAGCGCGGCACGCTAATGGGAGGGGAATTTCCCCCCTTTAATTTTTAAAACGGAGGCCCCTTTAAGGGGCCACGCCATGTGTAATGCCGGGGGGTTACACCCCCGGGCTCCCCCCCTCTAATGGCCGGCCAGTGCGGGGTCGGCCGGGTTCTCCCCGCGGGACCCCGCGGTCCCGCTCGTTCCGGCGCCGGCTGCTGGATTTCCAGCCGCCTCCTTCGAGTTCTCCGATGGCCGATTTTTCCGGCCGCCACTTCCAAGATGAACGTGAATCCATTCGACGCGGCGTGACGACGCCGCGTCCTTCCGCCGTGGTCCGACTCCGGCCGCGACCTCGTTTGAAACCTATGGCGCGACACGATGGCACCGCGTTCCTTTGTCGCAGCCCGCTCCGGCCGTGTTTTCTTTTGTTCCTGCGCGGTGCGACGACACCGCGCTGTCTTCGCTAAATCAACACCAAGGATTAGAAGGGGGAGGAGAATCAGCCGTGTTCGTGCGGTCCGGTCTCCTCCCATTATAACGATAACAGTCGGCCAATCGTAAAAACACAACGATGAACTTTTCACAATTTTTAATAAAATTTGGAACAACGTCCAACAGATTACTCTTTCATGTTCGAGGGAAAGAAATACGTAATTTGAAAAAAAAAGACAAAACCCCTACCTCGGATTTGAAGTTCATTCGTCGCCGATGCGGAAATCGGTGTCATGGAAGACATCCTCGCGGAACGTGCCTCCGTAATCGTCATTGACGAAGTCACGGATCTAAGCGGTGTCAGTTCGTTGACGTCGAGAAACGTTCGAAGATGAAGAGTCTTCGATGTTCCTTGCAGACGACGCCCATTCATTCAACACGGAAGGAGGTCGTGGAAAGGAAGAAGAAGTGTCGTCTTTCTGTTTTGGAAAAAGGCGTTCTTCGTTGGAGAACTCTAATTCTCCCAAGTGTTGGGCGTCGTGGTACTTTACCAGCGTTCCGTCGCTTGGTGAAGCCGTCCCCCAAACCCTCTCCTAACATCCCTATATATAGGTGAGGGGGAGAGGTATGTAACCATCGTGGTTACATAATTTTTTTTTAAAAAGGGGGGTCGGGTGAAATAAATTTCGTTGACGCAATTAAAGAGGTCCGTTGGCACCACTTAAGAGGGGAGGGTGCCAAGGAGTTTCTCCCCATTTAATGGGGATTTGAGGAATTAAGAGGATCTCCCTCATTAATGAGGGAGAGTTGGGAGGTTTCCTCTCCTCCCATTAATTGGGGGGTTAAGCCCCTTGTGGTCCCCACCACAATAAACCACCCATGGGAGGTTTAGTTTGGGTGTTCCCCACCACCATAATCTCTCAAGGGAGGTTAAGGTGTGGTGGCCCCACCTCCAACCTCCATGAGGAGGTTTCAACCACCTCACTCCCAATGGCGGCTGAAATAAAATAAAGTGCAACAGGGCACGTTATTTTATTATTACACTTTTAAAGAAAACCCAAAAATACAAACCTCCGCTCTCGATGAAACGCAACTACGGAAAAAGAGTTCCTAAGAAATTACTGGCGCTGCAGTTCCATCGGTGCCCTCAGAATTCGATTCTGGGCACCGGTTCAAAAGTTAGAAATTCCCGCTCGTTCGTTCACTGAACGTACCCAAGCTAAACTTCGGAAATTAATTCCGGGCACACCGGGCCTCAGAATCAGGCGCCGTCAGAAACTGCATTCTTGTAAAATTCCAAAGAAAATTAAGAAAAAAATTTCCTTGAAATTTTTGGGTCTTTACATTACTCCCACCTCAGGGCTTTACATCCCCGTAAAGCTTCAACACAAACTAGGGTCCCAAAAGCGGTACAGAGCACGCATCTGAGCCTTCCGCTCCCATGTGCTCACCCGGAGGTTCCCGTACTTCTAGAGAAAAAGAACCTGAGGAATCGACCGTCCTTGTAGGACCTACTCCCGTCGATCCTCAATCCCTACTGGAGCCTCCGTGCATGATTCCCTGTCATCGACGTCTAACTCCCTGAGGTCGATGATGTGTGAAGGATCAAGCAAATATCTCCTCAGTTGAGATATGTGGAAGACGTCGTGCACCTAGTGCAACTGAGGTGTATGGTTCAAGCGGTAAACCACCTCACCTACCCAGCTGAGGACCTAGAAAGGTTTGTTGAATCTCGTAGATAACTTGCCGCCTTGGCCACATCTCCGTAAACCTCGTCGAGGTGAGACCCGTATAAGGACGTGATCGTCATCCTCGAACTCCAGAGGTTTCTAATTCCTGTTAGAACTGGAACTTAAACGACTGCTGCCATGAGGGTAAGGTTGGACGACTCAAGAGTGATCGGTCGCACCCTCTCGTGCATGAGTTTAACTTGTGCTTCCTAGGGTTTCCTTTTCGCCGACCAATGAAAACCCATCCCGACGCTTGCCTAATACCGTCAATTTGAATATTAATAGTGATTGCCAAATTCATACTCAAACTAACGTCGTAAGGCCTCGACGCTGCAACCAAGAGGTCCCAACCGAGACTCTCGCCTCAAGGGTAAGATCACACCGTCGGCGTAAGTGTGACTATCGAGTCTCCTCCCAAAGGTATCTCCAGATGTGAGGGTCAAGTCAACGGCTTAACCGGAAACTCTAGGTCTGGGACTAGATTCATGGAAGGAAGGGATGATTCGTATCGATGTCTGTGGCTACGACAGCTAGTAGAAGACAAAGTCCGCACTTCAAAACATCCTTAGACCCCTTTTTGGTCGCACTCCATGACTGCAAGAAGCTACTCTCTTTCCCTGCTCTCCAACTCCCTGAGTCTAGCGGGGACTACAAAGGCAAGTGATGGTAACATGTTGAAATGTATACCACCACAAGCTGCTATCCTAGCTCTGCCTCCATGTCTGCTGCTCTGAAGATTTATCTGTCCTTAACATTTCCTCTTCTTGAAACATTTTACACGCCCATGTCTCTGAGACTGGTGTCAGTTTCCTGCTTTCCAAACTTCTAACATTCTCTGGATGTATTCGATCTGCAAAGAATTCTCAAACACAAAGGTTCTTTCTAGCCCCCTAGCCTAAGTAGGAATGCATAGAGAAAAGGTGCTGGCTCGGAAGCCCTTAAACATACCCTGCTCAGAGGTCCGACCTCTATTTCACTGATCGAAATGCATCCATCGAGTACCCGGTATGTTCAGTACGCCGCGATGAATTATCAACTACCGACACGTCGTCCCGCCGAAACTGTAAAAGCTCTAGAAAACTCCCGGCCACCTCCTCAAGCCATTCCTTAGCTGCCTATGAGTTAGGTTCGCCTCAGAACATGAGGGTATCTGAAGTTAGAACACATATAAGGCAGTAACCCTACATGTGTCACCTACCGGTACCACCGGTTGTATCTGTTGACCAACAGGTAGTGATGTATAGCTGACACACTACCCAAAGGTACTATCTCAGGCATTGGTCCACGTACCGAAGCCTCATCACTATGCGGACCATCCTCATGGTCATTCACTGGAAAACACTAGTGGCCAAGTCCATCATCCACTCTATTGATGTCTCAGCTAGGCAGAAAACTCTAGCAATCGCCTCCAGCCACTGCTCTGCTGTCTGGGAAACTGCCTCGCCTCGTAACCTCGGAGGCTACTACTGCTGGAACTTGTGCAACGCACTCTGCCAGCATGCACCGTCCACTAGTACAGCTATTGGAATCCGCTTCCCAACAGGTGGTGGTGTTGCTGGTATACAACCCGAGGGTGCCAACATAGTAAAAAGGTCCATGCACCAGAGCCTCGTCGCTCGGTGATCCGTCATCGAGTACTCTCTCGGAACTCCAACTGACTGTCTGCGTGGAGATATCCTGAACCGATGTGACATGGTCAACGTCTTATAACTGGTGAGCTGACCTAGTTTGAGCTGACTTAAAACATTCTGGAAACACACACACAATCAGTGTTTTCGTGCACAAAGTCGGAAATCAGTTGTCAGGGTCCTGGTGTATGGATACGTCGGCCGCCCGCACCAACACTGGACTCCCTAAACTGAAAACCACACTCAGTACTCTTAACACTATTGCTTCACAAAAAGAAACATCAGAGTTATAAGTTCTGCGGTAGAACCGAACTCCTCTGATACCAATTTGTCACGACCCATCCTCGGGGCCCATGCCGTGACTACCCCAAGCCCGCCTTCCATAGGCCAGGGGCTGGCGACTAGTACCAAGGCGTAAATCCCGGTAAAAAGGGAAGGCATTGCCTTTGTAAAGTAAACAATCACACAGAGTACAAGCAGAAGAAGTAAATACTAAGTAAAAACTGAGTACAACAGTAAGTGCGAAAAGAATAAAGGGGCCGGAAATACAAGCCCAACTGTAAAGTACAACTCGAAAGGGAAAACAACAACTGAAAAGTAAATCTGATACGCCGAGCTGTCCACTGGAAATCCCACCTGAAGGGTGGGTACAGATAGCTCCTCTGCTCCTTGGGTCCCGTCGTCCGCTCCGAGTATGTCCCGCCCAGTGGTGCACCTCCGGGTACCGCCTCGTCGTCACGCCCACCTCTGGGTACCATCTCGTCGTGAGGTCCTCCTCCGGGTACCATCTCGTCGTATAGTCCACCTCCAGGTACCGTCCAGTCCTCGAACACTCAGCCTCTGTCAGCACTGCCCGTCGTCTGCAACCAACACAACGAGGTGCGGGCATAGCCGTGCAGGGGTGAGTATAACGATACTCAGTAGGGACCCTGAGACCCTCAAGGTCTCACTAAAACCAACAAGGATAATCACATAGAAGATCTCAACAGATAACCTCTCCATAGGTATATGCCTATACATATACCTAAGTTATCAAGTAACCCATCTCAATCATGAGGAAACACAAGGATTGTGAAATCAACGGATAACTACTACCCAGGTATATGCCCATACATATACCTAAGTTATCAAGTGACCCATCTCAATCATGAGGTAAACACAATGGTCAAAAGTCTCAGCTCAAACCAGGATTTTCATTATCGAAACCGTAACTGCTGAAGAGCTCCGTCTCTGGAGTGTACAGTGGTCCTGTCACGACTCCGAGGTACTGCTCACTAACCCAGGACTGCTGAAGAACTCCACCCATCAAGTACTGTGGGCCAGCTGCTACAACCAAGCACTCTCATGTGCCGCTACAACCAAGCGCACCTCTGTCGTGGGTCTGCCGCTACAACCAAGCGCTCCCATGTGCGGCTACAACCAAGAGCACCTCTGTCGTGGGTCTGCCGCTACAACCAAGTGCTACCATGTGCCGCTACAACCAAGCGCACCTCTGTCGTGGGTCTGCTGCTACAACCAAGCCCTCCCATGTGCCGCTACAACCAAGCGCACCTCTGTTGTGGGTCTGCCGCTACAACCAAGCGCTCCCATGTGCCGCTACAACCAAGCGCACCTCTGTAACACACCGAGTCGTTCGATCAGTAGACGTCGGGTCTCAGCCAGCTACACAGTCTCCGTAGTCCGCACGCTCGTCACTGGGAGGGTCCGCTCCACGAGCTATAGGTCGATACTGTAAGTATCTCAAAGTCCCACAAAGAAGTATCTCAAAGGACCGCCTCGTCATAGGGGTCTCAACGCAACAGACGACACGTCAATCGGACGCCCGGTCTGTGAGTTATTAGCCATTTCGTCCCAGGGGCCCGGTTGGTTTCGTGTGCGAACCAACCCGGCCGTATCTCAACTGCACCCCAAACTCTCATAGGGTATACTCATAGGGACTGCTTCTCAACGTGATCACCAACGCCGCTGACGGTTCGTCAAACGGACGTTCTGTCAGAAAGGTATCAGCTTTTCCATTCCAGGGGCCCGGTTGGATTTCAGTGCGATCCAACCTGGACACTATCCATTTGCATCCAAATCTCGGGCGGAGGATGCCCAAAGTTCCGTATTTTCAATCGGAACTCAACGCAATAGACGGCGCGTCAATCAGACGCCCGGTCTGAGAGTTATTGGCTTTTTCGTCTCACACCCACCCTGGGAAACTTCCCAGGAGGTCACCCATCCTGATCACTACTCTAGGCCAAGCACGCTTAACTAGGGAGTTTTAACCACGTAGTCTCCCGAAAAGGAAGGTGCACCTTGAGTATAGTATACCGAAACGACCGTCTCGGTTCAAGGATCGCTACGCAACTGACGGTTCGTCGATCGGATGTCTGCAGCCCAAGTTATGGGCATTTGAACCAATCATGTCCGAAGACGGGGGGGTCTGGGCCCGGTCCGACCCGGCCCAGTACCCCCTGGGCCGGCCCGAGTAGCGGCCCATCCCGGCGGCTCGGCCCGGCCAGCGGCTCGTCCCGGCCAGCAGCGCGGCGGCGCAGTGGCGCGACGGCTCGGCGGCTCTGCGGCACGGCGGCTCGACGGCATGGCGGCTCGGCCAGCGCGGTGCGCTAAAGGGAGGGGCATTGCCCCCCTTTAATTTTTAAAACGGAGGCCCCTTTAAGGGGCCACGCCATGTGTAATGCCGGGGGGGTTACACCCCCGGTCTCCCCCCCTGTAATGGCCGGCCAGTGCGGGGCCGGCCGGGTTCTCGCCGCGGGACCCCGCGGTCCCGCTCGTTCCGGCGCCGGCGGCTGGATTTCCAGCCACCTCCTTCGAGTTCTCCGGCGGCCGGTTTTTCCGGCCGCCACTTCCAAGATGAACGTGAATCCGTTCGATGCGGCGTGACGACGCCGCGTCCTTCCGCCGCGGTCCGACTCCGGCCGCGACCTCGTTTGAAACCTACGGCGCGACACGATGGCGCCGCGTTCCTTCATTGCAGCCCGCTCCGGCCGTGTTTTCTTTTGTTCCTGCGCGGTGCGACGACACCGCGCTGTCTTCGCTAAATCAACACCAAGGATTAGAAGGGGGAGGAGAATCAGCCGTGTTCGTGCGGTCCGGTCTCCTCCTGTTATAACGATAACAGTCGGCCAATCGTAAAAACACAACGATGAACTTTTCACAATTTTTAATAAAATTTGGAACAACTTCCAACATATTATTCTTTCATGTTCGAGGGAAAGAAACACGTAATTTGAAAAAAAAAGACAAAACCCCTACCTCGGATTCGAAGTTCATTCGTCGCCGATGCGGAAATCGGTGTCGCGGAAGACATTCTCGCGGAACGTGCCTCCGTAATCGTCATTGACGAAGTCACAGATCTAAGCGGTGCCGGTTCGTTGACGTCGGGAAACGTTCGAAGATGAAGAGTCGTCGATGTTCCTTGCAGACGACACCCATTCATTCAACACGGAAGGAGGCCGTGGAAAGGAAGAAGAAGTGTCGTCTTTCTGCTTTGGAAAAAGGCGTTCTTCGTTGGAGAACTCTAATTCTCCCAAGTGTTGGGCGTCTTGGTACTTTACCAGCGTTCCGTCGCTTGGTGCAGCCGTCCCCCAAACCCTCTCCCAAGATCCCTATATATAGGTTAGGGGGAGAGGTATGTAACCATCGTGGTTACATAATTTTTTTAAAAAAAGGGGGGTCGGGTGAAATAAATTTCGTTGACGCAATTAAAGAGGTCCGTTGGCACCACTTAAGAGGGGAGGGTGCCAAGGAGTTTCTCCCCATTTAATGGGGAGTTGAGGAATTAAGAGGCTCTCCCTCATTAATGAGGGAGAGTTGGGGGGTTTCCTCTCCTCCCATTAATTGGGGGGTTAAGCCCCGTGTGGTCCCCACCACAATAAACCACCCATGGGAGGTTTAGTTTCGGTGGGCCCCACCACCATAACCTCTCAAGGGAGGTTAAGGTGTGGTGGCCCCACCTCCAACCTCCATGAGGAGGTTTCAACCACCTCACTCCCAATGGCGGCTGAAATAAAATAAAGTGCAACATGGCACGTTATTTTATTATTACACTTTTAATGAAAACCCAAAAAAACAAACCTCCGCTCTCGATAAAACGCAACTACGGAAAAAGAGTTCCTAAGAAATTACTGGCACTATAGTTCCATCGGTGCCCTCAGAATTCGATTCCGGGCACTGGTTCAAAAGTTAGAAATTCCCGCTCGTTCGTTCACTGAACGTACCCGAGCTAAACTTCGGAAATTAATTCCGGGCACACCGGGCCTCGGAATCAGGCGCCGTCAGAAATTGCATTCTTGTAAAATTCCAAAGAAAATTAAGAAAAAAATTTCCTTGAAATTTCTGGGTCTTTACAATACCAAGATGGGTGGTGAACCTATTTGTTATTTGATTAGTTAAGGTTATTTTTATTTTTAGAATAAGAAATTGGTTGATACCATTCGATAGATATATTATTATCTATATGTATCTTCTCATTTTGTTATTGTCCCTTTGTTAAAAAGTAGTCCCTCGTGTTTTCTCAGTTTGGTCGGCCAGGGAATTCTAAGTATAATTATTTTAATGTTCTCAATTTCTATATTCATTTCAGCTAATTGAATGATATTTATAAAATTAAAAAAAATGCAGTTTTGATTTAAGGAAGTAATATTAACCTCATTCTAGCTATAGATAGGAAACTGATGAAACCTATTTGAGGAATCCATTTAATTTCACTTTTCTTGTTCCTAAAATATTTTATATTTCATTGATCTATACCTTTTCTATTTTATATAAATGTTATATTTTTCTATTAGAAATGGATTATAATTCCTGTTCAATGTGGATATGAATATTTTAATTGAATTATTATTTCATTATGGATAATACTGATAATTTGGGTGTATTTTAGTGTTTTTACTATTTTGGGATTTTTGATTGTTAGTAGGTCATTCCATGGACATGGGACCTCATGTTTGTGTTAAAAGTGTAATTTTCCAATTGATTTTGTTTGAGGATCATTTCATGGTAAAGTATCATCATGCAATTATTATGAATAAGGATTTTATATCCCTGTGTATTACATTGTTATTTTTATAGCTAATAAAAGATCATTTCATGGCCTATGGTTTCCATGCCATAATGATTTTGGTCATTTTCTAAGGGTTGATTAACTCCTGATCATAACATCAAAAGTGATTAGAAACTATATCATATAAATCCCGTGATAAGTTAAATAAAATACATTTAAAACTAGAAATAAATAAAAATTGTAAAATGAGTGTACATTACACTGAGGGCCTCATCAACATCTCCATCTTCATATGTGCTTGAAGATAACATTAATGGGTAGAAAAAAAATGAATCCCCTCTCTATAGCGTATCCATGTGATGTTACTAAATATTCCACTTAATGAGAGCTATCCCTCCATATTTTATAACCTAATATTTCCATGAGCATATAGAAGGTGGGAGAAGAGATATTCTATTTTTTAGGGATTTTTACCATGATAAGGATCTCATAACCACTAACTTATAGAAAATGGATTGGATATATCAATCATGCATGAGACTATATAATTATTTGTATTAACACATATGTTACAATATATGGTTTAATATGTTCATTAATGAATTACTCAAATGGATCAATCTTATACCATCGTCAAGTTTCAACTCATGAAATAAGAAATAATGTGATTGGAAATTGTGGAAGAAATCACTATAAGATAACCATTATCATTTATATTTCAATGATTGAAGAAGGATGTAACATCTTATGGATATTCCCTTTCCTTAGATTGTTCCAAATATATTCTATTATAAATACCAACATTATATACATTCTAACAATCAAAGTGATTTCCCTAAAAAATAAAAATGACTTCAAAAAGTGAATGATATAAAAATTAGCTTTGGTGGATATCTCTATTAATCTATCACTTTTACTATAGCCTCACATTTTTATTTTCCATTTCACATTATATTGTATCAATTATAATAAGTAGTCAAACCAAATTCACAATACTTTATAAATATCTTATACAATATTTTAAGAATTTTATAACTAAAAAAACCCTGTACCACATCATATGAAATACATTATAAATTTACATTTATTTTATAGATTATCTGTAAAATATTTTTATAGTATAACTTTGAGAAAAAGTAATCATAATTTAATAATCCCAAAAATTTTATCCCATGGGAATTTTTATTATTGAAATGAAATTCAATCCCCGAATCCATTAATAAAAAAATTATGATTCCTCTAGAGAAATATTAACGATTGATTAGATACAAGGGTTCTAGTGAAATCTTCAAAAAAAACACACACACACACACACATATATATATATATACCTGAGTCTTTATGTTTGTATAACATGAAATAATAAACTCTCACTCATTATATTTTCCAAACTATTCATATACAATGAGACTTGAAGTTTTTCATTATTGAATATCCAATGCGTATATTTTTTATTCATTGAGTATAGACCTACCTATTAAATAATTGTATCACTTTTCATTCATCATTATCGATTAGCTCATTTTATGTTCCTCACTAAAATATATAATTACATCTTATGTTATATCTGTGTGAGGATAAACACTCTCTAGTATATCTCATTCCTATTTATAGATATTATACTTATCATATTATAGGGAAAATTCAATTTTATTTAAGATAAAACCAATGAATTTATCAGTAGAATACCCAACTACCCTCTGATTTTCAAAGTCCTTTATGTGTAGTGCATGAATGGTATTGTAGTATTATACTTTTCATGAATGTAATCATTCTATTATTTTGTATTAGGGTTGTAATATGATCCATGTGGCCAGATTATACCAATTATATAGTGTATGTCATACCATGTGATATAATTCATCGATCATCTAGTGTGCAGAAAGAGTATTATTCATTATATTATGCCTCAGAATAGTATTTTGTAACTCCATATGATAATCCTTCCCACACTAACCTAAAAATTTTATACTAACCTATAATAATCCATGATGAACATTAATATGGGTTAACTCAATTTTGAACTTAGAGAGGTAAAATTACATTAGACTTTGTAAAATATATCTCTATTCTAAACCAATGTAAAATAATGATAAAATATATATTTCTTTGATGTATTTAATTTTTTAGTCTTAAAACCCTTTTAAAAATACCTAAAACTCCAATATAAGTGTTTACCTATTATATCATATATGATAGATTAATATGTAAACCATGTGTATTATGAACTTCATAGGGCATTGTAAAATCATTAAATCTATGTATAATTCATTAAACATCTAAATATATTTATCCAATAAAAGCCTTACTCTAAAATAAATAGTTAGTAACATCTATGAATAAATTTATTTTCAATAATGGTGGGATTTGGGAATCATATTACAAATTTTAAACTCCATAATCATATTCATAATTTTTTACTTCATGACATCTAATATTATGCTGGAAACATTTATCATACAATGAGAACTATTTATATGATTCTCATTAGTATTCATTAATCCATTTTAATAATAAATCATCTACATTTGTTATAATTAATGCAAAAATTAACATTATTAAATTATTAGTACATACTAAACCATTTTAGGATAATGTGATATTATCTTTGTTATGGTACCTAATTATAACTCTTTACATTACTATTTATGGCCATTCAAAAAACCCAATTTAGGATATTCAATAAAGTTTATCATTGTAATTTTATTGGACTTTCACTTTAAGAAATAGTGAGGTTTAATTACATATAGTAATTAAATGTATGTCTTTAAATTTCTATTTATCATCACATTTTGTAAAATCATTATGATATTAAGTGAAGAGTTAGTGTAATATTATACTATTATACTCTTTTATTTGTTAACTATGATATTATCAATCCAAAACATACTCCCACAAATATATCATATATTATAACATTTTTATAGAATCTTTTTTAGGTACATAATGTGTTTTGGGATTAGAAAATAAAATTTATTATATTTTAGTAGAAATTTTAATCAAATACACTATTTTATCCATATCATATATGGTATTGTATTATTTTTGGAGAATATTCATTTTTAAATAATACATTATTAAAATATACTACTGATGGGTGTTAAGAACACAATAACTTATATTTTAAAAAACATTTGGATAAACACATTATCGTAGATAAGAAAAATTTTACCCTTATATTATTCTTAATTATGCTATAAAACAGATGATTCATAAGCCATATATATAAAATTAATCATCTTATATTTTTCACAACAACTCTTTTTAATGAAAATATTCTATTATCATATTATAGAAAAATTATGATATACATCAATTATATAGATCCATTATAACATGTTAAACATGTTCAAATTTAAATCATTAATATAATAATTTTTTTATTTCATCACATGAATTAAAACAAAATGTTATATCAATAATTCCTCTTATTTTGAACACCTATATAGTGATAACACTTTTAAAGTATATATTTTTAATCCCATTCCACTCAAAATTTAATAATTTATTTATATAAAATTGATTCCTTACATGGGAATTCCTTTTAGATTTTCAAATCCCCTAATGTATCTTGAATAATTCAAATTTATAGAATCATTATCCTTTCATAATAATACCCATCTGTTTTAAATGACCTTAACTGGATTCTAAAAGAAACATTGTTTGACTCTTTAATAATAGTGTCTTCTTCTACTATGAACTTTTACCCACATGTACTCTATAAAAAACACAAAAACCTAGACATAATATTCACTATTAATATATTCTCAACATTTTTAGAGTAACAAGGTAAACATTTTGTGAAGTCATTCACATCATCATAACATTTCCATATATGAAAATGATAAAATTTATTTATCAAGAATAAGCCATAAAGAAATTTTTAGCATCATAATTTTATTACCATATTAAATCATATTGATTTTCAGTAGAATACCCAGTAATATTGAGTATATGTGACTAAAATTTATTTTTTCAATTTAAATTTAATTCCATTGAAACCTAATGTAATTAATTCTATACATACATAAGAATCTAAATTCAATTTCTAAATAATATTAATATTTTGTTATTAAAGTAGGTGTTTCTCTAAGGGATAGAGTTATTAATACTTAATTAATTTTCTTATGTTACAAATCAAAAGATTTTATTATATTAAGCTTCTTGTTTAAGGATTTATTTATAAATTATTTTATATGTTGTTGAATGTTTAATTTAAAATGAAGCTTTTATTATATGAGTATTAGGTTTTATTAAAAATTTAATAATGAACTTTAGTAAATGGCAGCCCAATATAATGGGGACCCATTTTGAAATGAATCACATCTATTAGTGTTTTAATATTCATTTTTCACGAACCATTGAGTGAGTATATCACTTCTCCCATCATTTTTCTATTTAGATAAGGAATTTTCCCAATCATATTATAAAGACCTGGCCATAAACATTACATAATCTTGATTTACGTTAATAATTAACATTTACGATCTTTTCAGGTTCAGAGCATTAGAGAATTAGGTCGTCACATAAACAAAACTACTTGAATATTACATGTAGACAATTCTGCTTAGTATCTATTTTTTTAATAAAATGAAAACTCTTTGAAGAAAAAGAGTCATGTCTAGTTCCATGTTTTAGATAGAATGAATATCCCTTAATCCCGTTCTTGACCCTATTCCACATTATTTCCTATGAAAAACATTTCAAAAACATGGGATGAGCATAAAAATCTTAGAGAGGGATACACATAGAACGAAAACTATTAATTTTTCAAAATGACAAGTAAACCATGAATACCATATCATAAGAAATATTACTCACCTTTATGAACTAGTAAATACTCTTCACTAAATAAAAGTTCATTTCTTATCAATTTGTGGCCAAAATATTACCTTAAAACCCATAAAAAGAACACATAACATATAAAGGTAACTTAGGATAGAAAAATACTTAAATGGAATAACCTTACGGTCAAATTACATACATATCACTAAAAAAATTGCCATACAGATGACTTCCATTCCCAGTTTAGTGGAGTTTATAATGTTACCACCCATCTAGGTTTATCACAGCACCACTCGTCATTTGTTTTATCACATAACCACCTGTCAAAAGTCCATGTACCATTACGAAATAATAACACATTAAAAATTGAGAATATAAATATTTCACTAATAACATTTCATTTACTATCAAAATAAATTATTTCAAGATATTGAAAAAATAAATCTATTTCAGAAACTATTTTAAATACCAAAACACCCAAAAAAATTAGTTTAAAGGGTTTCTTTTTCATTTTAAAAAACATTAATGCTTATAGAAGATGGAAACTAACGATTATGGTGGTGGAGAGGTCATTGTCGCTGCAAATGTTAAAATCATTCCTCTTTAAATTTATTAAAACACTTTATATAAAAAAGATTCACATTGAATTAAATTAAATCTAAAAGGTTCTTATTATATACTGTATAAAAAAATGTTGTGTATAAATCAAAGCATGAAACAATGAAAGGATATTGAGACAAAGTCCCTTACCTCATGACCGACTTGACCCGTTCGTTCATTAATTTCTTGAATAATGAACTTCAATTAAATTATACTTGCTTAAGAACCTTTTTCAAGTTTATTATTATATTTATATCACTTATTACCTTTTTATTACAATTGGTTAATTATTTGAGTTCATATCAGACATTTTGTCGATGTTCGGAACTTGAGTTAAAAAATGAACTTGTTATAATTATAAATTGTCCATGTCGTAGAAATTACATTATCTATATATTTATATTCATGATTAAGACATCATATATATCATATATATCAAGTATATATATGTATTTATAATAGTACATAAAATTTTGGAGGTAAGAAATGAAATGCATCATTTATTGAGATGGTAAGTCGTGTGTACGCATGAACGCTACATTCATTTCTATTTCATATTTAATGGAATGAATAATCAATGATACATAGGTATATTATAATTCTAGTGTAATATAATATATATAATTTTAGTAACACCATCTTTTATACATCCCATGTATGGCATGAACGAGTCATATCACTTGAAGGGGCGGTAGTCCGCACATCCTCAAATGAAATTATCGTGTTTACCCATTATGAGAACTATAAAGGTATGATATAAATGAAAAATATAAAATCATAGAAACATTATAAATATAATATATATTATTTATAAATATAGTTCAATCATAATAGCCACCATAATAGGTGGTAGGAGATAATTGAACAATAATCGTTCTGTGTCCATAGAAACAATATATTCTTCACCCATTAAATGGAGGTGTGTGTAAGTGTAGTTATAATAATTATCATAACAACAACCTAGTATATTAAGGATACTATTTTTGTTATAAAATAACGTAATAAAAATATTTTAGGGGGTTTGAGAAGTAAAATAAAAGAAAAGAACTTAAAAGAACAAGTTACCTTTAAATTGGGTAACTCCCATTGGTTTGAACCCAAAAGATTTCATGAAGTTCCTTCTACCTAAGGTAAGGATTATAAGTGGAATAGAAGGATTTATTTAGCTTAATTGGGTAGAGGATGGATGAGCCAATCGGAATGGGAGGTGTGAGTAATGAGTTGGAGGTGAGGGATTTAATAAGGGGGGGTTTATTAGGAATGTTTGAAAATATTATATTATTACATAATTATATTCAATTTCTATAGGTATAAACTATTTAAATTAAATGATAATATGTCTAATGTTTCAAATAAAGTCATGAAATAAGAATGGGACAGGTTTTGGAAATTTTTATAATCTTTATAATCTTAATTGTTTAAATCAATCTTTAATGAGGTAAACAATGCATCATTATTGTGTTATAAATAATTTTATTTATTTTATGTCTAAGAATTATAAAAAAAAATTATGTAATTATTATTTTTATATTTCAAATGAATATTTATAGTTGAGGATATAACTTATATAACCCCATGTAAAAATTGATTTACTAAAAGATATATGTCAATGTCATTTTTGTCTTAATATAAGTAAATTAATAGAAATTGTCATTATCACTCTTAAGAGGCTCAATGGGGTCCCAAAATAGACCCAAGGATTACCATGGTCATAAATATATCAATCAATAGGGTTAAGACACTTTTTAGGGTAAATTAATATTATTATAATATTATTTTTACCATTAATTAACCTATTTACCTTTAACTACAGTAAATAAAAGTCAAAATCTACTATTCACCAGAAATTATTTTCATCTTATTGAACCACATTTTACATACTAATAACAACCATGTATGTCAAATTTTTTAAATTCAATTCACAAAATTGGTAAATTTTTATTTAAATGAAAAAGTCAGTTTTTAAACAACTACTTAGTGTTTTCACTATAAATTAAAAATAATGTTTTTTTAGAAAAATACTGAAAATTAATCCTATTCTATATTTGATATTCTGAATTCATAAATGATGTATATTTTACCAAATTCTAAACATATAAGTTGAATTAACTAATTTTAAAATTACTTCCCTGTGTTAAAACAAAATATCGTGTTTTTAAGAAATAATAACTATCAAAATATTGACACTTAATTACGTCCAATTTCAATGTGAAATTACATATAATAACCAACATTGGAATAAATTTTAAAAATTTAATCTAATTAAAATTTTAAACCAATTAAAAATATAATCTGACCATATGAATAAATTTGATTAAAATGTAGTATGGAATTAAAATATAGTATTTTTCCCTATTCGTTATAAATGAATTTGATCAGTAAAATACAAAAAATTTACCCAAAGTAAATATTGATGTCCCGAATCTAAAGAAGAATTTTATTTTTCCATATAGAATATATAAATGTGACTAAAACTATATTTAATGAGGGTTCACCATCAAAATGTTGTAAATAGACCTTTTAAAGACTATTAGACTGTTTGTGCTTAAAATTAGATTCATTCCCATTTTAAGCCTCTAACTTTAATTAGATAAATATAAAAACATTTAACAAACATGTACAATAATATTGTAGTTAGTTCTTTTCATTCCCCCCAATACAATGACTAGGAGTTAACTACTATTTAAAATAATATTATATTATTATTTTTCAGTATGACCCAACGTGTCAAATTTATGATTTCAAAGAAACTCGTTGTTGCATATCAGGTACACTATCAAACATAAAATACTGTTTAATGTAAAATTAATATTTAATTCAAAAATATTAATAAATATGAAATTTTTATATTCATTATTTACATGGGATGTTACATCCTTCCCCCTTTTCAAAATTTTTTCCTCTTAATTTTAATCACTTATCAGATAAATAGCTGTATTTATCCCTCATAGAATTATTAGATTCCCATGTTGCCTCTACAACCATATGGTTTTTCAACAAAAAAATTACCTGATTAATTAATTTATTCTGCAACACTTTCTCTCTTGGTTCATGAATCTGGACTTGTTGTTCCTCATAAGAGAGATTCCCTTCAAAAAGAATTACCTCTGAGCTCAAAACATGAGATGAATCTGACATATACTTTTTCAACATTGAAACATGAAATACATTGTGTACCTAGGATAAATGTGGAGGTAAATCCACTCTATACCTAACTAATCCAACTTTCTCTAGTATTTAATAAGGTTATATAAGCATTAGACTCAACATTCCTTTCTAACCAAAACACATCACACTTTTCCATGGAGAAAATTTGAGAAACACACGATAACCTACATCAAAAGATAGATCCTTCCTCTGGTTATCCGCATAACTTTTCTGCCTACTATGAGCTATTCTCATGTTATTCTAAAACAACTAATATTTTTATGCCATATATTCAACCAATTATGGTCCCATCAAATTCCGTTCACCTACTTCATCCCAGAAATCTAGATTTTGACACTTCTTTCGATATAATGCCTCGAATGGATCGATTTTTATACTGGAATAAAAACTTTTATTATAAGAAATCTCAACCAAAGAAATATGTTGGTCCCAAATTCCCTAGTAATCAATTGATCAAGAACATAACATATCTTCCATGATCTAAATTGATCGTTCTAACTTCCCATCTGATTGAGAATGAAAGGATGTACTAAAATTTAATTTAGTACCGAACAAATTCTAAAGGCCTTTCTTAAAGATAGAAGTGAACATCGTATCATGATCACATAAAATGGAGATATAAAATCTTTGTAACATGAATATCTATTTGACGTACAATTGAGAAAGTTGATCTTTCGAAAAATTAGTTCAAGTAGGAATGAAATGAGAAGATTTAGTCAATCGGCCAACAATAACCCATATTGCATTATTACAAAAATATGACTTTGGTAATCCCACAATGAATTTGAGGGATATATTTTCCCATTTACACTTTGGCACCAATAAATAATGAGGCATTCCTTTCAATAAACGCCGCACTACATTAACCTGTTGAAAAGTCAAACACTTCACAGGAATGTTAGTAATATCTCTCTTCATTCCATCCCATAAGTAATACTTTCGAAGATCTTTGTACATCATAGTGCTGCCTAGATGAATTGAAAAAGGATAACTATGAGATTCACATAACAACTCATTCTTCAACTACAAATCACATGTCACACATAATCTACATCCAAACCTCAACAGGCAATATTCATCAATGTTAAATTCAGTCAACATACCGTTCTGAACCAACTCTACCTTTTTCTTTAAATCACTATCTTCATTCTGCGCTTTTTTAATTCTATCTGATAGAGATGATTTCACTGCCACCTAAAACAAAATAAAGCAATTTCCTACAACACCAACTTATATTCCAATGTTCATAATGTCTTTAATCAAATGGTCTTCTTCCAAATGTAACAATGTTAATGAAGCACTACTTTTTTGACTCAATGTATCAGCCACATTATATGATTTTCTAGGATGGTAATGGATCATTCAATCATAATCCTTGATTAATTACAACCATATACTATGTATCATGTTTAATTCTTTTTATGTGAATATGTAATTTAATCTTTTTTGATCAGTATATATTTAAAATTTTACCCAATACAGATGATTCCTCCAAAAGATTATAGAACAAACAACAACAGCTAATTCCAAATCATGTGTAGGGTAATTTAACTCATGAGTTATCAACTGATGTGAAGCATAAGAAATTACCTGATCACTTTTCATAAGGACACATCCAATTACATTCAACGAAGCATCACTATAGATAACAAACTCACTATTTCTGGAAGGTAGTGCCAAAACTAGAGCATTCACTTATCTTCTTCTCAATTCCCATAAACAGTCATCACATTATTTTTTCCAATTGAACCTACCACCTTTTCGAGTAAACATAGTCATTGGGTTAGATAACAGTGAACAATTTCCAACAAACCTCTAGTAATAACCTACTAAACCACGAAAAATACCGTTCTCGGTTATATTTGTGGGTCTTGGTCATTCTTCAACAATTGTTGTTTTAATAGTATCTACAGTTATTCCATTCTTTTAAACAATGTGACCACGGAAAGAAATTGTTTGTGACAAAAACTCACACATACTAAATTTCCCAAATATTTTCTCTTCTTTTATTGTTTTCTATACAAACCATAAATTACTTTCATGGACTTTATTAATTTTAGAATAAACCAAAATATCATCAATAAACACAACCACCATTTATAACCTGAGTCAATTGATCCATCACTACAACAAACTATTCAATTCTTATTCCGACCATCTTCGAATGTTGAGTTTGAAAGGTCATTTCCCTCTATATTCTTTCCCATTGCAACTTCCTTGTTTCCACTATGAAAAACCATTCCGAACATAGAAATATCTATGGTGAAGCAATATGGTAATTTGTAAATACTATATCATTTTAATCTTATTGTAAATTAAAAATGTTTTATGTAAATTAATTTAACAATATCCAAACATCTAAAGTTGTCTAAAACAACCTATGATAGAAACTATAAGGACCCTACCATAAACATTACATAATCATGAAATAAGATAATAATTTAAATTGAGGATATTTTCAGGTTTAGAGATTTAGAGAATTAGGTCATAACATAAATTAAACAACATGAATATTACATGTAGCCACTTCTACTCAGTTTGAATTTTTTTATAAAATAAAAACTCATTGAAAAAAGAGACATGTCTATTTCCATGTTTTAGACTGCATGGATTTACCTTGATCCAATCCTTGACCCTATTCCACTTTATGGCAAGTGGAAAACATTTAAAAAACATGAGATGAGCATAAAACCTCACTAAGGGAAACTCAAGGATGGAAAACTATTAGTTTTTCCAAACAATAAGTAAAACACAAATACCTTATCATAAGTAATACTTTTCAACATAATGAAGTAGAAAACACTCTTCACTAAATGAAATATCATTTCATACCATTTTTCTACCAAAATATTACTATAAAACCCATAGAAATAACACATCACATATAAAGGTAACTTGGGACATAAACATACTTAAATGGAATAACCATACTGTCGACTTCCACACGTATCACATAATGGAATAACCGTAATTTTGACTTCCATACCCAATACATTGGAGGATATAATGTAACAACCCATCCTAGTTTATTATGGAACCACCTGTCATTTGGTTTACCATGTAACCACCCATCAAATGTTCAGGTACCATTATAAAATCATAACACATAAAATATTAAAAATATAAATATTTCACTAGTAACATTTCTTTTTTAATCATAATAAATCATTTCAATATATTAAAATAATAAATTGATTTCAAAAAAATTTTTTAAAACCAAAACACCAAAAAAAAAGGGGTTTTATTTACTTTTTAAAACAAACATTAAGGATTATAGAGGTATCCAACTAATGATTACGGTGACGGAGAGGTCATTGTCATCGCAAAAATTAAAAACATTCATTTAGTCATTTAGTAAAACGCTTCATATAAAAATATTCCCTTAGAATGAAATTAAAATTAAAATGGGATTATTATATACCGTATAAAATAA